>BSBM01000030.1:19007500-20207500 GCA_027924585.1 Larix kaempferi | reverse complement strand
CCTTAAGGGATGTATCCTCCTGATAGAACTTCAAGAGGCCAACAATCCTCAAGAGATCTCTATTCTGAGCAGTAATGGGGCGAGGGTACAATCCCTCTCCCTCTCCCTAGCCTCCCACTGTTTGACCATGTTTTACTGGTCCAACTGTGCACGCTCCTGTTGAGCAGCTTGTTGCCGCTCACGTCTCTGTTTCACATATTTCATACAATTAAAATAATATTTAATAAGATCAATAGTAATTGTTTTTGCAAAAATATAAATTGTTACAACCAGTAAGCCTAAATAACATGCATGCACCGCATACAGTGCTTAAGTTGTCCAAATGCACCGCTAATGGTTTGCTATAATAATCCTACCACAAAACTACTATATTTTAATATATTTAAAATTTATTTAAACGGTGTACCAAATATCCAACGCACCAGAAATATTTATAAAATGTACTTAACGGTGCACTTAAATCATGTTAGTGCATCGGTGCTTCTAAGGATCTAAACACACCATTAACCATTTTAGGAAAATCTAATGATGGTGTGGCCATGTCACGTTAGAGCACCGTCACCGATGTACTGATGTGGCATGGGCGCACCGATATTAGATTTTTCCAAAATCGTAAAATCAAACGTTGTCGATGCGTTCAGTTAAAGTAAGCACAATGTTAATGGTGTGTTTACATCAACCAAATGCATCGTTTATTAACAATTGTCATTATGGAATTAAAATATATTTCCGGTGTGCTTATGGAACATAAGAGCACCGGTATAGGTGTTGTTACATTCCCTATGCGCATCGTAGAATTTAATTGTTCATTTATAAGGTAATGTTAATCGGTGCGTTAGTTATATTTTAGCGCACCGGCTAACCGGTGTTCTAAAATATTGAATTCACCAATTACCATTTTTACGTTCTATATGAATTTTAATGTGAACCGGTGCGTTTATTCCCGGTGCACCTATGCAACATTAGAGAACTGGGACCGATGCCATGACATGCTCTAGGCACACCATATAAATTAATTGTTTTTTATAAAGAATCGTTTACCGGTGCGTTTGCTAAATTTAAGTGCACCGGATGACCGGTGCATTTGTTAAATTTAAGTGCACCAGATGACTGGTGCTCAAAATATCGAAAGCACCATTTACAATTTTATGTTTTTATATATTTTACGGTGAACCAGTGCATTCAAGGCGTTTGTTTCGCACCATTTACGGTGTGTCCTGTAACAATTTACAGGGTGCATTGCAGGCCGGTGCAAGCCGAATGGCTCGAACGCACCGCGCAAAAAAAAAAAATTCCAAAAATAAAACAAATTAAGGCTTGATTCTAAAAATTAATCCATTAAAAAATTAAATTATGAAGTAAGAAATAATTTACCTATTGAACAACCGATCAGGGAGGCATCCTGGCGATGTATGGAAAATTTGAATTTTGACCATCGTTTATCAAAATTCAAACTAGTAGCAGCAGCCAATACAGATGAAGATGTGTCCATGTGGACCACGGATGTCAGGGCGTCCAAGTGGGTAAGATTTCACACTGGTGCACTTGGGAAAAAATTCACTGAGTAGGGGTAAAAATGATTTTTACCAAGCAGTTTATTTTTTATCAAACCATATTCTGGTGCGTTTGTCAGTAAAGTTGTTAGGAACCTATGTCAACCCTTCTCTTTACTATATTAGTATATTGTTGTTGGATGCATATGCTTTGTAAGTCGTCCCATAGTATTTGTTGATCCGTAGTTTATATTAGCCCATAGTATTGACCCATAGTATTGGACGCATATGCTTTGTAAGTCGTCATGTAGTATTATATGTCCCATGGTTTTGACTCATAGTATTGGGCATAGACTTAGTATATAAGTGTGTGTTGAGGTCATTGAAGGCACCGTGAAGTTAATTGTATTGAGCTTGCTCAAAGGAGGTTGCCCCCTCGAAGTGGCCCGTGATCAATATAAAAGTGATTATGTTCTGTTATTTCTGATATCTTGTGTATTTGCATTAATTAATTATTGCAGGTTCATCACATCTGGTATCAGAGCACTTTCCTTGGCACAAGTGGGAAATTTTTTTTTCTTTTTTTGGGCGGCGACTTTCATATCAATTTTTGAAACTTTCTGCACAAAATCAGAAGAAATCGATTGCATATCTGAATTCCTCTTTCAAAAATACGCAGTTTCAAAAAAAAAATCATCTCATTTGGAGTTCTAAAAGTGGAGATATCGCGGATTTAAAATCAGCAATTTTTTCAGAATTTCGGTGACGGCCGCGGAAATCGCGGCGAGAAAATCTTTTGACCGAATGCCCAGATTTCTATTCCGCTTTCATTAGTGGAAGCAGAGTGGTTGTTCCAGTTCCGGAAACATGCTATAATAGTGATTCTGAGCAATATAGATCCAGTTTTTGAACATTGGGTGGAATTTCTGCCCAAATTTTTTCTGTTGCAGGTTCGGATTTGGGAATAATCCCTATCTGCTTAACTATGGGAAGTACTTGGGCATAAGCCCTAAAACTCATTGTGAGGAGTACCACAGGAACCTCGAAGTAGCTGGCCCATTGAGAGGACCTGCCAGCGAAAAGGGCAACGACCCCTACCTGATTGACTAGTTCCCACCCGTGAGGTAAACCAAGAGCTGTCGTTTGTGGCAAAGCGGTTATCAGTTTTACCTGAGCCGTGGAGTGAGGGGTACTGCCCCAATACGCAAGCCGTCAGACAGCATTGGTGGCCGAGTGAAAACCCTGAACTGTTAGGAAGCCGCACATACCTGGGGTCCATATCTACTTTCAGCTGAACTATTGTCGATCACTGCTGCGCCGTTTCAGATCCATTTTGCAAGCCGTTCCAGATCCAGCCGTTCGGCGTTGTTCCAGATTCCTTCTGAGCCATAGCCGCTCCAGTCTGTAAAAAAAAAAAAAAAAAAAAACCTGGTTATGGTTGTCACCTGTGCAGGAGCACACACCATGGAGGAAGCACTGGCAGCCATCCAAACCAAACTCCAAGATCTGGATGAAAAAATTCTCAGCCTCCATCTGCAGCATTCAGCCATGAACAATACCAGACAGCTAGAATCTTTTGCAGCCACCGGGTTCTCTGCTTCTAGCAATTTTCGTGGGCCGAAGCTTGATTTTCCTCGCTTCAATGGTACTGATCCGACTAGATGGATATACCGAGCAGAACAATATTTCAGTCTGCATAATACTTTTGATGTTCAGAAAGTTCAACTTGCATCCTTTCATTTGGAACAGGAAGCCCTTCAATGGTACCGTTGGTACATCAAAGCTCATCCCGAGCCAAATTGGACAGATTTTTGCCAACTCATTTTGCCACGATTTGGTCCTAGTGCTTTTGACGACTTCATAGGAGCACTCACTAAACTTCACCAAACTGGCACAGTGAGAGAGTATCAGATGGAATTTGAGAAACTAGCCAATCACACAGAAGGATTATCTGATGAATTCTACAGGAGTTGTTTTATCAGTGGTCTCAAGGATGAAATCCGCTCAGAGGTCAAAATGTTTTGTCCCAACACAATGATGGAAGTCCTAGGGTTGGCTAAGTTGGCCGAGGACAAGATCGTAGCTCAACAACGCTCCAAACCCACCTTTGTTCCCTTCAGAAGTATGGGTTCCCAACGACCTCCCATCACGCCTGCTCCTCAACCAACTCCTATCAAGCATTTGTCTGAAATAGAAATGCAGGCACGCCGAGAAAAAGGGCTTTGCTATAATTGTGATGAGAAATTCACTCGGGAACATAGATGTGTTCAACAAAAGCTCTATCTCTTGGATGTGGATTCTCTGCCTGCCTTAGAACTTGGTGAAGAAGCTACAGATACAGTAGATGATCCGGTCGACATGCAACACCTGCCTGTTGACACCCCATCTCAGGACGACCCACCCGAGATCTCTCTCCATGATGTAACCGGCGTCACCACCCCACAAACAATGCGGGTTAGGGGATACTTCAAGAAGCTCCCTCTTACCATACTCATTGATTCTGGTAGCACTCATAACTTCATTGACCCTCGAATTTCCAAACAGGCTGACTGTTTTGTCCATCCTTGCTCCAACTTTGAAGTCATGGTTGCCAATGGGGGAACCTTACCTTGCAAGGGGAAGTGTCACAATGTGCGTATCTCTATGGAAGATTATAACCTACGCTCTGACATGTTTGCCTTGCCCTTAGGAGGATGTGATGTGGTTTTGGGCGTTCAATGGTTACGCACACTTGGCCCCGTCTTATGGGATTTTGCTGAACTTTGGATGCAGTTTAAAGTCAATGGGGCACAACACAAATTTAGGGGCTTACAACCAGGGTCTCTCTGCATCATCAGTTCACATCGCCTAGAAAAAATCCTTAAGAAGAATTCACATGGTGTCATCGCTCAGCTTAATTCCATTCAGATGCACCCATCAACAGTCTCCACTACTCCCTTGGATAGATATGCAGGTATCTTTGTTGAACCAATGAGCTTGCTTCCTTCAAGAGACCTTTCCGGTAAGAATGTAGCCACATCTACCTCTCAGCAGGAAATGATGGCTATTTTGCATGCAGTACAGAAGTGGCAGCCATACCTATTAGGCAATTATTTCTGCATCAAGACTGATCTCCCGAGTCTGAAAAATTTTCTGGAATAATGGGTCTCCTCCCCAACACACTTGCAATGGGTTATCCAACTCATGGGTTATCCCTATGTGATCACTTACAAGAAGGGTAAGGACAATATGGTGGAAGATGCTCCTTCTCGCACAATTGATGACCCAGTTTCTCTTACAGCTCTTTCTCTGCTTGTTCCAAATTGGTTGCAATATGTTCAACAGGGATATCTCTTCTATGAACTCCATGCTTCTTCATCAACAGGGCACTCTGGGTTCTGCAAAATGTATGACCAGGAACAATGTAACTTCTTTTGGCCGGGACTAAAAATGACAATTCAACAGATGGTGGCTAACGATGATACTTTCCAAGTCAACAAGGAGGAACCGACACTCCTTTCGGGATTGATCAAACCCTTGCCCATCCCTACACAGCTTTGGCCAACTATTTCTATGGATTTCCTAGCAGCACTCTGTTGGTACAATACCACATCTCAAAGGACACCATATGAAGCAGTCTATGGACAAACACCGCTAATTCTTCTTCCATACACCCTTAGCAGCTCCCCAGTTCAGGAAATTGACTCGGTTCTTCGAAACCGTGATCAGATTCTTCTCATTCTGCAGGACAATCTTCACATGGCCAGAATTCGCCGGAAACAACAAGCCGATCAGCACCGTTCTGAGCGCATTTTCCACACAGCTGACAGGGTTCTTCTTCATCTACAACCTTCCAAGCAATCCTCCTTGACACTCCAAAGGCGTCAGTGGCCCGAAATGCAAACCGAGGATGCTACCGGGGAACCACTCCTTCAGATTCTGCAGCAATTTCTCCAACCAAAGCTTTGAGGACAAATCTTTTTCTAAGGGAGAGGGGATGTTAGGAACCTATGTCAACCCTTCTCTTTACTATGTTAGTATATTGTTGTTGGACGCATATGATTTGTAAGTCGTCCCATAGTATTTGTTGATCCATAGTTTATATTAGCCCATAGTATTGACCCATAGTATTGGACGCATATGCTTTGTAAGTCGTCCTGTAGTATTATATGTCCCATGGTTTTGACTCATAGTATTGGGCATAGACTTAGTATATAAGTGTGTGTTGAGGTCATTGAAGGCACCGTGAAGTTAATTGTATTGAGCTTGCTCAAAGGAGGTTGCCCCCTCGAAGTGGCCCGTGATCAATATAAAAGTGATTCTGTTCTGTTATTTCTGATATCTTGTGTATTTGCATTAATTAATTATTGCAGGTTCATCACAAAAGTGCACCAGTGCACACAATAAACTCGATGCACCGAATAGTAGGGTTTTAAAAAAATGAATGGATTTTTCATTGAATTTTTTTACAATAACAACTTGTGTGTTTGCTAAATAGAAACACATCGGTTCATTACCGTTACCTAGCGCATCATTTATGATATATGCAATTAAAAATCTATTGATAACGCGGTGTGTTATTGTCTATTAAATGCACCGGCTTGTTTATTGTAAAACGCACCGGTGCATGTAGTATCTAGTAACACACCGATTTAGGGTATTAAATTAATGTGTGTTTTTTAAATAAGTTTTTTTGATCGATTTTTTTTTTCTGTCACGATGCAAAATACAATAAAGCACACTAGTGTGACATTAACCCAACGCACCGTAAAGTAGGGTTTTTTAATAGAATTGTAATGGATTTTGGAATGAATTTCTTTATAGTAACAGGCCGTGCATTTGATGAATAAACATGCACCAATGCATTTATGGTTATCTAGCGCACCATTTATTAGATTTGTTATTAAAAATATATATGGATAATGTGATGCATTACATACAATCAATTAAACGCACCGGGGCTTTTATCATATAATGGTCTGGTGCGTGCAGTATCTATTAACACATCGCGAAACGGGTGTTAAAATAATACGAGTTTTTTAAATAATTTTGTTTTATCTATATTTTTTCTCTGTCACAGTGCAGTATAATTTCATGTCACACTGGTGTGTTGTGTTCAGAAAGGCACGAGTGCGTTTTTGTGGTAAACGCACCGAAAAAAACATCCGCTAAAACCTCTGCCTGCTCGCCTCCGCTATAAATGAATTTTCGGTCTCTTTTTTTAGGGGCTTCTACTATAACCTCCTCTATAGGGCATTTTCCTTGTAGTGGATGCTACTACTGAAACTTGAAAACAAGAAACAACTGCAAGCTATGGAATCATAAGACCATATAATCTTAAACTGCTACCCAAACCATGGTACAATTCTTATCATGTGAATGAATGTGCTGATGTTTAAGATGAAAATAAATCATTGGATTATCGACCATTAAGGTATGTCGTTAACCAATGTGAGATGGCCCACCATTAATGTCAATGGGAATCAAGCTACCTAAAGTACATCTTAACAGGTACGAATGAATGTGTTGAAGTCAAGTCACCTTCAATATCTATCAATCAAGAGACATTGATGTATTCCCATGATTGTCAGTGAGGAAATCTGCCATTAAGGCATGCAGACTCCAAGGTACTATACATAACTCAAGTCTTGTTTCCCAGATAATTTATTGAAGTCAATGGGACAAGACTAATGGAAGGTGGACCTTATTGAATTCTGCATCATCCAATATGAGTACAAAACATAAATGATTTGCATAATACAACACTTACATAACTTATTGATAACTTTGCCCGCTAGTTGCTTGCTTTTCAAGCAAAGTTCGTGTCCAGTTGCGCCAGTAAACTAGTTTTCACAAAATGAATTATTTTTATCTTTATTGTTTTATTTTTTTACATTATTTACATTATCCTACTTTACTTGAAAAGAGAATAACCTCCTTCAAGTGTAGGAATACTTCTAGTGGATCCATTTGTGAAATAGGATCTCTAGTCTACCCATACCCGAATCTAAAAAGTATACATCATTGAACACAGGGGTATGAGGAACCAAATTCCTTTGTAAAGATAGTGCCAAGAACTGTTGAAACATGGAGTGATGATGTGGCATGATGTTTGCTTGAAACCATAGCTCAATGTAATCTTTGTCTCCTTAGCTTACTTCTTCGAATGTTATATCATGAAATTCTTTAGAAGGCTGGTCATCAATATCTTGAGTGAAAAAGGGATCTGGATATGGTGACGAGGATGCAAGGAATTCTTCAATCTCTGGGTCTAATGTCTTCTCTTCATCTGGTGTGGTCCACGATTCTTCGATATCCTCCGCAAGTTGGAAAGGATGCTCAAAGAAAGGTTCTAGATCTTCCTCTAGTGGAAATGATTCATGGACCCTCCATTGCTTCCGGAGATATAGACTCATCCTTCATAATATTTTTTAAACTTAAAAAAGGACTTTAAGAAAATCCTTGAAGTAACATACTCTCCTCCACTAAACGAGTTCCTTGGGCAACTTGAAGCCTTTAGCTAGTCTAAATTTTCTGTTTCACAAATGGATTAGTACCCAGGGCTCTTACAACACCCAAATCTTATTGAAATCTTATTAAAGAAAATAAATTAAAATTAATTGTAGAATTAAGGCACACCACATTTGCATGAAAGGAAATACTATTGCAAAAAAGAAAACGCACTTGCAAGAAAGCAAACAAACTTGCATAAAAGAAACACTCTTGCATAAAAGGAAAAAATACTTGCGTAAAAGAAACACACTTTGCAAACAAGGAAACAACGAGGCTTCAGAGAAACTCACCAAAGTGAATGCATCGGGCTATTACACCACATAAATCCCATAGTAAGTTTGTCTTTGCGTATTACCATTTCTCCTCCCCCAAGTTGTGTAATTTAAAGGCAATCTACCTATCTAAACTCCAATCCCTTTAGCACCTCCCCAACAACGGTGCCAAAAATGTCAATAAAAATATATACACTATTAATTCAACATTAAATTGTCAACCAGGGAGTCATAGACTTAGAGGTGCAAGCATAGTATGTGCAGGACTAGAGCCTAATCTAGCCTAATCTAAAGCCGACAAACACACTTCAATTCAATAAACAAAACAAGCAACTGGAAAATGAATTTGATTGACAAGAAATAAACTAACACCTTAGGTTGAAAACCCATTACAGAAAATCCATATCTCATGAGTTAGGCCTTTAATCTTCCTTTGGTGATTGAAGCTTTGAAAATTTAAAGTGAGGAATCAAAAGTACAAAAATGAAACCAAGTGCCGGAAAAAGAAACTACAAGAAAACCAAATTAAATGAAACTAGTTAAAGGGAAGAAAAATAAAAATGAAATCTAACTTCAAACTCTGAAAATAAAAATATCCTCGAAAAGATACACCCAAGAAGATAATGAAAAGAGAAATGAAAAGTATTGATGTGATATCGAAATTAAAAAAAAAAAGTGGCAAGATGTCAATAGATAAGATTGTTGTTCATCATCAATCTGATTAACTCTACATGTGTACAACAAATTTTAACAAGATAACTCTTAACTTGTGTATGATAACATTACAACATGGCGATGCAACAAAATAACATAATATAATTACAAACAATATATTAACACAATAATATTATAACAATGCAATACTTTGATACAAACGACAATCTAACGTGACAATGTAATTTGTTCAATGAACATCAAGCAATTAATAATATTATTAACATAACAATAAATAATAAACAATTTAACATAAAAATAAACAATGTACATATATGCAAAACAATATATACATGGTATAAATACTATGACGAATGCACAACAATGCAATTACTATTATGGAAAAGAACTAAAAACAACGTGTGGATTTGTAAACGTAAAGTATATGGAGAGATCTAATATTCTATTAAAACAAATTACAGTCTGAACTTTACAATGTGATGATGCATATCAAAAACTCAAAATGAACTATATGGCATCAATCATTCGAAGTGAACAATTGAAGAGAATGACATAATGTTTTTATAAATCTAATTTGTTTGCAGAGGCAGATCTAGGCACAACAAATGGTGAATCGAGCAAATGGTGAAATGTCTGGACGAAATAGATCTGAGCGTGATTTTAATTGTGTGAAAGTGGTGTGATTGAGATAATCAATTAGAGCAAAGGGAAATGCATGAGGTTGTAACGGAAAGTGTAAGTTAAGTGCAATTAGTTCAAGGAGTGTTATCTTAAATTAATAAATTTATAGTCAATTGGGTTTAGTCCGAGTGGTTGAGTTATCGGACTGTTATCCGCTCCACCCAGGTTCAAGTCCCGTTAGTGACACTTGCTCTTAAGTGAGTTGTTGAGCTCTTCACGAGCTCTACTAGCCAATTAACCGTCCCTCTTATGTCTCCGGACACCGGGGAGGTTACCGTGGACATAGTGGGGTACCAAAAAAAGAGGGTGTTCCGTGAACCACACGAAAAGAAAATAAAAAATTAATAAAATCATTATGGAATTGAAACAAACTACAATACAAAATTGAAATAAATGAATATTGAAATAAACTAAACAATATAGATACCTTAATCCTATAGCCACGATGGCTCAGGGGGGCCTTGCTATCCACATCCTGCAGGTTTGAAACAATTCCCACGAAATGAAGACCAATACTAAGGCAAAATCATCATTGCTTTATTTCAAATAAGTAATACAATGCTCTAGCATAAACTCCTGTAGCGACTAATTTATGTAAGTGATATGTCTTCTTGTCACAAGGTGATTACAACATATATACAAATCGTGGATCAATACGAACTCATCAATTATGGATCTACCAGCTAAAAATAACATGTCGATTTCTTCTCCAGGTAAAAAGTTGTGCTTGAGAAATCTTTGGGAATTTTTTGAGTCTACACAATTTGATCTGGAACTCTTTGCAGCAGATGAAGACAATGATATCCCTAAATTCCTGAGTTGCTCCAACAAATTGTCCAATTTAGAAAACCGGCCATGACAGAATCTAGAAAATTACGTTATGATCAAATGAGGATTTCTTTCAATCCATTGATAAATTCCAAAAACCACCCAACCCCAAGGTAAATGGACCCATTATGGAAGTGGGTTTTTTAAAATTTTGCAAGATTCTTTACGGATTTATCAGAAATGGAGCCCGAAATATAATACCTGGAATAATGATGGGAATAGACAATCTGCAAAAATAGTTTGTATAATCTATGCTTACTTGCAAAGAGTTGAATGAGCTTCATCTTCACATTAATAATGTCCCCTTTGAAATACATATGCTCATAAGGCTGCAAACATAAATCACTTGTGGACCATAGTACTCAAACGAGTCCAGGAAATCTGAACTTGGTGTAAGAACAAAACCAAGTGCAAAAATAGATTTTTGATAAAAACCATCATTAGTAAAACATTAATAAAATCATCTTTAATCACTAAAAATATAAGTAAACCATAATAATTAACCACATAGTAAAATGAACGATTTATTAATATATCATGGGATAATGGCTATGAAATGTATCAAAAGTGTGGGAATATGGCTTGTGAATGGAGACTTTTAATAGCAAAAAATAGGGCAAAAGTGAAGCCCAACAACCATGATTGATTGTAGGTAAATTTGGTTGATTGTATATGACTATAGTTGATTTTGTTGATTAAGTTAGGTTTTTGTGGTTGACTATATATGATTATGGTTCACCTTCATTAGTTATGGTCGATGATGATTGATTATTCTTAATTGTAGTTGAATTTGGTTGACAATGATTTACTGTGAATGATAATAGTTGACTATTGATGACTTTGATTCATTATGGTTAACCATGGTTGATTGTGGGTCACTTTGGTTGATTACAAATTAACCATATTATCAATAGCTTATTATTGCAACGTGACAATATTGAAGTCATCCATTTAATGTCGAAATGTGGCATAATATTGATGTCAACCTCTTAATGGCACAATGTGAGTAATATCTTGGTCACCCATAATGCCACATTGTAACATAATATTTTCATCGCCCATAATATTGTAATGTGACATCTCATTGAGGCCAACCTCTTAATGTCACAACGTGACATACTATTGGAGTCAAACATAATGTCACAATGTGACATAATATTGAAATCTACATCTTAACATTGCAATGTCATAGAATATTGAGATCAACCTATTCATGCTATAATGTTACATAATATTAAATTAAACCTCTTAATGTTGCAATGTGACATAATATTAAAATTAGTTGTAATAAGATGATGTTACATATTATTGAAGTCAACCTATTAATGTCGTAATGTGATATAATGTTGAAGCGACCATAATGTTACAATGTTACATGGTATTGAAGTCAACCTCTTCAATTATCGCTCTTGAAATGTCACAATGCTACATAACAATAAATCCAAACATAATTAACTAAAGCCAAGTACAACCAATGCCTAGTTAACCATGATGAAGCATAAAAAGCAAAAGTAAATTAAATTTAACTATAATAAAACGTAGTCAATAATCACTAGAGATTTTAAGATTGTTTATCATTGCAAGGCTATGCAAGCCTTTAAAGTAAATCTCAACCCTTCAACCCTTCATCCTTTGTACAATAATATTATTCCTACACTATAAAACTTCTCAACCTCAATCCTTTTATTCAATTGTGTTCGAGAGAACATTAGTTCCCAACACTCTCAAAACCTACAAAATAACATAAAACAAAAAACAAAAGTTTGATACAAGATTGCTTGGAACCCTAAGGTTTCTTCTGCATCAAACACTAGGGGTTATAAAATTTGAGCGTTGCTCAAAAGTTATGACAACAAAATATGCCCTCGGATATTCCTCTACTAGTCTCTTATACTAGGATCCATAATTCTCTCTCAAGAATTTATCTCTTCATTTCTTAGCAACATCATCAAGCATTGTTGCATTTGTTATATTTACCAACATAGATCCATCTTAACTGTGGCTCTATCAACGGCTGATAGGGATCAAATCTCTTGAGGAAGTTTAGGACTATAAAAAGGGGTTTGCACCTCAAAGGATTTGATACCTGATCTCCATGAGTTAAAATGGATCTATGTCGGTTTATCAATATGCAATTATTACAAAACTATTATTTAGCTCATTGTTATATTGCCAACTTAAAAATACGTGAAATCTAATATATTTTAGGTTATAATCATTCAAACACCAACTATTCCAATTTGGATATCTTACAAATAGGCCAAAGTTGCATTAATTAATTAATTAATTATGAAGTAAATATATATTCACTCAAAACTAATATCTAACCACCAACTATACCAATTTGGAATCATGTTGTAAATTCTAACACATAAATACTGCATATAAGCAAAAATTTCATTAATTAATCAATTATAAGTAAAATAGTTATTTACCCAAATTTAATGGTCAAAGTGCCAACTATTACATGTTCTAAAGTATAACACATTAGTCCTACAAATAGACAAAATTTGCATTCATTCATTGGTTATGAAGTAAAATAGTTATTTACCCAAATTTAATCGTCCAAGTGCCAACTATTTCATTTTGTAAGTTATAACATATACATCCTACAAATACACAAAAGTTGCATTCATTAATTAATTGTGAAGTAAAATGCTTTCAATTTACCCAATTATTGGTTAATTTCCAATTATCACAAAACTAGTATCTTACTTATTGTTCTATTATTAACTTAACAATACATAATCCAATATATTCATCCACGTGCCAACTATTCCAATTTGGGATACTATTGTAACTATTTATGAAAAATATTATTTAAAATGTGAGGACACATGAATGGAATGTATTTTACAATCTATTTAATTTAAATTTGGAGCCGACATGTGATAGACATGACACATCTCATCCATTTTGGGTTGTAGAAAGGGCCTCTCGGCCCAATAACTTTTTATGGTTTCAGTTCTTTCTTTGCAATTTCCAGCAATCATAGTATCAGGTGCATATCATTCACCCAGTACTCCTCCCTCTTATACACCATTTTTTCTCCAATTTTCACAAGAATTTTGTCATATTCCCTAACTCTCTTGATGTTATACTCATTAGTCTTGGCAAGCATATCAAAACTCTAAAGATTACGAGAATTTGAAATTTTGAAATTATGTCATATTAAACAATTACTTCATTCTCCATCTCTCATGCTCCTTGGCATTTCCATCTTTACACCATCAATTTTCCCTACCATCACACCATTGCATACTAGGTCTTAGTAATAAATCCCAAATGCATTTATTCAATTTCTAATACAACCTCATCATGTTCTTGGTTTTGCTTCAACCCAACAATAACTTCATTATTTTATGTCATAATACCTTCTACTCCTACAATCAAACCATTGACCATTAATTCAAGGGATTCACAATCTCCCATTTGCAACATCTTCAATGGTTTTGCTACCACTACTTCTTGCTTCTACACTATATATGCCTTCAAAGAAGTTAATATAGGATTCAACATCACTTTATTTATTTCATCCTCGTATTTCAATTGAAGTAAACCATACAACATTTTGTTCTTCTTCAATTGATAGGTATTTCTTCTCTCGTTATGCATTACACCTCTATCATATTTCCATGGTATCCCTTAAAGGGTATCATAAACATCCAATGGCAATACATCACATAAAAATATGTCTTCATAACCTCCAAAATTATAATCTCAAGATGAATCAAGAGCTACCTTTATCAAAATGCTTTCTTTCCCCTTTCTCTCTTTCCGTAAAACTCCTTGTATCTCCACTTTTATCCTTTGAATTGGAAGTTGAGGTAGTTAAGAACTACCTTTTAGTTATGAGGTAACTAATTAGTTTAGGCAAGATAGAAATAGTAAAATATTAATAATAGTGATAAATAGGTGGGACCCCTTCTTCCATTTTTTTATTATTCCTTTTCCCTCCTTGTCACTCCAAGCATGTAAAATAAATAGGAATAAATCAATCATCACCACATAAATCATTCGCAACCAAAGCATGCATTTAACATAACTCTCGATAGGACCACACACACACACACATATAATCAAAATATAATAAACTTGGGTCCAAGATATATAAATAGTGCATGCCTCCAAATATCCTTATGTCCACAAATCTGTCCAAAAAGGCCAAAATATCTGTCCATGATCAGATCATTATACAACCTGTAATGTGCAGAAATTAAAAGTAAAACCATATGAGTCCATCAAGTGAAATATGCTGAATGTGAAGGGATAAGCCTCCTTTCATTCTCTGGTAATTTATCTTCCCTTGAAGTCTATCCAACATGTTTAACCCATTGCATTCCTTGATTATATGATTCATTGTCTACAGGGGTAGTCTTCTTTAGAGACTGGACATGATGGGAGGTAATGGAATGAGATGAGTCCTCTGAGAAAGCTGGGTTGGTTGTTTTTACAGGCCTTTTTCCTTTGGTATCCAACGAAGGGCCTGAGATATCTTTTGGCACTTCAATTTCTGGTGGAGCTTGAGTGTGGTAAATATTTGATGGCATTGGATGATTAGGATGTTGATTTAATGGAGGAGGAGGTGGTAGAGGTAATGAGTTAGTTAACCATCCTTAATTCTGGAAGGTTAGTTTGGAATTACCTGATTCCAACCATCGTTTGGTTCCGATTTCATCGAGACATGTGGGGAACTGGGATCCCAAGAATACTAGGATATGAATGAACAAGAGGTGGCCTAATTATGGACTAAACATGAGGTTGTTGGACTTGGCCACCAAATTTGAGGAAACTTGTTTGCAAGATCTGTTGAAATTCATTTGAATCAACATCAAAGTGGATAGAAAATATGAGCCTCGTATTTCCACCTCCATTTCTTTGCCAATCTGTTGGTTTCCCTCCATTCTAGTTACCTCTGTTACCCTATTATTTCTTCCTCCACCCCTGCTGAAAAATCTCATCTATGGTCAAAGGAAAAAAGATTAGTACAAGCAATATCAATAGTAGTCCTTATCAAATTAACTTGTAATCTAAAGCAATCTATAAATGGATCCTTTTAACAGTCATACATGCATATGAAAAATAGATAGGGGAAAAGGGGAGGGGTGAGGAACTTCTCTTGACAACATCCACCTCTTCTGATACTTCTTTTCGAGCAAGGGGAAAAGGGGTTTATTGTGGGAAAATCAAACTTGAATAAAAGTAAATGAATGAAAGGATACTACAGAATGAAGGGAAGTGAATGATGCTTGCTCAAATTCCATTTTAAACATAAAACCATCTGCAAAATATAATATCCAAACAACACAACAACCTTGCTCAAATATCGAAGTTCTTCATACAAGAAGACAAAGATTATGAAATGGTAGTTTCTACTACTCTTCATATTATCAACGTTCATTTTGCAAATTTCATCAACCTGATTGCATTTATACGAGACGAGTAGCAAAATAACCAAAGTTATAAAATTCAAGCTACTCCAAACCAAACATGAATTTAATCAAAGTTTTTTTTTAACACAACCTTTTTGAACACAACCTTCTTTAGACATGATCCTTTTACTACTGATTTTTGTTTCCCTCATAATATTTTACTTCAAAGTCTCGACAGAACTGGTTATTAACTTTATCATGACTGAAAGGTAGCATCATAGTTCACTTCAAAACAAATAGTCTTGATTCTTTTAAACTATAGTACCATATTTCATTATGTTTCAACTTTTACTATCTTTGTTTTATCAATCTCTAGAATCATTAGTCAAAGATCATTCACATAAGAGAATTCCCATAGTTTCTCCACACAAACAAGGTTACGGGATCGTGATCATTCCGCTCTTTATTCTTGTATGTATACCAACAGATTGGCACATTTATTATTTTTGTATTTCATAATTTTGAATACTATCCCATTAGAACCTTATTGCTTCCCTCATCAAATAATATTGCTCAAGATTTTCTCTGAAGTCATCGTTGTATTCAATCTAGAACCCAGAGCTCATAATATGTTCAAGCTACAAACTATTGTCATTTATTGGAGAAGGTCCAGACTTTAGATTGAAGACGTCTTTATTTGTCTCAAACAAAACATAATTTTCAAAACAACTGAAATTTCTCTTTTAGATAAAGGTTGTAGATCTAGGGTTTAAACAATATATTTGTTTAAAAACAAGCCTTCGATCCACATGTAAGCTAAACCAAATCATTGAAGCAAGAATAAAATAGGTCAAACCCTCAGAGCCACGCTCTCAACATCTCCAGAAAACCCTAGTCTTCAATATAATTGCAATCAGAATCTTTCCTCATTCGAAACTTGACTCAAACAACAATAACAAGTATCGTTGGCGATGAAAGAAAATAAAAACTCCTTCACAGTGCCAGTTTGTTTCTTCTGGAATCTATTGACTAAAGGGAGGAGAAAAGAAATCCTCAAACCATAATTATTTAAACATACTGCATCACAAAACTGGAGTAGCATTGAACTAATTTCTTTTTTTTAAATGTTCATTTCAGACAACAGACCAAACCATACACAATAGAAACAATTAAGGAATTGCTCGAATTCCTCAAACCATACATTTGTATTAACATTATTTCCTTTGATTTTTGAGTAACAAAAGAAGTAATCCATTCAAGAAACAACTAAAACTGAGGCCATCAACCTTTAAAACAGTTTTTCTTTTCACAACGTTGTAAATCATTTCATAACTCCTTGAATCAACCAGTAAACCTTTTTTTGGGAGACGAGGGAAAGAGAAAAGTTGCATGCATAAAAACCGTCAACCTGAGCCATACATAAACAAATTTACAAGTTCACAATTTGATAGGGGTTTTAGTGAAGAACCCCATACCTTACAAAATTTGATCAACCCTAGCTTGCCTGCCTTTGAAAGTGGTTACAACCCAAAAATTCGTTCTCTAGCGTAACAATGGTAATATCTCACAATGAAAGGTGAATGAACAAACCTCTATGGTGAAAAGGTTGAGGAGTGAGGTGTTAATGTTGTGTACTGGTGCATTAACTTCACCAATCGTGTTTTTTATGCCCACCACCTTTCTTTACACCATAACGTCTATTATCAAATAAAGATACATACTTTTAATTGAGTCAGCATCCACGTAATCCAAAATTAAACATGAACTTTTGGATTTGATGGCTATCATCATAACACTGCCAATGATTTCACGTTAAATCTGTATCCAATCTATGCATTGGTCCTTCGTAAAGTGAGCCATCAACTAGCTTTAGCCACATCTGCTAAGTAAATAGTAGTATTAAATATGTATACCATCCCACCATGACATCAAAACTAAATGATATAGTTTTTTAAACCATAAAAAATATGAATATGAATGACCACTTCCTCCATTTGTATAATTCACATACCAAATGAGATTTTAAATGGCAACAATTAACCATTATATCAACTATATTCTTGTATGTGAATTAATAGAGCATAATACATTGGTGATCACAATATATCACTTATATCAGCTCCCCTTATATTTCCCATCAACTACAATGTGCACCTTGAAATGTAAACATGGGACTATGAAAAGATACAAGAGAAGGAGCAAGTAGATGTAGGTCACATCCCTATCTCATGCAATGATTTTTTTTACCATAACCATGTATTGAAGGTCGCATAAACATAGTATGAGCCTCGCAAATAAATCACATAATTGAATGATGGACTATTGCATTTAATATTTTGATGAAAATCTTGTCATTGGACTAATCACTGAAACAAAATTGAATCATGACGAATCATCAAGAACCTTGTGTATATGACTTGAAGCTGATAATTTGTCATGAAATATGAAACATAATCCTTTTAAGGGGGTCGCACCTATTAGTGTTATCATATCTATATATAATAAACATGCCTCGCAATTATTTGCGGGATTTAAAGAAAGGTGATGAAAAATGAGACAACACTGCCCAAACACCCAAGCTAGAGGATGCCCATCGTAGTATTAATCAATGAGCTAATCAATAGTGCGATGCCCTGCCATTGAGGGGTTGATCTCCTCCCTCACCCCATTAATCAACAACCCTATGAATAAATATATATATTGAGTTGTGATGCTCAGGTCCTCACCACCCATGTGGAAGCACCCTTGATTGGGATCCCACGTCTGCACAATCTCTTGAAGCAGAGTGCCGCTCGATCGCATAAACAGGAAGTGGAAAAAATTGAGCATCCCTGCATCTGACAAGGCCTGCTCAACCACAACATTTCCAGCCATAAGCTAGGCCAACTCATCATAATGGTGCTCTCACCACTCTACATATTCCATCACTACGATCACAGGGCACCTGTAGCCACAAAAACCTAAGCCAAGAGTCAATCCCAACATATTGTTAGCAAAAAATTGTCCCAAAATCGGACGAATTTCCCCATGCAAAGTCATGCTACCCATGAGGACATGAACCCATTTAGCTGCGCTATACATTTGCATGGGTTAAACATACATTTAGCCGTTCCTATTGTAACTGTACCAGACTTAGCCACGTGACAATATTGTGCGGGACATTCACGGTTCAGTCGCACAAATCACATCACTCTTCGTTGGACAGTCACGCGAGACCAACACACAACCGAACCATGCACCTCCCATGCAACACACAACTATTGAGGCAATACTTGCGCAGGGTAGCATGGGAAACCCCTTGAAACCTTCGCAACTGACCGAATATAGAAACGGTCGGTTATACAACTAAATTAACCCCCTAAGCTAAAAATTAACCAAATAGAAATGACGAGGATGAGTTTTAGGCTTACCTGGAACTCACAGAATAAAAAACCAACAATTTAATATCTCGGAATCAACAAAAACGCTCCAGGAAACCCATATGCCAAATGAAACAAGTGATTTCGAAAAGCCGGCCCCACCCCTGTTTATAGGAAATTAGCTTGATTTTCAAACAACCCTTAAGGAAAACCGCAGCTCCGTTTGAAAAATAGTTCACACTATCACAAACAATGTCTTGAGCTCTTCAACATGGTACCATTTGCTCTGTCATCCGAGAAACTTCATCCAACAACCATTTTTATGACCATCCCACAAGTGCGTTGATCTCTTGTCAATTTATTCATTGTCAATACACTTGTCATAATTTATATTACACTTGGGTATTTACGTCATGTGCGCAAGAAGAAACAACCTCTCCTTTTACAACACCGATGCATGGACTCCAATCAAAGTCATATCATCTCGACCCAACATACATGCAATGTTCTCCCTTTGTTTACATTGCATTTACCCAATACTCTTGCTGATAACCATAGGGTACTTCTTCTTGGTCACGGAATGCCATCAATGTTGTCATCAAGAATAGCATGCTCCCCTATGGGTGTGCGTGCCATTTACAACCCATTTCATCTTTTTGCACCCATGATGTCGAACCCACACAAGTATGAGGAATCTAATCACTCATCCAATTTGTCAAGTTGAAACTGGATGTCATTTCCTTGCATCTACTACTTGTACCCCTCGGATCCCTCAGCATATGTTACGATTATAACTCACATATAACCTCTTATCCACCTCATGAACAATATAACATCTACATTTTCCTCCATATCATCATCCCTCGAGAAGACACCATTGGGGCCCCCACCCTCTCAGATACCGATTCCACTCAGTTATCCCCATAGGAACATTATGCATGGCATTGATTCATGGGGCACCTGTCTTCTCGTCTACACAAATGCATCACATCATCATCAAAATGAATCCCCGACTCACTCAAAACTGTGGAAATATCGCACATATAAATTGGTTCCCCAACCCACATAAAATCGTGGGAACCACACCAATCATTCTTTCTATACAAACAGTCCCCCAATCCACACAAAATTGTGGGGACCCCATCACATTATTCTTTTGAAGGCATTCCTTGGTTGCCTTTGATCGATGTTTTTGAGTCCACCTAACCCCAACATTGTTTGTCTTATCATTCACCTTACCTCGTCAGTATTATGTCTCTGATAAATCCCTCCATCTACAGTCAATTTCCCTCTGTTTCACGTTGTATCAACATTTGAAGAATGTTGTCATCAGTCACTCATCCCTGTTTACATCGATTAAGGGAATTCATGAGCCCCACGCTTATCAACCAATATTATGTCAAGTCTTCCAGTCTCCTAGTTGGTTACAAAATGATATTGGTCCTCGAGATAAGACCCTTGTCTTATCACATGCTTCTGCTGTCATTGACATCAACACATCATATTTAGAGAGTTTCAGTAGTTGCATTTGTACCCTAGGGTCCCTTCTTATCAATATAAGGGTTCACCTTGAACTAAGTAGGGAGAACCATTATTAGTCCCTCACTTAGTGGTCTCCCTTATGCTCGATGTCAATAAGTCCATTGCATCATGGGAAGTCTTATGTTCCAATGGTAGCAGTGTTCACATTTATGATTCATGATAGCAGCAAAACTAGTACAGTGAAGCCCCCCCAATAAATTTACCATTACACAAGTCCGCCACCCTAGTGGGATGTTCATGATCATCACCAGTTCCACTTCTTCAGCACCAATAACATCATTTACAAGATTCATTTACTTATACAAGGATCAAATCCACCTTCATCCTTGTGCAGCAGTATCAAGAGTCGACCCCTCGGTCCCCTCTTATTTGTAATCTATTTTGACATATTTTCACGAGCATAGGTATGCCTGTCTCATTTGTATAAAATACCTCTATTATTTACAGCTTCAATGGTCATCACCAACAACCATCCCCAATGGGTAGGTCTTTCTCACCCAAAAATGATTGATAACTTATTAGAACATGGACAACAAAGAAACGATGATGCATTATCGGCCCTACAGTACCCTCTGAAACTCATACATCATGGGGCATATGTTAACGCTTAAATCTCGCATACATGCGATGTTTAGGCTAATCTTGCATAAAGGCGTCATCAACATACAAAATGAATCTCATCAAAGACATCCTCATCATATCTAGAAGAGAAACGGAGTCCCAAAATGCCAAAATTAGTCAAAATAGAGAACCGCGCGACAAAAATCACTAGAAACCCATGCTATTAGTGTGACTCGTTTGTATAGTGACCCGCACATAACGTGTAGGATTTCTCTCGAAACCCACGTGACTATTAAAATGGCATGACCACATATTTTTGTGGTGCATTGAAGGCTCAAAATGGCTCTCTTGGCTCCAAAATTCGAACATGGACTCCTCAAATGCTTGGGAGCATTGAATAGCCCCTATCATGTACTTGGGAAACCAATTCAAAGGATGGAGTGTTCACATATGGATCTATATGTTTCTTGGCCTCAGTTTGGCCTATGAAAGGAAGCCATGGGTATGCATTCCATAGGAGAAAATCAGAGCAAAGTTGTGTGTTGGAATTACATTTAGAGTGCCACTTTCAAACTACTTCCTCCCTCATATTGGCATACACAAAGCTCCCTTGTTCTCTTCCCCTACGAGGCAAGTGTTTCTCCATTGTTATATCCAAGTTATCTTGCAATACGGTAGACAAAAAGACCTCACTAAGGGAGATTGATGGCTTCCCATGAAGCTTGCACCTCCTAAGTGACACTATTGTATTTAGTTGAACCATTTGGGCAATAAAAACTTGGTTTGGCACACTCTTGTCTCATCTTGTTTTATCTCTTACCCCCTCTTTTATTTCAAATTATTTATAGTTATTTTGTTTCATTTTGTTTATTGTTTCTAATCAAGAGTTTGCTTGGCCATTTGGGGTTTTGGTTACTGGATTCTTGAACACAAATACTGGGTCCTTGTTGCAACCTCAAGGATACTCTCACTGTGGGAAGGCCATCCACCTTCATGGCTATTTTCCCCACAACATATACTATTAATGTAAAAAGGGTATCTCTATTAATTAATGCCCACTATGTAGTTGACACTCATTATTATTGACCAATTCAAGTAGTTAGGGTTTTGGGATATTGAACAGCTATTTAAAGAGTTCAGAGGCTATGGATTGTTTGTAAAGAATTGTTGTATCATAGCTTTGCTCAAAATAAAGGTCACCCAGCCTTAAGAGGTGCGTGAACATTGGTTGCTAAAGCGATTATCATGATACAATAACTATTTCTACAATATTTATCTTGCCTATTTCCTTTGATAAGCTATTCTACAATATAATATTGTGTTTCATGCATTGTTTATCTTTGTATATCTTGTTCTTGCTCTAATTTGCAGGGCTAAGTCCACCACAACTACATGGACAATTCCTCTTCTTTTGCTACCTGCATAACATCTATTTTAGTTGGCATTACCCTTGACATCTATATTATTTATTCTACAACATCAAAATAAAAAATGATGGGTCTTCCTCTACCACTACCTTTTTGTGCCATTTATTCAATCCAGCCTCAAAAATTTGCAACAACTCTCCTTTTATGACTAGAACAACACCAACAACAGGCACTGCTACCCAACTTTCTACTTCACTAAAATTCCCTACACAAAGAACAATTCTTCCCAACACCTTCAAATTTAGATGGAATCACCTATAAATTTTGTGTTCAACATGGAATATTCTTACTGCTTTGATGCCACTTGGTGCAAAGAGGCACAACCCTATCTTATATCAAAGGCATCACAACAAACAATAACCACTCAATCATGTAGACTTATACACTTAAGTTCTACATGGAGATCATTTAAGCATACACTACAACAACAATTAACGCGACAAAGAATCAATTATCAACAAAAATCACAAAATGTTTTATTTAATCATGACTGATGTTCATGGGCCAAATTACAATCCTTGTAGCCTTGCATAGGTCTTTTGAAGTTACCAATAACAAGTACTTTACTGGGAATGTCTTATAATCAAAAGCTTACAAATCTAGAGAGTCCTTAGTCTTAAAGTTGGCACACATAAGACTCATTTTCACAGTCACATGATCCATGTTATATACACTAATCAAAGGAATTTTTACAATGAAATTTTGCCAATGGTTAAAACAACAATTAACACAACAAAGAATCAATTATCAACAAAAATTGCAAAATGTTTTATTTACTCATGACCAATGTCCTTGGGCCAAATTACAATCCATAGAGCCTTACACAGGTCTTTTGTGTTGGTTATAATATCGATTACAATAGGCTTGCAAATTGATTCATGCAGCTAAACACAATTAGACATAAATCAATGGCACACAACATATCAACACGTTACACATAAATTACCTAGGAAACCCCTCTACTGGGGGGAAAACAACAAAGCAGTAAGATTACCACTCATATATTAATAAAACGCTCATAATAGGTGTTTAAAACCGTGATTTGCTAGACCAAAAATCACACTTCATTACATGATCATCATACTTCACTCACTTTCTATTTTCATAACCATTACATATTATTTATAGATGCAATACAACCAACTGCTCGTTAATGCCAATCCATAACTTCCTAACCACTTTCATTTATTCTGTTGCAGACAAATTGATTAGGTCAAACTTGGTCAATCGATAGTTCAGCATTTGGTCATCCCATTGACTTATTTTTTATTAGCCATTTGCCTTCAACCAAACAACTATTCCGGTCGTCCAGTTGACTGGATATCCACTGTTTGTCGCCCTCTAACTCCAGTCAAATTATATCAGTCAACTATTTAATTTTCTAGTCAATTTACATTCACATAATATAACATTCCAAACATTCGCCCACTTGTTGTCTTATTTGCATAAGCAAGAGACTTATAACTCCAATTCACGTAAGCAAGGCTAATAAGCCCATCGTTTCCCTACACCAGAAAACTTCTTTGTGCTCACCAACTTGGTCAATGAGTCTACAACATTCTTCATTGTGTCTACTTTTTCCACTAACACCTTTTGGTTCTGAACCATTTCTCTCACAAAATGGTACTGTACATCAATATGATTTGTCTTCGAATGATATGCTAGGTTATTTTCCAAGAAGATTGCACTCTAACTATCACAATTCAACCTAACAACATGCTGACCAAACACAACATATAAACACAATATCTGTAACCAAACAACCTCCTTACATGCACGAGTAGCTGCCATGTATTCAACCTCAATAGTTGACATCGCAATGACTGACTACCTCCTACTCATCCAACTAACTGCTCCATCGAATAACTTGAACACATATCCACTGGTCAACCGTCTGCGGTCGATATCTCCAGCGTAGTTGGAATCGACAAATCCATATACATTGATTTCCTTAGTATTCTCAAATTCTCCTCCATAACATATTGCATAATTCGCAGTGTCGTGCAAATACCTGAATACTCTCTTGACAACAAGCGAGTGCTTTTTTGTAGGTGTCGACATGTACCCCCTCAATACTCCCACTGCATGGGCAATATCTAGTCGAGTACAAACCATAGCATACATCACACTACCTACAACACTAGCATGGGGCACATGTGACATGTACTATATTTCTTCTTGTGTCTTTAGATACTGTTCAACAAATAGTTTGACTCCCACAAGAATAGGGATCTTGATTGGTCTATTCTCCTACATGTTGAAACATTTCAGAACCGTCTCAACATATTTTCTCTTACCTAACCAAAGCCTTCTACCTACACAATCTCTTTGTATTTCCATTATGAGAATGAAATTTGTTGCTCCGAGATCGTTCATGTTGAACTTGGAGGACAACTTCATTTTTACCTCCTCTATCATATCCATATTATTTCCGACCAACAACACTTCATTGATATACAAAACTACATATATGAAATGATCATCGACTTTCTTCCCATAAACATAGTGATCAACTTGAATTTTCACAAGCCCCAGCTTCTAGATATACATATCAAACTTCTGATACATCCTGGGTGATTGTTTTAGACCGTATGGAGACTTCTTTAGCTCGCAAACCAACACCTTTTCTCCTTCCACTGTAAAACTTTAGGTTGCTTTATATATATATTTTTTTCAAGGTCACCATGAAGAAATGGTGTCTTTACATCCATTTGTTCTATCTCAATATCAAATGTTGCAGATAAAGTCATCAGTACCATTATGGAAGTTAGCTTAGCAACACGAGAGAAAATCTCACAAAAGTTGACTCCCTCGACTTGGGAATACCCTTTCGCTACCATTCGAGACTTGTACTTCTTGAGTTGACATGCTGCATTTAATTTTTTCTTGAACACCCACTTAGTGTCGACGGGTTTCCTTCCATTTGGTAACGTGACTATATCCCATGTTTCATTTTCATTCAAGGATTCCATTTCCTCTTCCATGGCCTTTTTCCACAGTTTACCTTTTGTTGATTTGATCGCTTCTTTTACCAACTTGGGATCATATTTTATGACAATAATGGAAAAGCAGGGCAAAATTTAGGTGGAGTATACATTTTTGGTTGTTGCCTTGCTCAACCAAACCTCCTAACATTTGGAGTTTGTTGTTCCACCTCTTTGTCTGATTCAGTCAACTCACCCAAATCCATACTTTTGTCATTCATTTCAAGCTCTTTATTTTCTAGATTTTCTCTTTTAACCTCTTCATATGTGGAAGTGCATCCGACTTCTTTGAAGATCACATATCTGCTATAAACTACCTTCCTTGTAACCAGATTCCACAGCTAATACCCTTTCACTCCATCCTTGTACCCAATGAAGATGCATTTCTCTGAATTGCTGTCGAGTTTGCCAATTCTTTTCTCCTTTGGGATATGAACAAATGCATTTCACCCAAAAAATCCAAGATGTGTAAGAAAGGGATTTTTACCATCCCATGCCTCGTATGGATTCTTGTCGACTAGAGTCGTCGACGATGACCTATTCACCAAGTAACATGTCATGTCGACTGCCTTTTCCCATAATTTTTGTGTGATTCCTGCACCACTAAGCATTCTCCTTGCTTTCTCCATTAGCATTATGTTCATTCTTTCAACAACTCTGTTTGTTGAGGCGTGTAAGGAGTTGTGTTTTGTTGAGCTCTATTGTGTTTCCTACAAAACTAGTCGAATGCCTTTCCACATAATTCTACTACGTTATCAGTTCTCAACACCTTAATCATTTTACCAATTTGATTTCCACAAAAGCTTTGGACTCTTAAAACTTCTAAAAAATCTCATATTTCTTTCTCATAAAATGCAACCATGTAATTATGGAGAAACCATCTATGAAATAAACATAATACTGAGGTCCTCCTAGTGAAGGGACGAACACAGGTTCAAACACATCACTATGCATTAATTATAGTATTTCCTTAGCCCCAACACCACTAGATAGAACCTTACACAACTTCGTTTACCATAAATACAATGTTCACAGAAGTCGACTTCTTCATAACAATCAGGGAGACCTTCGACCATACCTTTACTATGCATAGCACGAAGACCTTTCTCACCTATATGTCCCATCCATTGATACCACAATATGGTCGAGTCGACTAGACAAGAAGATATGTTGTCGGACTCAAGATAGACTATATTAGCACATTTGTCGACGTATGTTCTTCCCAATAGCTTGTACAAGGTTCTAGTCCAAACTCTCCTAATCAGTACCATTGCTCCTCGCACCATCTTGCATGTATCTTTCTCAAATACAAATTGCACACCTACATTCCCCATCTTACTAATTGAGATCAGGTTTCGAGCCAAACCTGGGATATGCATCACTATTGGAAGTGTTCCTATTCTTCCATCTTTCAGTTTCAATCGAATTTTACCTCGTCGGACTATCCTGGTCGGTGAATAATATCCTAGTAGGAAATGACCACCATCGAATTTCTCATACTCACAAAATCATTCTCTATGTGGTGTCATATGATATGACATGCCAGATTCTATTAGCCAAGAGTCATGATCTGATTGTGTAGTTGTGCAGGTCAAATACACATCTCCTTTCTCTTCTTGAGAAGACTTACCATCGGCCGACTAACCTTCCTTAGAACTTTTGCTTTTCTCGACTTTCATCGATTCACAGTTTAGTTTATAATGACTGACTTTACAACACCGTTGACATATTTTCGTCGTTGGACCAGGGGATTTAGTCTTAGATCTACCCCTTAACTTTGACTTTCTACTAAAGGTTTTTCCTTTTCCTTTGTTTACTGGCTGACCACTAACTGTCAGTGCATTGTAGGTCAAACGTTTCATGTTCTTTCGTCTCATCTCTTTTGACAATAGAGATGCGACCACATCTTGATCTTCAATGTGGTCCTACTATTGCTTCCAATAGCCATAACTAGGTTATCCCATGAATCTAGCAAAAAACACAACAAACTAATGCATTTTTCCTTGGTGATTTTGATATCCATGGAAAACAACTGATTGATCACATTGTTGAAGGAATTCAAGTGCTCTGTAACTGAGTCACCTTCACCCATCAACTGGTACAAGTTCCCCAACTTTTCCCGTAGCTTATTTTTAGTGTATTCTTCTGATGCATTCAACGATAAATAATTTTCTAAACAAAGTTGGATTGTACTTCTTGCCTTCCTGTCGATATTTTTCCAATCTTCCTTCAACACACTAGCCATATTCATTCCTGGGTCGACTGCAACCCATTATTCTCGATCCAGAAGGATATACTCCATTTTAAGCTTCCGAAGCTCATAATTTTGCCCATTAAACTTTTCAATTTTTATCCTCGATGTGTTATCCATTCTAACTATAAATCAATGTTTCTAGAAACTCCCATTGCAATAGGTATTCGCTAGATCCAAGACCAAGCCAAACCCTCAACAATAAATCCGCCCCCCTACAATCAAATACAACTCTGATACCAATTGTTGGTTCTCATAGTGATTACAATAGGTTTGCAAATTGATTCATATAGATAAACACAATTAGACATAAACCAATGGCACACAACACATCAACACATTATACATAAATTACCCTATAAACCCCTCTCCTAGGGGAAAACCAACAAACCAATGAGCTTACCACTCATCTATTAATCAAACACTCATAAAGGAGTTTACATCAGTGATCTGTGAGACCACAAATCACACTTCATTACATGATCATCATGCTTCACTCACTTGTTATTTGCATATCCATTACATCTTATTTATAGATGCAATACAACCAACTGCTCATTGATGGAAATCCATAACTTCCTAACTACTTTCAACTATTTTGTTATAATTGACTTAACTGGGTCAACCTTGGTCGATCGCCCATTGAGATTCTGGTCATTCCATTGACTTCCCATTGACCAATCATTTGCCTTCGACCAAATAACTATTCTAGATGCAATACAACCAACTGCTCATGCTGGAAATCCATAACTTCCTAACTACTTTCAACTATTTTGTTATAATTGACTTAACTGGGTCAACCTTGGTCGATCGCCCGTTGATATTCTGGCCATTCCGTTGACTTCCCATTGACCAATCATTTGCCTTCGACCAAACAACTATTCTGGTCATCTAGTCAACTAGATCTCCACTATCCGTCGACCTCCAACTCCAGTCAACTTATACCAGTCGACTATCAACTTTGCCAGTGGATTTACATGCAAGGAATATAACATTCCCAACATTTTGAAGTTACCTCTAACAAGTACTTTACTGGGAATGTCTTCTAATTAAAAGCTTACAAATATAGGGAGTCCTTAGTCTTAAAGTTGGTACACATAAGACTCCTTTTTATAGTCACATGATCCATATCATATACACTAATCAAAGGGAGTTCTACAATGAAAAGTTGCCAATGGTTGGAACAAACCCTTCGATCCTATTGTTCATCTTCTTGTCTCTAGGAATGCTAACCTTCTTCTACCTTAGTTTTAGAAACCCAACCATTGTAACCATTCGTCACAACATTGAAGCATTCTCTTGACATGGCTAATAGGGGAAACATCCTACTAGACAAGGGTCAAAGTATGAGAGGTTGTTCTTCAAACTAATGTGGCAATACAACTACCTTGCAATGCCTTCCTTCACCATGCCCACAACATGCCACATAGATCCTCACCTCTTGCATAATCTCATTGCAAATGTGCCAAACATCCAACAAATATTTACTCATGTGTTTTTCCTTTGACAAATATTTGTTCGAGACAACATTAGTTTTCCAACACCTTCAAAACCTACAAAAACAAAAAAGAAAAGAAAAAGACAAGTGTTTTGTACAAGATTACATGGAACCCTACATATGCTCCTACATCTACATGGAAGAAGCTCCATTGTTAATCAATTGACAAATTACTTTGCGTGTATTGTATTGAAGAAGAATTAACCAACCATAAAAACAAAGGGGTAAGGACAATGTTGTGTTTTGTATCAAACATGTGCGTGCATTTTAATTACTAATGTCAGAATCTTAATGTCAACGAGTGTACAACAATTATCTAGCAACAATAGCAACAACATAACATTGATATTGCTTATGGATGGGCTCCATGTCATATGTTTGTGTTATGACATGTGGGGTCCACTAAGCAAGACCACTTCTACATGCACGACATGCGATGCATGGGTATAAAACACACAAGTTCAGGAGAATTACCTCATGGTGAATATGTATAGGCTTTACTCTTGTTTTGAATATATTAAAGGTTCAAATCTCTTTGTCTTTTTTTCATCAGAATATTTTTGTAGTGCGGGAGAATTGAACCCCACCCTGCACTTTCTGAAATGCCTGAGCTTCCTTCACTCACCAAGTGAGCTACTTACTCTTGCCCCTCTTTGTCTCTCTCTTGGTAAAGTGATTTTGGAATATGTTAATGAGAGTTGGGGTTTACACGTCATCATTGAATTAAAAAAAATACTATTAAAAAACACAAAGTAGTGACTCAACCAAAAGCTAATAATTTGGACACTAGTTAGACTATATTTAGGAAAAATAAAATGAGAAAGAAATACACAAATAAAGATCATCTAATTGGATAAGCGACTATGTATATTTATTTATTTTTCAGTCATTTCCAATTATCACAATGAGACTAACATCCCTAACACCACCTTGAATGAGTGCTACCAACAACATTTCCACTAAAATCTTTTGGCTAAAAGACCACAAGTGAGGATGAAGAGTATCCCTTTCTTTAAAAACACCCAAAACTTACAATTGCCCCCACTACTAACACTAGCACTAAAACAAAGCACAAACATAAAAGTGTCATTAAAAATAAAATATTAACATTGCCTTAAGTTCATCCACCTAATATATTATTATTATAATTAATAATTCAACATTTATAAATATAAAATTTTGTGGTTTACATTCCATTTATATTAATAATAATAATAACAATGCTTTAAGTTCATCCACTGAATAAAATAATAATTTAACATTCATAAATAGATGATGGATGAAGCATTGAGAGAGGTATTTAATAATTTTTTTATTATCTTAAATATTTTACACTTCAAAACAAAATTTATGATCTTAAATTTTTTATACTTCAAGACAAAATTTATTTATGAGCCGACACATTTTTTTTAAATTATTTTATTTTATTTTTTAATTTTTAATTTTTTTTGATAGCATAGCGTTAGCTTATTGCATCGATAGTAATGCGGTGCTTACAACCCAATATAGGAGAGATGTTGTCACTTTGTTAGATCCACATCAACTTAGTATAGGGGAGATGTTGTCCATTCTCATGTCCACTCATTACTTATCAAAATAAAAAATAATTAAAAAATTTCATATCAACTCATAACTTATAAAAAATAAAAAATAATTATAAACTACTCTTAATACAAAAAAAAAAACACCTCCTACTCTACTCTCTACGCTAGATGCAATCACTTCTAAAATTTTATAAAATTTTTGCAATCACTTCTAAAATTTTATAAAATTTCTTCAAATTAAAAACCAAAAATTACAACACTTACGAAAAATACAACCCATGACAGGGATAGAGAAATCCACCTGTGCGATTTAGTCGCTGATACATTTTGGCAAGCGATAAATCAATGGGCATTGTCTTAACACCATGGACAATGAGGACAAGAGGACTTGCCACATACGCAGGACTCACAAACACGAGTGTTAGGTGGGAGTAGATTTCAACAGACTTGACTGCATCGATTAAAAGGCAAACACCCCAACAACAAATTTCAGACATCATCTCCTCCTTCTACGGTTCCATTCTCCATTTCCCATCTTCCTCTCGCTGCTTTGCATTCTCCTAGATATTTCGATGGAGGCAGCAGCAGCCTTCACAATTCGCATGCCAACCGCTCCTCAGTCGTTGATTTCCCCACACAGAACGGCCAATCTACCTGCTGCCCAGTCCTTGAGATGGCGTGTTCGAAATCCGAGCCCGTCATCTTCAAGAAGAATGGGAGCGCTGACGATCTCTGCATCGGTGGAGAGCAGCAGCTCATCAAAAAAGGCGGTGCCCAATTCAAATTACGTGGTTCCGCTGGACATCCCGCCCGCCTCGTCCTGCATCACGCGTCCATTGGCCGAGATCTTGCGGGATTTGAACAAGAGGGTCCCCGACAAGGTCGTCAAGGGCGATGGCGCCGTGGAACCTAATTACATTCCCTGGTAATTTATTAGTTATTCTCTTGAATTCCTATATCTTTTGCAAGTTTCATTTCATTGAAATCGATTATTGTTTCAGACTGGTTAATTTAGATGTTTAATGGTTAGGGTTACAGATTCATATTGTTTAACAGTCAGGGTTACGGCTTCAGAAATCCCTCTGTCAATGGCCACTTTGTTATTGTAGATGAAATAAGGTAGGGTGGATTATAATAAGATTCATTAAGATACTGCACAATTTATTTAAAATGAGGGCTGCTTTGTGCATTCTTATGCATATTTCAAAATAGTTAATGATACCTTGCCTCATCCAGGCCAAGGAGCTTCGTATATATAGACATATAGCATTATATATATTAATATAGATAAAGAGAAAGAGAATGACATATTTCTACGTAGTATTACCAGCCACGAATTCATCCCATATTTCCATCCTGTTCAAGTTCACTCTTGTGTTTGATGAAACAGAGTTAACTTTGCTCTAGACCCCAAGCATAGTTCCTAGGAGATGTGGGTATGGGTACACTATTTAAAATCTAGGTACAGGGAGACGTGGGAATTAGTGATCAAATTTGAAGGGCCGGTCTTAATTTCAATTTGAAAGGCATATATTCAGCTAACTCTTCAACAATGAAGGGTTATATAAAAATTGTACTTTTATGCGATGGATCTGGAAGACACTGTTTATCATAACCATGATTATTGACAAGTGTGAATTAAGTAAACCCTTCATAAAAAATGTGAAAGTACAATATTGTCCTTCCAAATCTTTACAATCTTAAAAAATTTAACACTAACTATATAAAAAATTAATATTTAATAAATAAACAAAATTTTCTTTCAAAATAGTAGTATCCACCAAATTATTGTTTTTTTAAATTTTATGTAAATGAACACATTTCTTCAACACATTTTTTCTTCCTTTCATTTGATGTTTTTCAAAAGTATTTGAGCTTACATCATTGAAAACATGAATCTATTTTCCCAATGGAAAAGGCTTTTTAGTTTTCATTTGTTTCCATGCATCATAAATAGCATTCCAATCTACAATTAGAGTGATTGATATTCTTCTCATATATGCAATAGTTTTGAGATCTAGACGTTGTTTCTATGGTTACAATGTTTACTAACATATGCATGAATAATACTAAATTTAAATTTGTAAACTCAATTTTTTAATCTATGTTCCTTTTAATGCTCATCCAAGCTGTGAACACTTCATAATAAACCGAGAACAAGAAGAAAAGCAATACAATGATGAAGATATTTAGTCAACTAATCAATGTGGCAAGTTAGTTTCCAAGTTTGGAATCTTATATGCTTTTAATGAAAATGCGATAGCATATTTTTTACAATAAAATAAATTAGCATAAATTTATATTAATATGTGGTAAATTCATATGTTTCAAATGTCTATAGTTAAAAGTTAAAACGAGCATATGCTAATTTAGTTTGCAACTCATAAGATTGACACAACATATGCGCAAATGATAGACATAGATAGTTTATAGTTCATCATTTTCATGATAACATGCAATTTTAAAATAAAAAATAAGTTAGAACAAAAAATAAATTTTATAACTAAATATTCTTTAGTCTGAAAAATTCCATTAACCAATAAAATTAGTAAATTGTTTGTAAAAAAACATAATTACATTTTAAATATATTAATACATATTGCAATGTACATGTGTATATGCTAAGAAATACGTAATTTAATTTAATGTGATTAGAGGGTTTTAGTGAAGGAGGACGACAGGGCTCCATGAGATTTAAACCCTAAACTCTCATATAATAGTGATAATATGAAATTGATTACACTAGGATGATTTGAAATTGATTACACTAGGATGAATTGAAATTGATTACACTAGGATGAATTGAAATTGTAAATAATGTTTAAAAAAAATTATTTAACATAATCCCCAAAATGAGAGGGAAGAAACCAGGATATGGATCGAAATGGAAATGAGAACTTGTCCAAAAGTGTCCTAACAACTTGCATACACATTTAAATATGGGCTCGCACTTGGGTAATTGGAACAATGGTGAAAGTAGCGCTTCACTTGCCCGATTCTAAACAGAGCTTGGAATATATCTTCCTAGAATTCTTACTTTGGACTACATGGAACGAGAGCAACCACCGGATATTTAGAGAGCAAGAGAGAGAATCTGGTCTACTATGGAAAACCATAAAGAAAAATATACAAGAATCATGAAATACCTGAGCAAAGGCACCAAAAAATACTTGAGCAACCGTCTGGCACAATAAGCATTAACAAAAAAATTTCTTGGAGGAAATGGTGGAGAGGTTGAGCTTTCAATAGATGTTGCTAGCTCATAAGTCAAAGATAGGAGAATCGGCTAAATCAATGCACATAGTCCTAGCCCACATATTTAGTTTTCACTTGTGAGCTACACCCACATATTTAGTTTTTTAAATTGATTTCTCATACCAGTTTAACTTGCTTCAAAGTTGGTATAATGCCATTATAGAAAGTAGTTGTCCCTTATTAATAAATAATATGTTCACATTTTTTATTATTTATTATATGGTGCATGCAAATTTGCAATGAGAAGTTTCTTGCAATTGAACCGTGAGACATTGGAAAAAAACATAACTGGATTCAATCCAATGTGTGGATAGATCAATGGAATATGGTTCCAAGTTCCAACTATTAATACTGCATATTTTGGTCACAAACAAAACCACTTTCAAATTTGTCATTAAAGAGAATTTCATAATATGTAAGAAACGATTCAAATTTGGAGAATAGAATCCTTAATGTGTATCCAACGAATGGATATTAACGGGTTATTTAAAAAATTACCTTTCTCTTAAAAGATTTACATCTTCTCTTCCCTTCTTAGTTGACAAGGTAAAATTAAGATCAATTTTTTTTTTGAAGGGCAATTTTTGCTTAACATTTATGGGACAGGCCAAAACCCTTTGGAAGGGCTATGATTGGTTCAAATTTGGTCAGTGGTGGGAATATAGTTATGTCACATGGGCTATGAATTAAATTTTAAAAAATACAAATTGAAATTTTAAATTTTAGATTTTAAAATAATAAAATGATGAACAATAAACATTGAACAATTGCCTATATTGTTCTATCCTACATTAATTAAAGATAGGTATGTCCAATAGTAGTCTAGACTATAATATATTACAAAGATATTATCAATGTTGCAAATTATAAACATTTAAACTTTCAAGCCAAAAATTAGGTCCCCATCCCAATATCTACTTCATCTTGTTTGGATTAACTCTTTGCATCTTCTAAGTCCTTTGTCAACATAGTCTCCAAGAACTCATCACTCTCCAGCTTTCCTTGACTCTCATTTGTAATGGGATGTAGATCAGTGAGGTCATTTGGCTCTATCTCTTCATCCACATAAGTGATATCATCATTGAATTGGTCTCATTTCTTATAAGGACCTTCCATGTGCCTTGGATCTGAGCAATGCACTGGTTAAAGGGTGAAGTACACTAGACTCTTAGCCTTCTTTGACCCAAGTCGGTTCCTCTTTAAGGATAAAACCACGAGTGCTCAAATTCCTCTCACAAGAAGAGGAACTAGCTAGCCATGAGTGCAGCCGCATGGAAAATGAGCATAGCTTATGTGCATGATGACCTTGAAAAGACCACCAATTTGTGTCCTATATAGCTTTTAATGTTTCAAACATATCCCATTCACATGAAACTATGCAAATTAGGCCTTGATAGCCCCTGAACCCTCACGTATGCCATGGATATTCTTCAGTAGATTGAAGAATCCCTTTATTGACTTGTTATTAGTAGAGGGAGGCCTCTTCCTAGTCCTTTCAATGTCATATCTTTTAGGATATAAGGTGTAAGAAAGCATATGGAGGGTTGCATTTAACTAGTTCCATTTGCCATGTTTTTTCTCTCTATTTCTTAATATAAGGAAGGGTCCCTCCTCTTTGTTATGCCCTTGGTTCTTTCACACATTGAATTAATGTTTTCATAAATTTCGTGCATACATGGGCTATCTTAATTTGCTTACTGGATCTTATAACAAATGAGTTTAATGAAATAAAAAACAACTTTGACATCAACCCAAAAATGATCATCAAGGATCATTTGTCTTACCACCCTCACAACATCAAATTTAGATAGACTCCAAGAAGTCTAGTTGTTACTAACTACAGTGGAACATAATGCACTCTTAACTTCATAAAGATGACAAAGAAGGATGAAAAATGAAGCAAATTGTCTATTTGTAGGTTTGGGCAAGTCCTTTTCAAATTTGTGATAAATTGCTTTTGAGTGGTGATGGTTCCATATGAACCTATGGATTGTTCTCCCATATTCAATCAACAACGTTGCTATCTGATCAAATTTTCCAGTGTCGTTTAGTGCATTATTCAGTGCATGCATAGTGCAGAGAGTCCAAATTACATTCTTGTATTGTTTTTGAACCATCAAACATGCAACTTCGCAAATTGGGGCTGCATTTGCGATAACCTGAACAACATTAGATGCCCTACCTCCTTAATGGCATCACATGGTGGTGTGATGTTCTTCTCTTGCGTTGAACAATCATTTGCCCTTAAGAAAGAAGGCTTTGCTATAGAATATACAATGATGTTTAGAAGAGGGTGATTACATGTATCGGTCCAATCGTCCATCGCGATACCAAACCCATCAATAGTCCATGCCACTTTGATTGGTGACATTAATTTCTCCAATCAAGATTTCTTCTTTGTTAATCATTATAGTTTGAAGCTTCTCATACCTAAGTGGTTTATTTCAAGTAGGTTGAGTATTAATGGCACAGACCATCTACTCATTGTAATATACTTAAACCCAGGACTTTAGAGAAAAACACAAGAGAGAATAGATAAAACCAGAAAAATATCTCTTGTATGAAAGATATTCAAAATAGAGTGTTATGTTCACTTGCCTCTTCAAGGGGGCAACCTCGAAGAGCAAAGCTATATATAGTGTGTTCACTTGACTCCACATTACATAGTTTACTACTCTATCTATAGTGTTTCAATAATCAAAGCCTTAACTACATGTGCTCCCGCTATTAATGAGGGTCAACCACCTAGGGGCCTTTATTCAATAAAGAGGCCCCTTTTACATTAAGTCACTACCCACTAACCATCTAATGGGCCTTATACATTGATAAAGTAGCGGAGGTTAGGGTAGGATCCTAACATGCCCTCCCTCTTCAAAAGCAAAATTATCCTCAAGGTTGGAGATGTGGAAACTGTTGCAAAATGGCTGATGATTCCCAGGTAACATCTTCTGGTGAGGTATCCTTCCACTGAATCAAAACTTCAAAGATAGTGTGTTGATGTAGCTGATGCTCCCTAGTGTTCAAAACTACTTTTGATTGGATCCAGATAGAGCCTTATTCATCTAGTTTTGGTAATGTTGTTTGAACTCGACAATTTTGTCCCACGACCTTCTTCAAACAAAACACATGAAATATTGGGTGAATCTTGGAGTATGCTGGGAGTGCTAATTTGTAGGCCACTTGACCAATGTGTTGAACAATCTAATATGGGTCGTAAAACATTTGTGTGAGCTTCTGATCGTCTTTAACTTTGAGAGAGGTTTGCTTATAAGGTTGGAGGCGAAGGAAGACCTAGTTTCTTTCTACAAATGAACGCTCTAAGTGGTGTTGTTTTGCTTGTTGGTTCATGCCAAATTGAGCGATTGCCAAATTTTCCTTAAGTGTGCAAAGAGTGACATCATGATTGTGAAGTAGACTATCGAATGCATGTACTTTGGAAGTACTTGGTAGACAAGAAACCACGAAGGGTGGTTGTTGTCCATAGACTGCTTCATGTAGTAGTCATTTTCAATGTTTCATAGCCTCATGATAAGTGGTATTATACCACCATTGTGCTAAAGGTAACCATTGTGCCCACTAGTGCTGCTTTTTGGATACAAAACATTGCAAATAGGTTTCAAGACACTTATTGATTGCTTCTGTTTGGCTATTTGTTTGGGGATGATAAGATGTGCTCATTTGCAACTAGGTGCCCTATAATTTAAATAGTTCTTGTCAAATTTTGGGGTTGATTTGACACAATGGTGGTAGGCATGCCATGGAGTTTGAAAATTTGGTATAGAAAAATTTGGGCAACCATTGTTGGGGGTAAAGGGGCGATGGAGAGCACAAAAACGAGTATATTTGGAAAGTTGATCAACTATCACCATGATGATTGATTTGTTACCCGCTTTTAGAAGACCAACAATAAAATCCATGGAAATGTCGGTCCATATAGTGGTTGGTATTGGCAATAGTTGCAATGCCCCCTGTTTCACCCTTGTTCCTTTGGCAAGTGTCACATTTCACTACAAAAGTAAGGATATCCTTTTTCATGCCTTCCCAAAAGGAGTGCCTAGCACATGCATAAGTTTTTTTAAAACCCAAATGCCCAGCGAGAGGAGATGAATGTAACTTTGTTAATATTATCTATTTTTCGCTTTCCTTAATATTACGGCGCAGTCCTGACTTATTTCTTCTGCGGTGTCCTCAGCAACCGTCCTCACTGAGTCTTCAATACAGCATACAATGTCTTCAAAGATGACTGCAACCTGTGAAAGCCTTAACAAAAATACAAGACATATTAAAAAAAGGGCCCTATGGAGTCATGGACCCATAAGACCAAGTAGAAAGGTCATCTTATATTTTATACATGTCTTCTGTTGTGCTAGGGACACATGTATGACTTGTTCCAAGATGAAATTTGAAAATGTGGAAAACTCCTCTTTCCAAGCTCTTCAAAACTGGAAATCAGGCATCCTTGCTCAAACACAGTCCTTTTTGTTGGAAAAAAGAGTTTTCTCATGCTGATTCTCTATTTGACAGTTTGCACGTGATGTTTTTTTGTCACTTTTGTTAATGGAAAGGATTATAATTGTTTTTCAAGTGTGGTTATTGGGTTAGGTTAGTTAGATCAATAATCAGGGTTAGGTGGTTGAGTGAGTTGTTCTTCGTTGTAATTGAAAATTTTAAGTGGATGATGTTGGGATGCCTAGGTATCTCTAGTAAACAGGGTACATGCTCCACCTGTACTACATTTGTTAACATACTCCACCTGTTGACATCCTTGGTGAGGGCATCCCTGACATTGTTGGGGTATGTTCCCTGATGTCCCAAGTCCACAGTTAAGTTTGGAAAATAAGGATCTTAGTTTAGCTAGTAAAGCAATTAGCAAAGAAAATAAATTAAATAATAGGATCCATCTCAAGTTTTCATCCCATCTTTTTCCTGTTTGATTTAAACATCATTAATGTGGGGAAATTATAATCAGGGTACAACATAGGTGAGGTTACCAATAGAGGTACACCCCAACATTTTTTGCTAGCACCATTAGAAAACTTCACCACCAAAAGTCAAATAGAGCTGGAAGACAATGGATGGACGGTAATAGGAGCCTCTTAAACATCAATAATAGGAAATATTACATACTTGTGTGTACTTAGGCAATCAACACAGAATGATGTTAATCCAGCAACCATCGATGCTGCCTAGGCTCTTATCCAAAGGCAGTTAGGGGGAAAGCTTCATCCTCCTTGTTCATCATTTTCTTCATTGGTCTAGAGTCTAGGCTCTAAAATACATTTATAGTTTATAAGATTTGGAAAAAATTTCAGTGTTACTTTGAGCTGAGTACTCTTTAGTTCTCCTATAGACAAAAATGAAGATGCATCCAACATAGTGATCATACTTGGATATTGTGAAACATAACCTGAATTCTTACAAATATGTATTATTTTATCAGGATATATATCTAGTACCAAAAATCTGGAGTTCATGCCCCTTCTAGCAGGGCTTTTCCCATGATTTGTGTTCAATGACACTTTGCTAAATCATCTTGCAATGCTTTTGTCTTGCTTTATAACTTTTCGTATGCTTATAGCTGGTTGTCATGTCTGGCCAGAACATTTACTGGTTTGAATTTCAGTGATCAGTACAGGCAACATAAAGGAATGTCTTGGATAGTAACAGTAAGTGGTTTACTTTGTCGGAAGGACACAATAATATGGTTGGCATAGAATGCCTGTAATGCTTGCAAAATGTTGAAGCCCAAGTATTATGTTCAGTGATACCTTTTATAATTTATCCTGTTTGTTTTTATGGAAGTTTTGGATGGTGAATTCAATCCATTTGCCCAAGCAATGTATTTTCTACAGTGTTCATATTATTTCTTCTGCTCAATATCTGATAGGATGAAACTCTAATTCATATTTTCTTCTATCTGCTCCTTTTCTGATAAGATGAAACCCTAATTCATATTTTCTGCCATCTGCACCTTTTATGTTACACAGAGCTCCATCTATGTCGTCTTATTCTATGGATATTTCTGTATTTTCATCTGTTTTTTCCCCCATGTTGTCATGTTTTGATAAACTAAAACATGGACATCCGGAAGATTGTTAGACTTTAATACATTTTCATGGTATGTCTGTTATGACCATGACAGATATGGAGGTAGACTCAATTTTACAAGCCTATATTTATACAGTTCTTGTTTTGGAATGGCATGATTTTGATTTCTCCATAGGATTTTCCCTGTTTGTTGACTGTGTATATGTACAATTTATTAATATATTTGGGAGTAATCAATACTGGCTTCTGTCTACAGGTACCATGCAAATCGAATGCTCAGCTTTTATGCACCAGGTTTAATTTTTATCTGCACTTGTTCATTTTCTTCTAGAAATATGAGGGCACTGGAATGTTTATACTCTCAAATGATTTGTATCAACTCTTGAAATTTTTGTGCTGATAATTACATCCTACAACTTGAAGCCACTAGTTTGGTCACAGATATATCTCCACTTTTTTTAGGAAAATATATGGCAAAGCATTCAACCTTAGATGTTAGCTGGAGATGAAACCGATGATATTCTATGCAAAACAATTTAAAGGCACCAAATTCTATGATTTAGTTTGTCATGTAAAACGTCGAGAGTTAACCAATTAAAATTGATAATTGCTTTGTTAAGCCTTGATGCTATCAATTATTATATATGCATGCTTTCTTTAAAGGGTGAAAGCATGAGGAGAAAATATTATTACCTAACAAGGAGATTTATTGGGTAAAAAACTTATCTGAAAGGTTTTGCATGCATCTTTTAGTGCATGATTGAGTTCTCTCCTTGGTGAAAGAAATAACTTATGGGCAGTCCTAGCTTTGTTTGAAGAATATGCATGGTTGGATTTGTTCTTATGATGGATGGATTTTTAGTATATTTAATCACTTCTTCATGAGATAGTGTCCTGGAGTATGTTAAATTCAAATCTGGAAATTGCACAAGATATGGACTGCTGGAAACTTCATTAATAATCTCAAATTGAAGTACATGTCCATACCATAGCCTTCTCTCAAGGCCAGTACAAATATTCAAACCGTCCAAAAGCCCTAGCTAGGGAAAATCAGCAAAACTCTAGCAACCAAGGAGCTCCAATATGCAGGAATTTCTAAAACACATCCTCCAAGGCAAGACGTACTCTTCTCTTCTTCTTCTTCAATCCACCCTATGTTTTTGTCACAAAATCTGAGACTCCAATCTTCAAGGAATAAACCCTACCCTTTGAACTCCGAGACGCTCTTGAAGAATTTTTATAACACATGGTACACATACAGTGAGAGAATATAACGATAACTCAGTTAGGTCGCTGTCAACACTTGCCACTATTATTATTTCTGAACATAAAAAAATCTTCTACAGGAAAGTACCCTTAAACTGCCATCTTCTAGAGTTAAGACTCCATGAATGAATCTGTACCTCTTCCCTCTCCCCTATAGATTTGAGAAGAGCATACTACAGTTTACAAAAATAAGTATGCGTGTGACTGAAACTTAGAAATAGAATTTGCTTTCCTAAGTCAAACTAAAAAATAGAATTTACTAAAATAAAACCAATCTGATTCTTTCATTGGTGTGTATGTCTCTAAGATTAGCTGGTGGTGATGCTTGCCTTATCTAAGGCTAGCTGGCAGGCGCATGTACGCATGCATATGCCCTCTCCCTCTATAAATCAAGAATGATGTGTCTCCTTAGGGATTGTGATGCACCCTCTCTAACTTCTATGGTGCTACTGAACAGGCACACAGATTTGCTGCTGTAGAATGCTGTCCGATATACACTCACTAACACTCCCTCTTACTAAGCAAGTGTTCTCCACCACACTAGCTGCCCTTTGAACATCTCAAATTTTCCTTTTGCAAGTGGCTTAGTCAAGATATCAACAACTTGCTGATCTCTTGGAATGTATTACAGAGCCATAACTCCCTTCTAAAACCCATCTTTGATGAAGTGATACCTGATCTCAATATGCTTAGATCAATCATGAAATACTAGATTTTGTGAGAGTTCTATACAACTCTGATTGTTACAGTAAATCACGGTAGTGGCCAAAGTATGATTTGTTAGCTTTGCGAGGAAGTTGCGAAGCCAAATGACTTCACAACTAGCAAATTGGATGCCATATATTCTGCCTCTGCTCAATTGAGTGCTACAGAAGTCTGTTTCCTGTTGAACTAGGAAACCATACTTGAACTTAAACTGAAGCAACACCCTGAAGTGCTTCTCTTATGACTAGCACTACCTGGCCAATAAGAATCTGAAAAACCTTTCAACACCACCTTTCCATCACCAACATACCTGTTATCACTTAACTTGTAGCTGCCCCTAGATTTGATCCTATCCAGGATGGTAGAGGGGACGGGCAGCTAAAGAGGCAACATTGGAGTATCTCACTCACCGAAAGGGAAAATGGTTGTCACACTGAGTAAGATGACTCTTCGCTTTAAGCCTCACTGAGAGTGGGCTAAGGGGGAGACCCTGATCAATACTCGTGGGAAAGATCTCTGGCCAGGAAACCAAACCAGGTCTCAATGATGACAAGTTTAATGGAAGGAATCTTGAAGTAAACCCTAGATAAAAAAAGGTAAAGACTTTAATGTAGACGAATCTAGGGATTGAAAGTGTTGCTTTCAAAGATTTTGGCGATTTAAAATAAGCAGTTAAGTTTGCATTTCATATGTGGGGAACTTATAGTTTCGTTGGCAATTTCGTATGATCAGTGTCTTATTGTGGGCATTAGGAGTCAAATAATAGTTAATGACCTCTTGAACCTTTGAATTACAATCCAAGTGATAATTAGAGTTTATGAAAATTCAAACTCACAATCCTAGTATCATTTAGAGGCATATCACTTCTTGAGGTAATTAATATTATTATAATTCAAAACATTATTGATCTCTGTAGGTTCATCAAATATCATCCACCGGATAGCAATACTGCTCATCTCAATCGAAGGACTGGCTCATGCCTCTGATAGGCTTGATCTGCATCATGGTTGCCCCGCTACTATGGATGTGACAACATCTGGCTCCAACTGAGACAAGTGCTCTAAGGGTGAGAGTGCTTGAGAACCTTGGAAATCTCTGGTCCACAGCACCCCTCTCAGCAATCAATGATCGTGCACCTCAGCATCTGCTTCATCTTCAGATCCATACCTGTTCCTGCACATCAGAAATGCTCTACCAATCTCCTGCAGATCAAGTGTCGGGCTGCTCAAAATGTAAATGCATAAAATAAACTGAAATAAAATGCTGAAAATGAAATACTACTCTAATGACTGAAATAAAATTTATTTAATTGCAGCAATGAAAAGACACACAGTTAAGCAAATCACCAGACTCAATGGCAAAAACAATTAACTACTGCTCAAGTGAGCTTATTTGGCCTACCTACCCTACTCTAGCCCATTCAGATAGGTACTAAGTAAAGTCATAGATCCAGTGCAACCATTCATCAAATGGATTAATGATTTTTCCTTGATGTTCTTTAACAAAACAAATCAAGATTGGATTAAAGATCATTGAATTCAATGTCATGATCTTCCTGATTTGTTCAAAAATAAAAAAGGGATTTGAATGGTGCAAAATGAAATCATGCTAAGGAGAAGATTGACTTATACAAATGTCCTCCATCAAAATATCAATAGGATCATAGAAGTTATGCACGTTATTGTTCAAAATGCATGGAGGGAAAATATGTGACAAATGATTCAACTCTCCTTGACTCAAACTGTTTTGCTCATTTACTAAGGTCGCATACTCAATTTTGTTCTTCCTGGGATTGATGATAGAACCAATTTTGCACAAATTAAAGCTTAAAAGACCAGAAATCAAGATTAAACCCACTTGTTGCTTAATGACCGAGAAAAGATGAAAGTTATCTTTATATACCCTTTCAAACCACCAATTAACAAAATGAAATACATCTTGTAGCAAGGATGGCTGAAACAGGACATGAGATGTTGTACCATCAACCATGCGACAATCACTACACTCCCGACCGAAGATATCAAAAGAAACTGTTTGATTCGAACTCAAAACCATGCAAGAGGACTCCAGAAGTTGGGATGGGTGGGCAGATTGAAAACATGTATTTGTTCCTATATGACTTATGCTGATTGATCTTGGAATTTGAGGAGAGAAGACTTTTAGGTCAATGAAACTCTCATTTCCATGAATGATTTCAAAATTTATAATAGGCTTAACACCTATTTCATGGAGACCATACTTGTCATAACAGGGGATGAACTCATCCCGATCAAAGACTAAGTGAGGGAAAGTATCAACACAAGGTGAATCACTCCTTGAAGGCTCTTCATAGCCGGTTAGACATCTCGAAGGCTGTAACAAAGAATCTTCTTGATCCAGATAATTTACCCCCAAATTATCATCGAGTAACTGTTCATCATTAGGTTTTCCATTATGCACAGCAGAAAATGAATCATTATCATTCAATTGGCAAGTCAGAAAAGTGATAAGTTCACTTTTAAACTCACAATAATCCTCACACATTTTCATAAGGGATTCCTCAAATGATACTTGCTCATTGTCCCAAATTTCTTCATGATGATTAATGAGTTCTTTCTCTTCATCTATGCCTTCCTCGGGCAATGATGACAAAGAGATTTTATCAAGCTTCTCTTCCAAGTCAATATTCAAATCAAATTCTTGAAGATCTGGAACGTGCTCATCATCATGGATACTCTTCAAATATTCTATAAGCTCTTCACAAATTGAAGGATCACTTAAGAGATCAGTCAAAGACACACTTAATGATGGCTCAGGAGAGGAGAAATCAAGTTGATAAGGACATTCATCAATCATCTCATCATTGTTATTCTGATTGTTCTCATTGAATTGATCCTCAATAGCTCATCCATTGCTTGATGGCTCTCTCATGGATTCTTCAATCTTGTTACCCCATTCTTTCTTTAATAACTCAGTGAAACAGTCATACCCAGTGATTGATCCTGGCTCTAAATGTTCAAACCAGAGTCGAGCATCCCCATCCAGGGAATCACCAAGGGCGCGCATTGTAAACATCTTCATCTTCCGCACCCCTAACCTCCATGTGATCCCATAAAGCATCCAAGTGAGTTTCAATAGATATGTCTTTGGTTCCAATGAAACGAGGCAGCCTCTTGATGTAATTGTTTGGCATAGAATGGGGTGCCCCTTGTATTTAAGAAAAATTCAAAAGGAGAGGGTTTAGCCTTCCTAGTGGTTCTAGCTACTTGGCTCGGACATCTATTAGGGCCACAAGGATCATTCAATTGACTATTCTGATTACAAATTATTTGTTGGGTTTGACGCCTGCTTGAGCTAGAAGGGGCAAAACTTTTATTCGAAGAATGAGGAAAATGGTGGGCATCATAAGAGTTATAATATTCAGGTTCATACCCAAAGTGATGCTCAAAATCATCCTCATACCGATGTGCTGATCACCATTTGTTTCTTTCCTCCAATTGCCTTTTATACACAGATAGATTCTCATGCATTTCTTTCATGCATCTTGACATTTGGAGGAAAACGTTTGAATTCATTATGATTTATGGATTGGGTTCACTTCTCAGTGGAGTCGCGTTGTGGAGTCGCCAGGTGAATGAAATGTCCTATTCACCAAAGGATATGTCGTTGGGAAGGATGAAAGTATGCAAGAAATATGAAAGTGACTGGGAAAATTAAGAATGAAAAACGCAGTCACACAAATCAGATCCAGATGCGATATGATCAGAAGATTAACGCAATGTGGAAAACTTGTAGACACCAAAGGTAAGCCTCTACCTGCTCGACAACATCGCCAAAAATGTTATCACTTAACTTGTAGCTGCCCCTAGATGTTACCCTATCCAGGATGGTAGAGGGGACGGGTAGCTAAAGAAGCGACACTAGAGTATCTCACTCACCGAAAGGGAAAACAGTTGTCACACCGAGTAATATGACTCTTCGCTTTAAGCCTCACTGAGAGTGGGCTAAAGGGGAGACCCTGATCAATCCTTGTGGGAAAGATCTCTGGCCAAGAAACCAAACCAGGTCTCAATGATGACAAGTTTAATGGAAGGAATCCTGAAGTAAACCATAGATTAAAAAATGTAAAGACTTTAATGTAGATGAATCTAGGGATTGAAAGTGTTGCTTTCAAAGATTTTGTTGATTTAAAACAAGCAGTTAAGTTTGCATTTCATACATGGGGAACTTATAGTTTCGTAGGCAATTTTGTATGATCAGTGTCTTATTGTGGGCATTAGGAGTCAAATAATTAGTTAATGAACTCTTGAACCTTTGAATTACAATCCAAGTGATAATTAGAGTTTATGAAAATTCAAACTCACAATCCTAGTATCATTTAGAGGCATATCACTTCTCGAGGTAATTAATACTTATATAATTCAAAACAATATCGATCTCGCTAGGCTCGCAAGTACAAAAGAATATCTTAAAACATTAATGTGAAACCTTTACATTCGAATCTTGTCCTTCAACACTCCATGAGGACACTTGTTAAGAATATAGATAGTTATAAGACATGCTTCTGCCCGGAGACACATGGGTATATCTAGATCATGGATTGTAGATTTGGCTATCTCTGTGATGGACCTATTCGTCCTATCTACAACCCCATTTTGCTAAGGGTTGCAAGGTATTGTTAGCTTCTTCTTGAGACTTGCTTCCTTGCAAGTCTTCATGAAGTAAATCCAAGACTTCCTAGAGGAATCATCAATAAAAGATACATAGTACATGTTACCTAATAAGGAAGTTGAAGACATGGGTCCACATAGTTTGAGTGGCTTAGGTCAAGAATATCTCATGACCTATGTTCCTTGTAGGAAAAACAACCTTCACATGCTTGTTGAGTGTACAACCCTTGCACACTCCTTTCTTCTCAACATTAAAGTCCAATAATCCTTGCACCATGTCCTTCAAGCTTGACAACGTTGCATAATGCAAGTGACCTATTCTCTTGAGCCAAATCTCACACAAGTTGTCACTATCATGCATTAGAGCTCTCATTGAATCCCCTTGCAACTTGTATAAACCACCCTCTCAAACACCTATGGCCAACATCCAATTAGGATCTATGCATCTCTTCTAGATGAGGATTTGCTAATCCTCAAACTCAACTATATAACTATATAGTCGAGGTCTATCATCACTGGAATGAAAAGTGAGTTTTAGTTAATCCAAGTACATAAAAAACACTAGTAAGCTCAATGATATCTCCTGGTGGCATTTGGAGTCAAATGAATCCCACTCTTGCAACTAGATATGTGGCATCGTCGCCAAGTTCCACTTGCATGCCTGCCTCCTGCTCATGAAGTTTGTTGAAGCCCCCTTGTTAGAGGTCATATGTTTGGAGGCTCCATTGTCCACATTCTAATTGACACTAGACACAGTGTTAGATGACAGGCATGAGACCATAGACAAGTGTGTTTCAAGCTTGGATAAAAGCTCATCTACTCCAGTTGATGCTTTTGCACTTCCTGCAAACTACTTTTGTTGCTGTTGCTTGTCCTTCCCCTTCTTCTCATGACATTGAGAAGCAAAGTGGCCAAAATTCTGACACTTGAAGCACTTGATGTGGTGTAAGTCCTTTCCATGGTTAGAGGAACTTAAATCCTCTTTCTTCCCTTTCTGACCTTATCGAGTCCTCCTTTCTCGTTGCCCTTGTTCATCTTGCCGATGAGGGCAAGATTTTGCTCCTCCTACATACTTTCAACATCTCTAGTCTTGTCTCCTCTTGGATGGAGTCATCCCATAGCGTCTCACAAGTGGGAAGCTTTTTCTGGATAGAGACCCCACAGACAAAGGTTTGCCAAGAAGAGAATCCATTTAATGCAATGGGTACTAACTCTTCACCCTTGACCTCCTCTCCACTGTGCAAGCTGATCACAGAGTTCAATAATCTTCATCAAGCAGGGAACTACAATATCTATCTTGTTAATTTGCGTGGCTCTAAGCTCATTTCTCAACATCTTGCAATTGATGTTGTCACTCTGATATAGAGTGACTAGAGCATCAAACATGTCCTTTCTTGTGGTCTTCTCAATGATGTAAGGGAGGGACCAAATGATCCTTCATAGGGTCAAGGATGACTCGCTTGGCCTTGGCCATCTTCTTTTTATGGTTTTCCAACAGTGCGGGATCGATAGGCTCTACAACAATGTTTTCAACAAAATCCCATAGTTCTTGCTCCTCCAACATCTTTAATTGACACTTCCACAATACAAAGTTAGAGGGATCTTCCAATCTATCTTCATATCTGAGACTGAATGTTGTCATACTGCTACATTGGAATATTTTGCGAAATAGAACATATGAGCAACCTAACAAAAAAAACCTTTTCACAAGTTCACTGTGCTTTTCTCAAGCATGGATCATGGGCATCTCACCCTTGAAATCTCTGGACAACTCCCTCTTTCAGGTAGCAACTTTACTTTTCTTCCCTTGGAATATAATTCCCGGGGAAACTCTCCGACACTTCCCCTCATTTCAAGGACATTACCCAATGTTAAGCCGATCGTGCCTAAGTTCCAAGCACCTCGCCCTGAGGGAATCAAAGAGAGTTGAACCTGTGACCTCCCTTACATTAGGGGAGAGATCTCACGTCTAGCTCATGACCACTTGAGCTAACCCTCAGAGCTAGGTAGAAACCCTACTATCCATTCAAGGATATTCCTTTTGATACCTCTTGACAACTCCCTTTCACAGGTAGCAGCCCTACTATCCGTTCAAGGATTCCTAGAAGGTTTCAGGAAACTGCTTTGATACCATGAATAAATTTTCTAACACATGGTAAACGTATAGTTAAAGAATATAACTATAACTCAATTAGGTCATTGTTAACTCTTGCCACTGCTTTTATTAATTTTGAATAGGAAAAACATATTTGCTACGCAAAAATACCCCGAAATTGCTAGTTGCTAGACTCAAGACTCCATGAGTGAATTTATAACTCTGCCTTCTCTCTTATAGATTTGAGAAGGGTGTACTAGGGTTTGCATGTGATTCAAATTCAAAAATAGAATTTGCTTTATCCTAAGTCAAACTTAGAAACAAAATTTACTAAAAATATAACCAAATTGAATCTTTCATTGGTGGTGCATGCCTCTAAGATTAGCTAGTGGTGGCGCATGCCTTATCTTAGGCTAGTTGGTAGGTGCATGCATGCATCCTGTTCTTCTATAAATCAAGAGCAATGCACCTTCAACTTGAGAATTGTGATGTGCCTGTCTAGCTTCTATGGTTGTTGAATAGGTACCCAAAGTTGTTGCTATAGAGGATTGTTTGGGGTACACTCACGAACATCTCCAAGAAGACAAAGGAGCTCTAGCTCCTCAAGAGAGACAGATGACAAGTACAAGTGAAAACTCATGAGAGAGAGGGGGGAAGCATGCACTCTCCTCTAGGTCACATCTCTACACATCAATTAATAAGAATGAACACTATGATGAATGAATGGAAAGTCTCTCTCCTTCCTTTAATTATATGAGAGGTTAGGGAGGCCAACAATATAATGTGGACATTAGCCCTTACAAGCAACCTACAATGAGCCCTCTGTAGGCCAACGCAAGTGAGATGCTACACTCCAAGTACATGTGTCATGTTACAAGGTGATATCATGCACAATAATGGCTCTGAGGTGATCTAGCTGCATAAGGCATGTCCACATTCCTCCATCACAATCCTCCTTAGACTCCATTGATCCTCCTAAGCGATGTATGCCATTGGGTTAGCTACCACTTGCAAGAACATTGTCGAAGCCCCAAGCCTCCAAGTTACCATTTCTAATCCTTTGAACAAGAATCCAAGCTTCCACATGCTACCTAGGCTTGATGCCCTCCTCCAAGTTGCAGAATGCTCCTCATCCCATGTAGGGTGCTTTCCTCTCAGGTAGAAGGTGAACTCTCCTTGTGGTCACAATGAAGGGCATCCTCCATCCAAGCAAGAGATATCCAATGCCTAAGCCAAGCCAACAACCTCCTAAGGTCAAGCATCCATTGAACAAGCTATCTCAATTATGGATATGCATCATGGACCATCTCCCATGTTACAATCCATCTCAAACCATATAGGGGCTGAACATAAACCATATACCCCCAAATCTCATGAAGTACCTCAAACATGGTGTAAACACTTTTGGAGTAACCCGAAAATTTAACACTCCCACAAGGTCTTCTGGATGTCAACAACTCAAGCCTCCCTACAACCCCAAACCCAAGGAATTGGTTAATGATCTATTACTCAAAACCTCAAAGGTGGAGGGGACCAAAGTCCCCGACAAGGATTTGTGCAGAATCCTCACCAAATCCATATTAAGGAAGTATAACATCCCCTTATCAAGGAAATATCTATTCCTGTCATCAACCAAACATGCAACTTCCTTATAAGGGAGCATATACCATCCTTATATAATATGATTCCTATGCTATGCCCCTTGGCCAGTTTCCTAACAATGAATACATATTACCTTAAGAATTCATTGCCCATTTGTTACGTGATACCAGTACCAGTGCACCTTTAGATGTTTTCCCAAGGAGAGGGGTCGTATTTTTCTTCAGGGCCATGATGGGGTGTTTTCAGTACTTTCTGAGAGGTGGTTATGGCCGGACCCTTTGGTCCTTCCTTTAGGATTACTATGGCTTAGTGGCATTGCTGATTGCCTCATTCTAGGGCTTGTAGCCCTGAGGTTGGTGTCAGGGGCTCATAGTGGTGGGTCACTGGGTCACATGATCCCTTTCTTGTTTTCTACACCGGTGACAACATTCCAGCTTTGAGGCTCTTGTCTCCCCTTTTGGTCACCTTATACACCCATCCTAGTCCCTTTCCAGCAGGGGGACGTTGAGGGGTTTTCAACATTTTGGGGGTTAGATGGGGCATGACGATCCCCCCCTGCTCACTCCACCTTTCAGAGTGAAGCTTTCTGCTCAATTTTAGTCATTTTTAGCAGTTTTTAGGCACCTAGGGGGAAAAGCGAAAATACTCTAGGTAGCCATCTTCTAGCCATCTTTTGGTCATCTTTAGACTATTTTATATTATTTCATGTTATATTTTTTACATTGACATTTTAGTTGGCCCGTCGGCCTGGTTATTTTGTAAAGTGGGTTGAGAACACTATAAATACAACTCCTCACTTCATTTGTAAATCATAACTCATGGGATAAAACACCATTATGTTTCTCTTTTACACTAGATAGCTCTCTTGGAAGTGATGCGCACCTCTTGAAGTAGGCTTTTCTTTGCCTTGTGGATGAAATTGGATGCTTGTCTTTGGTTTTGCTCATGCTTGGTGGATGCTAGTTGGAAGAACACAAGCTCAAATAAGTCTAGTTTTTAGCCTTGCTTGGTGAAGGTAGGTGAATTCTTGCTTCTTGAATGATTGAATGGTGGCCTTAGAGCTGCATTTTTTGTGAGTAGGGCCTTTTTATCTGCCTTCTATCTTCTTTGCATGGTGGAAAACGCTCCCTAGAGGAGGTTTTCCCAAGTTTAGCCTTGGATCTCCAATTTTGCTCTAGATTAGGCTCCTATAATGAACCCTAGAGGTTGTTATAGGAATCCCTAGTTTAGTAGACAAAGAGAAATTACTCCAAGAGGGAGGTTGGTCACCTCTCTTCTAGGGCTAGGGTTAGGAGTCTCATCCATAAAAACCCTCGTTATCAATCTTTTAGCAAAATTTCTTGCATATGCATGTGTAAATATTGAATTTCATGGTAAATTAGGTCATTTAGTTAGGCTGCATTTTATTACTGTTTTAAATTAGGTTTTCTTTTTATTTATGCCTATTATCACAAAACCCTAAAAACATTTATAAAACCCTAAAACCTAAAACAGTCCTATTCCCTACCCTTCCTCTTCTTCCTAGGCCTCACGGCCCTCTCATTTCCTCCCTTTTTGGCCTCGGTCTCTTCCCTCTTCAGCTTGGCCTGCCTTCCCTTGCACCCTCGGCCTCCCCTTTTTCTTCCGTGAAAACCCTCGGCCTGCCTCCAAAAGGGCTCGACCCTCCAATCCCAGGCCTGCCCTACGCTCGGCCTTGCTTAGGGAGCCTTCCCTCTCCCTTGGCAGTCCCTTACAAGGCTACAACAACCTCCTTCCTTCCCCTTCGCAGCCCTCTCTAACCTGTTGTCTGAGGTCTGCTATTATTGCAGACTGTCCCATCTCTTTTGCAGCCCGAAAATATGAAACAAAGACAACACTAAACAACATCAAGGGTTAATCAAACAAAGGTGGTTTTAATTGCTGTTGAATGAGAGCTGGCATAAAGGTCTGAAATTTCACATTAATTGCATTTTACAGGACTGTATTTTCAGAGTTAGATACATTATACCAAGGTCTATTAGTAGCATTGTCACTTTGAATATGAAGCACTGTTTTGGGGTATCATAATTTGTTGCCTTTTTACTGTAACCTACTGCTGCAATCACTGTCATAAAGGATTGTTCACTGCTGTAGATTGTCATCATAACCAATGGTTGCTATTACAACACTCATATGTTTTGTCTTTTTGTTAATGATTGCTTAAATAGTTGAATGATAGTTGGACTGTTCACTACTGGAAAATCACTGCCATAAAAGACTGTCATTGTGATCTTCCATTACATTATTGCAATAGTATATGTATCTTGTTGTTTATTGAATGAATGATCACATGTTTAATAGACTATGATTTGCTAGTGAGATTGATATACTTGTTTATATCTACAAGCATTATTACTTATATAGTATGTCTTCTTCATTCTCAAGTTGATTCATTAAAGGCACTGGTCACTGATATAATAGTGTAGAAGATACAGTTGGTTTCTCCAAGTGTGTTGCAGAATAGCTAAAGGGCTCTCCCCTTGGAGGTTACGGTACTCCTAAGAAGTTGGAGGTGTGGCTGAGGTGACATTGGGCCACACTCTCCTTGCATTGTCTATCAGACACTAGCCCTGCTAGTTTGTCCGGTAACACCCATTCATATGGTTAGCCTCACTTACCTAAGTTTAACAAGGCTCTTTGGAAAGACCTTGTAGCACACGTCAATGCTTTTGCATTAGAGGAAATTTTAAGCTGTACGATGATGTAGTTTTGAAGCTGTTTCGTAAATCCCTTGAAGGAGAACCACTTTAAGTTTTTCCATCATTTACCTGATGGCTCCATTTATGTTTATCAATAGTTAGTTGAACTGTCTATGAGATACTTCAAAATGTTGCTTTCAACCTGGGCTTATGAATCCTTATGACCCTAAAGCAAGAGCCTAATGAGTCCAACTTCAAATTTATCTGTAGGTTGCAACTTGCAAGTTGCAGTTCATGCTTACACCCAATCTTTTGTGCACAGTCAACTCTTTGAGCATTGAGTTGCTCCAGCCTGAGTCATATAGATTTCTAAAGCGATGCCCTAACTCATATGAGGAGGATGTCAAGAAGTGTCTTGTTGCTAAAGCTCTGAAGATCCAATCAAGTTGAAATTTGAATCTCTCTCCTATCAACTGGAACCACTTCTAAGTTGAAGACTCCATAAGAGGAATCCTTTGAACAAAAGGGTGCCAAAGTTCAGTTTTTTGTATGGATGACCTTCAACAATTAAGAATGGGGAAAGATGTCTTTAAATTTTGATCATCGTGTCAAGCAAGATTGGGCAAGTACATATTCACTTCTAGATTGACAGTGGATCCTAAAGTGAAATATAAAAGAAGATTAGAACAAAAAGAATGTATGCCTAATCTCATCACATCAACGATGAGAAGACTCAGCATGCCAAGAAACAACCATAATAGATCGCATTAAGATATCACTAGAACGCTATAAGATGTCATTTGTATTAATAACAACATTATGTAAAATTGAATAGGGCCACATGCTGATATCAAACATATAGAACACATGCACAGTGCTGATAATCTTGATTTTGACAGGGAGCCGTTTTTACATGCAGGGACATTGTCTTGGGACATGAAATTGCAGTTGTCAATAACTGTGATTACTACTGTATGGGAGATTTCCTCATTAATTATATGCCCATGCTTATTAGGAGGCCGTCACTCCAATCATGCCCTATCAAGTAAACATGCTGACAATAAACTAATTAAAATTTGATGTCAACTTCAAGTCCTATCAAATTGGGAGATCTCCGACTTAGAATTTAGCGCATAGATGAGTATATCATAAACATATCAAAACTAGCTAATGAATTAAAATACATTATCAATCTAGGGGCTGGTAAACCATCTATTATAGGAAACATTTGGGCCCTGTTTCCCCCCCTTTTAAAAGATGCCATACCCTTTTTCATGTTCTATGCTTTGGAGTATTTTACCTTATCTTCTTTGTGGGGTGACGTATACCATTCTGTTTTATTGCATCTGTGCTTGTCATCTAAATGGCATTTGTAAATTATTATTTTGATAATTGGAGCCAAAACCACTTCAAATTTAAATGAGGGTAACATGACTGGTGAAAGTGAAGTTTCTTTTAGCTTTTGTGGAATCTGCTTTAAACAAACCCGTTCTTGCAAGAACATGCAGCATAGTTTATTCAGTAAGGAACATATTGGAAGGTCATATAAGCTTCAAGTCTCATATATTATGAGGGATGCATTTCAGATTTATTATGAAATATGAACAATTGATGTCAGTGCAATTTGCCTTCTTATGTGTTTTGCTGATATCAGCTTAGCTGCATGATTTTCACCATAATAGACCATCTATGCATATTGACAACAGTTCACAAGAAAATAAAAAGGTGGGACCATTGCAGGTTGGTGTGGAGAGCTCCGCAATGTCATATTTTCTGCCGATGGGAGAAGTGTGTCAGTGGTATACCGTGTCACGATCCGGGGATCCGATGGAGAGGTATATATTTTACTTTTATTATTATTGTTATTTATAGTGCCTACTTCATAATACTCTTACTATGCGAATCTCTGAACATTTGTTCTTTGTATTTCCTTGTTGCTTTCTTCTGCTAACTTTCCACTGTTATTGTTGCTGACCACCTCTGTTGAATTGATTGTGATTGTCACAGCTATCAATTCCTTCATGCACCATGACCAGTTTAATAGTGTTATATCTATTTTTAATCCCTAAGGAACTGACCTAGAAATATTTGAAACACTGGCATCCTTGTTTGTTTGGTCAATTTCTTTTGTTGCTTCTCTTTATCTGTGCTTATACAATTCCGGTATATCTCCTTCAAAATAATTTTCTGCATTATAAACAAACTCATCGCTACTATTATGAATTGAAAAATTATTTGGAAAGAATCTCTGCAATCCTTCTTGTTCTAAACCAAATAGGAAAGGAGAACTATTTAGCACGTGTCTGAAACATGATAATGCCCAAGGTTGAAATAAAACCATTGTTAATGCCTAAGGTTGGAATAAAACCATTGTTACTGATTTAGAAATAACTTTCTTCTAGGGTGGGCAGGAAAGGGCTCTCTTGCAGAAAGCCATCCCGCATTCTCAGAATTGGCAAGAAATTTTCAACATGAATGAGGGTAGTTGGAGGATTTAGATGGTTTATTCCTGCTGACAAATGTTTTTCATGAAATATTTAAATTTTTTGCCTGTATCTTCAATACCGAAAAACAAGCTGAAACTAGTGAAAGTATTTTACATAATGACCCTTCCTATGTGTAAATATATGGGATATAAGTGAGTGTACTAAATTATATGCAAATTAAATAATGAAAATCTATTGAAACAACTTTTGGTTGGTGGAATAGTCAGTGAAATGTTACGAGGCTCACTTGATAGTAGATGAGGAATAGGTAAAAATATCCATTCTGATTGTGAATGTCTGATTCAGAATTTCTGAGACTAAACAGTTTTGGTTCAATCCTACTTTGGAACACTAATATATGGAAGGCCTAAATACCAAAGCACTTTCAAAAGCCTTATTTTTCTTTTTGGCAGACCAATATTATTCTCGTAGGGTTGGAGTTCCTGAAACCCTACTCTAGGTCTAGCCTATGAACCATTGACTTTTTATTTGACCTATATATGATAGGATAGAGTGATATCATTAAAAAAATTGACTTTTGGTAGTGAACAAGCAGTACACATTTTGCATGTGCATCCTTTATGTTTGTGACTGGCTGAGTTGATGCAGTTATCATTACCAAAACTGTTTTGCTTTCAGGGCAGAATATGCCTGGTGTAATTGCATGAGTAGTTTTCCTCCATATGTCACCTTTTATTATATCTTGGCATCTTGCACTTTTCTGCTCGGAGTTTCACTGATGAATGTATTTACAGGCATATCGGGAGTCATCAGGCACTGTATCTCTGGATGATAATCAATTTGAAGATCCCGTGCAAGTGGCTGAGGCAATGGCATTCCGAAGAGCATGTGCTCGATTTGGCCTCGGCTTGTATCTGTACCATGAAGATGAGTCACAGTAAAAAGGTTACCGAGTTTAGAAAACCCCTTATGTTTCATATCACTTTGCAAACTGTGGTCTTCAGCAATTGGGATTCATGAGTGTTAGCTCTGTAGAATCTATATTTGAAGAGCTCCAGCTAATAACTTATGTAGTTCTTTCTGCAATATTAGTAAAAACAATATATTTTCAATATAAGAGAGATGTGTGCAAGCGGATTGGATGTAATTTCCTTTCATTTGAACAAAAAGTAAATGCTTATATGCCTTCAACTAGCAATATCTTGCTAGCTTGTATTATGAAATGTCCTGATATCATGATATTTACTTTAAGAAATATGATAGCTTTGTCGTTTAGTTGTGTTTCTGAAAGGCCAAATTGTGTAGCTTACAGTGCCATTGTCTGTCATATTATATTTCGAGGATTTACAAGTAACTTCAAATTTCATTGTTTTGTCTGTGAGATTGCACAGGCTTTGTTATTTGAAATTTCTTCTTATTTCAATGTACACTGTTTTGTCCGAGATTGCATTCTTTGTTCTTTCCTGGGCATATAATGTTTCTTATAATAATGAGAAAATATTGTTTCTTACATTCCTGTTTTCCTTTTTCTTTTGGATCCTAGACCTAAGCTTCTCTCCTTCAGCTAGATAAAGGCCTTGATGTCCAGGTTGGTTCTAGGCTGCCAGTCTCTCCTGGGAACCAATAACATGTCTCATGGAAAAGTAATGTAAATTTTCACCAACAAATCAATATAGTGAAGGAAGGACGAGGATTTAGTACCATCAGATTTCTGCATTAATTGAATGAATGGTCTTGCTCATCATCTCTAGACTTGGATAACTATTTTTTTTAAACTGAAACAGTTAATTTGTATTATAAACAGCTGAGAAAATCAACTTCAAAAGGTAAAAAATAGTAGTTCAAAACATATCTAACAGTGTTTCCAACAGTGCTGTTAATACCCTTTACAGTCCAAAGTCTGAAAACTATTTCAAAATGACAAGTATAACTATACTGCTATATATTTTGACAAACTGGCGTAGTAATTTTTGGCAAAAATGAAGCATGCAAATTGAAAATTATGTTGCAATATTATCACTTTTCATTGGTCTTCTGCTTCTTCATCTACACGGACATTGGCACTGGAAGTGTTGACATTTTCGTCTGGTTCTGCTTCGGCCTCCTCGCTTGAGCTTGAAATATCAACATGGGAAGGTTGACAAACTGACTGTCCAGCATTGTTCTCACTCTCTGAATTGTCATCCATTCCGGAATTCTTTCCAGCTATAAGATCTTCATGTTTCGCCAGAGTTAAAGAGATTTCTTTTACTTGAGCATCACAAGCACGAACTGTTCCCTCAACTTCTTCTAAATGAGAATTGAAACAAAACAAATTGACATTGAGCTGATGGGAGGGGCCTGTTCTACTTCGTCCACACAAATATCCAAAATAGGCACATGGTTTGAAATTCAGGGAACTGCTACTATCGGTCCTTCATCCAATGCACTTGCTGTCGGATATCTTGTATATCGTCTTGAACAGCCCTGATTCTCCCAAAAATTTCCTCAATCTGTTTTTCCATGACTAATCCCAAATTAACGTCACCAAAAACCCAATTTCGTCTTAAAAGCATCGAGTCCCTAACAATCCAATTGCTGCTGAAGACGAGCTCTGTGACCTGCTCAGAGCTTTCCATGAAGTTCTCAAAGACATCTACATAGGATAACCAATTTCCAAAGGGGTAAACCAACTCTACTTTCTACCCAACTCTTTCCACTATTATCTCAGGAATTTCCTCACAAAAATACCAATCCCAATGGAAACCAACATAGCTGCTTCAGAAATTGACACAGAGTCCCAAACTCTCCAGACAAACGAGGGGGGAGAAACTAGATGGTGATCGGTGAAAGTTACCTGCCAACAAAGATTGAAACCTACACTGAATAGAATTAGCAGCCACTCTCCCAGTGCATATGAGGCAACACAATCCACAAAAATCCAACCCACCATTCCAGAATTCCTGCACTCACCAAATTAACTCTCTCCGTTGCTGATTACAAACTGGAAATGAAAACTCAAGCTTATCTTTGTTCCCATCAATACACCTTGTCCGAAAGTACCACCGACCAGGCTGGCATGAAACCCATCTGTGCTAGTCTTTGGAGCACGGGATATTGCGTTTACCGAGAAGCCATTCCTCCTCCACATGGCCAAAGACAATACCAAATACATTACACAAACCCACCGATGCATTTGATCATTAAATGTATGAATTGACATGAATGAAGTTCTAAAGAGAACAAGCATTTCTTTAGGGGAGCAAACAATATTGTATTTGGCCCCCATTTTCTATTAAATCCCCCAAGGAAGGTGCGAGGCTTCATTTGCTAGACTATATGCTTTAGAGTTATGTTCTCTTTGGACATGATAGAACCGTATGGATGGAATTTGAGGGAGAAGACCAATGGTTTGTTTGTGAAGCCTTCAACGATTTAATCCACTATTTCCTGACGATGCCTAGTTTAAGAAATAATAATAAGAGAATCTTCAATGACCACTAGAGATCGAATACTTAAAATAAGAGATTGCTTTAAGTCCAAGAATAAAGCATAACGCTCCACCTGATTATTTATGTGCAAATCCTTGAGCATAGGATAAAATTATATTTCTTTCGAGGTCAAAAATACTCCCCCATAGATTTCATTAATTATTACATTAGAGTGGGGGACAATTAATGATCCGCACGTGCCCAGGTGCACGAAGGGGACAACAATTCGACTGAATGAGTCAGCGCTGTTATGGTGGAAGCATAAGAAATTGAATAAGCAAAACATGAATACACTACGCACATACACACACATTCATAGACAATATGCAGGAATGCGAACTGATTGCTCTATTACTGGATGTAAAGATCATTAAACTTATCTGATGTATATTACAATATTTTACATGCTTATGTAGAGTGCTGAGACGCTTGGGTGCAAGCCCATTACATTCAGTTACAAAAGAAGTTAGATCGGTTTCAGAAGTTCAACCGTTACAGTTGACTGGAAGACAAAGAAACAATCTATCGAAGTTCGCAAGTCGCAAGTCGATGCTATATGTCGACGTCGCGAGATTGTTGAGGTCGTTGAACTTTTCGAAGTTGCTAAGTTTGTCGAAGTTGATAACATCTCGCAGTTGTGTCGAAGTCGATGACTTGTCGTAGTTGATGTTAGCATCCGACAACAATGCCAACTACTGGAATGGATCATACCTCCTTCCTTAAGAAACAATGGTCCCCATTGTTTGCTCGTGAAGGTGAGGAAACTTATCGGTCAATTCAGTAGCAGAGTACCATTTTCCTTGTGATGGGATCTGTCCAGCTTTAGCAACCTAAAACAAGGGAATTGTGTTCGTCCTTGTATGGCGTACTCATCGTCCCACGATGGTGTCGCAAGGAAGAGGCCCCTGAACATCTGGATGGATGTCTTCGAGTTCTGCTGTTTGCAAGCCGTTCCATTCCAACAGTGGTGCATGGTATGGTCGAAGTAGATCCACGTTGAATACTAGTTGTAGACCCAAGCATGAAGAAATGTCGAGCTGGAAAGCGTTTTCGCCAATCTGCTGAAGAATACTGTATGGACCATATCACAAAGGTTTTAATTTCTTGTATGGGCCAGTGAAGCGTTCTTTCTTGAGATGCAACCAGACCTTATCCCCAAATTTGAAATGAATGAGGAATACTATGCTTATCGTGCCGGTCCTTAACTTTCATGTTTGCTTGTTGCAACATTTCTTGTGCTTGTCGCTGGATGTCGCATATTTGATCTCGAAACTTCAATGTTTTGTCAACTTCCCTCTGATTGTAGTCGGTGTTGTTCGACTGTGTCGAAGAGCTGAGCAAGTCGATAGGCGCCGAGGGTTGAAATCTTTAACAGATCTCAAATGGACTCTTGCCCGTAGAGCTGTGCTGAGCACGATTGCAACTTTGTTGTATGTATGGAAGATGTCATCCCATGTTCGTTGATGCTTGTGGCTGTACATGCGAAGCAGTTGTACGACCAAGCGGTTCACAACTTCCGTCTGTCCATCTATCTGAGGATGGAAAGCCGTCGACAATGAGAGTCTTGTGTCTAGCTGCTGCCAAAGAGTCTTCCAAAAGATGTTGACGAATCTGGCATCTCTGTCGGAAATGATGGTTGTTGGTAAACCATAGTGTTTCCAAACATGTTCGAAGAATAACTGAGCAGTTTGCTGCGTTGTCGTAATCTTCTTGCATGGAATGAGAATGGCCATCTTGGAAAATTTGTCGACTACTACTAAGATCGCGTCATGCTGATGTTTGGTAGTAGGATATCCCGTCAAGCCTTCCATAGAAATAGATTCTCATGGTCGACTAGGTACTAGCAAAGGTATATACAATCCCTGTCGTCGATTAAACGGTTTAACAATGGCACAAACCACGCATGATCGAATGTACTTGTTAACGTCGGTTTTAAGTGTTGGTCAAAAGAAATACTTCTGGAGAATAGCAAGGGTCTTCACTACTCCAAATTGTCATGCGGTCTTGCTGTAGTGCGCGTCCCAAATGAGCTACTGTCGGTGCTCACCTATCAGTACACAAAGCTGTCCAAGCTTGTATAGCAAGGTATCTTTCAGGAAATAGTTGGAGGTTTACGACTTGTCAATCTGAAGTTGCCGATAGACTGGTGAAAAGTTGATGTCTTCCTGATACAACTGAGGCCAAGTGGTGTCATAGCCCTGCATACTCATCACTGTAAAAAGGAGTAATGGGTGGTTGACTTAGACAATCAGCGACGACATTGGCTTTACCTTTCCAATACTTAATTACCAACTGGAATTGTTGTAGGTAATTAATCCACTTGAGTTGTCGAGTTGTCTGCAATTTCGACTAGGACGGGGCGAACTGCAAAGGCTTGTGGTTAGTGAGAATGACCGTTTCCTTGCCAAGGATGTAATGTCTCCATTGCTTAAGAGCTTGCACAATGGCGTACAGTTCTTTTTCGTATGTCGAATATCTTCTAACAGTGTCGTTAAAAGTTTCGGAATGAAAAGCGACTAGGTGACTAGACTGAGTGATCACTGTGCCCAAGGCATAGTCCGATGCGTCTGTCTCAATCTCGAAGGGCTGATGCAAATCAGGTAACACAAGTACTAGTGCAGTGCAGAGCTTGTGTTTGTGCTGTTCAAAAGCTTCTTATTGTGTTGATGTCCATTTGAAGACAACTTTCCCACTTCCTTCGTCAACTGATTCAACGACCATGGTATGTGACTGAAGCAGAGTATGAATCGTCGATAGAAATTCGCCAAACCAAGAAAACTTCTTAGTTCTTGAATGCTTTGAGGAATGGGCCAATCTTTGAAAATTTGTACTTTGTCTGGGTCAATGTGAATGCCTGCAAAGTCAATTACAAACCCCAAATATTTAATGTTGTTCATCGCAAATGAACACTTGTCCATGTCCAAGTAGAGTCGATGTTGCTGGAGAGTGTCGAGGACTTGTTGAAGTTGTCTGACATGTTATTCCCATGATCGACTGAAAATCAATATGTCGTCGAGATAAACAATGACCCATTTGCTGATGAAAGGTCGAAGAATGTTATCCATGTATCGCATGAAGGTTGCAGGTGCATTGGTTAAGCCGAAAGGCATGACTAACCATTCAAACAATCATTCCTTGGTCTTGAAAGCAGTTTTCCATACATCCGAGGGCTCGATTGGAATCTGATGATATCTCGACTTGAGGTCAAGCTTAGTAAAGAATTTAGCACCTTTCAGACAGTCGATGAGCTCGTCTATCCGCGGCAGAGGGTACCGATATTTTGTTGAGTGCCCTATAGTCGATGCACATGCTCCAAGTCCCGTCTTTCTTCGGAAAGAGGATGACTGGACTTCCACATAGGGAGGAGCTAGGTTGGATATGACCTTTTTCGATCAAATCTTGGATTTGTCTGCGAAACTCTTCATTTTCGAGAAGGGATCTTCTGTAAATAGACGCGTTAGGTAATGAAGAACCAGGAGCAAGTTCAATAGAGGGTTTTACCTGGCAATGTCGAGGTACTCCGTCTGGAACTTGGAATAGGTTTTGGTACTCATCAAGAATATTGTCGATTTGCTGCTTCTGTCGGGAGTTGCACTGGTCGGTGACTCGACTGGTTGCTGCAGTCTTTTTAGAATGTTGCGGTTTTATCATAATCAACGTGAACTTCTGAGCATGGTTGATGAGCTTGTTCGTTTGTTTAGCAGATGTCATTGCAATCGTTGGTGTAGGTCGTCGCTCTGGTATGCTGTACCATTGATTCCGAATTCTGACAGTCACCTTCTGCTGCCGTGACAGATAACTTCCATGGCAATCCCATAGGTAAGGCTTTCCAAACAGGCTACGGAGAGTGGTGCCACGTCGCAACGTACTTCATCTTCAAAAGACTTTATGAAGTAGGCGAGTTTGCATTGTCGGGTGATCCTTTGCTCCTGTCCATCCTTCATCCAACCGATGTTGTAAGGATGAGGATGCAGAGTGGTAACAAGACCTAGTTTCTTTACAAGTTCTTCAGAAACAAAGTTCTTCTGGCTTCCGTTGTCCACAATCAGATGCAATGGATTGTTTGAACCCATATCTGTGTATGGAACAGGCGCTCTCGTTCCTCCTCGTCGACGATAGTCGAGGCTATTGGAGTTGTCGATGTCGATGTTAAAAGGGTCGTTGCTTCTGGGTCAGATTCTCCCACAGTCTTGTTGAACGTGTCGGATGTCAACACTTTTTCCAAAAAGGTCTTCTGAGTTTTGCATTCAGAGGTATCATGCTAAGATGAGTAATGGTAATCACACCATTTCTCGGTAGGGGGTTTGTTTGCTACGTTCCCTTTTGTGAAAAGGCTTCTTGCCGTGATCTGGCTTTGGCGGAGTCGGTTGAGAATATTTCGACTTGTCGAAGTCGGCTGGTGTCTTCTTGTTGGGTGGTCGTCTTGACGGTTTAGTCGCAAAGCACGCTTTTCCCTTCTGTTTGGTTTCGAGTTTGCTGGCATAGTGAAATACATCCGCGAGCGTATTGACAGTCAGAAAATCCATCTCCTGCTGAATGTACTGCGATAATCCGCTGACGTACTTCAAAACAAGCAATTTTTCTTCTTCTTAAACGCCAAGTTTAGCCATGATTCGATAGAACTCGTTGGTGTAACTCTGTACGGACTAATCTTTCCATTTCCTTAGTTACTGCCACTTCTTATACTGCTATTCAAGGTATTTGGGCGAGTAAAACTCCTTTCGGATGTATTCGACAAATTTCTTCCATGTGTTGATGGGGTCTCCGCTTTTCTCTATCTTTATCAAAAGGTTCTCCCACCAGTAGTGCACAGATGTTGACATCTTTAAGGATGCAATGGTGATCTTGTCGGCTTCCGAGAGTTGATTCACAGAGTAATAGGACTCCAATTGTTGTACCCAATTGTCGATGGATTCTGCGTCAATATTTCCTTCTAGAATCGATATGTCCAAATTCATTTTCACTTTGAAGGGGCTGATTTTGTCGGAGTTAGTTCTCGTCGGAAATCCTCTTGATGTCGAAGCAAATCGCGTGAGAATTTCATTGAATTGGGCAAACATCTCAATTCGTTGTCGAGCCAACGCTTGCTCTATGAGTTGTTGTGTCTCGTTGATTGCATGTCTATCGCCTGTTTCTTCTGCCATCTCTAGAGGTAGTGTCTGCTTGGATTGCTAAGTTTGCGAGCGTGTTTGAACTGGCATAAGTCAGGTAACTTCGATGGAAGTGTCTACGCAAAACTTAAGCACGAACAAAACTGTTGCGCTCTGATGAAGCTCTGATGAAGCTATGATACCAATGATCCGCACACGCCTAGGTGCACGAGGGGGACAACAGTTCGACTAAATGAGTCTGCTCTGTTATTGCAGAGCATAAAAAATAGAATAAGTAAAGTAGAAATACACTACGCACATACACACACATTCACAGACAATATTCAGGAATGCGAACTGATTGCTCTATTACTGGATGTAAAGATCATCAAACTTATCCGATGTATATTACAATATTTTACATGCTTATGTAGAGTGCTGAGACGCTTGGGTGCCTGCCCCTTACGTTCAGTTACAAGAGAAGTTAGAACGGTTTCGGAAGTTCAACTGTTACAATCGACTGGAAGACAAAGAGACAATTTGTTGAAGTTCGACACTCGCAAGTCGACGTCGCGAGACTGTTGAGGTCGCTGAACTTGTCGAAGTTGATGAGTTTGTCAAAGTCGTGTCGAAGTTGATAACTTGTTGCAGTTGTGTCGAAGTCAATGACTTGTCGCAGTTGATGTTAGTATCCGACAACAATGCCAACTATTGGAATGGATCAATTAACATGCTGTGTAACAAGAGAATTTAGGTGGTGTTCTAATATCGTCACTTGTTTGATAACTATTACAAGAGAGTGGGAGACAACTAACTTGCTATGTAACAAGAGAATTTAAGTGGTCTTCTAATATCGTCACTTGTTTTTTACCATGTTGCACGTGTTTCTAAATCGCAGGAACGTGGGGAATGTGGTTGAATGGCAGGTTGGGAGCGACAATAGTATATATTAACAATATATACTGAAATATTAAAAAATAAAATTAAACCTCAAATATAAGTATTAATTGGTCATTGATCAATTTAAATTATAGTACCATCTTCAATAACTTTGAAGATCAATTTGACACTTAAACCATAATGATTAATATGTCCCAATATTTAATTATTTCATTATAAAATGTAGTAGTGATTGTTTACCGTCCAAAATCAATCAAAATGGGGCAAATCCAAAAGTTCAAACTTCAAAACACCATGGGTGTGTGACAAATACAATCAACGATTGTTTGCTTCATGTTCATTAGGAAACATTTCAACTCTTACTAAACATTGAATAGCAATTCACAACACTACAATGAGTTTCTATTTAGACCATGACATTTTTTTATTCCGTAATTTTTGTTCCATGTAAAATGGGCAACTACCTTAGGGTAGATTCCCTTAAACATGTGTCCACACATACTAATTGAGTATTTCAGACAATTAACCTCGTTTTCAAGTTTGGCGACGAATTGTAAAAATGGTTGGTTAGTTGAATCCATTGAGTAAAAGTTGAAAGTTGGAACATCTTCGAAAGGTATTTGAAAACAATAAAAGATTAAATGATTTCAAGATCAAATTAAATTAAAAGACTCGTAAAGATACAAGTTTATAATTTTAATTTTTAAATAATTGTAAAACAATTAAATAATGTACATCTAGTAGTTAGAAACTTCAAACATAAATATTAAATTTGTAGAATTTATAACAATTCATTAAGTTAGATATGACAAATTGAATTTTAGTTTTTTTATATGAATAATTTATTAAAATATAAATTATATATGATAAATTGAATTTTGAGACAATCTTAAAAACAAGAAACCATTTACATCATATTGATATTTAATGTTCATGTTGGCAAAATATGCAAAGTAGTACATACTAAAGTGATAAGTTAACATAGTCCAAAAGTTGGCAAAATGTCAAAAGTAGTACAAAATTCAAAATGCCCCAGGGCCAAAATATAACAATAAAAATATAAATATAAAGATGACCATAAAGTACGATCCTCAACATCAAAGATATCCATATAGACTTGAGCTTCACTAGATATTGGATTTGCATCAGCATCATCATCATCATCATCATCACCATGGAAAACCATCCAACCCTGTATTTGGCAAAGGATTATTCTCATCATGATTAATTTTGACAACATGTTCAACATTCACATCCCATTGTGTTGCAGGTCCTTCTAAATACTTAGGTAGCTTTATTGAACGAAGACGAAGACTACTATGCATAAAAACAAGTTTTTTTGCTCTCATAGAGGTAACCCTGTTCCTCTTTACAGAATGGATGCCAATTCCTTTCAACAATTGAAGAACTGACAACTTGAGATAGCAAGTGTGAGACAAGATTTTGAAGCTTTTGAGACTTTTCTTCCATACATTCTCCACCATCCAAGGGGTTTCCTTGGAGCATAATGCTTGATGTCCCTTTTTGCATGTCGAGTGAATGTAGGAGGGCTTAATGTACCAAAATCAATAAAGTGCTCTCATATCACATTTGCTTTATAAAAAATATACGTTTTACTTATGACATCAAGAAACCCATGTTTTACCTCTTCGTTATCAATATGTAGAATTCTATTTGGCCTTTCCATATACCACTTTGGATTAAGGGCATATGCAACCATGTGAAGAGAGGTGTTGAGTTTGTTCCATCTCCTCTCTATTATCTTGTGGATTTGTGGAAAAACTCTAAAGAGAGGTTTTTTTGGCGAATGATGTGTTTTACTTGGCCTATTATGCCATTAATAGATTCATATATTTCTCCAAGAGAAGGGGAATCTGAATCTGCATACCTGCTCAACTCCATAGTTGGAGATGTGAAATAGACAATATTTCTACAATCAAACCACCAATCCTCACTAAGAAACATTTCTCTTATCTTCCTTGCCTGAGGTGACTTAGACTCAGTCCATGAATTTTCACTCTTGAGAAATAATAGTGACTTGTAAAGATGCATACACTTCAACCACACGTTCAAGCAAAATGAAGTATGTAGCATATCTTGTTTCAAAATGTTTTATTTTTTTTATTTTAATACATCCTATAAATTGCAAATGAAGCATGATGGTTGCAAATGGACATTTGTGAATATCTTGCATTTGAAATAATTTTTGCAATCCACTCTGTTTTTCCAATGTCTTTGAGAATGTTGTTATGGACATGCACACAACAATGAGTCCAAAAGATATGCTTATATCGATTTTGGACCATCAATTTTGTTGTTCTACAAACAAGTGCTGCATCTGTGAACACATGTACAACATTTGAAGGACCAACCTCAGTAATTGCATCCTAAAACATTTCAAACATGAAAGTAACATCCTTCATATTTCCATTGCAATCAATTACCTTTAAAAAACAAGTTCCTTTTGGTGTTACGACAATAACATTCAACAAAGGTCTTTGTTGATTATCTGTCCATTTGTCCATAATGATTGACAACCCAAATGAACCCAAGATTGTTTGAGGTCCTCCATAAGCCCTTGCATTTTTGTCACTCCCCTATCTAACAATGATGTCCTCATTTTGTTGTATTTTGGGGGTGCATATTTTGTCTTTGTAGCTAGTATTTTTTTCACCATTTCTTTATAATATGGTGAACGAATGGGATTAAATGAAACTCCATTTGGCATAAAAAACTGCTATGAAATCATCTGCCTCATCCTTGTGCACCACATTGTACATTTGTCGAATGGTTTCACTTGCATTAAGCCTCCTCTTGGTACTAGAACCCCCTTGAATAGACTTAGATTGGTTGAGGATTCTGGTTTCCTCATTGACTGAAGAATTATGCCCATATTGGTTTCCATGTCTACCTCTCTTACTAGGGGATAAACTGCTACTATCAATGCCACATTTAGTGCTTCCCTTATCTTTCATGTGAAGCTTTGTCATTTCCATCCTTTATTCAAGCCCACATGAGCAAGCCTTAAATCCTACCCCAAGTATTGCTAAAAGATGATGACACACTCTAGTTTAGCTACCCTTAAACACATGTTTACACAAGGTGCATTCCCTTTCCTCACAACCCCCACTATTTTTTCTTTTGTTTTGTGTTATCTTCTTCAAGAACTTCATTAAGGGTTTTTTGAGGTTGCTCCTTGTTTATGTTTGGGTGTGTATTGTTATTTGAATCTCCGTCTCTTGCACTTGAGATTGTAGGGGCATTCAAGACGGTGGGGATTACATCTTGGTGTCACCATATTGATTACCCAACCCTCTATCCATAGTGAAGTGTAAAAATTAATTGCAAATACAACCGAAAAAGACAATAAATTAAAATATTAAATATAACAATTTTGAATAGTGAATATTGAATTTTGATTCACAGTGAAACTTGAATTGTCAATTACGCTATATTAATATTCCAAGGCTAATAGTGAATTGTGAAACTAAAGGGCTGAAAAATAAAATCATGAACATTGAAGGAATGTTTTGCATTTTATTTTGCGAAAGTTTGTTTTGACATAAATCTTAGTAGACAGAATTTGTATCCAGAATTGAGTATGACCATAACTAAAATATACTTCATTTTGTAGTTATTAATGATTGCCCCCATATGTGTGTGTTAATTTTATTAGGAATTAATTTTATACAAGTTGGGCATTGGAACCATAAGCCACAATAGGTAGCATGAATCCTTTTTACTCGATATGCATGGATTTAAAAACAAAAAGGCTACAAATTTGCGTTCAACTGATATCTTGTCCAAACTTTACATAAACTAGCATAAGATAATAATAACCTATCTTTATTTTAAACATGCTTGTAAGAATTCAGGCCATGAAAATATTCATAAATAGTAAAAGATTGACAATCATTTCCATGCCTAGGATGCAATTTAATAAGTGCCTAATCTCCAGAGAAACATTGATATCTTACAAAGTTATAGCCAATAATCTTGAACAAAACTATTGTAAAGACGCATAATTTATTTAAAGAATAAATGAAAATGTATTTTCACTAACAAAATATTTATTTAATCATCTTTGTGCTTGAGCTGTGATTCAAGATTGCTTAATTTATAGACCAACTTCAATATCATGCAAATTTATAGCCCATAAAATTTCAAAAGAATTAAATAAAGCCTTCAAATGTTATAGGAAATGCTTATTTAATTTTAGACACATTCCCCAACATGACACTTAGACAAAAAAGTATAAACCTTCACTTAATCTCAATGGTTTGAATGAGGTTAGTATCCATATAAATGCACCCAAAAAGTTCAAAACTAAGAAGAAGAAAAAAACAGAGAATGTTTTTTAGATGCATAGCTATAAACTTTGAAAATGAAGAATGGAGAGTGTGTTTATGGTCCACTCTATTGTAGCAGCAGTCCAACACACTCTAGGCGTCCCTTTCCCAAGAAAATTGAAACTAATAAACTAAACAAGACCGAACTAGTGACCACTAAAGCAATAAAACCGAGAAAATAAAAAAAGAGTCAAAGACTAAGAATCTTCCCTTAGAGGAAGCCAACGACAACACAAAGTCTCAAGAGTGTTTGATGAAGAGGGGAAAAACTTCGCTTCCTTATATAGAAAAATTTGCATGCTTTACCCATCTAATTAGCCTCCACATGGATTAGGGTTGGCACCATTTTTATCTCGTGAATATGCCAAGTTAAAAAAAATTGGGCCCACGCTGGGTGGAAAGTCCTTGATGGATAGGGAGCTTCCTAAAGCTCCTGATTGGAGTTCAGAATGACGGATTGAGCAACAAAATGTACCCAAAAATCTCCTACTCAATTTGGAGTGTTTCGTACTAGCTCCCAAGCTCCTAGGAGCACATAAACGTTGGGTACGAGCCTCTTAATCCCACGCAGTCGTACTCGTGCAACACAGATTTTTAAGTCTTTTAACTCATTCATGACCAACTTGAAGTTTGTTGTAACATAGACAAGAAAGGATCATAGTTGGTCTTTGAATAACAAGTACTTGTATTTTGGTGATCTATCATTGTTGACAAGGAAGGTGGCATTCTCATTATTGACAATTGACATGTTATCAACAAATTCAAAAACAAATTATCTTTGGGAGGTTGCTGTTCCCATGGTTAAAAAAAACAAATTCAAAAGACATTAGAAGAGTGTTTTGAATTGATTAAAATATTTGTTAATTTGATGAAAACGTGTTTTTACACTAGTAGAAATTTTGTTAAGTGAATAATGCTTACATCATCATATCATCATCATCATAATACACAACAAATAATATTGTTAGTCAAATATAAATAGAAACATTAATAAAAATCTATGTAGATACAAGAGAGAGATTTGATATGTACAATATATAAAAACTGTTATATAAAGAGAAAAAGTGAGATATCAAAATCACAAATAGATAGAAATATTATAAATATGATATTTATATATTGTTGTAATGCAAATATAAATATCTAAACAATAATAATAAAATATGTACTTTTAGATATCTAAATCTTCTTTCGTGAGTTTTAAGATATTTACTTTACACTACAATCAGCTTAGATCTATTTTACATGATGAAAAAATTTATACCTCAAAATATTTGATCCCTCTGAAGCATATAAATCTAGGATTAAATATATCTAAGCTAACTCTTTATGAAAATCATATTGTTGTTTGGTTTTCCAGTAAAATGCCTAAAATTTTATTATCTATTTCCGATTGTAAACCTTTGCTTTAAAACCTATATTATAAATCTAAATGGATCATTGGATACATCTCAGGGTCTCCTCACATTGATGCAGTTATTTGACTTGTTTAGTTGCTTATCACTGCAAATTAGTAGAGGTGTGGATCATCTGCTTTTAAATGATTCTATTTTGATGGATATTGGTAGAACTAAAAAGTACAACCTTATTTAATGTTGACCCATGGTAGATGGATCTCTAAGTGGACCTGTTATCACACAACTTGTAGTTGTCCCAAAAGGTGATCCTATCCAGGATGGTAGAGGCATTGGACAACTAAAGAGGTGACCCAAGAGATGCCACAGTTCCCAATGCAATTGGTTGTCATGCTAACCGAGGCACTCTTCACTTTAGATCTAATCGAAGCAAGACCAAGGGGGATACCCTAGCTAACCAATGAAGGCTAGTAAACCTACTCAAGACCTCCTAGGGAAATGTGAAAGTGAAACAAGAGAAGATCAAGAGAGGATTAGATCTAGATCTAGGATGTATAAGTGGGCCCACAAAGTTAGGGCTTGGTTGAAGAGGCTTATGAATGGACAAACGTTCAACCAATGAAAGATAAATGCCACTTATGAGTGTAAAGTAGTATATCTAGATAGATCTAATGCCAAGATAATAGATCCAAGTGGGGCCCACCCTTAAAATATGGAAAATGGTCCAAATGGGGCCCACAAGGTGAAAATAAAATAGGGCACTATGGTGTTTGCTATTGAATGGATCTAAGGAAATAACGAGGATCAAGCAAAACCAAAATTGGGATCTAGCAAAATGACACCTACCCAAAAAGTGCGACCTCCCTTGGAGAGGCCCAGTGCCTTAGATCGGGGGGTAAATGGAGTCGGATGTCCACCAAACTTTAGATCAGGAATGTTTTAATTATTATAGAGGTGGGTTTTAATTGTTAAGCCCAAATGATTGCTAGATCTCCATAAATATGAAAAAAAAAGAGGGTTTTGATTTTAAGGGTTTGAAGTGACCAATGGGTAAACATGCATGGAACTAGATACATACCTTGTAGAAAATACCTTAAAATCTTGTGGCCATTTTGAAAATTGATAATCTTTCCCAAGTGGGGCAATCAAGAGTGAGATCCAAGTGCTCCAAGTGAAATCACTATTCCTCCAAGTTGGCTAGTGCGCCCTCCTCCTGCAAGAAGAGATCGATCTCTATGAGAATCAATCTAGCAAAAAGAATGACTAAAATGGTGAAAATATGAAAGAGAAAGCATCAACTATATCACAAAGATACAATAATGATACTCCCTGAGACACAAGGCAAATCGAAAGGTAAGATATGGAGTTTCCCCACAATAGCATCCCCCTAGAGCATCCTCCTCTTCACCAACACAGACTTCCTGCCTAAAAACGTTTGAAACCCCAAGATCCACAATGATACACAAAGAAAAGATTGTATATTAAACTTGCAAAAGCATCCATCAAGAAAAGTAGTATTTTTATTCTAAGTTTCCAGAGCTCCAAAGTTTCCTTTACAATGGGGTGGTCTCTTCCTTAAATAGGAGGAGAGAGGCCAAAACCCTAACCACTTTTCAAAATAAGTGGTGGAGATCAAAAGATAAAATAATACAATCAATGACTAAGATGAGCCGATACAATATGACATGGATCACTCACTAGAGAGGGGTGCGCACTCACTAAAATAGTGCCCTAAGGGGGTGCGCACCACATAGAAGTGTCTACAAGACAATTGTGCCACATAAGATGACAAGGACAAGTGACTAGGAGCACATGGTGGGGCTAGGAGGTTTTATTATCCTTTACTAACATCACCCCATGGCACAATAAATATAACATATGACTCAATGACATGTCCAAGTGAACAAATGATCAAATCCTATCCCCCTCAACTGAGAGAAGAATGCACCAAAACACAACCCTGAGATTGTGTGGAACCCACTGAATACCGCAAGCTGATCTGGAAGGGGTGGGATACACCATAGATGACCTCTGAATAGACCTCATGCCAAAACCTAGCCTCAATTTCCCAAATCAATTTCCTTAATGACCTTTTTATTCCATTTTTATCCCACCTGAAAAACCATCAAACTTCCCACAACCCACTACCTGGTGCCCTGGCACAAAATCTGACTGTACCATCATGTCCGGAGAGGAGGTAATATGGTAATGACAAGTGGGTGGACCAACCCTCTCCTCTGTAGCGCCCTAGGAAACGACTCTCATCAAAGCAACTGCTGGACATGCCAACTCAACATGGCCAAACTGGTCAACATGTGAAGAACTGTTCATATCATCACTGAAAGTGTATGAAATTGAAAACTAAGTGTCTCAATGGGTCCAGAAGACCCAAATCTACTAGAGATGAGTCTTCATACACCTCATGGTAACCTGTAAGATCATCTGTAGTATCCACCATACCCGGACAAATAAAAATATGATGGTCTGGAAGTAACAATAATCAATAAAAAGTGCATCAATCATCATTTGAAACCTATGTCCAATATATGGAATCATCAAAAGGTATATCAAGGACCATGGATCAACATCATACAACATAACTGGTCCAACTCATCACGGATCCCAAGGTTGACTAGGTTTGACCGATCAAACTGACCAAAATATGACCTAGGCTAGAGAAGCCTGCTGCTGCAAATGCAAATGGTTAAGACATGCTCTTTTAATCATTTTCATAGCAAGACTTTTAAAACATCAAGCATCATTTCACTGGCAGTTAATAGATAATTATAATTAAGCATAAGTTAAAAATAATAATAATTTACTTTCAAAAAGAACCTCAAGGATATACTCATTTTGTAAACACGATCAATCTGCTAGTAGAGGGTGAAGGCTAAGGATGCAAGGCTAGGAAAAGTGGAAAGACTTGACAGACTCAACACTGTGATACTTTGGATAAGGGAAAGGGTATCACACATTTAAGCATATGTTGGATAAAGAAAACATAGGGGATGGTAGTGTCTCACAAATGGGCAAGTTGTTTATATAGGTGCTTGTTCAACCTTGGAAAATGTCTACAAATCTCATCATTACATTTCATTTCCTTGGCCAATAGTTCTTTAGATTTAGCATTTGTTTAGCCACTACTTTTTAGGCCTATACAACCCTTTTGGGGATTTCACCTGTGCTTAGAAGCACAACTACTAAAGCTTTCATCCAGGGTGCTTTTGAGTTTCCATTTCATTTCCTTGGCCAACAACTTTAGATTTAGCATTTGTTTAGCTACTGTTTTTTTGGCCTACACAACCCTTTTGGGGATTTTGCATGTGTTTAGCAACACAACTAGTCAAGCTCTTATACAGGGTGTGTTTTTCATTCGAGTTTCAATATAATTTCACAAGATATAACAATAAATTTCCATATGTAAATGATGGTAGTATTGTTTGCTTCAAATTTTAGTCAACACAAATCAATCAACTATGGGGATTTTCCACAATCAAGACCAAACATCGAGGCAACCAACTAGAGTGATCAAGGTATCAAATCCAACTCACCAAAGGTAAGTTTTGGTTCCAACTCAGAGCCAAGGCACAGATTAACAAGGATGTTATCCAACACAGAGGCAAAAATAGGGAAGTCCTCCATATCACAGGCTAATGTGTAAGTCAGGGTAAAGACCAAAAGTGGGAAAGACAACGGATGGATGGAGAAAGTGAAGGTGATGCCTAAGCTAGCAAGCCAAAAAGGAGTGAATGATCATGTCCACACTCCTAAGAGGGTAAAACCAACGAGTATAAAACACGAGCTTCTAGTTGTCATTAATACAATCATTTGTATAATCAATAATAATAAATTTCATTTAATATAGATATACTGCCAGATCATAATCACTAGATACTAAGTCAAGCTATCAAAATGACCAAAACAACAAGATAATAAAACCAATGTACATCATATACCTACTGGGTTATATACCTGTATTTGTAATCTGGACCAACTGTAACCACTAAGGACACTACTGCTAACGCTCCAAACACTGTACTGCATATGTATGGAATAAAATATCATCTCGGTCATCAAACCTGAGGTCAAGAGGCTCAGCCTTGGCATAAGGTCTACTGCATGTCTGATATAGGGCTGCTTTGATGTGTGAATGATCACAAATAACACTGCTCATCATAGTTGATCTCACTGAAGTTTTGTAAAGGAAAAGCTCAAAAATATGCATATAACTGCTTTGCAATCATGGTAGGCCAACTACTATGAGCGTGATAACAGGACCTTGACTTTATTTATGCTTTCATGATCTTTAATATATTTTTCCCATTTGCATTCATATTCACCTTGTTACTAGTTTGATGTTCAATTTTAACTCCTACCATTTGAGATACAAGGTCATATGTTCAAATTTGAACCTCTATCTCTCTCTATATTTGTTCATCGGAAGTCATTCTTTTGACCTAGCTTGGATGGGGAGGAATTCATGAGATTCTGATTTTTAAACCTCTACCTTGAAAGGTGAGTGTTTTAACTAAAATGATGAGATAATCTCATTTTCCCACAATTCTGTTAATAGGAGTATTATTTGTCTTACAGTTTCTATATCTTTTATTGCTATGCAGTACAGATTTTGAACTTTCTTCACTTTTGTTTGGAATCTTTGTTAATTTACGTTTACTTGTTAGTGTTTCTTCACTTCTGTTTGGAATCTTTGTTAATTTATGTTTACTTGTCAGTGTTTCTTCACTTTTGTTTGGAATTTTTGTTAGTTTATGTTTACTTGTCAGTGTTTATTATTATAATTTTATTGTCACTTTTGAATGATTGTGATACTGAATTTTCAAGTAAACATGAATTACAATTTCTCTATTGTTTCATTTAATTGTACATGGCATTCTCAATGAATATTGATTGGGTTGCACAAAGCTACCAAAATGGCAGACTCTAGGGGAGTGTAACATTAATTTTATTTGAGGCATAATGCACATTTAATGAGATATCTATAGTTAAAATATGAGAGTAAACATTGGTAACAAATTGAAAGTTGTATCATTCCAATCAAACATATTAGCAAAACTAATATATGTATGTTTATGTGCATTGTATTTTATACAGAGTTATGGTATTCAAAACAAACACTTACATGATGTTTATTTTAGGATTGTTGTGAAATATAAATAGATGAATCCACTGCCCATTGATTCCAACGATGATACATGATAAAGAAACTTACTTCAAAACTGGAATTTATGTGATTGCATGTTGGATATGCTATCTCAGATGACACTTATCTCAAGCACATTCCTGTAGGTATTTTGTTTCCCCTAAATGTATTTAAAACCCATAGTTTATATCAATTGCCAACGCTGATATTTTTGTAGAATATTTTTTTATCTCACCATTAGACTTAATAACTTGAAAAAATTGCATGGAAAACACTATACGACTTTCTTTGGCTTCAACGCTTGACTTTTCACAGTCGGTCCCCATGGCCCATCTGCTGCCTAATCCTCATGACCTCTCATTTGATGCAAACTTGTGGCTTGGGAGTTCTTTCCACAGCCTTGCGGGCTTCCTGTGGCCCATTTCCCTTCATGGTAGCTCCCCCTGCGACCCCCTATGGCCCATGCCCCTTCATTAAGTGCATATATATATATTGGGGGCCGTCGTTATGGCTGGGTGGCTGGGGTGGTCGGCTGTTGTCGTCCCTACCCAGGATCGACCCCAAGACCCCATCATATTTGGCGCTCTCGCCTACTATTGAGCGTCGATTACACTATATATATGAATATATATATATATATATATATATATATATATATATGTATATATATATATATATATATATATGAATATATATATATATATGAATATATATATATATATATATATATATATATATATATATATATTGGACTATCTAGAAGAGGCGAAGATTTTCCCCAATTCCTAGATTTCCTACCAAGTATTTTATGAAAAGGTAATCTCACATACATTTAGAGATATTTCAGTGAGGACATCATTGAATCTGGTGACTTCTAGGGTGCTAGTGGCCAATTGTGTTTAGGTGCATGCCTTATAGAGGAGCTTAGGTGCCTGTCACTTATGGTCATGATAGTGGCATAGTACACATATGATGGGAAGTGCACTAGTTGAACTCTATTGCACCATGTAGATTATTTAATTAAGAGCCCCATATTGATTAGGTGGTATGCCATTTCTTTTTGTGAAAAAATTGTTTTTCTATGAATCACTATCATGCTATGTTTGATGGGAGGATGGGCTCTCATTTGCCTCAGATTTATTTTGTTTATCTTTTGAGAGGTTTCCAACCACTCAATTGACATTCAACTATCTCTTTCCTAGGTGAATGACTGATGTGCATATTGCATCTGGGAGTAGATGTTGTCCAAGAGGGCTTAGCCAGAGTTACCATGTAGGGTCAACCTAGAGGTATTATAGATGCTAGCTGGCGAGGATTATCACACATTAGATTTTATGCAATAATTGTATGTATGGTTGTACTAGCATGGATGCGAAAACATTTTATTTAGATAGGTCAAGCCACCAAATGCTAGAGGTAATATGAGCATTATGTTTTGCTTAATCTAGTTGCATTTTTTTGTCTTGTTTAATGCATTTGCAAGCTATTGTAACATTTTCCTTAAATTGTCTAATTAATGTTGTCATGATTATTTTGTAAATATTGGCATGTATGTTGGGGAGGTGCATCCCTGAAAAAATGAGGAGATAGTTGAGGCTGACGAGCTACCACAGACACAGAGACACATGCTAGATCATAAATTTCATCAGGAGTTGACATATTAAATATGTGAAGTCATGAATCACTAGGGAGTGGTTCCTATATGAGTTAGCTATTATAATATTTAGACACTTAGGATTTAGTTAACATCAACTTGGTATAATGTGTCTTTAGGTAAACTGTTTCTTTAGTATGCATTTGTACCTATGTAATCCAACACTTACGATATGTTCTAGACATAGAGTGATCTGATGGTTCATCTTGACCTCATTCTTAACGGCTATTGATCTTTGGATTAACACCCAATTGGTCCATGATCTCTATTTAAAGAGCATGGAGGGTCATTTTTTTAATGATTGATTATGATAAACTCATATGTAAAATATTTTTCCTTTGCTTAATATATTGCCTCAAGTAGATATTTGGCTAGGGCCATGGACTGTTCCCCTCTCTGAGGTTTTAACCACATAAAACATTGGTGTATTGATTTGTGATCTATTTGTGTGAGTGGGTGCTCAAGATGTTCGATCTTCTTGAAATACCCTATGTTAGTTAAACATGGTATCAGAGAGTTTATGAAGTTTCGCTTCTGTTGTTGATCGAGATCTTGAACTAGTGTAGTTGTGTGCATCAAAGTATTTGTGGATTCTATGTTTTCTATGTATTTCTAGGATAAGAAAAGTGTTCCATTGTGTCCGTAGCACTGCTTTTAGTTGGAAACATTTTTTATTTCACTCAGAAATATTTCTGTTTGCCCAATATATGACCATTTTACTAGATCTAGAGGTATATCGTTTACATTTACAATTTTTTTAAAATCTTTATCATATTATTCCATATTCTATCTTGGTTTTCTATTTTATTCCCGATTTGTTACCTTTTCGGTCTGTGCATGCTTTTTGTCGTTCGCTCTATGTGAACTAAGCAAATCAGAAACATAGTGGAAAAGGTTTTATTGGATGTGTATCCTCTTTGTGCAAACTTGGTAAACTAGAAATAGTGAGAAAATTACATTTTTCATGTAAGCTAATGAATGACTAACCCCAAATATGAGAAACTTCAGTTTCAAATTTTGTTTTTTGTTTTGTGTGGTTGCGTAAAGTGTTTTGTAGGCCAAAAAGCAGGTTTTTTGGGGTAGGCACACTCCACCTCCACCACCACCACCACCACCAATAACAACAATCTCATTCTCCTCCATAATATTACTAAACCTTTTGGTTAACTCACTTGGTTGAAAGTTACTTTAATAAGTAATAGGTCTTGGGTTGAAATCTTTCTTTGGTTACTTTTCGCAAAAGTTCATGTACCTTTAATTTATAAAGTAACTACATTGTAAAAGTGCTTCCCACATGTTTTTATAAAAGAGAGTCACTTATTTTAAAGTAACTAATTTGTAAAAGTGAGATTATAGGCAAAGTTAGTAACGGGGGAAATTATTTACTGCATTTTTTGCTCCCATCGCCATGTGGATCAACCTTTTCCTACCACATGGCTCCTTGGTTCCTTTTTATGTCTTTCTTCAAAAGGGCATAATTTAGATATATAGAGTCCATTTTTAGTGTTGTTTTTTTTAAATTGCATTTTTTCCAAGATCTTTGCACCTAGACCATCAATTTTTGCATTTGAATTTATATTACCTACATATTCTAATATGGACACTCCAAGTGATATTATGCTTACTAGTAGCAACTAATTCTCAAGGAGAACCTGTAAGGAGGATGTCCTACGAATTGACATACTTTACTGTATTACCTTCAGAAAATAAATTGCCCCCAATGATGTTGACAAGAAAATAAAATGGAACAATAAAAGAAACGAATCTCGTGGATTAATCAAGATGTCCATCGATTCTAACGAGTTACTATTCCACCTTCAAGGAATCGATGCACCAGATGTAGCTTGGGAAAAGTTTGAAACTGTATTTCATAAACATAATGAGATTTGAAGTCACCGACTTGAAAATAAACTGGTTACTTTAAGTCCAAGTGATTTATCTTGCATTCAAGACTATATATCTAAGTACAAAACCCTTAGACTGGCATAGTTGAAGAATTCAACATTAAAAAATGAGGAAAAACAATGTATTTATCATATTCTTTCTAAGCTTTGTACTACTTATTTTGTCTTTGTATCTACCTTTTACTCCACGAAAGAAGCTCTAGGGACTAACTATATGGAACCCTCTCTTGAATCCTTTTGTGATTCTTTGATTCAATAACAAGATAAGATTTTAAATCTTGGAGTGATTAGTATTATCGATACATATAGCAAATCCTTAGTGGCACAACAAAAGGATAAGTCCAAGCATCCCAAGAATCAAAATCCTCGCAACAATAAGCAAAACAAGGGTCCCAAATCCTCTTAGCTAGCTCATTCTTCCAATGGTAAAAAAGGAGCCAAATCAAAAGGTAAGAATCATGCAGAATCCAAGTGTTTCAAAAGGATGGAAAGGATTGGAAGAAACATTGAAGAAGCACAGCATCAACCTTGATTCTTCTTCTAACTCTACTTCTCATTGACATGCACTTTCTGCTTCTCATTTTTCCTTCATTGCATGTTCTTCTTCATCTTGTAACGAGTGGCTCATTGATTATGGAGCATCTTATCATATGGCTAAATATGAATCCATAACACCAAATAAATATTTGTTGGTGACGATAGATCTCTTAATGTTGTCGAATCTTGAACAATTAATCTACATGATGGTAAGTTCAATGATGTAATATGTGTTCCAAGAACTTCTTGCAATTTGTTGTTAGTCTATCAAATCACTCATTTGGAGAAGGTAAAACTATAGAGTTTACACCTCACCAAGTTGCAATCAAGGATTTCAAATATCCTAAGCATGTAATAGCAACTGCAATTGTTGATGATATTACCAGGTTGTACAAATTCAATGACTTTAGGTCATCACCTTTTCCCTAAATTTTTATTGTTCATTACGATGACTTGAGAAAACTTTGGCACGACTGATTTGGTAATTTAAACTATCGCTCATTGCAACAACTATGTAATAAAAAACGGGTGATTGGTCTTCCTATTGTCTCTTGAAGAGATGATGTTTGTCCTGGGTGTGTTCTTAGGAAACATAACTGGGATAGTTTTGAAAAATATGCCTCTTGGTACGCCTTGCCCCCTTGCAGCTTGATCACAATGATTTGTGTACTGGTACACTTCCTTCTACTTCTTTCTTTGGCTTCAAGTTTTATTAAATTTCATTGATGACTTCTCCAAATGTACTTGGGTTTACTTCTTAAAACTTAAGAGTAAATTTTTTGATAAGTTCTTGGCATACAAGGCCCTTGTAAAGAAACAATATGGACATCAAATACACAAATTAAGAACAGATAATGGAAGTGAATATGCAAACAACAAATTTACTACTTACTGCACTGGACAAGGAATTCAAATGCAACATATTGTTCCATATTACACACTACAACAAAATGGTGTTGCTGAGGGAAATAATCACACATTAAAGGAAATGGTTAAAGGAAAGGGATTGGGTCTTCAATTTTGGGCCGAAGACATTAATTGTACGAGTTACATTGTCAATCACACTCCCACCAAGGCTCTAAAATATATAACACCAGAATAAGCATGGAGTAACATTAAACCAGATGTAAGCCACTTTCATGTGTTTAGTAGTGAAGCACGGGCTCAAATTCCCGATGAAAAACTGAAAGCATTACAACCTAAGAGTGAAAAGTGCATATTTGTTGGATATTCTAAATATGTAAAAGGTTATATAATTTTTCAACCAAAATCCAAAGACATTATTATTAGAATAGATTTTAAATTTGATGAAAATCTCTTGGCCTTTGAGCCTAATTTGGCATTTTTTCCATCTTCGGCCTACAAGCCATCTTTTTCGATTGTGACACCTTCTACCCCCAACTTCTTTGATAGTGTTCATACCATGTTCATACTCCGACTTCTTCTTTAGATGATGACAGTGAGGATGAAAATCTACCTTCACCTGCTAAGTTGAATCCTCCATTTTTAACATCACAACTACTTCCTAGATGGGTCTGTACATTATGCAAAGAAATTGGTGATATTACCGGTGATATTAGAGATCAATGTTCTACATGTTCAAAGTTCCAAAAAGCCTGTTTTCATTTTTCTCAAGTTCTGGAGATTCATGATCCATAGACATTTACAAAAGCTTCTATCCATCTACATTGGGATGCAACAATGAATGAAGAATATCATTCCCTAATGGTGAATGATACTTGGGATCTTGTACCTCTTCCGAAAGGACAAAAACTTGTCAGGTGTAAATGGGTCTATAAAACTAAGTATGATCCAATGGTGTGAAAATCCTCACAATAGATCTAAGAGATGATGTATACCTCACAAGAGAATGATTATGATTAAGCAAGAAAATAGAAGAAGAGTGGTCAATATAGTATAATGAGCAATAGAATAATATGGTATAGTAGAACTCGGATAGAAGCAATAATACTTCACACACACTAATGAATTAATCACAATATGGACAAATAAATAGTACAATGGTAGAGAGGATTTGAATGCCTAAGGTGGCAATTCGAATTAGTCTCTCAGAGTGATCATAAGATCAATAGAGTGTCATCGGAGCACAACTAGGTGTCCTCATGATCATCGGAGCACAACTGGAAGTCTTCATCATCATCAGTGGAGTCACCAATGCTCAAGTAACTGTCAACCATCAGTCAAACTGAGTCTGGTAGGTGTAACTGAGTGTAACTGAGTGCAATTGACTGTAACTGACTGTAACTGAGTGTAACTAAGTGTAAATTGAAGACAACTGGACTGGTAGGTGAAGAAGGGAAAGTTGCTTCCTAAAATCAAGGAAGAAGGGCGCATTAAGCAACTGGAGGGATAAAACTGAATAGTGAGAAGCTCCTGGGGGCTAGCTAACTGAGGGCTAGGTGCTAGACTGATGACTGGGATGCATGCAAACCCTAGAATGCATGCAAACCCTAAAAGTGCATGCATGACTGAAAATGTAAATGATCAAAATACTGGTGGGACTAGGATGGAGTATAGGAATATCCTAACACCCCCCCTTAATCCATCCTGGGCCCTGGTAACTAAGACCAAAGGTCACCCAATACAATGAATAATAACAGTCAATAAACCAAGGAAGTGGAAAAATTTCATGGGAAACATACCCCCTCCTCAAAAACAGACTATAAGCACACACAAAAAATAAATGCTCCAAACTCAAGCAGGTGTGATGCTTGGTCATATGTCTGGAGGTATCTTCTTCTTGGGAAGAAGTGGATCATGCTCAAAAAACATGTGCTTGTACTTGCTCTTCAGATCGAATGTGATGAGAACAAATCCAAAAGTATGGGAATGATCCTTGAACCTGTGATTCGAATCAGCTGAGGTAGGATCAAAGCTGTGAAAGTGCATATAGTATTTTGTCTTCTCCTTCGAACCACCATGGGTGAGATTATGCCAAAAATAACTATTACATGTTTGATTGAAATCAAAATCAAATTTAAGACTTAAAAACCAGTTTCTTGAGATCTCCTTTGAACTAGTAGGGGTGAGATCAAAACTATCATATGCATGAGAAATTATCCCAAGAAGTAATTGCTTAGAACCCAATTTAGATACAAGACTTGAATCATGGTTTCTTGAGATCTCCTTTGAACCATGAGAGGTGAGATCAAAACCAGTAGATGCATGAGAAATTATCCCAAGCGAATGGCAATGGCCATATTCTTCAATGACCTTCTGAAAGCATGGAATTATGATCATATAGTAGTATAAAAGAGGAGATAGCTGGAGAGGAGCGAATGCATTACCTTCAATAGCTATTTTGACCTCCGAAATAATCATGTGATCATGATGCAAACCAACAGACTCTGGTGCAAGAGAGGATTTAGGACCTTCTGCATTATCTAGAGTGTGAGCTGGAACAGAAAGAGAAGAAGGTTTGAGCATGAGTGGAGAATTTGCAAGTTCTTTGTCAACAACTTCAATATGAGATGATACTGGTTCATGATCTGAGAGACCATCAAGAGGAGCGAATGCATCACTTTGCTTGCTTTCGAATGGGTTAGGACCAAGTCCTTCATTATTTCTGCCAAAATTTTCATCCAAGTGAGCCCATAACTCTTTTGGAGTCCAGAATTCCTTTGGAGTTTCAACACCATCACGGTATTTGAAATGGAATCTCAGGTATGCAGGAAAAGAAAGCATCATTGCTCCAAAGGCTCCATCACTTTTATTTAACCAATCAATCTTCTCTTCAGGGGATTCGAACTCTCTTTCAAAATGACAATAAAAAAGATCATGGATCTTCAAGTATGCTATCATTCTTGGCTTCCATTCATCATAGTTGAATGGAGAAAGAGAAGTAATTCCTTCTAAATCATACATTGAAGCTGTAGAAGACCTGCAAAAACAATATAGAATATTTGAAACGGCTACTGCTGCAAAAAATGCAGAAACTGTTGCACTCGAAATCTTGGTAATAACCTGCAAAAAACTCTCAGAAATGGAGATAAACAATACTCTCAACATGCTCTGATACCCTGTGAAAATCCTCACAACATATCTAAGAGATGATGTATACCTCACAAGAGAATGATTATGATTAAGCAAGAAAATAGAAGAAGAGTGGTCAATACAGTATAATGAGCAACAGAATAATATGGTACAGTAGAACTCGGATAGAAGCAATAATACTTCACACACACTAATTAATTAATCACAATATGGACAAATAAATAGTACAATGGTAGAGAGGATTCGAATGCCTAAGGTGGCAATTCGAATTAGTCTCTCAGAGTGATCATAAGATCAATAGAGTGTCATCGGAGCACAACTAGGTGTCCTCATGATCATCGGAGCACAACTGGAAGTCTTCATCATCATCAGTGGAGTCATCAATGCTCAAGTAACTGTCAACCATCAGTCAAACTGAGTCTGGTAGGTGTAACTGAGTGTAACTAAGTGTAAACTGAAGACAACTAGACTGGTAGGTGAAGAAGGGCGAGTTGCTTCCTAAAATCAAGGAAGAAGGGCGCATTAAGCAACTAGAGGGCTAAAACTAAATAGTGAGAAGCTCCTGGGGGCTAGCTAACTAAGGGCTAGGTGCTAGATTGATGACTGGGATGCATGCAAACCCTAAAAGTGCATGCATGACTGAAAATGTAAATGATCAAAATACTGGTGGGATTAGGATGTAGTATAGGAATATCCTAACAAATGGGAGTGTTGAAATACTTAAGGCAAGGTTAGTTTCCAAATAATTTTCCCAAGTTGAAGGAATTGACTACATTGAAACCTTTTCCCTTGTTGCCAAAATGAACTCCAACTACCTTGTTCCTGCCCTCATCGCTTCACATAAATGTGATGTCCATCAAATGGATTTCAAGTGTGCCTTATTGCATGGGATTTGCAAGAAGAAATTTACATGGAACAACCTCATGCTATGTTTATAATGACTCCAACCTTGTTTGTTTCCTTGAGGAATCTCTCTATGGCCTTAATCAAGCTCCTTGAGCTTGGTATGCCAAAATGGATAGCTTTCTCCTTAACACTAGTTTTCCTAGATGCCATTTTGACCCCAATATATATACCATGAAAATAAGAAACCATCTCATCATCCTTGTTCTTTATGTTGATGGCCTTATTCTTATTGGTAGTCACCATAACCTTTCAACCCATGTGAAATCCATCCTTAAGAATAAATTTGAAATGACAGACTTAGGACATTTGCATTATTTTCTTGGCCTTCAAGTCCTGCAAATCAAAGCATTATTTTTTCTTTCTTAATCTAAGTATGCTTGTGACCTTCTTTGTCACTTTCACATGGATGATTGTAAATCAGCCCCATGTCCCTTCTAGTCTAGAGTCAAACTTATTTCCACTTGCACTACACCCAAAATAGATTCTACCTTGTATCATTTGTTAGTTGGCAGTCTTTTGTACTTTACTCATACCCGTCCAGATATTTCCTTACGGTTTTTGGTCTTGTTTCCCGCTATATGAAAACACCCAATGGAAGCTATTAAAAAACAACCAAAAGGATACTTCAGTATATCTGGGGTACAGTTTAGTTTGGGATTCATTACAGTTCAGGGGGACTCCTTTTTTGGTTGATTTAATTGATTCAAATTAGGTCGGAGAACTTGATGATCATAATTCTATTGTAGATTATGTTTTCAGTCTTGGTTTTGGACATGTCGCATGGGCTTGTAAGAAACAACAAGATCTTGATCTTTCTTTAGCAGAAGCGGAGTATCAATCCGTCGTTAATGTAAGTCAAGAATCCTTATGGTTTCGACAAATCCTTTCGAGTTTGGATTCAAGCAGCAACATCCAACTACCCTTTAGTGTGACAATCAGAGTGCCATCAAGCTGGCCAAATATCAAGTTCAACATTAGTGCAACAAATACATTAAGCTACATATGCACTTCATCGGAAAACTTGTTCACAACTCATTTTAGAAGCACTCTTTTTCCCTACAGATGATCAAGTTACATAAATCTTCACAAAGTCTCTTACATGAGCAATTTTTTATAAACTTTGATCTATGTTAGGAGTTCAAGAATTCGTCATTAAAGGGGGATAGGCTTTAATCCCTCCTTCCTTCTCCTATTGTGTCATCTTTCCCAAGTTGTACTTAAGTGGGGGTGTTAGGATATATAGACACTTAGGATTTAATTAAGATCAACTCGGTATAATGTGTCTTTAGGTAAAATGTGTTTCTTTAGTATGCATCAATATGCATATGTACTTATGTAATCCAACAATCACGATATGTTCTAAACATAAAGTGATTTGACAGTCCATTTTCACCTCAATCTTAAGGGCTATTCCATGGATTAACCCCCGATTGGTCCATTATCTCTATTTAAAGAGCATGGAGGGTCATTTTCTTAATGATTAGTTGTGAGAAACACATATGTATTTTTTTTTCCTTTGCTTAATATTTTTTATTCTCGGAATACTTATCCTAGGGAAACCTTCGAATACAACAATATACTCATTAAGAGCTCAAAATGTCACTTGTGGGAATTGATCCTGGGTGGGGTAACAATCATTCCCCCCAACCACCCAAAATACACCCAATTGATTGCTTAATATATTGCCTCAAGTAACTAACTGGTTGTGGTAATGGACCATTTCCCTCTTTGAGGGTTTTAACCACATAAAAATTTGATGTGTTGATTTGTGATCTGTTTTTATGAGTGGTTGCTCAAGGTGTTTTATCTTATGGAAATACCCTATGTTAGTTGAAAAATAACATGATCATACATGACCTTGAGCTTGCATGATATAGGTGACCCTTCTATGTGGTATGGTATTAGTGATACATCATGTTGTTGATGCAGTCAACCTACTTGAGAGGTTGAGGGATTACCATAGCCATCAACCTTCATATTTTGATTCATTTGCTGAGGATGGTGATACTACATGACCTCCTCCTCCTACACCTCCACCATCTCCTCCTCCATAAGCTGATTAACCACCTCTCCTCCACTGGGAATTGAATGACTATTGTCTCCTCCTCCATGCGTTGATTGACCACCATATCATCCTCCATGAGTCAACTGGCTAATGTATCATCCTCCATGAGTCGATTGATAACCATATCCTCCTCCACTGACCGACCAATCACCTTCTTCTCCTCCACAAGCTAATAGACTACCATATCCTCCTCGATGAGATGATAGACTACTTTCTCCTCCATGAGATGACCAACCACTATCTCCTCTTCCACAAGCTAACTGACTACCATCTTCTCCTCCAACAATTGACCTAACACCATCTCCTCCAATAGTCAACTGGCTAGTTGCGACACCCATTGCACTCATTGATTCTATGGATGATATGGTTTCATTTGGTGATATAATTTTTGGTGGAGAGAAATACTAGTTGGCATATTCTACATGTTATTGATCACACACACACATATATTTGATTGTTGTGATGCATATTTCACATATATATTTCACATTTATATTTAACTTGAGATGCATATTTGACATATATAGTGATTTTGATATTATAAATCATTTATATTATGCCTTTTCATATCATACTAACGTTGATATTGTTTTATTTATAAAATATATTGTATGTATGTTAATGATTTCCCTATTCTTGAATTAAATTTGAGATGTATCACTCATTCAAATTTGAGATGTCATATTCGATATATTTGATATGTATGTCTAACATTTATGTTGATTTTGATATTACAATCCATGTATATTATGTTTTTTCATATCATGTTGATGTTGTTTGATTTATAAAATCTATTATGTGTTTTAATGATTAACATCATTAATGATTTCTCTATTTTTAAATCAATTTGAGACGCATTAGTGATTTCAATTAGAGATGCGATATGATGTTTAACTCTAGTTTAAATGATTTAATGTCATTTTCCATAATAATCATTGAATGCCATTAAAACCCTTTTTTAATGTGAATTCTTTGTCGTGCAATGAGATACAATATTGTTAGTAATATGATCGCAAAGTAATAAAAATAAAAATGAATGTGGACATAAAACACAAAAGAGCACAATACACGAGAGACACCAATATGCATGGTTCACTCAATATGGGATACATACATGGAGAAACAATAAGCCCTTTCTTTATTTTGTCGAGCAAAATGAAGGGATAAAACCTAAAACACATCCATTGCAACCTTCTCTTCACTCTCTCACAATATCGCTCACATTTTCTCAGGCGTAATACAATGCCTTCATAAAAAGAGGGTTTCCTTTTAGTGAAACAAGTACCAACACAACTACTACGGTTCGAACTGTGACCTAATGATGAATGGGCCATATTGACTACAAAATTACAATATTTTACAAGGCATTTTTTCCCAAAACTTCTCTCTGGGGCACTCCAAAAGGTTGTCTCCGCCCCCTGGACCCCCTAGCGACATTAGTGGGGGGGAAAGCCTCCCCACACCCCCTTATCAAGAACTAGGATCCAAACATAAATGAAACAAGACTTATGAATTAGGAAGATAATTAGGATCCACAACTAACATATACGTTGATAAAACATGTTTACGAACTTAATTAAATCAATTAATGATTGCTTGACTTGATTAATATTTTAAATCATTTTTGGGCTAAATTATATTTTTTAAATTTATTCTTAAATATTTTTTTCTAAATTTGTCATTAATATTGATAAAATTTAATTTGTTATAGTTAAATCTAACAAATAAATATTTCTACAAATTTATATTTGATTAAATATTTTATTAAATCATAAAAATAATTCTAATTTTTATATTTATTATGCAATGAGATAAAAGATCTTCAACTAAATTAACCTTGACAGCATTAGTTGTCAATATTAATATTTAAAATAGTGATAAAATCTTGCATATATATTAAATCATGTAAAATAATTATAAATCACATTTGAATAATTTTAAATATCATTTTTTTCCAAAAGAAAAAATCCTTATATTTAATATTTATGAGAAAGAAATCAAAATATAAATGATTCTATCATAGAGAGACTCAAGAACTATAATTTTATCTACACTATCTACCTTAAAAAAACTAAGTCTACATAATGCATGAACATCTTATAGTGTCTTATAGATGTTATGCCTTTAAAAGACATTAGTGATACATCTTGCTTATATTATAAAGCTTAGATATCTTAGTGCTTACAATTGGTATGTATGACTTCCAATTAGCAAACAAATTGCCATGTAGACCATTACTATAAGTTCCTTTTTGTAGCTAAAAGAAGAGTGCCCCCTCTATATTCATGTTCAGATAAGGTGCCTTTTTGCAAGATCAAAGCTTCTTTAGATAACTTGTCAACCCAAGTATTGAATTCACAATAAACATGAAAGAAAGATATAAAATCAAAAGAGGCTTTACCTCTTGGACTAGATTCATAATTGGAAGCAAACCCAAATTACTAATGTTGCACTAATGATTTTTCGAGTCTATCATGAGCTTTGAAGCACCAAAAAATTGCATATTTTTTAACCCTCTTTCCTCTGCACATTTCAACAATCTCTAAAGAGCATATAATTCAACATGGTTATTTGAGCCTTGGCCAACAACATACTTTAGTAGAAGGTAATGTGATGAGCCAAAGAGGAGGGTTTCCCTTGATGATCCACATATACCTGGATTTCCTTGGTTTGTTCCACCAAAGAAGCCCCATAGTATTTCATGGTCAATGCATGGCCTTAGTAGAATTTTTGTACTTATTTTTTTAGGGAGTACTTTACGATCAACCCAAGCTAGTCTAACCTTGTGTGCTACATGTGTCGATGATAAATCCTATTCTTGGAGTACCATCTGATTTCTAGTCCGCCAAATCCCATAAGTAAACATACAAGGTATAACCTTATATGCCGATATTGTATTATTTGATAACCAATCAAAGACGCAATCAACCAAGGTCATTGCGTCGAGAGGCATTTTACAGCCCAGTATGAGGGAGATCTTGTTAGTAGAGTGTTTGTTGCTATTGTCGGTCATTGCGTCGAGAGACGCTTTACAGCCTAATATGTGGGAGATCTTGTTAGTAGAGTGTTTGTCGATATTGTTGATCATAACTAACATTTATATGAGGGAGATCTTGTAAATCGAGTGTTTGTCGATATTGTCGGCCATAAATACCGTTTATTTTAACACAAAATAATAAACAAATAAAACATATTATGTCAACGAATAATTAAAATTAAAAAAAATGTATTTTCAATTAGAATTTTGGGTCCAGCTCCAGATCCCTTAGATCCAAATCACTACTCCGCTTCCCTCCCGCAGCTCCCCGCCCCCGCACTCTCCCTCAGCTCCACGCGACCTGCACAGCCTCCCCTCCCTCCGCGACCTCCCTTTCTCCCCTCCCTCCGCAGCCCTGCAGCTCCCCGTCTCCCTCCTCCCGACCTCCCTCCTCCGTGACCTCCCCTCCTCCCGACCTCCCTCCGCAGTCCTCCTCCTCCCGACCTCCCTCCGCCGCCCCCTCCTTACTTCCACCGTTACCTGCACCATTTCCCTCGCCCTGCACATGTTTAAATTTAAATTTAAATTAAAATATAATTTATATTTAAAATTAAATATAAATTTATATTTATATTAAATTTAAACTATATTTAAATTTGTTTGTCATTTATATGCCATAGATTATATAAATTCGTATTTAATTATACTGCACTGTGTGTAGGATTCGCAAGGATTTTACTTGGGCATCTTTATTGTACAGGCTTATTATTAATTTTGTATTTGTTCAGATTAAATTTACTTTTCTTAGAAAGAATAGGGATAAGCTCTAGGGTTTGATACCAAAATTGCATTAGTTTTATAAGTGATAATATGTGTATATCGTTGTAATATGAACGTAAGCCAGTGACTGGATCTTTAGCCTATGTAAAATTTATACCCTATTTTATTTTATTTAGAATATGTGGGCAATCCGTGAGGCTTGACCCGTGATTAAACTTCAGTATTCATTGCATTGATATTTTCATTTTTTAATATATTTTAATTTTAATTTTTAATTGTAGGAGAGGTTGGCACTTCGGGAGATTTGATTCCTCTCGGCGCTTGATAGAGCCTAGGATTTGGATCTAGGCTGGTATTTTTCCATTTATGTTTGCCTACGATAATTTGAGTTACCTTCTTCGAGAGAAGTTTGGAAAATGGACAGGGGTGTTCCCATGACGATGGGTAACACTTTTAGGCAAGCGAAGGGTGCGATTATGTTAGAAAATGACCTCGATCGAGCCTTTTTCAAGCCATTGATCGAGCTTTTAGAAACTTGATCGAGGGATTAAATGAGCGCTCGATCGAGTTATTTTAAAATGCTCGACGAGGGTTAATAAAACCATCAATTGAGCTCCATAGCTCGATCGAGGGTTTTCCTAACCCTCGATCGAGCATTAATACCTTGATCGAGACAATTAATTTAAGAAGCTCCATCGAGGGTTTTAGAAAACTCGATCGAGCATCTGCAACAGTTATATATATAAAAGAGCAACAACCCACGATTTATTTTATTGCGTCTATTGCATAGAAATTCAATCTAGGAGTAGTAGAGAGGGGTGGTAGATATAATAGATGAGTGATTGGTGTTTATAGATGTGGCTGAAATCATGGAAAATAAGGAGAAGGGTCTCTTATACTCATTTTTCATAATTTCGGTCACACCTGTAACTCTAATCTAGAGAAAGTGGTTATATTAATGCTTTTACTTGGTTCTTCTTCAAGGTACCACTATCACCCACAAGGTATTTACTATTTACCATTATCAAGTTTTTAAAAACTTCAATTCAAAAAAATTGGGTGCCCATATTCACGTGAATATGGGCATCCAATTTTTTTTAATCCATCTTTTTAGAATCACGATCGAGCTAAAGCTCAACCGGGCATCTGCTTAACTACACATAAACCCTTGATCGAGGTATTTAAAAACGCGTGTAGAAGCTCCATCGAGGGATTTAAAATAGTCTTTTAGCCCCCTTTTTTTTTAAATTATTTTTTTGCTCTTGTTGCCAGACCTAAACCTTGTCCTAGGATGCACCTTACATGGCGGAATTCATACCAATGGATTCGTCAACAAATCGTCTATCCATTGGCATATAATTTACGAGTTTGTTATTTCATATATATATTTTTTCTTTTGAAAATTACACTTACAAAACCATGTCAACAACTTTGAATCGACGCAAAGAAAAATCAGCAACATAAAAAGTGTTTTGTGCTGAGAATTCACAGGAGTTATTATTGGAATGAAGAACCAGAGATTGCTCTGCGAGAAATCTTCGTTTATTCATTCCAAACATAAAAAGTACACAACAAAAAATTTTCAAACAATATATACGCCCCAAACTAAGGCATGCTCTTCAAAAGGGTATTTTTCATTTTTTTTTTGTAACTAGTTAAAAAAAGTTTATGTGCACACACATGTGTGTGAAATGCAATTAAAATTTTCAATGGTCAGTTTTGGAAATTAAAAAATATATAATTTTCCATCATAAATTAAAAAAATATGTGCACCCCAACGCATTTTGTGTGTTCATATATATATTTTTTGAAAAATTATGCATTTATCACTAAATTATTTTATGTGCACACAATCCACTTGTAAACTTTTGCTGAAATTTACAAGAACACACCTATCATTAAATGCAATTTTGGCATATTAAATAATTTTATTATTTAAAAAAAATTATAGGTGGAAAGACAACATAATTCCCTGCAATTTTTTTTTGTTGCATGTTGAAATTCACAAGGCATATATGAGTTTTGGGGGCTTCGATTTAATGAAGGAGTAAAAAATTGAATTTTCACTGTCACTTTTGCCCAAAAAGTGTTACCCATCTTCCTGGATTCACCCACAGGTCACAAACAAGTGATCCAACGATTCATCACTATTCTTGCAAAGTATACATCTACCTGGCCCTATCCAATTCCTCTTCTTCCTATCCCAAGTTAAGAGTTTATTTACTAGGGCCAAACCACAAGATAATTTTTTGGTAAAGGACAAGACAACTTCCAAATAGATCTCCACCAAATTCTCTCATCACCTAAATCCTCTTCAATCGCGTATTCCCCTATTCCCATGTTTTTGTACCATTTAAGTTGGTCTCCCTCTTAGATAAATTTAATGGCATTATGATTAAGAATATTATCATACCTACCCCATTCCACTTCTCTATCTCCTTGCAAATTTAGACTGCTTGCGGTCTCCCAACCTTGTGCCCATATATTTTTATTCAAAAGAGAGGCTACATCTCTGAAGTAATAAATCTTGTGATCATGAAGCACTTCTATCAAGTCATCATATAATCTCAAATTTCCTTTGACCCCCATCAGGGATCCTCTCCATTACCTTGCTAAAATTCCCAATTTACCAAGCCAAAAATCAACACAATAAATGAGATTGAAGAGAGACAACCCATGATCCAATATATAGTCTGCAAATTCATGCCTAATTGTAGAAGCAACAATTTGATAAACAACCAATTCACAATGTTGTTTTCCTTGGAAATGTCTATTTTCAAGATAGCTACTGAAACTTCAGAGTATTGGTTGAGTGCATTCCTTCTCATGCAATACCTACTGCATCATGGATTTGTTGGTTGAAAAGGAAACCAAATTGTTCATCAGATTCAATACCTAACATAATAGCCTTTATTTGCAATATTTTTGGAGATAAGTCTATAAATTAGGTTACATAAAGCTATAGGTCTATAATATTCAAAAAATACAAGGAACATGTTTTTACCTTTTGAACAAAAAGATCTATAATATTCAAAAGAATTTGAATCTTTATTTTTTATAGTTAAATTCTATAAAGGTAGTGTTGATCTCTCCCAACAATTTCATTTTAGCAAGTTGCCAGTGCATTTCATAGATTCATGGCTTCATCTAGTAAGTCGCCATTTATTGAGGCTTCAACTAACCCCTAATAAAATGGCTTAGTGATCCACTATTAAACTTTTAATCAAACCCCATTTTATTTAAATGTTTCCTTCCAATTATTTTTATTCTAAATTAAAATTTTGATGCATGTTTGGTTTTCATGTTTTAATATGTTATCATAAAGCTTCCATAAATTACTTTTTCAAGTTTTCACTTACCACTTAATGTTGTCTCTTTGTGTTTATCGTAATTATTAGTCCATGCCATGGAAAGGAATATAGTGATTACTTGGTCACAAACAAGTTTGACTTTTTTTCTTTTTTTTTCATGCGATAGAGTGCAGGGGAATTGAACCCCACCCTGCACTTTCTGAAAAGCCCAGGCCTCATCACTCACCAAGTAAGCTACATTGCTGGCCTGAACAAGTTTGACTTTTTTATTATCACAAAAAAAAATTTATAATGTTTTGCAAAGTTTTGTAATATTTATATATTAAACTTAATATTTTGAAAATATAAATTATTTCGTAGAATATTTGAAATTTGTTCATTCTATTTTATGATTGGTTGAAAGCTATGAAGTGACAATTCACCCCTACCTAAATGTGAAATTGTTAAAAATAAATAATAATTAATTTTTTTTAATTTCAAAAATATCTTAACTTGTCATGTGTACTTGGTACCACTATTGCATTAATGATAATAAGTACTATTCTTTATTATCACAATCACCTAGGACATATTATCATTAAAAATAATTATGACAACTAGATTTTATATCATTTTATCATTTTAATGAAGCAAGTGAAGTAAGTGTGTGGATTTAAAAAAAATTAAGTACTCTTATACGTAAACTCAAAGGTCTGCAGAAGTTTCGAATACACAAAAAAAAAATGTGCTTGATATTACGCATGCATATAGATGTCAAGATCAATGCTTTGTTTTTTTTTGTTTTTTCTGCGGAAACGGTGCACGGGAAACCCACCAATACTTCCCCACATTTCGTGGATGGTAAGGATGGTAAACCGTCGACCAGAGATAAACTGCTGGCCTAACCCCAAAGGACTCAAGGCTCGAACTCGTGACCTCCCCCATACCGAGAGAGTGTCCGCACGTCTTACCAATTGAGCTAACCCTTGGGGCTGAGATCAATGCTTAGTTGTTCAATCGATCTGACTACATATTGTGATTTGTTAACTTATCCAACGAAGACGAATTTTCTCTGAAAAGGCGTGAAAGTGGGAACCTGTACACCTTTCCTAGTGGGATACACCTAGGTGTAAGCATTATTAACTGTTTAAAAAAATAATTAAAAGAAAGTTAAACTTGTTTGGCTTTGGCTTTTAAAAAATAGATTTGTTTTATTTATTTATTAATTTTATTAATAAGCAAGAGCATGAGGAGAACTGGAGCACGAGGAGCTTGGAGCAGAACCAGGTGAGTGCGAATGCGCAGCGCAGAGGGCCATGACAGAACATAGTAACGTGAACCTGGCAACCTGATCTTCGCACGCCGGAGATCCATGTGAATGGTTTCCAGGAAGGATGAGGTGGCGTAGAGGGCAGGGGAATTAAAGAGCCCAGCGACTTGACGTCACATGGCTGATCTCATTGATGTTGCGTGGCATGAGCCTATGACCAGGTGTCTCATGTACGGGCTCGAGTGTCAAGTGGAAAGAGCTATCACCCGCATCCGAGAAGGATTGAATGTGGTTATTACTTTTTCCTTTTTTTGAAAAAATATTCTCTCAATTATTTTATATTTTAAAATCTTATAAAATATTGAATAGATTTTTGTTGAATATTATTTTATTAAAATTAATACTAAAATGTCCAAATATATATATTTATTATTTTATTAATATATCTGTTGAAACATTTGATTTGAGTTTTAATAAAAACAATGATGTTATTTTGATTTTTTTTAATATTTTAATATTTTCAACTACTCTAATCAACAAATCTCATTTACACAAAGTCTTATTTTGCGAAATTCAACTAAATTAGTTATTTTCTAATAATTCTCAAAAAAAAAAAAATATATATATATATATATATATATATATATATATATATATTTTTTTTTTTTTTTCTTTACCTAATTTTATTATAAATTTAAGAAATCATTTATATTTTAGGTATATTTAAATAATTCAATTCTAATAGCAATATTATTTAATATTTATTTCTTAAAAAATACAATATAAAATACTTAATAATAATTAAATGATCAATCATAAATGTAGAGTTCTTATATTTTAATTTACGATGTAGTCTAAATATTCTATGTTTTCAATTTTTTTCGAGCATATTTTGCGTCTTATTTTGTTAGAAGTACGGTTGTAAATCTTTAAAAAATCTTAGAATCACATATATTACCTATGGAAATTGCATAATTTGGGTGCCATGGGGTATTTGAGGGTGTTGAATCTATTTATGGATTCAAAAACACAATTTAAACACTTCCAAATTTGGATTTTACCAAAAATAATTTACCAGATTCCGACCAAAACCCACTGTAAAGTCCAAAACGTAGAATAAATAGACCACTCCTTAATTTACTACTAATATTTAAAAAATATTATTATTTTTGCAAGTTTAATAAAAATATTAATTTATTAACATTAAAAAATGTTATTGATTTTGCAAGTTTAATAAAAAAGTTTTAATATTTATATATATTAAATAAAAAATGTAATGATATTTATGAATATTACATATGTTTATAACTTGTAACATATAAAAATACAATTATTCATTTATTAATACTATAAGATGGGTTTGAACTTTGCAGTGATTTACATCTATTATAATGTAAAAGATTTTGTTGCATAAGTTTTTTTTTTTTTACCAGAACGGTTGGGGATCATTTATATTTAAAAAAAAACAACAGAGAATTACATAGATAGGTCACTGGACTGTATCCAGAGGGATTCAAAGTCCATGACTTCTTGTTCAGCTTTTACAAAAATACTATTAACTCGAAAGAGCCCTTGTTCTAAGATGGTTGTAGATTCTTACAAATTGCCTAAGGAAGAAAATGCAGAAACAAAACATATCAAAAGAAGGATTTCTGTAGAGTTTGAATCCATTTGAAGCATATAGTTCATCTTGCTGAAGAGTCTGATTATTAAAAAAAATTCTAAACTAATTACTGCATAAAAGGTATGAAAAAACAAAATTTGCATGAGTAGCTGATTGTAGTACTAAGAGGAAGGAGCCAGATGAGCAGAGAATGGTTGAACTAACTACAACGTTGAGCAGCAAGTCCATGGGTGCTTTCCAGAGATTGTTCAGGTCCAATACCCGATCCTTTGTTGTCATGAAAGCTTGGGATGCAATGTCCAATGTCCTCCCTGAGCTTGTCAATTTTTCCATCCATATCTGAAATACTTATGTATTTGTCCTCTGTTTTTATTCCACATTAGCAATGTTGTTGGCCGCATAATCCACAGTATCAGAGATAGTAGATATTCTTCCATTCATGAGATTGTTGTTGTTCTTGATTTTTGTGCTGATGGACTGGAGCAGAGTGTACATCCTCATCATGTTCCTCTTTATTTATGTGTTCTCTGCCCTGAGAAGATGAAGTTGCTCCTCCATGGTTCCCAGCGAGACAGGGTTAGGGCTGAGAAGGAGTTACGGTGAGGAAGGAGTCGGCCTAAAGTCGTCCAGAGAGAGTAGATTAAGATTAGAGAGGTCCTCAACAAGGGAATGCAGAGGGGAAAGAAAACGAGCGTTAGGGTGTTTGAGAGCAGAGGAAAGTGGAAGCGGTTTCTTGCACAGGATACATGAAGAAGAATGAAGAAGGTCGGGAGAAGACGGAGAGCCAGTTCCTAGAGATGGTCCTAGGGGGAGCGCATGAGGCGTATCACCCATTACAGTGAAACGAAAGCTTGCAGAGAGCCGAGTGAGAGAGATAAGGGAGAGAGAGACGGTGGAAGAGGATAGAGCGGGGTGGTAAAGATGACCATGTGAAGGCATTTAAAGGAGCATGCGAGCCTGGGATGGAGAACAAGGAGGGCCAGTTGTGCGTAGGAGGGAGGAGATGGTGCCACAAAGAGTGGAGGCATAAAAAATTAAGGTGGCATAGAGGAGGCCAGGAGGAAGAGCAACCCTAGCGGGGATCCTAGAGGGGTTAAGGTACCCAACACCGACTAGGATTACTTCCATTGTAGACAATATATCCATAGTCTAAGAGCACCCCTTTATTCGCCATTTGATCAGCTCGGAGGTTATTAGTTCAGAGGTTGTGAATAAGGGTGACAGAGCTGAAGTCGTTGATAAGAGGTTTGAAAATTTGTTGCATCCTTGTGGAAGGAGTTTTGTAGTTCATAGTGAGATTTCGAGCTTCTCTTATGATCACAAGAGGGTCCCCAAAAACGACCAGGTCTTTTATTCCGAGAGAGCTTGCAGTTTCCAGCCCCTTAATTAATGCGAGCCATTCCGCATAGTTGTTTTCTTTTTTCCCTATTCCCCAAGCATAATATTTTTGTCTGTTTCCCCCAGGGTAAAAAATGACCCCTCCCGCACCTGCCAACCCAAGATTTTGTTGCATAAGTTATTGATTAAAAATATATGAATTTATGTTTTATGTAAAATTAGGACATTATTATTCTTATAAAATATTGTTTTGTGTATTTTTATTTGTAATATGTCTATAAAGTTTCATTTATAATATTTAAAAAGATTCTAGATTAATGAAATTTGCTAAAATTATAACATCATTTTATTCTAGAAATCTTTAAAAGCTTTTCAATATGGTTTTATTCTGTTACTCATTACATAAACGGAAATTATAAGTTGTAAGATCTCATAAACAATTTTGTTTAAAAAATGTTAATAGTAAATTTGACCTATCATTTATCAATTAGACAAAACATAAATATATTCCTAAGGCAGGGACTAGTTGCTTTGCAGATATTTCCCTTGTTGCATTACATGCATTATCGCACCTGATGTTGTAACGATTGTAACTCTTGGTTTATAATTTAAAGAATGTGTAAAGACTACGTGCAGTTTTATCTAAGTTAATTAGTTATAACTTGTACATTTGGCTGACCCAAAATTTCAGAGTTTGAGAGTTGTAACTAGGATTTTAAAAAATTTATGTTGGATTTTTTCAAAATCGTGCCAAAAAAACAAATTTTTCCGTTTGAAATTGTCGAACTTTTAGACTACGCGCTTGTAGTAATAGGGAGGGGAAGGAGATGGGGATGGCGGTGGTGGTGAGGACTTGTATAAGTACTTGGTAAGCCAGGTAAGAGGTGGAGATGGTGGTTGATGGGACTTGTAATAATAGGGAGGAGGAGGAGATGGGGAAGGAGAAGGGGACTTGTAGTAATAGGGAGGAGGAGGTGATGATGATGGTGGTGGTGTGAAATTGTAGTAATAGGGAGGAGGGGGAGATGGTGATGGCGACGGTAGGGACTTGTAGTAATAGGGAGGAGGATATGGGGAAGGAGGCGGAGGGTACTTGTAGTAATAATGAGGGGGAGGATATGTTGATGGTGGTGGTGGACACTTGTAGTAATAGGGAGGAGGAGATGGTGGTGGTGGGGACCTGTAGAAGTATTTGGATGGAGATAATGTGTATTTGTAGTAGTTTCCTTCTTTCTCAGGAGATGATCCTTATTTGGATTTGTATTTGTAGTAGAAGTTAAGTCTCCCTCAAAGCTGTCATGAGAGGAGGAGAACACAAGGGAAAGCATGAATGTATGAGCAACCAAGAAAGCATGAGAAAAAGAACATGAGTTTTTCTTCTAAGGCCATGGAAGAAACTCCAACGTTCTCATGATTAATTTGAATATCTCTGATCTAATATAATGGATTGATTTTGAACCTCTAAGACCCGTTGCATATAAATGAGAATGTGGAGATTATCATTCTTTAATGGATTTCACCTTATGATATACCCAATATTTTGGTAAGAAATATAACATGGAGCAGAATCATACTATGATAACATGGCAAGCATGGTATATCGAAAATATAGTGACTTCACATGATCAGCATGGCGAAATAAACTTTCAAATAGTAGGTATCCCCCTTGTTTTTATTCCATATTCAAACTTATCTTCCAAATCTGTTTTGTAGCTGCTAACAGTGGCTATAAAATTCAGTCTTGCATTTCTGCTTAAAGCATCAACCACCTTATTCTCTTTTCCTTTTATATGTTTGATTTCAAAATCATATTCGCTAAGGAAAGCTAACCATCTTGTTTTCCTGGCGTTTAGATTTTGTTGATCAAAGAAATATTTTAAACTTATGTTATCAGTCATTAATAGAAATCTTCTTCTGACTAGATGACGACACAACATTTTCAAGGCATGAATTACAACAGCCAACTCTAAATCATAAGTAGAATAATTATTTTCATGTATTTTTAACTTTCTTGATTCATATGCTATTACTCGACCTTCTTGAGTTAAAACTCCAGCTAAGCCTTCATTGCATGCATCAAGGCATACAACGAAGTCTTTGTGTGGATCTGCTATTTTTAAGATAGGTGTAGTAGTTAATAATTCTTTTAACTTTTAAAAGATTTCTTCACATTTTAAATCCCACAAAATATTTTTCCCTTTTTCTGTAATGATGTTATAGGATTCACAATTCTTGAAAATCCTTCTATGAATTTTCGATAATAACCTGTAATTCCCATGAATGATCACACATCTGTTACATCCTTAGGGACAGGCCATTCATTTATCGCTCTTATTTTATCCGATTCAACTGAGTTTCCTTCTTTGGATATCACATGACCTAAATATTGTATCTTATCTTTAAAGAATTCACATTTACTGAATTTAGCGTATAATTTATGTTCTCTTAGAACTTGTAATATTATCTGCAAATGTTCATCATGTTCTTCCTTTGTTTTTGAATAAATTAGTATGTCATCAATGAAGACAATTACAAATTTATCCAAATATTTACTTAGGACATTGTTCATTAAACACATAAAAACTGTTGGAGCATTAGTTAGCCCAAAAGGCATAACTACAAATTCATAATGCCCGTAACGAGTTTTAAATGCATTTTTAAATATGTCTTTGTCTTTAATTCTGAATTGATGATATCCAGATCTCAAGTCTATCTTTGAAAATATCATTGCCCCATGTACTTGATCAAACAGATCATCTATGCGGAGTAGTGGATATCTGTTTTTAATTGCCAATTTGTTTAACTGACGATAATCTATACACAGGTGTAAGGTACCATCTTTATTTTTAACGAAAATGACAGGTGCTCCCCAAGGAGATACACTCGGTCTTATATCATTTTTATCTATTAACTCCTTCAATTGTATTTTTAATTCATCAATGTTAGAGGAACTCCTTGCCAAAAGAACAATATCATCGGCATAGAGAAGGAGGATTACGACTATTCCAGCTAAGGTCATTCCTGCGCAACCTTCCTCTTCTAAACAACTTTCTAGTTTATCGATGTAAATGCCAAAAAGGGTAGGGAGAGGGGACATCCTTGTTTTACTCCAATTTTACAATTAATATCTTTAGAACACCCCTCAGAACTCTTAAATTTGGTAATTAATTTCTCATACAGCCCTATCGCGGCGTCTCTCAACTCTAAAGGAACCTTTAGCTCTTCTAATCTATTCCACAAGTTACTTCTAAGCACAGTATCAAAATCTTTCATAAAGTCCACTAAGTAGCAAAAGAGATTGGATTTAATATTGTGACACTCTTCCGCAATTATCCTAAGAGTAATGAGGTGATCTGTGGTAGAGTGATGTCTTCTAAACCCTGCCTGGCCTTTAGCTCGCTTACCTTCACTTTCAAGCCAGACACTGATTTTCTTTTCTAGAATGATACCATAAATATTGGAGAAGAGAGGGCTAATCATAATGGTTCGATAATTAGAGGGGTTATTTTTATCGCCGCTTTTAAAGATAGGGATGATGAGGCTCTAAGTCCAAGGAATAGGGAAACCTTGCGTGACAGCCAAATTGAAGATCTTGTGGATGTAAGGAATGAGAACAATTCCTCCAATTTTCAAGATTTCAACTTGTTAACCTTCAATGTCTTTAGCTTTCCCATTTGCTAGGCACTTGATGCCAAAGTCAATGTCTTCTGATGAGAAAACTTTTTTTAATGCAAGAAGGTTTTGAGTGTTGTTAATAGCATCCAGGGATTCGTAGAATTTTGAAGATAGGAATCCCAATCTTTCAAAGCTATCTTATTATTCTCTTTGGTTTTACTAGTTAGGATTTGTCTCCAGAACTTTTTAGGAGCCACCTTAGAGAGGTGTAAAAGGTGCTCTTGATTTTTATCTATACTAATGCCTCTTTTTTCTTTTAATTAGGGATTGGTAGTTATTTATCTTGTCAATTTTTAGAGACTCTTCAATCGCTTCCTTGATGGATCTTCTAGCATTCTTATAATCATTATCATACCAAGGGTTGGTTTTCCTATTATTCTTTTTACCCAAAATTCCAATGGAGAACTTGCTAATGGAGGAAGAGAGGGCCCTGGTGAAATTATGGTATAGAACTTTTAGATTGTTTGTACTAGAAAGAGGGGAAATTTTATTTTTTAAATCATTTATGAAAAGATCGTCCTTTTTCCTATCTAAAATCAAATTCTTTCGACTATGAGGATTGTCTTATGTGGTCCCTCTATGCATGGCAAAATTGAAGGTTACAACTAGAGGTCTATGATCCGAGTCAAGTTCATAGTCAAGCATAATGTATAGGTTTAACATACCGTTATATATAGAGGTATTAGATATTACATAGTCTACGACATTGCTTCCAAGCCCATGAATGCAATTCATCTTGATAGAATTTGGCCACTTCTTTATCCCATTATAAATTAGATGGTCTTGAGCACTACAAAGCTTTATTAGCTCAGATCCGAACAAGTTTTCACTTAGGTTTGTAGAGCTTATTTTGTATTGATTTTCTAGAGCAGGATCTTCATCTAGCTAAATAGGATTAGGGTTGGAAAATTTTTATTAAATTTATTTTGATTTTTTTGTACTAGGGGAATCGACATCTAGGATGGAGTTAGTACTCGCGTGACACGGGGTCTAGGGATCCAATCCCGCTACCACTATACCCCTAGGTGCACCCACACATCCCGCAAGCATGGGGAACGAGTGAATCGAGGTGTTTTGAACTTGTGACCTCTATTACAACATAACATCTCATTTTCAAGTGAATCGTTAGTATTTTAAAAAATTATATTTAAAATTTTTATTTACATCAATAATATGATGAATAAGATGATGATTATAATAACACTGGATCCGGCTGACAACACTGCTTGCACGAGCCATCTCCCCTTTGGAGTCCTCCAACCTCATGAGCACAACATCCAGATGTCGAGATCGTGACCTGTCGAACCCTCCACCTGTGAGCATGCTCGCCAAGACAACGACCGGGAGTTATTTCGCGAGGACCCGCTTCAAGGCGCTGCATTAACTTGGCCTCATGCAGAACGCACCTCGACGTCGGAAGATGGTGTTGGATGGTACCTCAACCTTTAATTCACCACCTTTCTCAATAATGGCTGCAGACTTCATTAACTCCTCCCACGGAGATAAAGCCAGCAGGAAAAGCTTCCTGCATTTCACCGTCTACATTAGTAATTATCCCACTGCTCTGCCTCTCATTTGGCTCTATATCATTCTCACCTTGGCTCTGTGTCGTTCCCTCCTCGGCTCTGGATCCCGCCTCGGCTCTATATCATTCTCACCTCAGCTCCCAGAAAATTCCAGCTACCTCACTACCATGACGAGGCCCAGAGGCACTCCTCGGCGAGGGGGTAGCAGGAAAGGGTCCGACAGGAAACCCAAAAACATCACGGACTGGACAACAATGGATGGATACGCAGAGGGAATATCAACACCCACCCGCAGTCTCATAAACAGTTGGGAAGCACGTAGAGTCTCGGCCATGCTTGCCTCCAACAGAAATGGTGGAAACATTAACCACTACTGGTTAATTAAGAACGTGATGAGCACCCTAGTGCAGGAGGTTACGGCCAATTGGTCCGCCAACAGAAGCACACTAAGGAACTTCAACACCTACCTGACTGAAATTGGAGAAGGTCTGAACACTATGGACGCCAGCCTGAACTGGGACATTTTTTCCCTTGGGCGCAGTAATGAACTGGAAATGCTCCAACAAAACGATGGCAATGAAGACCTAGCTGGACAAGGCGGCGCCACGAAAGTGGTGGATGAACAATTTAGGGCAGGCGACGATCATCCTCCTGCAATGTTGGCCACACCCAGCTCTGCGCAGAAAGGCGACACCGAGAAAGCAGAGAATGGCGCCACGCTCCCTGGAAGCAGCACCAGACCTTCTTCCCCCACTCTCCCCTCCCTTGGGATAGTGGAATATTATTATGGTAGCTTCCTGATAATTGAAGAAGAACCAGACTCATTCCATGCCGGAACTACTCCCTAATTGGTCTCCTAAGGCACCGGATTATTACTGTGATTTCTAACTTTTTTGCTTCAATTTCTGTTACAGTCTGTTCTTTAAAACTTTCAGTGCTCAGACTTTGTATTTTTTGAACAAGACCCAGCACCATAACTGGGAAGGCCTCATCTGCAAGGTGTTTTTTTTGTATAATGATAGTTTCTACAATATTTTTGAGAGGTTGCGATGGTGGTTTCATCACCTGAGACCTCCCCAGCCAGCTCACAATAGTTTTGACACGTGTGTAATCTCTACCATTTTTTTCGGCTATAGTAATTAAATATCTCTCTACAACTTTACAAAAAAAAAAGATGATTATAATAGATATTAAAGTTCATTCAAAATAATATTTTATTTAAATCAATATTTAAAAAGATAAAGTTTTTTTTTAAGAAAAACTTTCTTAAATCATCATAATTGTGATGAGTTAAAAGGTTAATAAAATTAGTATTTTAGTAAATATTTTATAGTTATGGTGATTTTAATCTTCAATTATTTTAATATAACAAAATAACAAATCTTTTTATCCACCATATTTTAGTAATTGTGGAGTGTCCTTATTAATTTAAATAAAATCATCAATTTAATTACGTGGAAGGCGTTTTTTAAAGGGACGGTCCCTAAGGAGCCTTCGTCATCTGTCAAGATCCTATCAGAATCTGCCTCCTATCCGGTCCGTAATAAATGAAATGCAATCATCAATGACAATTTTACACAGCAGTCGTTGTCAACTTCCTCCAAGGAAAAATGGCTCAAACCTTGCCCGCATTTAAAACAACATCCGTGCTCCTTCTCTGCAATGCTATGAAATAGTTGCCAACCCTATGCATGCAACAATGCTTCCACTTCTATAGTCTCTTGCACATTCATTCTCTTACACGCTTCTTTATCTTGTGTCGTCAGAATAATTTTAGAACATGTGTCATTCAAGGGCACTCCTAGGTATTGAAGCTTGTTACTCGTCCACAGATCGCGCACTCACATATCGTCCAATAGAAGAAATTTTTTATTCTTTAAGAAATTGCGCATCACATCTTTTTGCGCTTCAGAATAATCTGGACGTTCCAAGTTTAATATTTTGGCAACTTGCTTTTGTAGATCTGAGATTTTATGTATGGAGACTATTAGCTTAATAATGAGGTCAAATGAAGTAATTACCTTTTGGCTCTCGTTGATGATATTAAGCAATGACGTCTTACCACCCCCCCATGCCAATTCTTCGAATGTTGCTATCTCCATCGATCAACAAGCTCTCAAGAAGCTCCGACAAAACCAAAAATTGTATTCCATTGTAAAGGTTTCTTTCTGTAGTAATTTTATTCAATCTTGCAAAATCAACTTCCCTTTTCTTTTCCTGTTCTGCTGCTATCCACTGCAATCTCACTCGCACTTCCTACAAAAATGGTTATTCAGTGGTCCACTGGTTTGTCGGTCTAGAGATGTGTCTGGAAGGGAGATGCTCCTGCATCGGGCTCGTCTAGGTAAGGTAAATATAGGAGATAGGCACTCCATTCTATAGCTTTGGTATCGAATAGAACCAGACAACGCTCCTCGCTAATCCTCGCCTAACATTAGTAAAATAGCTTTCTTTTTATTGCCTGGAATTCTGGGACTGATTGATGATTGAATGTGAACAAGCCACTTATCTGATTGGATAGGAACGAGCCACATGGTTCACCTAAGCCTCACTCATTAGGCCACTCATTGGGATTATTTAAATGCCTAAAATTGCTTCAATGGCCGTTTTCATGGATGCCCACAGACCTTACTGCGATAATAGTAGCGGACCCCTTTGGAAAGTAAAGGCCAATTAAGTACTTTATTTCTATGGGCAATGGTGATGCAGTAATAAGTTTGTAGCTTCTTGTTCCAAACCTATGGAGATTTTTTTTAAGGGTAATATTGTAAACAAAACTTTTTGTTACATGAATTTTCTTTGTAGCAATTACCTTCATGTCTGGATCTAAGCTCGTTGTAAAACGTTTTCATATATTCAAAATATTTGCCATTTATAGATTACAACACATGTATTTTTAGGTGGTAGCTCTTTCTTTCCCAAATTTATTATTTCATTTATTTGAATAGAAAGAATTAACGATAGGAATATGAAAATAATTACAATTATTTGTATTTCAAAAGTGAAAAGAAAACCACGTGTTTTCTTCCTATACAATTACAAACATCTAACCATTTATTTGGTTTTTGTTGTGGTACATATACATTTAGTTAAATACACTCAAATTCTTTAAACTGAATCATTTTCACGACAGATATTTAATGCAAAATATTTGTGACGTCCTTTGATGTCAGAGGCCTCTGACGCTCCAACGAGTTCCCATAATAATCCCTGTACAAAAATCAAACCCAAATTTGTCCAGTAGACTTGTTCAAAGCTTCGTTATCTCGAATTGTAACCTCTAAGCTCAAAAATCTCATCAAATCAAATTAAATTTACCTTTAAGAGCCGTCTGGAAATCACCAGGGCGAAGGTCTGGAAATCACCAGGGCGAAGAATTTAACGGCATGAGCAATTCGTCCAAATTTCTTGACTTAATTGATCTGTGACAAACCCTAACCTCTCACTCCGTTGTCAAGGATAATTGATCTGTGACAAATTCGCCGCTTTGTAGCTCAAAGAAAATTACTTCGCAAATTCGCCAGGTTTTGCCAAATCGAATTCTATGTGTCTTTTACTTGCTGGATATTTATATTACAATATTTCGTTGATATGAACGACTTACCCTACAGTGCTTTGAGATATGCAAATATTGTATCTATGTATAAGGTTCACCCATTATCTACAGCTCAATTTATGACATGTTATTTATTTATTTATTTTTATTATTATATTATGAAGTTGAATTTTACTTTTCTTTAAGTTGTATGGGATTCCATGTTTGATTCGGCAAGGCGGAGCAATTCCCATAATTAGATTCTTATTCATTTTTTTGTTTTTACAGAAACGGTTTAGGATCTTTATATTATAAAAAGAAAACGAAAGTACATAGATCGGGAAGGACTGTTCCCACAATAAGACAACATACAATACTGTTTGCTCATCTTTTACAATTCTGTATCTTTTATGAAACTTCCTTAGTCTATGGATACTATAACTCCGAACAAACTGCCCAAGAAGGAGAAAGAAAAAACATAACATTTTTTAGAAGAAGATTAACCTATAATGTTGTAAACCTGAAGAGTTACTAACACAGATAAGCCTTCAACCACTTCTGAACAAAAACAAGGGAGCACTCTGATACATGACCAAAGGGAAGCCATTGAAAATACAAAAAAACAGAGGAACCGAGGGCCAGAAAAACTGATACGGTCGGGTGAGGACTTGCTACTGGAGGATGCTTTCAGCCGAAGGATCCTCCATTCCAAGTTTCTTCTTGTCGTTGCTTGCTTTCATTTCCAGAGTGTAGTAGCCATGCTTTGTTCTCATGACTCCAAATTTTCCATCTACCTCAAGCACTTGACTGCTAACAACATCGAGTTTGGAGTCCAGTTTTACAATACCACAGTCGACATTATCAACTTTTCCTTCCCGAATGGCTTCCCTACCGTTCGCCTTGTTGTTGATCGCACAAACTTCAACATGCGTGGCTTGTGCTAAGGAGAAGAGGTGGGTAATGGCCCTTTTAATTTCCAAGTTCTCACTTTTGAGGATGCGGACCTAATCTTCCAGCTCTTTCAGATTTCCATCCTCCCTAACGCATTTCCTTTTATACGCCTGTTGTGTACATAAACTGCCACAATCCCCCTTTACTGGAGAGGAGACCTGAAACCTGTCTACTTCCATGAAATCGGCCTGGCAATGCAAGTACTCCATGCTGCCATCTCTCCCATGACAGATTTTGTTCTTATCCCATCTTGGATTTGGGATAGACTTCCCACACCTCGAACATTGAACCGGGGTAATCGAATCACCATCCAAAACCTTTGGCAGGTTATAGTAACTGATCTTGCTTCCAAACCAGCGCAGAGAACTCTCCAAATGCCAAACAAATATGAGATTTTGGTTCTTACCTCTCCAGGCATGCGTATTGTTATTTTTTCAACATTTAATTCAATATGATCTAGGATCTTAACTGAGAGAACAACATGTACAGCATATCAAACAAAAGAGACAAGAGACACAAAGCATTTCACCAGGGAAAACCAAGAAGGTGAAAAACCCCGCAACTTCCTCAGAGATAGAATGAGCACCAATACAAAGATCACAAAGATCAAACCCTAAGATAAGAGATAGTATCATAGCAGCTCCTCCACTTGTGCGCACTCCTCCTCTCTCTTACTAATGCAAAGTGAGTGAGTGAGTGAATGAATAAATGAGAGAGTCACACTCTCTATTTATACTTTACTTCACTTGACTTTTAACTCTAACTAGGTTGGCCCCAACTTAACCACTTAACATAATGCTGACTGGACCAACCCCACTAGGGTGGTCTAATAACCCTTTGACCCACACAACTCATACAGGGCCGACCCCACCAAGGTGGTCTAATAACCCATCAAATATAAGTTGTGACACTTACAATAATACTTGCAACACTTGCAAATACAAATGATGACACTTCCAATCGGAGGAATAATACATCTCCGTTGGGGATACAAATAAAGTACAAATGTAATACATACAATATACAAGTGAATATCTTCCAAAGTTACAAATACATCAACACTCCCTCTTAACTAGGAAGGTATTCTCTTGACACAAGTCATCAATACATATAGACACAAGTCTTCAATACTGGAGCTGGATCATCGTCACTGGATCACTGGAGCATCATCGTCACTGTTGTTGCACTCTTCATCTCAATGACTAATGCTATATCTCAATTCTTCTCGTCATAGGAATTTCCACAGAGCCATCCCTTTTTCATGCTGGATGTAGGCCTAGCCTCCTGTAGGTATTCATCATCTCTGCGAGCTGGCCATCCTGTGGAATCCTCAGGACTGATTATGTGCGTCAACAAAACCTCGAAAGAGCATCCCAGGACTGATTACGAGCTTGTTGCTCAACCTATCGGATCTCCTAGGATCTTTTACATGTGACCACCACAAAACTTCGAAAGAGCATCCCAGGACTTTTACGAGCATACAGCTCAACCTATCGGATCTCCCAGGATCTTTTACATGTGGTCAGGCAAAACCTTAAAAGAGTGTCTTGCAACCTGCAATATCTCTAAAGAGAATCCTAGGACTTTTACGAGCACACAGCTCAACCTATCGGATCTCCAGGACTGATTAGATGCCTTCTGTAGCAAAACCTCGAAAGGGCATCCTAGGACTTTTACGAGCACACAGCTCAACCTGTTGGATCTCCCAGGATCTTTTCTATGCTACCTGTAGCAAAACCACGAAAGAGCATCCCAGGACTTTTACGAGCACACAGCTCAACCTATCGGATCTCCCAGGATCTTTTCTATGCTACTTGCACAACCTGTCCACGGCCACGGAGTATTGACCTGATCCTCATGATCCCACTAATCATTTCTTCGCATGGAGCATCATCCTGATGCTCATGATCATACTGATCATCGTCATACAGTACATCCTCCTAATGCACAACATTTGGAGCATCAACCTGATGCTCATCACATATGATCGTCCTGATCATCATATCATCATCCTGATACATATAATCACATGATCATCTTGATCATCATCACAACATCATCCTAATGCATATCATCATCACATGATCATCCTCTTCAGATCATCTCATCGTCCACGGAGCACAACCCAGATGCACATCATACAGCACTTACACCAACGACATGGGAGAACACATCTACCACCATTCGGGGAAGGCTCCAACCCTTAGTTTTTCACCATGGGAGAACACATCTACCACCATGTGAAAAATGGCTCAGCAATTACATCACAACCATGGGAGAACACATCTACAACCTCTACAACCATGTCGAAAAATCTCGGCAATTACATCACGACCATGGGAGAGAACCTCTACAACCATGTCAGAAAATCCCATGTGCATCTGCGTCTTCTGGACTCATCACTTCCCCTTGGAAGGAACCTCGATCTAAAGTACACCAAGCCTCTCTCCGAAGTACTCGAACTTCACTCTGGCTAGTGGTTTGGTCAACACATCTACAATCTGCTCATCTGTCGCAACATACTGGAGCTTCATTGCTCCTCTCTGCACCATATCCCTGAGATAGTGATATTTGATCTCGATGTGCTTCGACTTGTCATGGAACACTAGGTTCTCTGACAACTTCACACAACTCTGGTTGTCACAATAGATACAAGTAGCATCTAACTAGAGATCACCTAAATCAGACAGTAGCTTTCTTAGCCATACTGCCTCACAACTAGCCGAACAAGCTGCTACATACTCTGCTTCGGCTGTACTCAGTGCTACACGGGACTGCTTCCTGCTAAACCAAGAGATCACACCAAATCCCATACTGAAGCAGCACCCTGAAGTGCTCTTCATATCTGCAGCACTGCCTGCCCAATCTGAATCAACATAACCCTCCAGGTTAAACTTTGATTCGCGTCATACTTGAGCCCATAATCAACCGTACCCTTCAGGTACCTCAGAATATGCTTTACAACAATCAGGTGAATATGTCTAGGATCCGTCAGGAACTGGCTCAAGGTGTTCACCGCAAAGCAAATATTTGGTCTCGTGTTCGTCAGGTACATCAATGACCCAATCATCTGATGATACATCGTGGTATCAACCAATCCTGATGAAGCATCACTCAATAACTTCAAGTTCGATTCCATAGGTGTGGCCATGGCCTTGCAGTCCATCATCCCGAACCACTTCGGGATATCTACTGCATACTTCCCTTGTCCAAGGAAGATTCCATCTGCACTCTGCCACACCTCCATACCTAGAAAGTAATGCATCATACCCAAGTCCTTCATCTCTAACTCGGCAGCAAGCTTCCTCTTCATATCAGCAATCAACCCAATCTCACCTGTCACAAACAAGTCATCTACATACAGTAGGAGAATCACTGGATTGCCTTCCTCAACCTTGAAGTAAAGGTTGGAATCCGCTTTACTCTTGGTAAAGCCCAAACTGGACAGTAAGTTGTCTATCCTGTCGTACCATGTCCTGGGTGCTTGCTTCAAGCCATACAAGGATTTCTTTAACTTGCACACATATGACTCCCTGTCATGTGTCTCAAAACCGAGTGGCTTCTCCACATACACTTCCTCTTCGACTACACCATTCAAGAAGGTTGTCTTGACATCCATCTGGTGTATCTTCCACTTCATTACTGCAGCCAGAGCAAGTATTGTTCTAATGGAAGTGTATATGGCTACAGGTGCATGAGTTTCTTCATCATCTATCCCTTCTTTATGGGAGAAGCCATGAGCCACAAACCTTGCCTTGTATTTCTCTATGCTACCATCTACAGCATGCTTGATCTTGTAGATCCACTTGGAAGTCACAACAAACTTCCCTTATGGTCTTGGGACGACATCCTAAACATCATTCTTCATGATCGACTGGTATTCCTGATCATGGCATCCTTCCATTACTGCATCTCAGATCCTGGGAACTTCAATTTCTTCAATATCTTTAATAGGTAGTTTTCTTGAAATTCGTTGCTAGAACAAATGTTGTTGTTTATTCTTCGTTGCTTGTTCTTCGAGACAAGTCTCTCTTGTAGGTGATGGTACACGGTCTTTCCTACAAGATAAGTTCAATTGCATGATTAGAAACATCTCATAGATTTCAGAACAAACTCTTACACATAAAGACATATGTCATACAGTCATGCAATTATCTTAGCCAATGCTTCAATACAACATTTATCCATATCCCGTAACTTTCTCGATGCCTTCAATCTCTACCAAAACATTGTTAAGAGTGTGCACAACTCCCAACTTGTCAGCAAAGAGGTTTCATTCTAGATAAGTAGCAATGGAATGTTGTACAGTACCATAGGCCACTTACCCATTACTTGCATATTAGTAGTATCTTGTTCATTAATGCAACTTTTCTAAAATGCATAATATACATCCTAAATCTAGGAACATAAGTATGTACATGACTTAACAACATCATTTAAGTAATCATTTATACAATAAATGATAATTCAAATACTTATCTTTGTTTGCTTGTTGGGTGGACTCCCTCTCAATCTTTGCTTCCTTACAGGAATTACTGGAGTGTGCTCCCTCTTGATCTTTGCTTCCTTGCAGGAACTACTGGAGTGTGCTCCCTCTTGATCTTTGCTTCCTGGATTATCTGTCTTTGAACTTATATCCATCCTGGACCACTATGCATGCTTAAGTGTGCACTAGTGCCATCATTGTGTCATCCTCAAGATCTCATACATAATCATACATGCATTAGTATAATCTCAATACTATCAAACTATTATGATTCTAAATATGTATGGTCATAATCATTTCATACACAGGTAATTTATCACAAGCGTTAGTATTCAAGGTTTCAGGGAGAACTTCTTTTACTCATGCATATTCTTATTTGACTATAGGACTCTTGTAGTTTGTCATATCATTAATCAAACTAAGAAGCATAATATGCATAAACCCATGATTTCCCAAACTTATAACTTCATGAATTATCAATCATACCAAGTATACTTATATGAGATCCTAACACAAGGTAGGATTCTAACTTGATATACGAAAAACATACCTGGATTATCATGCTTGATAGTTATGTCTAACATACCCACATAGTGTCTTCTTGTTCTCTTCAATGACTCGTGCTAGTAACCTGCATATCTCATAAGTTAACCATTGTAGAACCAAATTATACATACCTCGTAAGTAGAGCTTCTATGTGATCAATGGTTATGGATGAGTCTTTGTCTTCATGTCACCATGGCCATATGTTCTTGATCTAGAAATTGATTTGTCTTTCTTGATGTACCTTTCATGTTAGCAGACAACATCATCCTCATACAACACCATAGTGCATTAGTACAATCATAAGTGTCATAAGCCCAATCAATGAATGTCTTCTACCATTCACATGCATTCATACTTTTACTAAGGTGATAAGACAAGTCTAAAATTGATCAAGATTGTATTAACCTCAATAATATGAAGACAAACATATCATAAACTTAATCATGAACATATTTCAAAACATACATGAATCTCCTCAAGTCATACCTGTCGGGATTGCTTGTAGTCTTCTTATGTAAGGCCTTAGACTGATCTCCCTCTGGAACTGTAACTTCTATAGGTTTCCAAATCATTCTCTTCTAGGATTAACCCAATCCACTTGATTTGTTGAATCTAGATCTGGAGCTGGCTAGGGTTTGTCAAATAAACCCTAAAAATTCAAACTTTGAATTTCAAACTTCTGATTGGATGAAAAAATGCACCTTGTTGAGCTGATCAAGCTGGTATACTTCAATTTTGAAATCTCCAAAATTTGAGCCCCCAAAATTGACTTTGAAAGTTTCGGATCTGCAGCTTCTGTCAAATTCTGGTTTTCTGGTCAAAATCCCGAACTAGGGTTTGATAGAGCCTGGGGTTCTACCCAACCAAAAACTTCGATCTTGGTCTCTAAATTTCGATTGTGATGAGGAGCATCCAAGCATGGTCTCAGATTCCAAAAATTCCAACTTTTTCAGAAACCCTAATTTCCCACAGCAGTGACGAACCAAAAATGAAAGTGCTCAAAATCCAATTCTATTTGGACAGAAATATATGCCATATTGTTTCTGATGTATCTCTGAAATTTCGTATCCTCGGAGTCTGAAACTTCGGCCTGTGCTAGATTGACATGTCATATTTCCAATGCCACAGATCTGACCTCAAATGAATTCTCTAAGAGAGAGATATGCCAAGTGTCGCAACGTGACCTATTTATGGGATGAAACAGTATAGCGAACTTGTACGGATTTCCACGTGTCACTGTTTCAACTTCGGCCTCTAAAACCCAGACCTATGAAACTACAGTCCATGCACTAACTATCACTTTTTACGGAATTCCATTTGGAGCTTCCTAGCCTGAGATATGACCTTTTTTCCTAGGTCACATGTTTGGGACTGCATTCTGGAAGAGGCATAAACACTAACTTGTACGGATCATATCTCAAAAAGGACAACGAATATGAGGTTTTTCTTCAAACAAAAGGTACATGGACATTTCATCTTCGACCTGTAAAAATTTCAGATCCTGAACCTTCGCCAAAACTGAGTTAAAGCAAAAGTTCCACAATGACTGGTTTTTACCATACCAAGCCCTAGCTTCCAATTTGTCGCAAGTGCAACAAGTGTCATAAATGCCATACCATACCTTCCTTCAGGCTAGCTCTGATACCATGTTATTTTTTCAACATTTAATTTGATATGATCTAGGATCTTAACTAAGAGAACAACATGTACAGCATATCGAACACAAGAGACAAGAGACACAAAGCATTTCACCAGGGAAAACCAAGAAGGTGAAAAACCCCACAACTTCCTCAGAGATAGAATGAGCACCAATACAAAGATCACAAAGATCAAACCCTAAGATAAGAGATAGTATCCTAGCAAATCCTCCTCCTCCACTTGTGCGCACTCCTTCTCTCTCTCACTAATGCGAAGTGAGTGAGTAAGTGAATGAATAAATGAGAGAGTCACACTCTCTATTTATACTTTACTTCACTTGACTTTTAACTCTAACTAGGTCGGCCCCAACTTAACCACTTAACATAATGCTGACTGGGACGACCCCATTAGGGTGGTCTAATAACCCTTTGACCCACACAACTCATACATGGCCGACCCCACCAAGGTGGTCTAATAACCCATCAAATATAAGTTGCGACACTTACAATAATACTTGCGACACTTGCAAATACAAATGACGACACTTCCAATCGGAGGAATAATACATCTCTGTTGGGGATACAAATAAAGTACAAATGTAATACATACAATATACAAGTGAATATCTTCTGAAGTTACAAATACATCAACACGTATTAATAAGAACACAAGTCATGTTTCCCACCATTCTTTCCCGCATGCAGACCACCTGTCTCATGCATGAGACCCGTCCCTTATCAATAAATGCAGAATGAGTGTGAATCCCCAAGCGTTGGTCATGGATTTTGAAATTAACTTCACCCCAACATAGGATAGGAAATGGAGATGCGGTGATAATGCTAGAGATGTTATTCGAAGATATTCTATGGGCGCCTTTCCTTGCAAAAATAGAATCAAGGTTATGGAATCCAAATATTTTTGACAATTCATTGTTGCTAACTAAAGTCCCACAATTTAAGCCAACTCCAGAGTTTTCCAAGACATCCGCTTGTGCATTGTTGTCTCTCAACACATGCATAAAGTTGATTGCTTGGAATTCATTGATGATACATTTGAGGAGGTAATGCATTTTGGAGGTCAAAAGCTTACGATTCTTCATCAAGTTCCTCGCATCTCTAATGACCATTAGAGAGTCACCAAAGACAATCATTTCTTCGATGCCAATGTTTCTAGCTATCTCTAAGCCTTTGATTAAGGCTAACCATTCTGTGACGTTGTTTTTCCTTTTGCCTATACCCCAAGCATAATCCTTCTGCTTGTTCCCCATGGTGTCATGAATGACTCCACCCGCACATGTCAACCCAAGGTTTCCCTTCGAAGCTCCGTCAAAGAACAGAGAACTGCATCCAAGATTCTACCACCAGTTTTGAAAATCAACTTTTCCCAATCTTAACTGCCAATTCGGATTTCTAAATTTCTTGGGCAAATTAACCCAGTTGGGAGGAGTGGGGGTCGCGAGAAGATCTGAAACCCAAGTTCCTTGTCAAGATTATACATTCCCTTCACAGTAAGAGCCTCAACCCAAAGGGCTTTAGCAGATTCGACAACATGTTTCGTGCTAGTTTTTTTGTCTTCAAAGATCTCCTTATTTCTTGATGTCCAGATCTTCCAGCATATGTATTTTGGAAAAGCTTCCCAAACTCTGGAAAAGTCTGGTTTCTTGTAAAGGGAGCCTTGGTAGTAATATTTCCAACGTGTAAAGAGATCATTCCAGATGGTTGGAAAGATTAGATTGAAGCGGAGTTCATGTAGAACAATAGACCAAACTTCTTGTGAGAACTTGCAGTCCAAGAAGAGATGTTCCACAGTCTCTTCTGCTTATTTGCAAAGGATACAACGCATGGGACCTGCTACTCCTCTCTTCCTCAGGTTCTCGGCCATTAAGGTTTTGTGGTGCGCTAAGATCCAAAAGAAAACATTGATTTTTGGGAGACCATCCTTGCACCAAATTTTACTCCATTTCTTATCTTTAATGCTTATGTTCTTCATCCCATATAGAAGGCGATATCCCTCCTTAACGGAGTACATGCCTAAATTTCCCCAACCTCTTTTATCCGTGAGATGTCTATGAATTGGAGTTGCACCATGAAGAAATGAAAGGAAATCATTATAGTCGGCAGTGAGACATTCAGGGACCTCCAAATCATTCCAACTGACCCATCCTCCACTACTGGTCCAGGAAGAGAGGTCGAAAAATTGTGCTTAAGTTTAAATTATCGAGCCACAATTTCAGCTCAGAGAGCTCCGGCTTGAAGTTGACAGGGGAGCTTGTCCCAAGGTTGTCTTGCCAAATTTTTATGTGTTTTCTAGATCCTGGAATCCAGTAAAGGTTGTCCTGAATAATAGTAGTCGCCTTCTTGCAAAGATCCCATATGGAAGTTTCGGCTCTGCTCATGTCTATTCTTTCCACACACCTTTTCATCGTTCCTTTCATGTATTTCTCCAAAGGATCTCCTTCCACCAGGCTTTCTTTCCTGAAACAATTCTCCACAGGATCTTTGCTCCAAGTGCTAAGTTCATTAGATCTGGATCTCTAACCCCAGCACCTCCAAATCCTTTCGGACTACAAACCGTTTCCCAATTTACCAAATGAAATTTTTTGGTGTTGCTAGATTTACCTCCTTGCCAAAGAAAATTTCCGATTTCCTTTATGATGTCCTACATGATCTTTTTTGGAGCTAAAGAGATCGAGCATGCATATATGGGATAAGCAGATAAAACAGATTAGATGAGAACAAGATTTCCAGTTGGATTAAGCCATCTTGCTCCCCACGAGGAGATTTTGTTTTTTATCTTGTCAACCAAACCTTGCCAGTCTGTAGCCCTTTTTTCCCTTGAAAATTGGAATCCCAAGGTAATTAAATGAATTCCAATTGACAACCCCTTCGAAACCAAGAATCCTTGAAATCCTTACCAAAGTCCTGGGAGGACAATTCCATCCATAAACCTTTGATTTTCCAGCATTCACCTTTCCATTGGCAGCTTCGAGGAAGATGGTTAAGGCTCTTTTAAATCTCTCGGCAATGACAGTGGACACCCCCACAAGCATAATAGTGTCATATTTGAACTGAGCGTTGTTGACAGCTTTGACTCCTCTAGCAATCTTCAATCCTTTTAGATCTCTGTAATTCTGTAGATCCTGTAACTTTATGCTCATTGTTTCATCAACAAAAAGATAAAGGACGGGGGACAAGGGGCAGCCTTATCGAAGGCCCCTAGTTGCTTGGAAGAACTTGCTTGGCCTCCCATTCACAAGAGGAGCAATCCAAGGTTTGCTGATACATGCTTTTATCCATCTGACAAAATTCTTAGAGAAGCCAAATCTGGACATAGTTTCAAAAAGGAAAAAATGATTAACGCTATCAAAAGTGTTAACCATGTCCAATTTTATAGCCAAACCTTGTTGATTTTTATCCGTACTGGAATGGATGGCTTCCTGGACGATAATGATGTTGTCTAGAATTTGGGGACCGGTGACAAAGACACCCTGAGAATCAGAGATGAGACGAGCCATGATGTTTTTCATTCTTGTGGCCAGGTTTTTTGAGAGAATCTTGTACAAGAAGTATTACATAAAGAGATAGGTCTGAAGCGATCAATTGAGTGAGGGCTTCTATCTTTCGGAATCAGATCCAAAAATGATGAATTGGTGGCCCCTACGATTTTATCCTTTTTTTCCAGTGGACAATTAAGCATTTTTTTAGATCATCTTTTATGATATCCCACGTAGCTCTATAAAAGTTAATGGTGAAACCGTCTGGCCTAGGGGCCTTATCCATGTGTAAGGACCAAACGACCACTTTTATCTCGTGCTCCAGAATAGGCCTTAGAATTTCCTTATTTTCGAGATCAGAGACAAGAGTGGGGATTCCAGAAAGCAGATCGGCTTGTGCTTCTGGGTCCGCCTCTTCTTTATCAAAGTATAAAGCGCAAAAGTGTTGAAGAACATGGTTCTTTATCTCTTCCTGTCCCTCCACCTTGTTTCCATCTTTATCTCTCAAATATTTGATCGCGTTGAAGCTCAACCTAGCCGTGGTTTTCTTGTGGAAGTACTATGCATTACTGTCTCCTCCTTTTAGCCACAATTGCCTGGATTTCTGTCTCCATTCTTCTTCCTCCTACCTCGAAGCGCTTGATATCTTCTTGCCCAACTCCTTTTCCTTTACCAAGTACTCAATGGTCACCTCCTCCTTCTCCATTCTAGCTTGAAGATCTGCAAGGTCGTTTTGATGTTGTAATTTCATAGAGTTTGGACTCTTGAAATCGTTTTTTTCCTATCTCTTCAAAGCATACCTCACCGCTCTAATTTTTTACTCCCAAATATAGCCTGCAAACCCAAACTGGTTTTGGCTCCACACATTTTGAATAATTTCCATAGCTTTAAAGTCTTGCAACCAAATCGGGTTAAAACAGAAAGGAATAGGCCCAAAGTTGACAGCAGTTGTCAAAGCCAAGGAGATTGGCTTATGATCAAAAACCGCAGAAGGCAAAGCCAAAGAAGCAGGAATAAAAAAAATTTGAAGGAAGGAAGAGCTTACCAAAAACCTATCGAGTCTTGCCGCGATGTGCCCGATGCCTATCATTTTATTGCTCCAAGTGTACTTCCCGTTCTTTAGGGGAGGATCCAGCATATCCAAATCTGAGATGAGATCTTCCTTCTTTTCTCCGAAAGGATCCCTAAATTTCGATCCTCCTCACTTTTCCATTTGCGATTTCGTAGTGTTAAAATCTCCTGCAATGATAAGGTCTTTACCTTGCAAGTCCACCTTGAGCGTAGAAAGAGTGTCCCAGAAATTAACTTTATCTCTATAATGCGTTGGCCCATAAACATTACAAATATAAATTGGTTCCGGTTCATCCTTTGCCTGGGATTTCGTGAGGATCCAGTGTTGGCTTTCTTTTAATGAAATCGTAGAGAACTTGTTTGAAAAAAAGGTTGCAATTCCTCCTTATGCTCCTCTAGAGCTTATAGCTCTTCCATGGCTATTTTTCCAAAAAAGACGTGAGAGAGCCAATACCTCAACGTCCATCATTTTTCGTTTCTTGGATTAGCAGCATGTCTGGTTTTTCAGTTTTATCATTTCTTTTATAGCTTCTACTTTAGCTGAGCCTCCCAAACCCCTGCAGTTCCAAGAGACTGCTTTCATTATTTCTTGCTTGGTTGAGACCCTTCTCGGGATCTACCCTTCGCTTTAGTTCCTCCTGTGCCTTTTGGGTTTTGAAGTAGCTTGGTTTCCTCAAGACTCCTCTGCTGAACAAGTTCTATTTCCCTTTCGGCTTCCTATTCTCTATGGTACCTATGTGATTTTCTTCCTCTGGTAGAAGGGGGAGGACCTAGATCTTGCGAATACTGAGATCCGAGAGAGGAGGAAATGTTTGGAGAGATAGACTGTGGGATGACTTTGCTTTGTTTTACCATTGTTTCCCATGATCCTCCGGGGGTTTTGGAGCCCTCTATTAATTGTTCAATCCCCTCATCTCTTAGAGAAGGGGTAGGGATGCTGATAGTATTGGGCGCTTCATCATTTTCTAATTATTTTTTTTCTGGTGGATCGACTGTCGCTATAATTTCTCCCTCTTCCGTGATTAATGCCTGAAACTTGTTGTTGGTGGTGGTTCATTTTTCTTCTTGAGTTTGCTCCTTACTTTTCTCTGGCTGGGATCCAACCAAGGTGTTTGTATCTGAAGGAGGCATTTTTCTTCCACTTTTTACTTGCTTCCATCCCTCCTCTTGGTTTTTTTCTAGAATTTCTTGCGCTGCTTTTGGACAGTTTTTGACAAAATGTCCATAATCGTGACACTTCTTACACTTAAAGGAAGTTGTTCATAGTCAACCTTTTTCAAGTGCTCCGATCCATCCATGAAAAGATTGACTGCTTCTGGAAACCCTTTTTCCAGATCAACCTCTACACAGTTTCTTGCACAAGAAAACAGGGGTCCTTTTGGTTCGGCTTTGTTGATGTATTTGCCAGGAGAGTTTCCTATTGCCTAAAGGGTTTCATTGTTCCAGCAGTGCAGCAGAAGGTGAGGGAGACGAACCCAAACCGGAACTGTTGAGGGCACATCCTTTTCTGCATCGAAAGATAAACTCCAACGATTGAGGTATAAACCACGAGGACCCATGAAGTATGGTCCACTCCTGAAGATAAGACCTATGTCCTCTTTATTTTCAAACAAAAAAGTAAAGAAACCCTTACCGCAAAAGCAATGCTGCAAGCCACCAGAGATCAAAGGAATCCAGTTTTTGCTAATCCAAGAGACTTCCATAGTTTTTGGCGAGGGCCAAATCCTAGTGAACTGTCCAATCAGACCCCTCTCACTCAGAACTAGGGCTTTCAATCTTGAAGCAGCGGACATGATCTAAATACATGGAGCTGCAACTCGCTTGACAAAGTTAGCATCCCCAGAATCCGTGGCCTGAGGAGGAGCTAAAGAAGTGGAAGCGACCAAAGCCCGAAAGGCATCATCCAAGAACCGTCGTCTAGCCTCCAGACTCGGATCTGGAGGGGGATCCATCCGTGGAAAAAACAGAAGGGGGCCGGAGCCCTAGCAGCAGATCGTTGACACTCTGCTCATCGTCTCTCTGCTCACCGACGCGTTCCTATTGCCTAAAACATACTAGATTCTTATTCAAATTGATGGATGTTAATTAAAACAATAATTTGTAGATGTGATTGATATTTGTAGATGTTTCATATAGAATCACATGTTATAATTACTTTCCTATTAATAAAATTATACATTGAATCTAAATTTTCCTAATTGTTTTCCTATTACAATTAGACTTGATTGATATCGATTACAACTTGCCTTATTTGGAAATTTTACGTTTGTTGTCAACTAGGAAGTGAACAAGTCTATGCAAACATTTTATCAACTCAATGTGAACTTTTTTATCCTTGTCAATGTTTATGGTTTTAGTTGAGACACTTTCTCAACCAATTAATGCAAATTAATATATGAGGTTTTTTGCAAATTCCAAGTACAATTCATTTTTTATTATTCAGATAAAGTATAGATTATCAAATTTAATTATGGGCAAGTAAAGTTTGGCTTTAATTGGAAATCAATATTGTACAATTAGTATGCCCTTTTAATTTCATCTACACTATGTCCTCTCTAGATTCACTAAAATTGCTTTCAACACATAAACTTATAATACTACATACACAACTTAATATCAGGGTTTCATTTCCCCCACTTCGGGTAAGCTAGTTTAAACTTCACTTTCACTTGATATAATCTACTAATTGAATTAAAGCTATAAAAAAAAAATCTCCACTTAAATAATAAAGAAATGCATATTTTTAATGTTGGTTAAATGATCAAATTTATCCTTAAAAAAATGCATATTTTTAATGTTGGTTAAATGATCAAATTTATCCTTAAAATTAATTAATGGTAATTTCTAATTAAATATTTTAATTTTAATAATCCATTATAATTATAATTAAAAATTATTAAAAAAAATAAAAGTTATTTAATTTTATGAAAATTAAGTAAAAATTAAATGATTTTAATAAATTAATTTAAAAAATACAACGAAAAAATAAGCTAAGTTTTTTATCTAAAATCATATAAAATTTATGTTTTAAGAAATTTAATCGATTTATAAAATTAAACAATTTAAATTTAAATTAATATGTTTATTAAAATAATTTTTTCCCGTTTATAAAATTCTCTTTTGGAAAACTCAAAGTAGATCGTTACAAGTGAACCAAATTTAAAATTCTGAACTGGAAGAAAATTTTACCGTTGGAGGTGGCACCGCCCAGCAAAGAACTATAAAAGCGAACAAATTCTTATTGCGGTATTCATATGCTTATTTCTTGAATTTGAATCTCCTCAGTGCGCGCTCTCCCTTCTGAGGCCGTATGTTTTATGTGGTCTAGTATGCTTTGGAGCGCTCCTTGTTTGTACCTACTGTGCCTTGTCTGTATTGTGTCTTTGTTGTGCTTTGTCTGTTTGTATTGTGTCCTTTGTTGTGTCTGTCTGTATTGTGCCCGGGCGTTGTATTTGTATGTCTCTTTATTTTTGTGTTTTGTGTGTTACGATTTGTTACCTGTGATACCTTAGCGGGAGGGAGTCTCGATTACATTTCGACATGCCATGGCATTTCGGCATGAATATATCAAGAGGAGGAATGATTTTCAACTTCATCCATGTGGCTCATGCTGAGGTGAGGAGATCTATTTCGTTTCTTTGTTTGTTAAAAATCTGTCAATCCATGAGTACTATTTGTCATTTCAGCCCATCTGAATTTAGAATTTAGGGTTTATTACATAAAATCATATGTTGCTTTTTTATGTCCAGCCAATGGAGATCAGATATCATGCCGCGAAAGATATCTAATCTCGGACGACCGGATCAAGCAGAAGAATCGATTTCCTCCATAGGAGGAAACGTCCCCTCATATGGCTGACCATGATGTGAGACATCCATTTCCTTAGATCATTCTTTATTTTCGTCACAACAAATAATTATTTAATTTGGCTCGAAGAGATAGTTTGTTACTCTCAATGGCAATATATGAGTGATTGATTCCATTTTCCATTCGTTTAGCCATGTATAGTATTTAAAAATCTCATAATATCAGATGTTGTTGCTCTGTTATTTGCAGACAATACGGATGAGACAGTAGGGCGCCGATGAGAAGATAGCACTCTTATTCTATAATCATTCCATATTTTTCAGGTAAGTATTTATTTTCCGTCTTCTTTCACCTCACGGTTAGTTTTTATTTTCTCTTTATTTTATTTTTTTAAGCCTGCTGTAGATTTGAGCTTTTCTTTAAGCCTGCTGTAGATTTTAGCTTTTCTTTAAGCCTTTTAGATTTAGGCTTTTTTTCCTTATTATTTAGTTATCTATGATTCTTTTCTTTCTATGTATTCTAAAGTCTATATGATTAAATATATATTTGTAAATTTTCTAAAACTGTTTTCCTACTTTCAGTTTGATCAGATCTCAGGTGTGGTCCATTAGCTCGCTGTGTTTCCCGTAGGTTATTTTATTTCTATCATTTAGGTTTGTTATTTACAATTCCTTTTTAACTCTCTTCTTGTTTTGTTGTTACATATGGGTGAATTGTTTACAGTGTTTTAATTAGTTTTTAGGACTGTTGTTACAGATCGGTGGATTGTTTGTGCTTTAATTAGTTTTTACGACTGCCGTAATTTAATTGCCTACTATCGTTTCTCGAACGAAGTCACCGGTTCAATTCCTTTAGAGTGCTATCTCCATACAACCTCCATCCCCAATATATAAAACCCTCCGATAGTGCCATTGCCATGATAAATCACGTCTAGATTCAGTTTAGACATTTGTCTGATCGTTGATAGAACGTTTCTAGAATTATCCAAGCATTATTTAGTTTATTAATAGCGTTTATGGCTAAAAGTTGCGGATTATATTTTTAGAGAATGATTTTGCTAGATAAAATCCTACATCCTTGCGACTGCCATTGTATCATGCTTTGAACCAGGTTCAGCATTGAGTTTATAACGATTTATGTTTCTTCTTTCCATTTTAACATTCTATTGACTCTTTTATTATTGCGGTTATCATGAACGAGAGCATGATCATTTCTGTAATATTAGCCTTTGTGGTTTGACTATCGTCGATCAAAACCCGAGTGTGATTGACCCGAGCATCATTGAATTGATTTTAGTAGTAAATGTTTCAGTCCAAAGGTACGGGTTCGATTCCGTATTAAAAACCTACATTCCGTCTTGAATGGTTTCCAATGTAGGCTGGTAGCGTGTTTCGACTAAAGCATTTTTTTTCTTTAATTTAAATATTTGTTCTATCCTTGAAACCTGGGGTTTACCGGTTTTTGTTTCCAGTTCTATTTTCTCTCTGAACTCTTTTCCCTTGCATTGTGATTTAATGTTAATTACGGTTCCAGTTCATCCGAGTGCGTGATCAAATTTCATATTACCATTTTTATATGGAAGAGGGGTTCGATTCTCCTCGAGAACTGTCCTTCAAAAAATACAAATGCGGTCATGTTAGATTAGGTTTTTTCGTTAGGTTAATTCGATTTCATGTAATGTAGGTAGAGAAAATATTCTGCATTAATATTGGTAAAACAGTTTTTCTAGTTTTAGAAATTTATATAGCTTAAACATAGTTTGGAATTTGAATATGAATCAATAGTATTTTTTAATTTCTTCATTAACCAAATTTAATGTTCGTTGAAGTTGCGATTTTTTCTTACATCCCTCGATCTCTGCCATTTAGTGTTTAAATTTACATTTTTAAGTCATTTGTATTCTTTGTATTTTCAATTTTTTTTCTATATTAATAATTACATTTTTTACATTTACATGTTTTAATCGTTTATTTGACTTTGCTTGCATTTATTCTACCGCCTTTCTATGATGTGGAATTCTTTTTTAGTTGTGTTATTCATAATTACATATCTCATGAATGTATTATTAATAGTTTTTATTGATTGTTATATCAAATCATCGTTTATAACATGGTTGGATTCTTTCCGGGTGTGGTCCCTCGACAAAACACAATGTTACCAGTACAACGTTGAAAGATTTTTGTTTAGGCGATCTTTTAGCAAAATAATAAATACCATTGTAATTGATTTTGAAATGTACTCAGTTTCAATGATTTCTTAGATCCATGCATTCTGCGGTAGTATTTCTAACTCTGTTGTGAGAATTAAGCAGTCACTTCTAATGACTCCAACTTCCGCTAATGACTCCAAATTTAATATTAATCATGTTAATGCAACGCTGAACTCTATTTTAATGTTTTACTGGTGTAATTTCTCTGCATCATTTAACTGTAAATTTCGTTTATGGCAAAGGTCAAAGGGTTCCATTTGATAGAATGATGTGGCTGAGTAAAAACCTTATATTCCTGCCACATCATCCTCGGCTTATAATGATGTTCATGATTGAAAACCTAAATTCGGATTTTCATGATTGTTTTTAGCATCCAGAACACCACGGATTTGATTGTCGTAAAACTTATAATCTGTTTTAAAACTTCTAAAGCCTTCCTCTGGCTCAGTTTAAAATGGGTTTTCACACTAATCGATAACTTTCAGCTATTAAACATAAAACTGAAAATAAATTTTTTATTAATATTATATAAGATATAACATTTTTATTAAAATCACATATGACTTTTCCAAAAGCCCACATAGAATTTCAAACTTGAAGATCACACGTAGGATTTCTAAGCTCTAATACCATACGTAGGATTTCGAGGGTATTCCCGTCGTCTTCTTCACCCGTTAGAAATTGTTTTAACTTTCGCGGGCACAGCGTGATACTTCGACTATGTTCGGCAGACAACTTTGTTTTATTTTTTTTTTAAGATTTTAGTTTAAATTATTAAAAATATAAAACTTTATTTAGTATATTTTTTAAGGTTATTATTAATAGAATTTCTGACATGACCTAATATAAAAAATAAATAAAAAAATACCTCAACAATATATTCATTCACTATTTATTCCAGAACTAAAATTTTACTTAATATTAAAAAAAACCCTCAACATAACATTATTTAAATGCTCTCATACCATTCAACTCAGTAACTCAGTAATATTGCATGGCGTTCCTGACTTAACTTAGTAGTAGTGTATAGATATCTATTTATAATGGTTTTCCATTTAAATTTTCAGCGATTAATTTAGAAGCCTCATCAAAAAAATATGTTACATTTTATTTTATTTTATTTTATTTTAGTAATTAATAAATTTAAAATTTTTATTATAATATTATTAAAGACTTTTAAGACAAATTTAACATGGTAATTAAATTTAATTTTATTAAGAAAATAAATATTTTTCTATATCATGTTTCAATTCTTACTTGTGACATGTATGCTTTCTATTTTTTTTGTTAATTAACTCTTTATATAATTATTTAATAAACATAACTATCAAGAGGAGGAATTCCTTTATTATATTCATTTTTAATATTATTAATTTTATTTATGAAACAATTCAAGATTGATATTTAATTTTTAATAATAATTTAATTTTATAACATATTTATTAATATATATTAAATGATGTAAAGCTTGACTTATAATTGAATATATATACTTAATTTTTTTAACATAAATGATTATTTATTTAATATTAGCATAGTCATTTAATTTGTGATCCGTAAACATATAGTCATTTAATTTGTGGTTCGTGAACATCTATAGGTCACAACTTATGTGCCATGGACAAGTTATCCATAATAGGTTGTCTTTCACTACCTATTAACCATGTATGCATGAGTTATCCATGCATCAACTACCATTTAATTTTTTTTTAAATTGTTTATTTCTAATTTTAAAAGACGACCATAATTTTCTTTGATATACGAAACCATAAACTAGAGACATCTAACATAATAATAATAATATATGTCATATATACTCATTATTTTAAATATAAATGATTATTTATTTAATATTAATCAATTGATTTTAATATAAATTAAAAAAATAATAATAATAATAACATATGTAATATAAAAAAGATATTAATTTTTCAAAATTAAATAATATATTTTATTTAAATAAATTTTTGATTTAAAAACAACATACCATATTTTAAAAAATATATAATTTGTTTAACTATCCACATTCATATCCACATTTATATTCAGTATTAAAAAGTATATAATTTGTTTAACTATCAACATTCACATTAAGTAATAAGAATTTTAAATTTTTTTTTAATCAGTCTCATTCTTTACTTTGAGTTTAAATTTATATTTTAATTTTTTTTAATAATATGATTAAATTCTTTATTTTTATAATAAGAATTTAAAATTTAGTTAGAAGTTTTTATTTTGTAGTGTTTTGATCTTTTGACATTATGTAAGAATTATTATTGTTCTCAAAGTATGTTTCAGTTATTTGAATACATGACACTTTTACTTTATTTAAAATAGTTATGATGATGTAATTTTGATTTTATGAATAATAAGATTTTTTTTTGTGTGAAAAAAATCAATAATTTTATAAGTGTTTATATTTTACAATTTGAAATGGATGAAGAAAAATCTTCTTTCTATGAAAATGAAATAATTTAAAATTTATTTTCAAAATAAATAATTATAAAAAAGTGTTTTTTTTGTTGGCAAAGTGGTGGAACCTCCTTGACTAGCAAGTTTGCCTTTGGCTAAGTTACCACGAACCAAAACCCTTAAATAATTATAAAAATTTGTTAATCAAGGCATTTTTTTTATTCATACTTTACAAGCAAAGTTAATACTTTTTATTATTCATATTTTTATGAAGCAAAGTTAATACTTTTAAGTTTTTATTATTCATATTTTTTATGAAGCAAAGTTAATACTTTTTATTATTCATATTTTTATGATTATATTTTTTCTTTCTTTGATTATTATTCCTTTTTACTTTATTTTAATAATTAATATTTTTATTTTTTTTAATTAATTTTCAGATTTTTTCATATAATTTTTATAATGTAAATTTGAACTTATTAACTTATATAATATAAATTTAAAATTGTAATTTTCAAATTATATATATGATTATTTTACATTTAAATATTTTATTTTATTTTATTTCAGATCATTGTTTTAACTTCTAACTTATTCGACTCTTTCGCAGTATCGCCTTGAACAAAACATATCAATGCAATTATCGTAAATCACAGTGCACGCTCAGCCAAATGAATATTTCTATGTTTTAAAGTTTTATGGTGTAATTTCTCGGCATTGATTTGATACTAATCTTGTCAATGGAACACCACGAGTTCGATTCCCTTAAAAAAACACCTTCATTGTTGAAATCCCTTCAGCTCAGTTTAAAATGATTTTCCATATAAATGGGAAACTTTTATCCATTAAAGGAAGAACTGAGAATTAGATTTTGATAGGCAGTTCATCGAATTGTCAAATTTCAAACGCATCCACCTAACCAGGGAATTGAGGATGGTTGATGAGTCATAAAGGAACTCACAGGAATCCAGTTTAAAATGATTTTCCATATAACCAGGAAACTTTTAGCCATTAAACGGAGAACTGAGAATTAGATTTTGGTACTCAGTTCATCGAAGTGTCAACGCATCTAGTCAACCATGTAATTGAGGATGATTGATGAGTCGTAAAGGAACTCACTGGAATCGAGCCGGTGACCGGATGTGAAGTAAACCTCGGAAATCTCTTTGCTTAAAGAGTTCCATTAAGTCATAAATCCCTTCAGCTTAGTTTATGATTTTCCATATAAATAAAAAACTTTAAGCTATTTAACCCAAAGCTGAGAATGAGATTTTGATGGTCAGTTCATCAAATTTTCAAATTTCAAAACAATCTTTATGCTTAAAAGGATCAATTAAACCATAAATACCCATTCATTCACAATGATTTCTTATCATTTGCGATTCCTATTCATCCCAGTATAATTCAAATTCAAATTGCATCCACGAATTCGATTCTTTTTTTGAAATCAGAGGGTCGATTGGATTTCATTATCATTGATTTTAATGTTATTTTGACGTTTTAAGTAGCTTGTCCATGCATAGTATAATAGTTTATTTATCTTAATGTTTGTGATCAGCTAATGATTTAGAATGTCATGGTTGAATAGAACTCGAGCCTCGTTCATCTAAGTATTATCCAATTTAATAGACTTTTAATTGAATGGCATCACTAAAAAAATGTAAAATATGTCATAAATGAAGAGAGCACTTCAACAACTTGTTGAACTTCTTTTGATCATGGAGATGGGTCAATATATTTTTTAATTGATTGAGATATTTGAAATGAGTATATTTATATAGTTTTATATTTAATTGTGAGATTTAATATCAATTTAAAAAAATTAATTGTTTTTTATAAATAATCTTAATAGTATCCAATTTTTTGAAGTATAATTTTTATGTTCTCGCAGGGACTATATATTTTTCGGTCCGTCTTATTAATATGACATGACAGTACACGGCAGAAATATTTCTGCTTTTCAAAGTTTAGGGTGAGGTTATAATTTTTCGTATTAAATATATTTAATTTTAAAACATTTATTTCGATTCTCATTGGCCGTGAATTGCTGACGCACGTCTCGGTTTTTGGTGCCCGACCACCGGCGGCGGGCTAAGGTCATTGAAAATGGTTGGTTGTGCGGTTCTGAAGCTACTTGAATAAATGCGGATGTGCTGAGTAAATAAATGAATAGGCCTTCAGTTTACGCAACATTTGTTACGGACGCTCATGCGGATGAGTAAATAAATGAATAGGCCTTCAATGCGGATGTGCTGAGTAAATAAATGAATAGGCCTTCAGTTTACGCAACATCTGTTACGGACGCTCATGCGGATGAGTAAATAAATGAATAGGCCTTCAGTTTACGCAACGTCTGTTACAGACGCTCAATTTGCAGATGCGTACTCAACCTCTGGTTCTGTGGATATGCCTACATCATGATCCCTTCCGTTCTCTTTGTTTATCACCACCAGGGCATGCAACGCTCTCAATTGACATCCATTACATCGCTTTCTTCTCAAGAAAATGTTTGAGCAGGAGCTGAAAGGAAGAAAAATCTCAAGAAAGCAGAGAAATGGAAAAAGGCTAATCCACCACAAGCAATAGATGGAACTCAGCGAGTGAATAGATAGCTTTGTTGGAAGCCACGTACAGTGAATGGATGCGCACTCCCAATCCCGAACAAATAGAACAGACTGCCAGTCGGTTGAAAATGTATGGGAACATTGAAGGCAAAAATGTATTTTGTTGGTTTCAAAATCGTAAAGCTTGTGACTCCATGAGAGGCAATGACATAAATAAGAGAGAGCGGCATCCATCAATCAGTTTCTTCAACCACCTTCCTTGGCAGGCACTTCGCACACAAATAGTAAGGAACTCGGCGACACCTCCTTCAATCTTTCAAAAAAAAATCACGGAAACATTTATTTCGCTATAAGTGAAGCTAGTAGTTTGCTATTTCCCCATATTTAGCTAAATGTTGCTAGTAGTAGAACAGGTTTTTTGCAAGCGTTGAATTTCTTGCGTTGCAGTTGGATGATGGAAAAGTTAGTTGTCAAAGTGATGGAATGCCTTCGAGGAGATCAGAGTTTATTAGGGTTCGAGATGATATTGCGCGTTGCATGCATAGAGGACGCTAACTTTACGCCTCAATCATGTCCTTTGCTTGCATTTGTTCACAATATTAATCGAGATGAGTTAGTAAAGGATTGGACGCTTGTGCACCTTCATCTCATGCCAAACCTATGTTACTTAGATATTACGTATCCATGAGATATCGTCATAACCAATGCAGGCTTCCCAAATCGGAAGCATAAAGAAATTTTATACATTTTATTGTATAAACATCAAATTCTGGCAATGTCTATCTCTGAGTTTTACTAATAATAATTACCGAGCTAGTCCAGCTGGTTTTGAATTATCTTTTCACCGGAACATTTAAAACTTGAATGTTTCATAATATTGAAGAGAAGGAGAAGAAGTCTACAAATTAGACAATTAGGTTGGTATAGTTAGTTTGTGGTTTTTTTAATAAATTTGAATTTTGTTTTGTTTAAATTGTGAATATGTGAATATATAAATGGATTTTGCTGTCTCAAATGTCTCCTAAATTTTTTACATAACCAATAATATTTGTTATTTATTTTTAATAATTTATACTTAATATTACAATTTTAAAATAATATTTTTAGTATTTCTATTGTTTATGATAACAGCCAAAACGTGAATAACAACTAGTAATAACTATTATCTTAATCGTTTGAATAAATATGTGCTTTTGCTTGCAAATGAGTCAACTTTCATTTGCAAGTTACATCAAGTGATTATCTTTTAAACATAACTATATAATTTACACTCCATTTCACAGCTTTGACAAAATAAATTGAATAATTTTTTTATTTTAATATATTCTTCTAAATATAATTGTTTTTTTAATATTATTTAAAAACATACATGCTTAAATATTTATAAATTAGATTTAAATAATAATTACTTTTAAAATTAAATTTTAGTTTTTAATTTGACCCTCCCACTGTATGCATTTTATAAATATAAACAATGCCATCATCTGTAGTACTTAAATAACCAAATATGTATCATAAAAAATATTATAATTTCATTAACATAAACTGACCGAGCTCCCCTTACAATTATTAAATTATAATTTTACGGATCTTACCGAGCTCCCTGTCTCATGTGACCGTAGGAGGAGTACTAGTCTATCATCGGACCCTGTTGAAATGTTTTTGTCCAGGCATTCTCGCAGGGTATGGAAGACTCTAAAACATCTTCCCAATAGCAAAAGAATTCCAAATCCAGTATTTTCTCATGAAATAGATTATTCTTTAATAGAAGTTCACAGGTTATATAATATGGACATCAATGGCAGTTCGAATTTAAAATCCGGGGTAGTAAATAAGTCCACTATTCGCCATAAGGAAACCTGAGAATGAAAGGCACATTGTTGTTGTTTTATTAACTTGCTATAATTATAGATTACAACTATACATGCTAAATGTAAAACATCAGAAACTTGATCATCTATCTTTATATTTCAAATTTATTAAATAATATATTTGGTGGATCGACCAACCTATTGGGTGTCAGCAAGACTTCTCGATTCTACTCGATGATTACATGGTAATATACATTCAAGTGTTGCCACTTGCTAACCCTCTGGGCTAAATATATGCACCTCAAATCCAGATATAGAAAATTTTACATCTTATATTCCATAAAATTTACAATATTCTAAATTAAAAATTCTACATATAAAATTCCATAAAATTTGCAATGTAATTTAAAAATTCTATAAAATTTACAATGTAATTTAATTTTCTCCCTTTTTAGAGTATTATTAAGTAATTCACAACTAAAGATTTACGTGAAACTTTTCCCTATAATTCAGTTTATTAACTCATTAATGACACACTAGCTTATTTTAAATTAAGTGCAACAGTGATACTTGCTTCCTATTATCAAGGTCTACTCTTGTCCCCGGTAAATTCAATGTACACATATTCCGCTCAACTAAATTACATTATAGGTAAATAATTCAATGTTAATAAATATTTTAATTATTAAGTTTATTTTTATAAATTTGATGATAAATTAAATCATAAAAATTTCATGTACCAATTCACATTTTAGTTATGATCATTCAATGGTTAGTTAGATTATAGTTTAAAAATTAAATTATTATTATAAATATCCTATTAACCCTATAAAAAAATTAAAAGATTAACACAATATAAAATTAATTTGATTTCAATTTAATTCAATATAACACGATATAAATATCTCAAAAATGAAGTGTGTTTGAGATAGGTTAAGTGCAAATTATATGTTTTAAAAAAAGTATGGTTTAACGAATTGATTTACAAGCAAAATTTATATAATATATCAAATTATGATAAAATTTTAAGTTTCATCATCTTATTCATTGTAATAAACTTGAGGTTTAATGGTTAAGTAGTTTTAGGGCAAAAGATTTTTTTTCCTATCACAATTTTGGAGTATCATATTTTTATAGCTTCTATCTTATAGCAATAGTCGTTATTACTATTATAACATCGATTTCTATCACAATTTTGGAGTATCATATTTTTATAGCTTCTATCTTATAGCAATAGTCGTTATTACTATTATAACTTCTAACTTATAGCAACGGTTGTTATTGCTATTAGCAGCTGCGGGGACATTGCCACCTTGTGGCTCTTGTTTTTGAATGTTTTAGTTACTTTTTGTTTTTGATAAGTTATAAGTCGACATAATTTTTTTAATTACTTTTATTTTTTGGAATGTTAGGTTCCAACATCTTCCCCATAATGGACTAGAACGCCTCCTTATGACATATGTTTTATAAATAACCTTAATGGGATCCAATTTTTTGAAGTATAATTTTTTTTTGAATGTTTTAGTTACTTTGTTTTTGATAAGTTATAAGTCTGACATAATTTTTTTAATTACTTTTATTTTTTGGAATGTTACATTCCAACATCTTCTCCATAATGGACTAGAACGCCTCCTTATGACATATGTTTTGCATTACATGTTTAATTTTAATTTTATTGTTTTAAAATACTTTTTACCTTTTTCTTGAATTCTATAAATAATTTATTTTTTTAATTTTACATTAACCAAATTTTATATTACAAGATTGCTCTATTTTGGTGATGGTGGAGTATTCCCTAGGTAACATATTCACCGTGGCGGAAGATTGATCTCAGTTTTGGATGCAACACTTGTTTATTGGGTTTCTTTGGCTTATGTTCCCATCCGTATTTTGGAGCAGGGTAGGAAATTGTGTTACAATTTTATGTGGCAAAGGAGCCATGTTGAGACGTCTTTTCACTGAACAACCTGGAACAAGTTATCCCTCCCAAATGAACTGGGAGGATGTGGGTTGAAGCATCCTTTATTTTTTGCAAAGGCTTTAGCTGCCAAAGGGGTGTGGAGGATTCTTAAGGGTGAAGGTCTTTGGGTGAAAGTTGTATATCACCATTGAGGAATGGTTCAGGACCAGAGATAAGTCCCTTAGGAATGTTTCAATTGTCTGGAAAGATTTAATTTTGGCCTTTGATGTGATAGGTGACTAGCAAGTTTGGCGCGTGGGAGATGGAAATAGGGTTAGACTAGGACAAGATCCTTGGATAGGAATTTTAGGTGCACGTAGTCTTCCTCTAGCTATGGTGGATGAGCTCAAGGATCAAGGCCTGGTGATGCTGAGACAAGTTGGGGATGCAACAAATACCACTCCTTTTAGACATGCTTGGTTACTTGCAGAAGATATAGGATTTGTGGATAATGAAAAATGGTTTTGGGATGACTATGTCAAGGCCTTACATTTAAGTAATGTAAGATTGGTGAACAGGGATGATGAATTAATTTGGTCAAGAAACTCAGTGGGATGAGGATACACTCTAAATATTGGATAGAGGGTCATTTGGGAGGAGGAAGATATACCTGATCCTTCTTGGTGGATTTTAGTAATTTGGAACCTCAATTGTCCATTAAAATAAACTCTTCCTTTGGTTGGATCTTTCCTGTTTGGGAGTCTAAGGTGAGAAGATTTTGGGTGGGTCTAGAAGATGCCCTCTGTGTAAAGAACAAGTTATGAAATGATAGATCATTTGTTCATCACTTATCCTTACCTTATCAAAATGTGGGAATATGCTACTATGGTAAAGAATACCCATTTTATTTGGACAGGTCCGAATTCGTTAGGGGCCCTTCAGTCTTGGGTTAATAATGAGACTTATAAAGTTTATCTAGCTTTACCATTCATATTCATTTGGGGTGTCTGTATAGCTAGAAATAAATCTACTTTTTAAGAGGTATACATCCCACCAACAGTTACTGCTGCAAAGGGTTTGGCCATCTTGCAACATTTTCCACAAGAGGAAATCCCACCAAAAGTTAGAAGGATTGTAGAGGAATTCATTGATAGATTTGATAGCTAGTCTTTTTTTGATGGAGTTTCCCAAGGTACACCTGCTATTGGAGGGGCTGGAGGCATATTGTACTTAGCAAAAGATCAATGGACATAATTTTTAGCTGGCATTGGACCTTGTACAAATAACAAAGTAGAAATACTTGCATTAAATTTTTTTAATGATGTTGCCTTTGGGAAAATGAGTTTAGAGAATTCAAGTTTTGGTGAATCTAAACTGGTGACTGCCTAGATGAGTTCAAAGAGACCACCAAAAAACATTCTACTAAGGCCTCTTTTTAAGGATTTGATCCATTTAGTTGGATTATTTCAGGAGATATCTTTTCAACACATTTACAGAGAGAGGAATATGTTGGCAGACCAATTATCCGAGGATGGTTTGTATTTGAGGGAGGGCACTTGGAAATGTTGTGAGATGGAAGACGGTAACCTCCTAGAGCTAGATACTAGTCCATGCCCAGGTAAAAACAAAGCAGTAAATCTCTAAGGTTGAACAATACATGTGGAGAACAAAAGTATATACCTTGCTTATCCTTGCTTATTTGTATGTAATATGTACTATTTTCTAAACAATTATCTTGTGCACAATATTTTGAGCTCATATATTAGATATATATGTAAAGGTCAATAGAGGTCAATGCCATATATTATCTGAAAGACCTTCTTGGTCCATGAACAATGTACTTTTGTTTAAAAGCTATGACTTTTTTTTTTTTAAAACATATTCATTGTGGTCTATTTTTATCTATACGTCACTTCAAATATAGTTAGCAATAAATTAGTATAAGTTTATGTCCAAAATCTATGCGTTGTAAGAATTAAGTCTGATTTTCGTAACATAAATTAATTATTTTTAAAGCTTTTGATTGCATTTTACTTTGTAATTTTTTTAATTTATATGATTTTGACATTGTGGAACAAATCATTGAACTTCCCATAATTGGCTTCTCTGGCCCCAGTAGTAAAATGAGAAGTCCATTGACTATTGAAATTTAGGAAATTGAGAATCCCTCTAAGCCTGCAAAAGGTAATGATGATTGGGAGCTCAATGTTTGTGACCTTGAACCTATGAAGGGGCGTTCCTCCTAAAGATCTCGATGACTGGACTCTCTATTGCATAAGTTACATAAGTTACATTGGAATAGTATGGAATTTCTTCCCCTTAAATCCCAAGCAAAATATGCAAAGCTCAAGATTAGAACCCTATATTTCTTCCCATCAAGGAGCTTTAGATAAGAGCATTCAATCAAGAGAACATGGGGGCGTGCATCGGTCTACTTATGTGTGTGTGTGTGGGTAGTGGAATGCAAACTTCACATGTTTGACCATTACTTTGAGTTGCCCACATGGCTACCTCAAGGAGGCAAAAAAAAACCTAACAAAAATTTAACCTTGGTGAATGGTGAAAAAATCTTCATTCCTCACTATTACAGCTTGAACTGGCACATGTGATTAAATCCCCAAAGAACAGGTTAGCCCAGCTACAACCTAGAGGTGTTACCACTGTCACCTCGATAACCACCTCTTTTCACTTCTCGTTGGCTCTTCTCCAACTCAAGGGGGGCTTCCATAGGATAGGATTGCTAGGCTATGGTGATGAGGGATCAAAGGTGATTTGAAGAGTTAGCGCTAACAAAATTTGAAGTCTTGTATAGTTTTAATGGGTGATGGGAGGACTTTGAATACTATTGCCAATCCCCAAGGCATATTGAATCCATGAATAATTCCCCCTTGGGCCTTGTTTATATGTGCTTGATAAAACCCCCTGTAGACGACATGGCAAAGCTTTTATAACCCTAGTATCAAGGAAATGTAGCATTCACATACACTTTCTACTACTTCTTTATCTCATACTCAATATATATCACTTGCCAAATACCCCTCCTAAGATGCCAAATATCTTAAACATGCAACATAAACTAGCATATGATTAACCAAGTAGCAACACTACTCTTTAATGAAATAAGCTAAAAAACTTTACAATGATGAAGAACTTATAAACCCGTTGTCTCCAATGTGCAACAAGGCCACATATATATGCAAACCCGTTGTCTCCAATGTGTAACAGGGCCACATATATATGCAAACCCGTTGGCTCCAATGTGCAATAGGGCTTGACTCGACAGCTTGGCTAGACATCTTGATTTCCAAGTGGACTTTACTTTGCATGAACCGTGACTTACCCAAGGGAAATCCAATCGAACGTTCAATAAAACGTCTCGGTAAAGGGACGGCCAAAGTCATAGTTAAACAAAGCATGGCTCCTTCACCTTCTATCACTCACAGTATTTACTCTTGTTTGGAGTACAAGCACAGTATTTTAATATATTTGCATCAATTCTTCGATCATTGATATCCATGGAATGTTGGGGGAAAACACCAGCCACCACAAATTTGACGCATATATGAACCTTTTTTTTTTAAACTAGAGCTCCCGCCTTCTGTTTCAAACCTTATATCTCAACTGCGACCTCACAGATATGGCTCCAGGTCACGAATTTCAGGCCTTCGATATTTGCTAGATGCCAACTTGGCAAGCTTCAAATATATCATATTTCCAGATGGATCTTTCAGCATAACTACAAGTTTATACAGGTGAGGATGTTCTACAGACCACAGTTTTGGCTTTTCAATCTTTCCATTCAATAGTCCACAACCTTGACTATATTAGCACCAACTACAACACTTCTTTGTCTCACAAATAGAGGCTTTTGGAGAATAAAGAGCAATTCGACCTAGATGCTTCAACCATATGTGACTTGAAAAAATAATCCGGTACAAACACCTATGCTCTCACTAGAAAAATCTGAGTGTAATGCTACCATGGTTCCAAGGCATTGCAGTGTTGCTGCAAATTACCTTTACTGCAGGAAATACGACCAGATATGGAGATACCCCCTCATCTAAAACTAAAACAGTCCATATACTTCCCATGAGCATAAGACTGGTCTAGGGATGCCATAGATAATCTTTCAGGGTCTTTGATTATTGTTGCAATAGGGCATCACATTCTGCTGGAATGAACTCTTGTAATAGGTCAATCCTTACCTAGATATTTTCAGGAGTTCATGTTGCTGATCCATGACTTTTACCACCCAGAATTGTGAAAATCGATGGTTGTTAGCATACTTCAAAACAATGCCCAAGAAAAGGCTACATGTCATAGTATGCCTCATAAATTCACTCCGATATGGATTCCCATTGTCTATCGCATCTAGACTTGAAAACTTTGCATTTTGTTATGCAACAAATTCCCAAAAAGAGCATGAAAAGAGCAGAAATAGATCAGAAAGAGTACTCCACGATTTTAATGAAGAAACTAGTTTAATAATAAGCCTCTTCGAGGGGGCAACCTCCTTATACAATGTACTAAAGTACACAAGACAAGACAAGATAGCCCAGATGAAAAGGTCACCTTCCTATATATAGGAGACTAAGGGGTCCAATCCCCACTAACTGACCCAGGACGATGTAACTAATTAACCATACTAATGAAAATTACAACTAATGGCCCAAATCCGACATCAAAACTAATGTAATGCACCACAATATAAGGGGAAATGTGCCCATATTTAGGGCTTAACATGACCCTTCCCTTCAGACAAGTGTTGTCCACAGATAGGCATTGCAGTGTTGCTGCAAATTACCTTTATTGCAGGAAATACGACCAGATATGGAGATACCCCCTCATCTGAAACTAAAACGGTCCATATACTTCCCATGAGCTTAAGACTGGTCTAGGGATGCCATAGATAATCTTTGGGGTCTTTGATTATTGTTGCAATAGGGCATCACATTCTGCTGGAATGAATTGTTGTAATAGGTCAAGCCTTGCCTAGATATTTTCAGGAGTTCGTGTTGCTGATCCATGGCTGTTATAACCTCTTGACCGCCCAAAATTGTGAAAATCAATGGTTGTTAGCATCCTTCAAAATAATACCCAAGAAAAGGCTACATGTCAGAGTATGGCTCATAAATTCACTCAGATATGGATTCCCATTGTATATCACATCCAGACTTGAAAACTTTGCATTTTGTTATGCAACAAATTCCCAAAAAGAGCATGAAAAGAGCAGAAATAGATAAAAAAGAGTACTCCATGATTTTAATGAAGAAACTAGTTTAATAATAAGTCTCTTCGAGGGGGAAACCTCCTTATAAAATGTACTAGAGTACACAAGACAAGACAAGATAGCCCATATGAAAAGGTCACCTTCCTATATATAGGAGACTAAGGGGTCCAATACCCACTAATTGGCCCAGGATGACGTCACTAATTAACCATACTAATGACAATTACAACTAATGGACCAAAGCCGACATCAAAACTAATGTAATGCACCACAATATAGGGGGGAATGTGCCCATATTTAGGGCTTAACATGCCCCTCCCCTTAAGACAAGTGTTGTCCTCAGATAGGCATTGCAATGTTGCTGCAAATTACCTTTACTGCAGGAAATACGACTAGATATGGAGATACCCCCTCATCTGAAACTAAACAGTCCATATATTTCCCATGAGCTTAAGACTGGTCTAGGGATGCCATAGATAATCTTTCGGGGTCTTTGATTATTGTTGCAATAGGGCATCACATTCTACTGGAATGAACTGTTGTAATACGTCAAACCTTGCCTAGATATTTTCAAGAGTTCGTGTTGCTTATCCATGGCTGTTATAACCTCTTGACCGCCCAGAATTGTGAAAATCGATGGTTGTTAGCATACTTCAAAATAATGCCCAAGAAAAGGCTACATGTCAGAGTATGGCTCATAAATTCACTCAGATATGGATTCCCATTGTCTATCGCATCTAGACTTGAAAACTTTGCATTTTGTTATGCAACAAATTCCCAAAAAGAGCATGAAAAGAGCAGAAATAGATCAGAAAGAGTACTCCACGATTTTAATGAAGAAACTAGTTTAATAATAAGCCTCTTCGAGGGGGCAACCTCCTTATACAATGTACTAAAGTACACAAGACAAGACAAGATAACCCAGACGAAAAGGTCACCTTCCTATATATAGGAGACTAAGGGGTCCAATCCCCACTAACTGACCCAGGACGACGTAACTAATTAACCATACTAATGACAATTACAACTAATGGACCAAAGCCAACATCAAAACTAATGTAATGCACCACAATATAGGGGGAAATGTGCCCATATTTAGGGCTTAACATGCCCCTCCCCTTCAGACAAGTGTTGTCCTCAATGCTTGATTAGTTGTGGATGCCTTTGTATGAAGGATTCATCTTCCCATGTTGAATCTTCAACTGGTAAGTTATTCCACTTTATGAGGTACTCAGTAATAGCCCGATTTCGTAGTTGTTTGCTCCTGGTTTCAATGATTTGTTTAGGTTCCAATATGAATTTTCCTTCTTCATCAAGCTCCGGCAAGATTTTTTGAATTGAGATCTTGTCTCTTATTACCTTCTTTAAGCAAGAAACATGGAAAACTGGATGTACTCTTGAAGTTGAAGGGAGCTCCAATTTGTAAGCCATACTACTAATCTTCAGCAACACTTTATAAGGACCATAGTACTTGGGTGCTAATTTATTGTCCTTATTTAGTTGCTTGAGAGACATCTACTTGTAAGGTTGTAGTCTCAGAAATACCCAATCCCCTTCTTCGAAACTCCTTTCACTGCGATGTTGATTAGCTTGTTGTTTCATCCTATTTTTTGACATAGTCAGGTTGTCCTTAAGCATCTGGAGAACTTCTTGTTGGTGCTCTATGTGATCTTCCACGGCTTGAACTTTAGATTTTCCTTTTAAGGAGACATGATAGATAGAGGCTGGTACCCACAAAGTGCCATAAATGGAGACGTTTTTTATGATGTATGGAATTAAGTATTGTACCACCATTCTGCCAAAGACAACCATTTGACCCACTATGTTTGTTTATCATATACAAAGCAACAAAGATAGCCTTCGAAACACTTTTTCACTATCTCAGTTTGCCCATTAGATTGAGGGTGATAAGATGAACTGCGAGCCAATTGGGTACCCAAACAAGAAAATAATTTAGTCCAAAATTTTCCAGTGAAAATTGGATCTCTATCATTTACAATAATCTTCATATTTCCATGTAACTTCTGAACAGTTTCCATAAAGGCTGCAGCTATTGTACTTGCATTAAAAGGGTGAGAGATGTTAATTTTTCAAAATTTACTTCAATCTGATCTAGGATCTTAACTGAGAGAACAACATGTACAGCATATCTACAGCATATCAATCATGGACACAATAATGTAAGCACACAAGAGACACAGAGTTTACTTGGGGAAAACCATAAAGGTGAAAAACCCCAATAACTTCCTCAGAGATAGATAGAGCAATGATACAACCCAAGCATAAGAGATAGACATCTCCTAGCAACAACTTCTCCTCCTCCACAAGTGTGCCACTCTCCCAAGAGTGTGAGAGAGAATAGAATGATGAAATAGAGTGCCTCCCGCACTCTATTTATACTTGACTTGACTTGCCTAATAACATTTACTAGGTCAGCCTTAACTTAACCACATAACATAATGCTAACTGGGCCGACACCCAATAGGGTGGTCTAATAACCCTTTGACCCACATGGCCGGCCCCCAATAGGGTGGTCTAATAACCCTTTGACCCACATGACTTATACAAGGTCGGCCCCAACAAGGTGGTCTAATAACCGATCAAGAATAAGTTACGACACTTACAATATAAATGACGACACTTCCGTATAGAGGAATAATAACATCTCTATAGGAATACAAACACTTCCGTATAGAGGAATAATACATCTCTATAGGAGTACAATAAATATATATATGAAATACATTTTGAAGTTACATATACATCAACACTCCCTCTTAACTAGGAAGGTATTTCTCGACACAGGTCTTCTAGCACAAGTCTTCTTCTCTAGATCATCGTCATCATCACTGCTGCTGCTATCTCAATCAATCTCTAAATCTACTCATCATAGGAAGTTCTATAGAGCCAGTCCTTTTTCATACTGGATGTAGGCCCACCATCTGCAAGTCTTCATCATCACTGGCCATACTGTGGAATCCTCAGGACTTATTACGTGCGTCACAAAACCTGGTTGCAGCATCCCAGGCTGTTACGAGCACACAGCTCTACCTGTCAGATCTCCCAGGAGCACATTACATGTGACTGTCACAAAACCTTAAAAGAGTCTCTTGACTAGCAAGAACCCTAAAGAGGATATGAGGCCTTTTTCATCCTGTCCAGATCTCCGGGACTTATTACATGTGACCCCCACCACAAAACCTTAAAAGAGTGTCTTATCAAGGAAGAACCCTAAAGAGCATCTGAGGCCTTTTTCATCTTGTCCAGATCTCCAGGACTTATTACATGTGGTCATGGCAATGCCTCGAAAGAGCATCTAAGGCCTTTTTCATCATGTCCAGATCTCCCAGGTCTACTTACATGCCATAGGACAATGCCTCGAAAGAGCATCTGAGGCCTTTTCCATCCTGTCTAGATCTCCCAAGTCTACTTATATGTCCTCCTAGAGCAATGCCTCGAAAGAGCATCTGAGGCCTTTTTCATCCTGTCCAAATCTCCCAGGTCTACTTATATGCTCATCTGCCACAGAGTATCACGAAGCACAGCCCAGATGCACATCACACAGCACTTATATCTACGCCATGGGAGAACACATCTAAAACCATGCGAGAATGGCACAGCACTTATATTGCAGCCATGGGAGAACACATCTACAACCATGCTCAAATGGCCCAACACTTATATCGTAGCCATGGGAGAACACATCTACAGCCATGCTCGAATGGCCCAACACTTATATCGCAGCCATGGGAGAACACATCTACAACCATGCTCGAATGGCCCTGGAAATTGCATCACGACCATGGGAGAACACATCTGCCACCATGTCGAAAAAGCCCAACAATTACATCACGACCATGGGAGAACACATCTACAACCATGTCCAAAAAGCTCATGTGCATCTGTGTCTTCGGAACTCATCACACATAATCCAACTGATTATGTAATGTATCCACCTGATACATGTCATCACATATGATCATCCTGATCATCATCACTGCATCGTCCTAATGCATGTCATCTGGAGCAACATCCTGAAGCTCATCATCCATGATCATCCTGATCATACAATGCATCCACCCGATGCATACACAGTATCTTCCTGATACATATACAAATACATGATCCACCTGATCATATCCAACATCCAACATGATGCATATACATAGACAGAGCAGTAACTGGAGCATCGTCCTGATGCTCATCATCCAACGCTTACATCCACAGCCATGTGAAGGATCCTCCTTCCAACATGCTTGGAATGGCTTTAGCAAATGTCTCCATCACTTCTTCCTCGAAGTGTCATCGATCTGAAGAACACCAAGCCTCTCTCTGAAGTACTCGAACTTCACTCTGGCTAGTGGTTTCGTCAACACATCTGCAACCTACCCATCCGTCGCAACATACAGGAGCTTTACCATATCCCTGATATAGTGATATTTGATCTCAATGTGTTTCAACCTGTCGTGGAACACCGGATTCTCAGACAGCTTCACACAACTCTGGTTGTCACAAAAAATACTAGTAGCCTCCAACGGGAGATCAAATAACTCATACAGTAGCTTCTGAATCCATACTGCCTCACAACTAGCTGAACAAGCTACAACATACTCTGCTTCAGCTGTACTCAGTGCTACGCAGGACTGCTTCCTGCTAAACCAAGAGATCACACCTGATCCCATACTGAAGTAGCACCCAGAAGTGCTCTTCCTATCTGCAGCACTGCCCGCCTAATCTGAATCAACATAACCCTATAGGTTAAACTTTTGATTCACATCATACTTGAGCCCATAATCAACTGTACCTTTTAGGTACCTCAGAATATGCTTTACAGCAACCAGGTGAACACCTCTCGGATCCATCAGGAACTGGCTCAATGTGTTCACCGCAAAGCAAACATCTAGTCTCGTGTTTATCAGGTACATCAAGGACCCAATCATCTGACGATACATAGTGACATCAACCGGATCAGATGAAACATCACACAAAAGCTTCAGGTTCGATGCCATAGGTGTGGCCATGGCCTTGCAGTCCATTATCTCGAACCTCTTCAGGATCTCTACTGCATACTTCCCTTGTCCAAGGAAGATTCCATCTGTACTCTGCCACACCTCCATACCTAGAAATTAGTGCATCATCCACAAGTTCTTCATCTCGAACTCGACAGCAAGCTTCCGCTGCGTGTTGGCAATCAATCTATCCTCACCTGTAACAAACAGGTTATCCGCATACAAAAGTAGTATCATCGGATTGCCTTCCTCAACCTTGTTTTGTATTTCTCCATGCTACCATCTGCAGCATGCTTGATCTTATAGATCCATTTGGAAGTCACAACAGACTTCCCTTCAGGTCTTGGGACTACATCCCAAACATCATTCTTCATGATCGACTGGTACTCCTCGATCATGGCATTCTTCCTGAATCCTGGGAACTTCAATATATTCAATATCTTCAATAGATAACTTTGTTGCTGAAACAAATGTTGTAGTCCTTCTTTTGTAGGTGCTAGTATACAATCTTTCCTACAAAACAAGTTAAATTGCATGATTAGAAACTTCTCGTAGTTTTCAGAACAAATTCTTACACATAAAGAAATATGTCATACAGTCATGCAATTATTTTAGCCAATGCTTTAATACAACATTCATCCATATCCTGTAACTTTCTAGATGCCTTCCAACATCTACCAGAACATTGTTAAGAGTTTGCACTACTCCCAACATGTCAGCAAAGAGGTTTCATTCTAGATAAGTAGCAATGGAATGTTGTACAATGCCATAGGCCACTTACCCATCACATGCATATCAGTAGTATACTGTTCATTAATGCAATTATTCTAATATGCATAATACACACCCTAAGTCTAGGAACATAAGCATATAAATCATTGAACAATATTATTTAAACAATCAAATATGCAAGAAATGACAATTAAAATACTTATCTTTGTTTGGTTGTAGGGTTGACTCCCTCTGAATCTTTGCAACTCCATTCTGATGTGGATTGTGGGAAGTGGTCGACTCATTCTGAATATCTGCATCCTTGCAGAAACTACCGGAGTGTGCTCCCTCTTGATCTTTGCTTCCTGGATTACCTGTCCTTGAACTTATATCCATTCTCAATCACTATGCATGCTTACAAGTATCATTATTGTTATATCCTCGAGATCTCATACATAATCATACATTTATTAGTATATTCTCAATACTATCAAAACACAATAATCTTAAGCATGTATAGTCATGATCATTTCAAACAGAAATAATAAGCATTAGTATTCAAGGACTCTTTTGGTTAGTCATATCATCAATTAAGGTAAGAAACATAATATGTCTAAACCCATGATTATTCAAACCTATGAATAATCATTATCAATCATGCCATGTATACTTATATAAGAGATCCTATCACAAGGTAGGATTCTAACTTGATATAGGAAAAACATACCTGGATTACTATGTTAGCTAGTTATGTCTAACATACCCACATGATGTCTACTTGTTCTCTTCAATGACTTGTGCTAGTAACCTGCATATCTCATAGGTTAACCATTATAGAACCAAGTTAGAAATACCTCGTAAATAGATCTTCTAAGTGATCCATGACAATGGATGAATCTTTGTCTTCATGTCACCATGGTCATATGTTCTTGAACTAGAACATGATTTGTCTTTCTTGATGTACCTTTCATGTTAGTGGACAACATCAACCTCATACAACATCACAATGCATTAGTACAATCATAAGTTTCAAAAACCCTAATCAATGAATGCATTCATAATTTTATTAAGGTGATACGACAAGTCTAAAATTAACCAAGATTGTACTAACCGTAATAATATGAAGACAAACATATCATAAACTTAATTATGAACAGAATTTGAAACATACCTGTATGAGTCATACCTGTCGAGATTGCTTGTAATCTTCTTATGTAGGGCCTTAGCCTCATCTTCCTCTAAAACAGGAACTTCTTCACTTATATAGGTGACCAATCCATTCTCTTCTAGGATTAAACCAATCCACTTGATTTGCAGGAACTGGATCTGGAGCTGGATTAGGGTTTGTCGGAGAAACCCTAAAAATTCAAACTTTGAATTTCAAACTTTTGAAAGGATATAAATATGCGCCTTGATGAGCTGATCAAGCTGGTATACTCATAATTTGAAAACTGCAAAGTTTCACCCCTCAAATTTGCCTTTGAAACTTCCGGATTCACTAGACATGACCTCGAACTAGGGTTTGATAAAGCCCACCCTTCTGCCCAATCAAAAGGTTCGATCCAAAGCTCTACGATTCTATTTTTCTAAGGAGCTTCCAGCCATGGTCACAGATTTAAAAAATTTCCATTTTTGCAGAAGCCCTAATTTTCCACTTTTTCGATCAAAGTCCCGAACTAGGGTCTGATCAAGCCCGACCTTTTTCCCAACCAAAAATTATGATCTTGGTCTCTAAATTTCTATTTTGATGAGTAGCATTCAACCGTAGTCTCCAATTACAAAAATTCCAACTTTCTCCGAAACCCTAAATTCCGGAAACCATGAATGAAGGTGCTCAAAAATAATTTTGTTTTGACATAAATATGTACCTGATTGTTTCTGGTGTAACTCCAAACTTTTCAATCCATAGGGTCTGAAGCTTCTACCTGTGGTAGCCCGACCTGTCATATTTCCAACCCCACAGGTCTGACCTCAATTGGAATCTCTGAGAGAGAGTTATTCCAAGTGTCGCAACGTGACCTGTTTATGGGATAAAACAGCAGAGCGAACTTGTACGGCATGCCACGTGTCACTGGTTCAGTTTCGGCCTCTAAAAAAGTTACCTGAGAAATTACAGTCTGTGCACTACCTGTCACTTTTTACGAAATTTCATTTGGAGCTTCCTAGCCCAAGTTATGACCTTTTTTCCAAGGTCACCTGTTTATGACTGAGATCTGGAAGAGGCAGAAACCCTATATTGTACAGATCATAAATCACAAAGTACAATGAATTAGAGGTTGTCCTTTGGACACAAGGTACATGGGGATCTTAGCTTTGCCCTGTACGATTTTTAGACCCTAAAACATCCCTGAAAGTTATTTATAGCGAAATTTCTATGATGACTGGTTTTTGATATATCAATCCCTAACATCGCAAGTGCAACAAGTGTCATACATGCCATACCATGCCTTCTTTCAGGCTAGCTATGATACCATGTTAATTTTTCAGAATTTACTTCAATCTGATCTAGGATCTTAACTAAGAGAACAACATGTACAACATATCTACAGCATATCAATCATGGACACAATAATGCAAGCACACAAGAGAAATAGAGTTTACTTGGGGAAAACCATAAAGGTGAAAAAACCCAATAACTTCCTCAGAGATAGATAGAGCAATGATACAACCCAATCACAAGATATAGACATCTCCTAGCAGCAGATTCTCCTCCTCCACAAGTGCGCCACTCTCCCAAGAGTGTGAGAGAGAATAGAATGATGAAATAGAGTGCCTCCCGCACTCTATTTATACTTGACTTGACTTGCCTAATAACCTTTACTAGGTCGGCCTTAACTTAACCACATAACATAATGCTGACTGGGCCGACACCCAATAGGGTGGTCTAATAACCCTTTGACCCACATGGCCGACCCCCAAATAGGGTGGTCTAATAACCCTTCGACCCACATGACTTATACAGGACTGACTCCAACAAGGTGGTCTAATAACCCATCAAGTATAAGTTACGACACTTACAATATAAATGATGACACTTCCGTATAGAGGAATAATAACATCTCTATAGGAATACAAACACTTCCGTATAGAGGAATAATACATCTCTATAGGAGTAAAATAAATATATATATGAAATACATTCCGAAGTTACATATACATCAACAAGAGAGTGCACAAAAGTGTGCATACTTCGTGATTCTATCAACAACCACCATAATAACATTCTTTCCTTTTGAATTGGGTAGACATGTGATAAAATCCATGGAGACTTCCACCCAACACTGTCAAGGTATGTCTAATGGTTTTAGAAGTCATGCAGTCTTAAATATTTCACCTTGATTTTGTTTGCAAACGAAATATTCAGCCATGAACCTTTAAACATCAGATTTAAGACCTTCCCAAAAAAAATCATTCTTGACCCTATGGTAAGTTTTCAAGAATCCAGAGTGCCCACCTATCATAGAGGTGTGCAATTCTGAGAGGACCTTCTGCTTGAGTTGGGCGTTTTTGCATAAATATAAGCGATCCTTATACCATAATGAATCATTTTTCCACACAAAATTATCTGATACACTGGGATCATTCAATAGCTTTTGAATGAGTGTCGACACAAATAGGTTATTTTTCCATTGTTCCCTTGTTGCTACTACCCAATCTAGTTGTAGAATGGAAATGGCACAAAGTAATGCCCCATCATCTTCGTCTTTTCTAGAGAGCTCATCTGCCACCACATTATGTTTCTCTTTTCGATAGATGATTTCAAAGTCATATCCCAACATCTTGGCTACCCATTTGTGTTGCTCTTCCGAAGATAGTCTCTGTTCCAAGAAGTATTTAAGACTATCATGATCTGTTTTGACCTTGAAGTGCCTACCTATTAGGTAAGGACGTCATTTCTTAAGAGCATGCAGTATTGCCAACATTTTCTTCTCATAAATGGGCTTTTGTAATTTATTTCCCTTGATTGGGTGACTTGTGAAGGCAAGTGGGTGTCCTTCTTGCATTAGAACACCATTAGAACAACACCAATGCCATTTCTTGAAGCATCACATTCCACAATAAAGGTTTTTGTGAAGTCCGGTGTGGCCAAAATAGGAGCTTTGCACATTGCCTGTTTAAGTTGTTCAAAAGCTTCAGTTGCCTCTGCAGTCCAAGAAAATGCATCTTTCTTCAATAATGTTGTTAGAGGCGCTGTTATTCTTCCATAATTTTGAACAAACTTGCGGTAGTACCTTGTCAGACCTAAGAATTCTCGAAGATTCTTCAGGTTTTTGGGAATCGACCAGTCTATCATGGATTTAATTTTGTTAGGGTCTACCTTGACACCTTCATGAGATACAATATGACCCAAATATTCTACCTCCTTCACCCCAAAGAAACATTTGGAAGGTTTTGCATATAGTTGTTGCTCTTGTAGTAGTTGTAGTACCTTGTCAACATGTTGAACATGTTCTTTCAAGGACTTGCTATAGATTAGTATATCATCAAAGAATACTAGCACAATTTTCCTAGGAAAAGTCTTGAAAATGGAATTCATCAAACCTTGAAATGTGGAAGGTGCATTCGTGAGACTAAATGGCATGACTAGAAATTCATAATGACCTTCATGAGTTATGAATGTTGTTTTTGGGATGTCTTCATCTTTCATTCTAATTTGATGATACCGAGAACGAAGATCCAATTTTGTGAATAAAATTGCTCCATGTAACTCATCTAGCAATTCATTAATGACATGAATGGGGAACTTATCTTTAATGGTGGGCTTGTTGAGCTCTCTATAATCTGTACACATACACCACAATCCATCTAGCTTGTGTACCATTACCATTGGTGCAGAGTAAGAACTTTGTCTAGACCTAATTATGCCAACCTCTAACATTTCTTCAACCATACACTCAATTTCACTCTTTTGTCCATAGGGGTATCTGTAAGGTCTGATGTTAGGAGGAACACTTCCTGGGATTAAGTGAATAGCATGATCAAAATTTTGAATAGGTGGAATATCTTCAAATACCTTGGAATGCTTGTTAATGACCCTTTGGAGATCTGGGGATATAGGAGGCTTAGATGTTTGAACATCTAATGGGCATAATTGTGCAATTGCACCTTGGTGTCCCATTTTAATCAATTTTGTCATACCATTAGAACTTATCACCTTGCTTGGTTTCCCTGTGATACCTTTTAACTCGTATTCCTTTCCTTCCCATAAAAATTTCATGAAAAGCTTTTGAAAATTAAAAGCCACAATTCCCAAGGATTGTAACCACTGAACTCCTGAGACAACATTAACACCACCCATTGGAATAGTAATCATTGGACTATTCAATACATATTCCCCCATAGTAAGATTTATTTTATGGCATTTCCCTTAGCAATTTATAGTTCATCCATCTGCAACCATTACTTGAAACTCTGGTGCTGGATATACAAAGCAATTGAGAGCTTTTGCTAATGTATAGTGAATGAAATTATGAGTACTATCAGAACCAATCAACATTGTTACATTTTTCTTTATGATAAATCCTTTGATCTTGAGAGTTTGAGGAGTGCTAATTCCAGCCACTGCATGACAAGATATGATGGGAGTAATCTCTTCTGAAGTAGTATCTTCTATTTCTTCATCTGGATATGGTTCTGTTCTTTTGGTTCTTTCTCTTCACAATCTATGTAAAATAATTTCTTTTCACCACAATCATGTCCCTTACTATACTTGCTATAACAATTAAAGCATAGGCCTTTTGCTCTCATTTCATCTAGTTTTTGAGGTGTCAACCTTTGAGGTGGGTTAGAAGAAGGAGCATTATTCTCTTTGTATGTGTTGGAGGTGGCCTTTCTAGTATCCATTGTCATATTTTTACTTTCAACCTTCCTTGCCACCATGAAATCCTTGTCTAAGGATGGTGGTTCAAAGAGACACACCTCATGTTGAATGTTATCCTTCAAGGTTCCAATAAAGAGATCCAACAAATTATCTTTTGAAATATTCTTCACTCGTAGACTTAGCTTCTGAAACTGCTTGATGTGCTTTGTAATTGGGCCCTTTTGCTTAAGATTTATGAACTGGCTAAAGAAGGTGTTGTTATTAATATCCCCATAATGTGAAATCAATTTTTCTATCAATATAGACCAAGATATAATAGAGTCCCTTTTTTGGGTTACAAAGCCATTAGTACCACACAAACTGATCAGGCTCTATATATAATGATGCAATAGTTACTTTTTGCAAAGTTGGCACCTGGTGCAGATCAAAGAACCACTCCATCTGGAATATCCATGTTATTGGATCATTGCCATCAAACTTTCTCATGTCAATCTTGGGAAGTTGGGTACCTCTTGGTGACCATCCTGATAACTTCCATTATGGGAAGGCTTATTATCCTTGTCCTCCTTAGTACCCTGGAACACCTCATCATCTATAGGGAGAGTGTCATTTGAATTTTCGATGAGCTTAGAAATATTTTTCATAAGCTTGGACATTCGAAAAGATAGGTCTTCCATTTCATCGTACGTATGGGATGAATCCTCGGGGGTTTGAGTGGAGTGTTATTTTTAACATTAACCTTGGGGGGAAGTTTGAACAATATACATAGATACCACACCCTAGGGTTCACCTCCAATAGATCCTTATACAAAAAATTATTCCAATTTAAAATGACGTACCTTTATCAACCCTGATTTGAAGACTGTGTTTCTAGCAGAAATTCAAACTGAGATATATCTACAATTTTGGACCCTTTCAGTTTGAAAATTCTTCATGAAGTAGCCTAATATCTCCTCTCTGCAATGCTTCAAGTATAACCTAATTCTGATATGCGAGTAGAAAGATATGGAAAATCTCCCAACGCTTGTTATTTTCGGTCCTTGCAGAAGAGCGAACTTGTACGGACTTCCACGTGTCCAATATTTCAGATCTGAGTCTGAAAAGGTTACCACTAATACCTTGGTCTGTCTTATTTTTTATGAAATAGGTCTCACTCAATTTGGATTTTGCATATCCCAGATATAATAGTTTTACCCATCACACCTATTTGAGGCTAGTTTTTGGACTAGTCAGAAACCCTAACTTCATATGCGAATAAATCCGAATTTGTTACGGTTAAGGATCTAAAACTTATACCACAGATAGTTTGGCATGTTTCCTAGATGGGTTCCAAGCCTCATTCTCTGAAATCTTGTATAATTTTTGTTATAGCGAATATGCCAATATGACTCGTTTTGAAGCACCCAACCCTAAGGAAAGAGCTATGATACCAAATGTTTTGCAACAAATTCCCAAAAAGAGCATGCAAAGAGAATAAATAGATCAGAAAGAGTACTCCACGACTTTAATAAATAAAATAGTTTAATAGTAAGCCTATTCGAGGGGGCAACCTCCTTATACAATGTATTAAGTACACAAGACAAGATACTCCAAATGAAAAGGTCTCCTTCCTATACATAGGAGACTAAGGGGTCCAATCCCCACTAATTGACCCAAGACGACGTAACTAATTAACCATACTAATGACAATTAGAACTAAGGACCAAAGATGACATCAAAACTAATGTAATGCACCACAGTATAGGGGGGAATGTGCCCATATTTAGGGCTTAACACATTTTATTGTTGCTTTTGATGTTTATAATACAACCAGAAGTGCATGGACAGTTCTGAAGCATGGACAATTTTGAAGCATGCTCGAATTAGCCATCATGCTATCCCTTATGCCCAGGCCAACTCAATTTTTTTTATGGAATATCGTTGGACACCCTGTGCAAATAGAGGGTAACACTCACCATTAGATCCAACCACTCGATATGTGTACACATAAGATTTGATGGCCATATTTATGTGAGGTCTTAAAAAAAAGAATTTCACATTTCAATGTCAAAGAGATAAAAAAAGCGCAAACATGTGCCAATTTTCAAAGTTGATGTGTACTCTTTATTTCCGAAGTCAAAAGTCAACAAAATCGCTAAGTTTAACAATCGTCGAGTTTAAATGCATGACAATTTCAATCACTGCTGGCTATTTTTCCTAGCACAATTTCGATAGAATCCCACAAAAATTCTTAAAATTCCAATTAACAACATTTAAATTTTCAGAATAGGGGTGCCTTGGGGTTTTCAAGGGGGGTGAATCCATTTATGAATTTAGAATCATGATTTGAACAACAACAAAATCAGATTTTACCGAAAAAAAACTTGCTAGAAAGTCGAAATGGTCGCCTTGTTGGACTTAGTAAACATTGTAAGCTAAATTCTAGATGATTTGCACCCACTATCCAAAGAATTTTTTGGTCAAAATCCAGTGAAAATTGTTGAAATGATAGTTTTCAGTTGTTGGAATTGCATAATCGGGGTGTCCGAAGGGAAATCGAGGGTGTTGAATCCATCTGCAATCAAAATTGCAATTTCAACAATGAAAATTGCAATCAAATCGTGTTACCAGATTATAGCCAAACTTGCCAGAAAATGTGCAAATCGTCTAGACTTTAGCTCACTCCCTTAGTAAACTCATTTGCCATATCATTGCTGAAAATGAGGCACTGACCCCTTGTGATAGATATCCTTGAAGATAGAAATCCCCTTGGACGTGCCTCTAGGCATCTAAACCCTGCGTAGTCTAAAAGTTCTACGATTTGGATCTAGACCTCGCGTAGTCTAAAAGTTCTATGATTTGGAACAGAAAAAAAAAATTGATTTTCTCAGCACGATTTTGAAAAATCCAACAAATATTTTTAAAAATCATGGTTACTGTTATCACATATATAGTAGCCGGGCTACCATACATTATTTTTCTGATGCCAGTACACTATTCAGCCAGTTCCCCTACATTTGAGATGCTGAGATGAGCATCTATATTGGATCACTATCAGATTGTGGACAGCAGTTATATTCCCCATGCCATGACTGAGTCTCGGGACACTCAGAGAGATGACCGATGTAGCCATTAGACCATTGGTACAGAGCAGTCAGTAGTGCCCAGAGTTACAGCAGCAGTTTCAGAGGACAGAGGATGGTACAGGTTGATGAGCATTCAGGTATATGACTCAGCAGGTATATCATGGTGTTATGGTTAGATTGCTTTTATACTTATTCTTATAGCATGTCTTAGCACTTAGTATCATGATCTGGCGATCATATAGATATTTGGACTTGGTTGGTCTATATATATATTATATTGTCCCCACTCAGACTTAGAAGTTCACTATTCATACTCATTGGTATGTACCCTCCTTAGGGAGAATAGAGGTGATCATTCAACCATAACTTGGCTTGCTAGTGTTGGCTCCATCATTTCATTGTCTTCATCCATCCATGGCCTACCTTTTAGATTATCACCCTGACTTACTACTTGACTAGTGGCATGGAGGACTTTTCCCCACTGTAGCCTCTGTATTGGATGAGCTTCCTTGTTTATTGTGTCTCGGCTCTGAGTTGGTGACAAAACTTACCTATGGTGAGTTGGAGTTCCTTGGAATTCCCCCTAGTCACTAAAGTTGTGTTAGCTAAACCTGAAACTTTTGGTGCTGCCATGAATACAAAAATCTGGAAAAAATGAAATGCTATATCTTGTATGAAAAGCCCATTCATGCAATGTGTTTCTAAACACACATGAATGAGAGGCATGCCAAATGAAAATGGCCATGAAAATAAAATGTTATATCTTTTGGAAAATAAATACCTAGGTAAACAAGCTGTCCATGACACACCTAGAAGTGCTCAGGTAAACAAGTGCCTTAAAAACACACCTGCAACAGAAAGCCTAAAATAAATGTAAATCTATGCAATGTGTTTATAAACACACATAGATCAAGGCTATGGAAACTTTAGGCCCAAAAAGCAATGGAACTTAAATGCTATATATAAACAATTGTTGGCCTTATTTGTATTATGGATTGTGCGCATCTGTGAAGGTGAATAAACCCTCTTTAAACAACTCATCCATTTGTGAGACACCGCCATTCCCTGTGTTATTGCTCATTCAGTATATACTATGGTGTGTATTCCCTTTCCCTTGCCAAAGTGTCACAAAGTCAAGTCAGTCAAGTCATCCCTTAGCCTAGCCAATTATTTCAACCTTCACCCTTCACTAGCAAATTGATCACAGCTATGAAGTGAGTATGATCCTGAAAGTCTAGTCTGAGTAATAATAATAATTAACGACACTATATATGTGGATTTAGATCGCCAGTTATGATTACTCTGTGTTATAATTGTTATTTGAATAAGTTGTAGAGCATGTATTAACCTTGACACTTTGCAGCAGCCTTGGATGATGGTCTGAGTTATATTTGGTCTTGGTTAGACCCAGTTTGACCATGGAGGACCATGGGACATGAGATGTTGGACCTTATGATGATATGGATAGATGATATATGGTCTATGTATACATACATGATGATTCTATGCAGCAGCTACAGGGTTATGATGATGATTCTTGGTTTACAGCAGTGTTTGGTCATTTACAGATTATTATTATTGGCCCTGTTCCGGTATATTGGATATTTATTTTGATCATGCAAAGACTCATATGGTGTATGAGTACACATCTTGGATGGATTTGGGCCTTCTGAGTCCAATGGGACAGTTTGTTTTCAGTTCCGGGCACTTACAGTGATGATTGAGCCTCAGTAGGCTGTCCCAGTGCAGTTTTGGTCTGTCGGAGGCCCTGTCAGAGCAGATGAGATTTTTATCCGGTTGACCTAGGGCGCTGATGATGGAGGGGGTGGTCCAGCCACTTGTTTTTACCATATTACCCCCCTCCCGGACACACTGGTGCCCTCACCTTGACAGCGCAGGCACTCCAGCAGGCTTTTTGGGGCAGTTTCACGCTTCCCGAGGCATTTCAGGATTGGTAGAAATGGCTATTGAGGAAATCCATTTGGGTTACTGAGGCAAAGTTATGGCATGGGATGATCAGTGATGATAGATCGGGGCCTTCCACACCTTCTCCAGCAGTTTCAGCTTCATCGGGGCCCGCATCAATCACTTATGGCACTTTCTGATGATTTTTTGAGGTCTTTTGAGGACCACAACTTGACCATGGCGGCACGATTTGGTACATTGATGATTATTTTATATTTATTCTGCTATGGGGATTGACCAAGGAGGGATAAAATTACCCCTTGGACCCACCATAAGCCTCTTATGATATTTTGTCATCATGATTTGGTGAGATTCCCCTCTTCTAGGGCGATTTTGTCCACTCACATAATATTTTATTTGTGATCCATGTATTTTATTGTTGAGCTCATCTCAACCATTGATTAGACATTTGTATCTTTTAATCTTAGCCACTCATTCAAAAAGTGGTTAGGGTTTTGGTGCCTCTCCTTCCTATTTAAAGGAGAGAGCTTCTCATTGTAAGGGGACTTTTGGCTCTGGATTATTGGAATAGAAAATTATTATTGCATCTATCTCCAGTGTTGTGGTTAATGTTTTTGGTGTTCGTTCGTTGGTTCTTCCTTTGCACTGAGTTATTGGAGATCTTGTTTGCCATATCTTTTGTACCACGTTTTGCATCTACAGGTTGAGGCCGATTTGTTTTGAGGAGGAGGTATTGGTAGGGGAAGACTCTCCCTACTTCTTCTTTGGAGCTCTTCGTTGGTAACAGGGAGTATTACTGTCCCAGGACCTTCTATTTCATGTTACTATTGCATTTCTCCTGTATTTCTTCCATACTTGATCTTACTGATTGAATCACTATTCCTTCGTTTGACAGGTAGAGGAAGGCGCACTTGTGGGCTAGGGCATCAATTTGGCAAGCAAATCAACAATCTCTCATTTGATCTCTGCGGGAATCTTCCTCAACATCAAGACATCTCATTCACATCACTCAGGTATGATCTCAAGGTAAGTTCTATCTCCATGATCCATCCAATTGTCTAAAATATTTAAAAACCCTAAATACTTCAAAACCCCATTTTACATTTTTTCAGATCTACTTAGATCTAGTGGGTTGTTGGGCATAATATTGAAAACCCACCTCTATAGCATCCACGGCATCCCGGATCTATAGTTTGGTGAGGATTGGCTTCCGTTTGACCCCCCTCCCAAGCCAACTTAACTTCTCCCAAGCAAGGCGCACTTCCTGGTGGTTGTGAGTTGACCTAGATCTAGGTGGTGGGTGTTTGAGATCCCGCTTGATCCATAATCTACACATCCAATAACATACACCCAGATTGTTACTTTTCTGAAATTCACCTTGTGGGCCCTATTCCACATTTTAAGGGATTTAATCCCCATTTTGGACCACTTGGAACACTTAAACTCGGATCTACTAAGATCTAGCCGTCGGATTGCCACTAAATTATAGATCCATACTCCTACTTGACTAACCTACCTGGATCTAAAGTTTGGATGCCATTGGACTTGTTTTGACCCACCTAACCCCACTTTTAGGCCTCCTTGGGTAAAGTCGCACCACCTTGGAGAAGTGAGTTAACTCACTTATAGGACGTGGGTACTTGAGATTCTTGCGGATTTGGAACGGGAATAATTCAAAACCTAGGTCTAGTGTGTCACTTTGTCAGATCTTGCCTTGGGGATAGCATTCCTTGTTTTAAGGAATTGTGGTCCACTTGGGTTAAACCTAGATCTAGACCTACTTATCCATCAAGACCTTTATTGCCCACTTGTCTCATGCTCTAGGAGTCCTCTACCACAAGTCAACCCTACTTTGACTCCATTATCCCAATTCCCAAGGCACTGGTTACTCTCCAAGTCAATTCGACTTTCCTAGATTGTTGGATTAACTTGTGGTTTGACCTTAGTGTGGTGAACCAAACCCTTGATGCCATCATGTATCATGGTCGAACTTGTCACTTGTACTAGTTAGCCCCAATTCACCCCTAAACTACCCTGCAGTGGACACGGTTCCTAAGGCAGTGGGTCTTCCAACATTGAACTAGTACACTAATCCTAGATCTCACTTCAAACATTGTAAGTCACTCTCACATCAACTATGAACCAAAGCTATACCTATTAAACCCCTCACTTGGCTTGTGACTTCATTCTTAGGTCTAGGATAAACCATACACCTAACTTCACTTAGAAATATCCTGATTTGGTGTCTTGGTTTTGATCTCTCCTGTCGGGAGTAGATCGGGTCTCCCCCTTTGTTGTCTAGGCTAGATAACATAAAGCGAAGGTTGCCTCGACTGGCGTGACAACCATATATTGGAGGTCGAGGTGATCGTGGTTGCACCTTTTGAGTTGCCCTTCCCTATTGCCATCCATGACTGGATACATCCATAGGGGTAACTACAGTTTAGGTGATAACAGTTACAACTGTCAAACTCTGAAATTTTGGGTGCCCCAAGGGTTTTTGATGGTGTTGAATTCGTTTCTACCATCAAAATATCCATTAAAACATACTTAAATTTAGATTTTGCAGAATAAAAAAACGCCCAATTTCGGTGAAAAATCTCGTCCGAGCCAAATCATCAAATATTTAGATGGCTTCTCTAGACCCTTACTAAATCATCTCTTATTAACTCACTAATTATTCATTGATATATTTAACTCATACTATTCAATATACTCTTGGATTGGATTATTGCACCGAGAGGCACTTTCTACAACTCAAAGTGGATGAGATGTGTCGTGTCTGTCACAGATGTTGTCTCCAAAAACTAAATATTTAAAAAATATAATAAAACCAAGCACATGTCGGCTCAAATTTAAATTTGCTAGGTTGTAAATTACATCAATTTTCAATTCCAACTTCCATTCCTCACATTTTAAATAAATCTTTTCATAAACAGTTACCACATGCGACTATTTTACTTCATAATCAATAAATGCATGCAATTTTCGTCTATTTGTAGCAAATTTGTGTAAATAACTATTTAACTTCATAATCAATGAATGAATACAATTTTTGCCTATTTGTAGGATTTTTTTGTTATTGTTTACGAATCCAAATTGGAATAGTTGGCACGTAACAATAAGTTAGATATTAGTTTTCTTATACAACAAATTTCCAAAAAGAGTATGGAAAGAACAAAAATAGATCAGAAAGACTACTCCATGACCTAAATGAAGAAAATAGCTTAATAACAAACCTCTTCGAGGGGGAAACCTCCTTATACAATGTACTAAGTACACAAGACAAGACAAGACAATATACTCCAAATGAAAGGTCTCCTTCCTCTATATAGGAGACCAAGGGGTACAATCCCAAATAACTTCTTTTTTTTCACAGGAACGGTTGAAGAGATTTAATTAAAAAAGATGAAGGAATGTTTACATGGAAGGGCTGATGGATTGTTCCCATAACAGGAGACATCCATGGCTCCTTTTTCAACTTTGACAAGCTTGTAATTGATTTGGATATTCCCTATCCTCTGAGTGCTATAGCACCTTACATATTGTCTAAGAAGGAGTGAGCAAAAGAAGAACATATCTCTGGTATAAACAAGCACCAAGATTAGAAGTCTGTTGATTCAAGTCTACTAGTTCCTAAGTGCTAGTTAAAATGCCAGAGAGCGTAGAGTTGTCTAGATTTGAAGACCATAATTGAGAATAGCATCTGGATTTGATTTTGGGTCTTCTCCAAAGTGACCTTTCCTTCCCTTTTATAGGTGTGAATGCCAATTTGCAGCGAGCCATTCGTGGTCTTTGTTCTGGATTTCTCAAGGCGATCAAGCCAAAAGAGGGAGGCAAGCTGTAAGAGAAGTGAACGCAGACCCTCCAGTAGATATTTAGACAGAGATTTCCAGCGGTTTTCAACGTATATGGGTTGGTCTTCATAGTATGTGTTAATTGTGTCTGCATCCTCCCTGCATAATCAACCCATCGAGCAGTGGGACCTGGCGTTTTGAGTTTTAAAACAGAGTTCGTATAGACTTCCGGAAGATGGGCTTAGCGAAAAATACCAAGGTTATTAATAGAATGCCAAAGATATACTATCACCATAGAATAGTGAGCTGTTCAAATCCCAAGAAGAGGAAATTAGTAAAACAGAGAGTTTACAGTAGTGACATGGTCACATTCCAGAGTTCCATACCTCAAATGCACACCCAGATTTGCCATTGTATCGGCAGATTTATTAAGATCTCTCAATATGTGATAAAATTTGATATCTTTAAACTCATTAACAAGGCTGGGGAGGAGAAAATGGATTTTGCAGGAGGGACTCTTTTTTTTGTTGAATAATGATCTAGCTTCCCTGATGATGATGAGGGAGTCTCCAACAACAATCAAGGAATCGATCTCCATTTCTCTAGCAAGTTCTGAGCCTTTTATGAGGCCTAACCATTCAGCTTCATTATTTGTTTTCCTTCCAATTCCCCACGAATATGTTCTTTTCTTATTCCCCAAAGAATAAAAAAAAAAACTCCTCTCGCCCCAGCCATACCGGGGTTGCCCTTCGAGGCACCATCGAAGAAGAGAACTCTGCAATTTAAATTGACTCTCCAGTTTTGAAAGTCTTCCTTGCTCATTCTAAGTTGCCAGGCCGATAGCTTCAAGTTCTTAAAAGGATTGATCCACTTATTTGAATGGGAATGATTGAAAAAGTCAAACATCCAAATTTTTTCTTCAATAGTTAAAGGTTCTTTGTGAATATTCTGCATTCCTCTGCTGGACAGGGTTTCTATCCAAAGAGCTCTAGCTGAGATAGAGACCCTTCCAGGAGTAAAGTGGATTCCTTCGAAAATGTCTTTGTTTCTGCTAGTCCAAATTTTCCAGCAAACAAACCGAGGGAGGGCTTCCCATGCTCTGAAAAATCTGGCTTTTGATAGAATGAGCCATGATAATAATTCTTCCAATTCTTAAACAGGTCGATCCAATTTGTGGGCATGATTAGGGGAGTATTAAGACTATGGAGGAGAAGATTCCAGACCTCCAGAGAGAAGGGACATTCGAGAAAGATATGTTCCAGAGATTCCTCAGAATTTTTGCAAAGGGTACACCACAGAGGACCAATGATCCCACGCTTCCTTAAATTTTCAGCAGTAAGAATTTTCCTTTGTGCAAGAATCCAGAAGAAGACATTAATCTTGGGCAAGCCATCCTTATGCCAGACCTTTTTCCAAATGGAATCTTTAACCTTTATGTGCTTGCTGTTATAGAGAGGTTGATATCCTTCTTTGACTGTGTAACTGGCTGTCTTACCCCAGCCTCGACGATCTTTAAGGTTTCTATGAACAGGACTCTTCTCCTAAAGCAGAGAAAGAAAAACCGAATAGTCTGAAAGTAAATGGTCTGGGGGTTTGAGGTTATTCCACCCAATCCATCTTCCGGAAGTGTTCCACAGTGATAAGTCATACAAAGTATAGATATTATTATTATCAAGCCAGTCCTTTAACTCTCTTAGTTCCAGCTGAAAGTTTACTAGGGAACTTATCCCAAAATTATCAGACCATATTTTAATTTGTTTGCCATTCCCAGCAATCCAATGAAGCTTCTCCTGAATGACGTGCATTGCTTTCTTGCAAAGGTCCCAGATCGGTGACCCTTTTTTGTTGTTATCAATTCCTTCAATGCATCTAAGTTTGGGGCCATCCATGTATTTTTTCTGGAGAATTCTTTTCCACCAAGCATTGTCCCCATGAGAGATTCTCCATAATATCTTTGCTCCAAGAGCAAGGTTCATGATTAAGGGATCTCTTAAACCAGCTCCTCCATTGTCTTTGGGACTACAAACCGTTTCCCAGTTGAGCAGATGATATTTCCTAATGTTGTTAGTCTTTCCACCTTGTCACATAAAATTTCTAATTTCTCTGCTAATCTCATGGATGACACAAACAGGAGCCAGAGATATAGAGCAAGCATAAATCGGATAGGCTGCCAAGATGGACTTAATGAGGATCAACTTGCCAGTGGTATTTAGCCACCTAAATCCCCAATAGGAAATTTTTTATTTTATTTTATCTATCAATCCTTGCCAGTCAGATTTCTTCTTTTTTCCTCTGAAGATAGGGACCCCCATATAGGAAAAGGAGTTCCAGTTTGTTACTCCCTCAAACCCAAAAATTCTTGCAATTTTGGCTATAACTCTAGGGGGACAATTCCACCCATAGATCTTAGATTTATTGTCATTGACCTTCCCATCCGTGGCTTTTTGGAAGGTGGAAAGAACTTCTTTGAATCTTCCAGCGATGATAGAAGATGCACCCCCCAAGAGGATGGTGTCATCCGCAAATTGAGCATTGTTTGCAGCACAGACACCTCTAGCTATTGCCAATCCTATAAGTTTCCCATTGTCTTGGAGAGACTGAAGCTTTCTTCTCAATGTGTCGGCAACCAAAATATACAAGAAGGGAGAAAGAGGGCATCCCTGGCGGATTCCCCTTGAGGCCTGAAAAAAATTAGCAGGTCTTCCATTGACCAATGGAGCGATCCATGGGCTGCTGATGCATGCCTTAATCCACCTTACAAAACTTTTAGAAAACCCAAATTTTGACATAACTTCAAATAGGAAGAAGTGATTGACCCTATCAAAAGCATTAGCCATGTCAAGTTTAATAGCCATACCTTGTTGCTTGCTCTCCAAACTGGAATGAATGGCCTCTTGAACTATAATTATGTTGTCTATGATTTGTCGCCCAACTATGAATCCACCTTGAGTTTCTGAGATGAGATGACCCATAATTTTTTTCATTCTATTTGCCAGAATTTTAGAAAGAATTTTGTAAGAAGTGTTGCAAAGCGAGATAGGTCTATAGCGGTCAATAGCTCGGGGATTTTTATCTATAGGAATGAGAGCCAGGAAGGTGGAATTGGTAGCCCCTCCGATCTTATCATTTTTTCTCGTCTAGTTGAGCATATTTTTCAGATCGTCTTTGATGATATCCCAAGCAGCCCTGTAAAAATTAATGGTAAATCCATCCGGCCCAGGAGCCTTGTCCATTTGCAGGGACCAAATGGCTTTTTTAATTTCTGACTCCAAGATTGGTTTGGTAAGATCGTTGTTTTCAGAATCGGAAATGAGGAAGGAATGTCATGTAGCAGATCCGCTTGTGCTAAGGGATCAGTGTCCCCGGAGTAAAAAAAGAGCTCTTGGAAGTGTTGGAAAATGTGAGACTTAAGTTATTCCCAAACCATCATTATTTTTTATTTCCTTAATCATATTTTGACTGATTCTGATTTTTGCTTGTTTATGAAAGTAGCTTGAATTGATGTTCCCTTCTTTTAACCAGAGCTGCCTCGATTTAATTCTCCATTCCGCTTCTTCCATTCTGCTAGCATTTAAGATTTTCATGCTCAGGTCGTGTTCTTGCCAAATGAGGGATGGAGGGATCTCAGAGGTTTCCAAATTAGCTTGTAGATTCGAAAGTTCAGATTGAAGTTGCTTTTTCAAGTGTCTCGGTTTTTTAAATTCCAGTGTTGCCCAACTTTTGAGGGAGTATCTCACATTTCTAAGTTTACATTCCCATCTATAACTCGGCAAACCGAAGCATGGAATACTCCAAGCGATTTTGATAAGGTCAATAACTTTGGCATTTAGAAGCCAAATGGAGTTAAAGCGGAAAGGTATGGGGCCTAAGATTGCAGGAGGAGAAAGAGTCAAGGTGATGGGTTTGTGGTCAGAGATAGCCGAAGGGACGACGAAGACAGAAGGAATAAGATCTTTAAGCAGAAATGAAGACCTGACTAGAAAGCGGTCAAGCCTGGCAGCTATGTGACCAATACCAATTCTCCGGTTGTTCCATGTATAGTTCCCATTCTTAGGAGCCAGATCCAAAAGATCTAAATCAGAGGTTAGATCCATAAGATTCTCCCCGAAAGGATCCCTTACACTAGAGCCACCCCTTTTTTCATCTTGGCCTTTGGTAACATTAAAATCTCCAACAATGATAACATCCTTTCCTTCTAAAGATTCTTTCAAAGCTGCTAGGCTATTCCAAAAAGCATGTTTGTCTTTGTAATGAGTTGGACCATAAACATTACAAATATAAAAGATATTTGAGTCATCTTTTTCATGGAATTCAATCAGAATCCAATTTTGACATTCTTTAACAACTTTAAAGTCATACTTACTTGAGAAGAAGGTGGAAATTCCCCCAGAGGCTCCTCTGGAGCTAATCGCTGAGCCATGGCAGGTCTTCCAAAAGTGATGTGAGAGGGCCATGACCTCCAAATCACTCATTTTTGTCTCTTGGATAAGAAGGATGTCCGGTATTTTAGTTTTGATGATGTCTTTCATAGCGTCAACTTTATGTGCTCCTCCCAGACCCCTGCAGTTCCAAGAGACCAGTTTCATTACTTCTTTCCAGATTGAAAGTCTGCTCTAGCCCTTCCTTCTGCTCTCCCTGTATTCTTCGGGTTTTGAAGAAGTTTAGTTTCTTCGATGCTTTTCTGTCTTCCTAGTTCCATTTCCCTTTCTGCTTCTTGCTCCCAGTGGAATCTATGTGACTTTCTTCCTCTGGTATTTGGTGGGCCGATATCAATAGGTTCCTGAGATTCTTTGGAAGAGGATTCGGGTGACAAGGAGCGAGAGGGGGCTTTACTTTGCTTAACCATATCTTCCCAAGAGGAGTTTCCTGGGGAGGGGGAGCTGATAAAAGCTATAACCGGGATTCCTTCGCCGAATGTTGGGGGAGTGGAACTGGGGATTAAAGTGATGCGAGGGTCTGAACCGAAGTCTACCAGAGATGGATCCAGTTCATTAATCTCACCTTGTTCCAAAATCAAGGCGGTAAACTGATTACTAGTGTTGGTTTCCTTTTCAGGCTGGGATTGAGTTTTACCTCGATCTTCTTGGGGTTCCTTTGGATCCGGATTTGCAGTGTTCATTCTTCTTCCTTTTTTCACCTGTTTCCATTCCTCCTCTTGGGGTTTCTCCTGAGTCCCCTGGATTGCTTTAGGGTAGTTTTTGACAAAGTGACCATACTCGTGGAACTTCTTGCACTTGAAGGGTAGTTGTTCGTAATCAACTTTCTGAATATGTTCCCATCCGTCCACACATAGGTTGATTATTTCCGGTAGTCCCTTCTCTATGTCAACCTCAACACAGATTCTGGCGCATGAGAATAATGGGCCTTTTGGCTCGGCTTTGTCAATATATTTTCCAAGTGAGTTCCCAATTACTTGGAGGGTTTCGTCATTCCAACAATGCAATGGAAGGTGGGGCAAACAGACCCAGACAGGGACAGCAAATGGGACATCCTTTTCAGCGTCAAAAGAGAGCATCCATCGATTGAGGTAAAGCCCCCTCAGACCCATGAAATAGGGGCCACTTCAAAAAATCAGATCCCTATCTTCTTTATTTTGAAATAGGAAGGCAAAAAAGCCTTTTCCACAGAAGCAATGCTGCAAACCACCTGAAATGAATGGCATCCAGTTCTTCTTTACCCAGTTGTCCATTTTTTTCGGTGATGGCTAAATCCCCGTGAACTGACCGATCAAACCCTTTTCGCTCAAGGCGAGGGCTTTTAATTGTGAAGCCGCCGACATAATCTGGATCTTAGGAGCTTTAGCTCGTTTGATAAATCCATCGCCAGAAGAGGCCGTCGATTGAGGAGGAGGGGGTGAGGTAGCCACAAGGGCTTGAAATGCCTCATCCAGCAGGAGCCTACGGGCCTCCGGACTCGGGTCCGGAGGGAGATCCATCTCTGGAGCAGAGTGAGAAAACCTTCAACGCAAGAGGCACTAGGAGGCTCACGCGCAGATTGAGGCAACAATATTGATGTACAATCCCAACTAACTGACCCAAGCCGACATAACTAATATAACCATACTAATGATAATTACCACTAATGGACCAAAGCTGACATCAAAACTAATGTAATGAACCACAATTTAGGGGAAATGTGCCCATATTTAAGGATTAACATGGCCCTCCCCTTCAGACAAGTGTTGTCCTCAACGCTTGATTAGTTGCGGATGCCTCTGTATGAAGGACTCATCTTCCCACGTCGAATCTTCAACTGGTAAGTTCTTCCACTTTATGAGGTACTTAGTAATAGCCCGATTTCGTAGCTATTTAGTCCTTGTTTTAGTGATTTGTTCAGGTTCCAATATGACTTTTCCTTCTTGATCAAGCTCCGGAAAGATTGTTTGAATTGGGATCTTGTCTCTTATTACCTTCTTTAAGCAAGAAACATGGAAAACTAGATATACTCTTGAAGATGAAGGGAGTTCCAATTTGTAAGCCATACTACCAATATTTTGCAACACTTTATAAGGACCATAATACTTGGGTGCTATTTTATTGTCCTTCTTTAATAACTTGAGAGACATATGCTTGTAAGGTTGTAGCCTGAGAAATACCCAATACCCTTCTTCAAAAATCCTTTCACTACAATGTTGATCAGCTTATTGTTTCATCCTGTTTTTTGACATAGTTAGGTTGTCCTTAAGTATCTGGAGAACTTCTTTCCGGTGCTCTATGTGATCTTCCACGGCTTGAACTTTAGATTTTCCTTTTAAGGGAGATGTGATAGATGGAGGTTGGTGCCCATAAAGTGCCATAAATGGAGACATTTTTGATGATGTATGGAAGGAAGTATTGTACCACCATTCTTCCAAAGACAACCATTTCTCCCATTGTGTTTGTTTATCAGATGCAAATCAACGAAGATAGCCTTCCAAACACTTGTTCACTATCTCAGTTTGCCTATCAGATTGAGGGTGATAAGATGAACTATGAGCCAATTGAGTACCCAAACAAGAAAATAATTCAGTCCAAAATTTTCCAGGTAAAATTGGATCTCTATCACATACAATAATCTTCGGATTTCCATGTAAGTTCTGAATAGTTTCCATAAAGGATGTAGCTACTGTACTTGCATTAAAAGGGTGAGAGAGTGCATAAAAGTGTGCATACTTCGTGAGTCTATCAACAACCACCATAATAACCTTATTTCCTTCAGACTTGGGTAGACCTGTGATCAAATCCATGGAGACTTCCTCCCAACATTGGCAAGGTATGTCTAATGGTTGTAGAATTCCTAGGGTCTTAACTGTTTCACCCTTATTTTGTTGGAAAACCAAGCATTCAACCACGAACCTTTGAACTTCAAATTTAAGGCCTTCCCAAAAAAATTCCTTCTTGACCCTGTGGTAAGTTTTCGGGAATCCTAAGTGCCCACCTATAGGAGAGGCGTGTAATTCTGAAAGGACCTTCTGCTTGAGTTAGGAGTTTTTGCATAAATATAAGAGATCCTTATACCATAGTGAATCATTTTTCCACACAAAAGTATTTGATACACTAGGATTATTCTGTAGCTTTTGAATGAGCGTCCACATAAATAGGTCCTTTTTTCATTCTTCCCTTGCTACTACTATCCAATCTGGTTGTAGAATGGAAATGGAACAAAATAATGCCCCAACATCTTCATCTTTTCTCGAGAATGCATCTGCCATCACATTATGTTTCCCCTTTCTATAGATGATTTCAAAGTCATATCCCAACATCTTGGTTACCCACTTTTGTTGCTCTTATGAAGATAGTCTCTGTTCCAAGAAATATTTAAGACTATCATGATATGTTTTGACCTTGAAGTGCCTACCTATGAGATAAGGACGCCATTTCTTAAGAGCACGTAGTATTGCCAACATTTCCTTCTCACAAGTGGGCTTTTGTAAGTTCTTTCCCTTGATTGGATGACTTATGAAAGCAAGTGGATGTCCTTCTTGCATTAGAACAGCGCCAATGCCATTTCCTAAAGCATCACATTCCACAATAAAGGTTTTTGTGAAGTCTAGTGTGGCCAATACAGGAGATGTGCACATTGCCTGTTTAAGTTGTTCAAAAGCTTGAGTTGCCTTTGCAGTCCAAGAAAATGCATCTTTCTTCAATAATGTTGTTAAAGGCGCTGTTATTCTTCCATAATTTCGAACAAACTTGCGGTAGTACCCTGTCAGACCTAAGAATCCTCGAAGATTCTTCAGGTTTTTGGGAATCGACCAGTCTATCACGGCTTTAATTTTGTTAGGGTCTACTTTGACACCTTCATGAGATACAATATGACCCAAATACTCTACCTCCTTCACCCCAAAGAAACATTCGGAAGGTTTTGCATATAGTTGTTGCTCTTGTAGTAGTTGTAGTACCTTGTCAACATGTTGAACATGTTCTTCCCAAGACTTGCTATAGATTAGTATATGATCAAAGAATACTAGCACAATTTTTCTAAGAAAAGTCTTGAAAATGGAATTCATCAAACCTTGAAATGTGGAAGTTGCATTCGTGAGACTAAATGGCATGACCAGAAATTCATAATGAGCTTCATGAGTTCTGAATGTTGTTTTTGGGATGTCTTCATCTTTCATTCTAATTTGATGATACCGAGAACGAAGATCCAATTTTGTGAATAAAATTACTCCATGTAATTCATCTAGCAATTCACTAATGACATGAATGGGGAACTTATCTTTAATGGTGAGCTTGTTGAGCTCTCTATAATCTGGACACATACACCACAATCCATCTAGCTTTTGTACCATTACCACTGGTGCAGAGTAAGAACTTTGGCTAGACCTAATTATGTCAACCTCTAACATTTCTTCAACCATACACTCAATTTTAATCTTTTGTCCATAGGGGTATCTGTAAGGTCTGATGTTAGGAGGAACACTTCCTGGGATTAAGTGAATAGCATGATCAAAATCTTGGACAAGTGGAAGACCTTTCGGAATATCTTCAAATAACTTGGAATGCTTATTGATGACCCTTTGGAGATATGGGGAAATAAGAGGCTTAGATGTTTGAACATCTAACGAGCATAATTGTGCAATTACACCTTGATGTCCATTTTTCATCAATTTTTTCATACCATTAGAGCTTATCACCTTGCTTGGTTTCCCTATGATACCCTCTAATTCATATTCCTTTCCTTCCCATAAAAATTTAATGAAAAGCTTCTGAAAATTAAAAGCCACAGTTCCCAAAGATTGTAACCATTGAACTCCCGAGACAACATCAGTACCACCCATTGGAATAGCAATCATTGTATTTTTCAATACATTCTCTCCCATAGTAAGATTTATATTATGACATTTCCCCGAGCAGTTGATCGTTCCTCCATCTGCAATCATTACTTGAAACTTTGGTGCTGGATATACAAAGCAATAGAGAGATTTTGCTAATTTATAGTGAATGAAATTATGAGTACTACCATAATCAATCAACACTGTTACCTTTTTCTTTTTGATAAATCCTTCGATCTTAAGAGTTTGAGGAGTGCTAATTCCAGCCAATGCATGACATGATATGGTGGGAGTAATCTCCTCTGAAATAGTATCTTCTATTTCTTCATCTGGAGATGGTTCTTGTTCTTTTGGTTCTCCCTCTTCACATTCTATGTAAAATAATTTCTTCTCACCACACTTATGTCCTTTACTATGCTTGCTGTCACAATTAAAACATAGACCTTTTGCTCTTCTTTCATCTAGTTGTTGAGGTGTCAACCTTTGAGGTGGGTTAGAAGAAGTAACAATATTCTCTCGGTATGTGTTGGAGGTGCTCTTTCTAGTAGTCATCATCATATTTTTACTTTCAACCTTCCTTGCCATCATGAAGGCCTTCTCAAAGGATGGTGGTTCAAAGAGACGCACCTCATGTTGAATGTTATCCTTCAAGGTGCCAATGAAGAGATCCAACAGATTATCTTCTGAAATGTTATTCACTCTAAGACTTAGCAACTAGACCTTTTTGCTTGAGATTTATTAATTGGCTAAATAAGGTATTGCTATTAATATCCCCATAATGTGCAATCAATTCTTCGGTGAATATAGACCAAGATATAATATAGTAATTTTTACGGTCACAAAGCCATTGGTACCACACAAACTGATCAGGCTTTATATATAATGATGCAATATTTACTTTTTGCAAAGTTGGCACCTGGTGCAGATCAAAGAACTGCTCCATCTGAAATATCCATGTTATTGGATCACTGCCATCAAACTTTCTCGTGTCAATCTTGGGAAGTTGGGTACCCCTTGGTGACCATCCCTGATGACCTCCATTACCAGAATCATTTCCTCTTAGAATATTCTTATTCATGTAAGGTTTCTCAACATGAGAATTATTTTTATCCTCCTGAGTATCCTAGAACACATCATCACCTGTAGGAAGAGCATCCTTGAATTTTGTATGAGATTAACAATATTTGTCATATTCCCCATCAACTTCTCCTCTAGATTGAGTAAATCAACTGTTCTCATTGAACCTTTCATATTTTCCTCTATTTTATTCAACTTCTCCTCTAAATGATCCAAATCAAATTTTTTCACAGACCCTTTAATCATATCTTCCAACTAGGACACTCGAAAAGAGAGGTCTTCCCTTTCATCATGTGTCGAGGATGGATCCTCTGGTGGTTTGGATGGAGTGTGAGTCTTTAGAATTCCTTTTGGTGGCATTTTGAACAATATAAATAGATATCACACCTTAAGTGTCACGATAATTAGATCCTTTTACTCAAGGTTAATCAAAATTAAAAATGGCGTACCTTTTCAAAGCTTGATTGGAAGACAATTTTAAGGCCGACTTGAAACTGATGTAAATTTTAAATTTCTGCTCCTCTGGGTCTGAAAATTCGTACTGTTGTAGCCTGATGCGTCCTCTTTCCAATGCCACAAGTCTGACCTGATTTTGATTTACCAATAAGAAGTTATAACGAATCTCCAAACACCTCTTATTTTTGGTCTTTCAAGAATAGCGAACGTGTATTGTATACCACGTGTCCAATATTTTGTATTTGAGGCTGCAAATCCTACCACAAATACTGTGGTCCGTCTTATTTCATATGCAATAGGTCTCACTCAATTTGGATCTTTCATGCCCCAGATATGACCTTTTTGCTCAGAACACATGTTCTAGACTAGTTTTTGGACTAGTAAGAAGCCCTAGCTTCTAGAGAAAATATCTTCGAACCTGTAATGTTTCAAGATCTGAAACTTGGACCACAGTTAGTTTGGATTTTTTCCTAGATGGGTTTTAAGTCTCGCTCTCTTAACCCTTGTGGACAAAAAATTATAGCCAAAATTCCAAGATAACTCGTTTTGAAGAAACTAGTCCCGAGGAAAGGGCTCTGATACCAAATGTTATGCAACAAATTTCCAAAAAGAGTGAAAAGAGAAGAAATAGATTAGAAAGAGTACTCCACGACTTGGTTGAAGAAAATAGTTGAATAACAAGCCTCTTCGAGGGAGCAACCTGCTTAAGCAATGTACTAAGTACACAAGACAAGACAAGACAAGATACTCCAAATGAAATGTCTCATTCCTATATATAAGAGACTAAGGGGTACAATCCCAATTAACTGACCCAAGCTAACATAACTAATATAACCATACTAATGGACCAAAGGCGACATCAAAACTAATGTAATGAACCACAATATAGGGGAAATGTGCCCATATTTAGGGCTTAACAAGTTTTGTGATAATTGCAAATTAGTAAAATTGGCTAAATTGCAAGTATTTTACTTCATAGTTAGTTAATGAATGCAACTTTTGCTTATTTGTACTGTTTATGAGTTATAATTTACAACATGAAATAATTGACACTTCCATGATTAAATTTGGGTACATAACTATTTTACTTCATAATTGATTAATGAGTGCAATTTTTGCCTATTTGTAAGATTTATGTGTTAGCATTTACACATTTACACCACCATTCAAAATTGAAATAGATAATTATTTCACTAATATTACATTTTGACTATTTAATAAGTCCTAAAGTTGAAGTTGAGGAAATGTTTGTATGTGAAGGGATTTGATCCTTCTAGTTAAGATTTATCTAATTGTTATACTAATAGTATAGCAATTAGATAAATTTATTCATTAATTGTTCATCCCATTACAAATTCCATAACTAGCATTTGTCCCTGGAGGGGCAAAGTGAATGCCGGTAGGAAAAGAGGAAAGGTAGAAGAAACAAAGATAGGGGTAAATCTATGCTCGGGTATCACGTCAATCAAAGATACGACATCTGACATGTTTGGCAATAGAATCAAGCTCATCAAAGAACAAGATACATGGTGCGGATTGTCAAGATTTGTCAAAAATCTCTTGTACATTAACCTAAGTTTCTCCAAACCACATTGTTAATAATTTTAGGCCTTTTACACTGATGAAATCAGCTTGACACTCATTAGCAATGGCTTTTGCAAGCAGATTCTTCCTACAATGAGGTGATCCATAAAACAATAGCCTACGAAACAACATTGAATCATTGGTGATTTACCGTTCGAAGGTTCCTCTTGACATTTTCCAAACATTGGGCACCTCAACAAACTATCGAACAATTCTTAACATGTTGTTATTTATACACTATTTACTATAAATAAACAAATAAAGATAGAAAGACAACATTGCACCATAGTGTTTATATACACAACTTAAACCTTCCAAACCTTCTAAGGGATGGGTCAATATTATTTGGCTGTTTGTTGCTCCAATCATAATAAAATAGACTCGAGTTTTTAGCTCATCCAAAGTAATGATCTCATGTACAACTTGTTGGTTCGCTAGATGAGCTATGAATTTTGTTGCTGCCAATAATAGAGGTTGCATAATAGTTAAACAGAAAATAAGCATATCATGCAAAAGATAGTTTCAAAATAAAATAGGAATTGACAAGGTCAAAAATTAGCTAATAAGATAAAGGCAAACTAACCTTGCCATTACGTTTGAATGCCCTTTTAAGCTGGAAAATAATTATTCTCAAAAGCAGATTACCAACTTCTGGAAACTTTATATTCACCACAGCAACCAAGGCAGTGAAAAACATCAGTAAATGCAGGTGATGCCATTTGGGATCTCATACATGACCTGCAACTCTCTTTTTTCGAGTTGAAACAACGGGGGGATTCGCTTTTGACAATTCTACAGTAGTTTGCCCCTACTGTTCCATTTCTAGGAGTTTCATCATCTCTCCTCTGTTCATGGTTATGACTATCAACCCTCGCATCTAGCTCCTTATGTGAAAGGCCCGACCTTGATCTCTTGTAATTGTCTGTAATCGACGTGATTTGCTCATTTGCAGTGAAATGGTTGGTGACCTTTGTTGTTTTATACCGATGTTGGTGTCAATTTACTTTTTCCGAAAACTTTCATCATTAGCCAGTCGGTGTGTCTCGTTCAAGTGATGCGAAACTATCGGCGCAACATGCAGAACCGATGCGAAACTCTCGGCGCAGATTCGTCAAAATGATGCGAAAATTCACAAAACAACTGCGACATGTTTCATCGTAAAAGCATGAGTTGTACTTAGCCGAAAAATCACCCTTTTCTCGAAACTCTTAGGTGGAAATCAAGATTACAAGACATTTGAAGGAACCACAAAAGTTCTTAATCGTGTTACCTCCACCTAAGGGAATTGTCAAATTCATATTGTCCCCATTTGTTTTCGCATAAGGTGTCTCACCAACAACCACAATAGCCATGATAGACAATATCAGCAGCAAGGTCATTCATCACGGTACACCCTTGCTTCAATTCATTTCATCTTGAAAGTTCCTTGATGAGATCTTGCTCCGACAGTCCATTGTGATCTTCTGAATATGAGAGTGCAGGAAAATCTCCATATGGACATTAAAAGGAAAAGATATGTAATCAAATCTTCCTCGATGTTTTGAACTACATACCTAACCCTTGAATATATTGAAATACATTATATCCTTGTGCTCATCTATGAGTGAAACCATGCATTCCAACAACATAATAGTCATTGGGAACAAATGCAACTACAAATCCATAATACTTTATATCCTTGTGCTCATCTATGAGTGAAACCACGCATGCCAACACCAGAATATTCATTGGGAACAAATGCAACCACAAATCCAACCCTCTTGCATTATAATAAAGAGTCCAAATTAGTTGTGGTTCTTCTAGAAGATTGTTGCGATAAAGAACTTAAAGGGAAAAATCATTACAAAAGTGAGTATGAAAAAGATTTTCAAGAAGATAAAAAGCAGCAAACAGTTGAGGAAGTTACTGTCCCATATTATCATCAAGAAACCTTTGTCTAAGAAGAATACCAAGAGACTCAAATGCTTTATAATACAACACTAAATTTATCGTCAAACTACACCACGAAATCTAATCCACGATCAAGCCAAGACTTCATATACGTTGTAGTGTCGGAAATGACTATGAACACCATAGCACACCATGATGAACACCATTCCAACTTGACATCAATAGACATTCAATCTATTAGTCAGGTCAATATGAGTCTTATAACCAAGTTTGTCTTAGTTGTCGATGTGTGTTCTCTTTTTACTTCTATCCAATCAACACATTTTTATTTTTGGCAATTATTTGCTTATTGTGATCATTTAATGAATATAATACTCATCAAAGAATGATAAATGTTATATAAACATATACCCTTTGCACCACACGCCGAATAGCAATAGTGAGGCTAGGCTTTATAAATACATACCAACTCAAACTCGTTGCCAATGTGGGATAAATCCCATTAGTCGAATCAATATCCACCGTTGATTGTTTGATCTGACGGATGCTGAGTCTCCTCTTTTCACTCTAATAATGGTAGCAGGAACGATTCTTGTATATATTTCTATTTGACGTGCAACCAAAGTTTTTCTCATTAACTCTGACCCCTTTGCTCTGCAGGATGCTGAGGAACCCCGAGTGAGCCCTTAAGCTAAGCTGGCGTAAGAGCCATGCACAGATCGTTGTTGAGATCGGAGGCCTTTGAAAACACTCAACCTGTTAAGTTGAATAGCAAGGAGTGTTGGAAAATTTTTGTGAACGGAATGTGTCTGACTCATCCTCTTTCTTGACATCCAGTAACGCTTCATCAGAATCAAGCGACTCTCTTAGTTCCTCTAAAAGCAACATCCACAAGTTCCCATGTACCGTCTCCCCCACCTCCTCCGTCGGTTTAGGGTTTACGTATCAGTTCATGAGTTTTTTTCCCAGGAAGAAGGGGGAAAATACAAAATGTGCCAAAACTTGCACACAGTATCTTTCCATTTAAATACCAAAACCTACCATACTTATCCAGTTTGCGAAGAAAATAAAGGGATACTTATCTAGTTTGTGAAGAAAATAAAGGGATACTTATCCAATTTACGAATAAAATTACGGGAAACGGAACCATAGCTCGACATTTTTTTAGTCAAACAGTCACGGTCCCTCACTATTAGTGGCCAACCTATAAGCTATTTTTGATTCATGGGTTGCACTGCTTTAACCTTTTTTTTTAAGCTCCAAACTGCCAAAATGGGCATTTTTGTTAGGCGGACCTTGGAAAGTCAAAATAAAAACAACAATTTGAGGCGTAACAGATCTCAGCGTATAAGGATAGACAACTTAGAGACAAGATCTACTCTGTTATGGTATGAAACGCGTTCCATTCCCCTACCAGTTCTCTGATGGCCACCACATTCATGAATCAGATGTTTGTTGAACAACTGGGAATAGAAGGAAAATGACAAACTCATCGTCACTCCTTGTCTGTATAGAATTGAATGGAGCAGGTTGTAAGGTTCAACCCAAGGCATTGATAAAGTGAGAATCACTTTTCTTTCTTTTTTTAAGATTAGGGCCTAATATTTACATTATCAAAAGAGAGGTTACAGTCAAATTGTGACTTCGTGGAAGGCCTCACTAATCCCCTTTCCAAAATTCCTTCACTAGCCTCAAGTGAATCAAACTAATATACTTGCAACTCACGCATCTTAAAGAGTTTAAACTAAAGTTTTTGTCTATGACTCTACAACCTAGAGTACTAAAACTAAACGATTTTACCATGCCTATCTATGTTGTAACACTGGTACTATAATGATGCTAGGCGAGGACTTTTAAACAAAAATGGGAATCTAGAGTTTATATGAAATCAAGAGACCAACTATTCTGAAAAATTAGACCATCTAGGATTGATACAGACAGGAAAGCTAATCATCATTTGGAATGTTGATGACCGGGACTACTTTGGACTCGGATTCTTATGTGGTTGCAGGAGCCAGCTAGGTAAGAGTCAACCTTAATAATGGATGGGAAAACAAATTATATAACTTAAAAATTACAATCAAAATAGCACTAATTATAAAGATTCGAATCTAAACTTGTCTTGGACAACGATGAAAACCCTTTACCAAATGAGAACCCACTAGTGACTCCCCACCCTACAACACTCCTGTTGTATCCGTGCACTTTGAAGTGTAAGATATCAATATTCATAAATTTATGCGGATAATTGGGTGTTTTCTAGACATATAATAGAAAATATGATCCGTGATATTGGAGAGATAAGAGAAGTGTGTATGTTTGAATGCGAATGCATATAAGTGTTACTTGTTTTTAACGCGAAGTCACGTTAGGAGGAGAGCAGATAAGGATTGCTACCACATAAGTCTGCTTGCCCACCTTAACAATTATTCAAGAAAGCGATATCCGCAAATTCATGCGCAATTTAAATGCAAAATGGATGGCTGCTTAAAAAAATAATGCAGAATTCAAATGAATGAAGCCTCCCACATTGTATTCCACGCTGAACCAGAAGATTGTCGACCATGCTATTCCGTGATTGTGCAATTTTTTAAGGAGAGCTAGAAAGCGTACATATGTTTTTCTCTCCCACATGTCAAACACTTTGTAAGAAATCAAGCTCTGGCTTGCACTGTGAATAGATTCCTCCCATGTGCCTGGCGGCTATGGATTTCTTGAAGAGGTCTGCAATTTCGAGGACTTTCAGCAGATTTTAGCCTGATTCTACCTGGCCTTCTATTGATATATATCCCATTGATTAATAGGTCTCGAATACAGTTGTTTCGATTTCTATTTAGCGACGTGTTTGGTGGAATATTTTCTTTTCTTGCAAATCTCGCGTCGATCTCGTACGGTTCTGATATCCATGGCCAACTGTAACAGATTAGTAGTTATCGGTTTGTTCCTTGCAGCGTTCCTTGTGTTTTGTGTACCACTTGCGTACTCTACTGGTAGGATATTTGAACACCATATTATGCGCGACGACCATGGAGAGAAGGATTTCAGGGAAGTGAATAACAGTTTGTCTCGAAAATTGGTCGATGTAGCCAAAGTTATAGTAGTATCCAAGGTTCAGGGAAACGGTGATTACACAGCCGTCCAGGATGCCATCAATGCGGTTCTAGACAATAATGGCAATGGATTTTAATCTGTGTCAATGCCGGGTACTTATAGGTGAGCAATGAATGAACAATGCTTAAAGTTTTATAAGAAAATATGACTCGAATACTGTAAATTTATGAGAGAACTAATACGTATTTTCAACATCTTCACATAAGTAAGCCGTGTTGAATTCAGAATCCATAAATTGAAGTAGCTAATTTGAGGTCTGGCTGGGTAGACATGCATGATTTTGGATAAGACCTTCAAAATGTCCAACAATAGTGGATTTCGTAGATTCAGGATGAAATCTGATATATTTTTTATTATCGAACGTTCTCTCAATTAGCATTTAAAGATTACATTATGTCCAGAAACGAGGCTTTGATAATGGGAAATTGGATAACATCCTTGCATGGAGTATGGATAACATATTTACCAATAATGGAAATTACATCGGTTAAGTACAACAAATAGCAAAGCAATCTATACTCGTGTTCTTGCTATTACTACTATGAATGCAAGCTACCCTAATTTCATGTATACATGTATCATCATAATAGAAGCTTTCATGTTATACAATATCAACATAATAGAAGCTTTCATGTCATACAATACATGTTAAACTCATAACAAGGAATGTTATAATAGTCCATAACATTATGCACATTAAAGAGTGCTCACTCATACATCAAGGGAAGTAAACTAAGGTGAGTATGTGCCAAAGAATGCTCCAAATTCATACATGGTGTGACACTTAGGTGAGAAAAAATGTTTTGGAAAATGAGTGTTACTAATCTAGAAGCTTTAAAAATACACTTTGTAAACAAATTGGGAGACCGATGTCCTCAACGCTCATATGTCCAAGCTAGACTATTTATGACCCTAAACCATTCATATCTACTCATACAAAAGCAAATATGAGGGCACAACCAAGATAATATTGATCAAATAAATACCTGTGGAGTACATCGATTGAAAGCCATACCAACTTAGTATCAACAAATAAACAAATAGGAGTAACTGAGCTACATATTACGAAAGATATGGGCTCATACACACTGAAGAGGACAAGTGCATATCTACAACCCTTACGCCAAAAGAAAATGGAATGACCAATGGAATTCCACAATGATGCTTCTAACCATGCAGTACAAATTACCTTTCAACATAACTGTTGGTACTAAAATCTTCCCTATCAAATTTTTTAGTTTCCAGCAACATGTTGACTCAAAAGAAGACGTTGTTGAAAGTTCAAACATACAATGATGTTTTTGCTAAAACTTTGAGTTAGTTTCAGCCTGGTTAATTTCTTATCACCTCAAACCTCCATCCCAATCAATTTGTAACCTATGTGTAGCCTTGTTCTCTTTGTTTGCTCAGAAAGCCATTCATTTTCTCAAATCCTTATCCAATGTGCAAATTCCACCATTAGCTATCTCAGGTATTATGATTTTTAATAATATTATCATTTTAAATAAAATATTTTTCTTAATTGTTCATCCCATTACAAATTCCATAATTAAAAAATAAACATAATATCTTATACACAAACACGTAGAGTTAATAAGTATATCCATATCTCTTCAATGGTTACATTAATATACATATAATGCACAACTTTCTCGGGATGGGGTCGGCAAAAGATTGTACCTCACTTGGTGAGTGAAGGAGGCCCAGGCTCTTCAAAAAGTTTGGGGTGGGGTGGGGTGGGGTTAAATTCCCCAACTCTACTATATTCTATTCTGAAGAAAAAAAGTATACAATATATTTTAGGGGAAGAGAATAATTTAGAGTTGGAAAATTTTATTCCTGCCCACACAGAAGAGTCCTAATTTAAAAGATTTTGTGAATAGCGGGAAAAAACGCCATCCTGTTCAAGAAAACCAACAGAGTGGTCGTCCACATCGCAAATTTGTCAGCCGTTTATCAACGAATCCAAAGTTCAGGCAATTCTTTTTCAGTTTCTCTGCCAGGCGAGGGTTATACATCCTGAAATTATGCCACCGCCGTGAGAGTACGGGGACTTCTATTGCATATGCATATGAAAGACAATTCGCTGTTCTAGAGCCGAACTGACACAATCTGCATCCAACAGTTAACTGTTTTTTCGCACAAGGCCACCATAAAACGAATACATACATGAAATATCCTCCAGCATTGTCATACGAACTTATGCGAGGGAGCGCATATTGAATGAAACTTCATTGTCAATAACCCGGAGGTTATCGCACCTACGAATACAGAAGAATCCGTAATCCCCCGACCGAGGGCAACAGCGACCGACCGACCGCAACAGAGGGCAACAGCAACAGCATCACAGCGACCGAGGGCAACAGCAACGGCGACCGAGGGCAACAGCAAAGCATCTGAGCTGGCAGAACGTGAATCGGTTCATAGTGCTACAGACAAACACAGCGTCGAGGGAAACAGGTGTCTCTCCCCTTACAGACAGGTGGGGTCAGGCAAGCAGAGCTTTGCCACTTTGTGAACTGCATCGATAGCCACATTCGATTCAGGTATTTAGTCCTATCCCATAGTTTGTGTCTTTTTCCTATGGCAATGGAAACACATTCGGCACCAAACATAAAAATGAGCAAGGAATACCCGCCTCTATTGAAACAAATCATTTAGGCCAAGTGAAAATTGCAGCTTCAAGCAAAACAGGGAAATGGGTTTGAGTTAATGCCAAACAGTTTCGGGCTATTTTAAAACGTAAAGCAGCTCGTTTAAAATGGGAGCAGACAAGGAAGAAAAAGTCTGAACGAGAAAACACCTTGGCTCTGCATAAGAAACAACCGCCTCTCTTTCAAAAAGATGGAGATAACAAAACCAAAGGCAGCAAGGATTATACTTTATACAGCCCCACATCTACACCTCTTACCTGGTCATCTGATCTATATGTACGAGAGTTACTAAATGCTAAGAGGAGATTGGAGGATTTGGAGGTCAAAGAACAGGAGAGAGACCTTAGAATCCAAATATTAACAACATAAAATCAGGGTTTAGTAGAAAGCAACAAGGTTTTAAAAGATCAAGTGTCTCTGTTGCAAGAAACTCTTTCTGTAGGAAAGGTGGAATGGTAAAGGATGAAAGATGCTTGGCAAAGCATGAAGGATGAGGCAGGTGAAATCAGTGGTGGGGTGAACTCTAAAACATCAAATGAGGAGGGGAAAGCAGCTGAACAAACAAACAATCAGGGAGTGAAAGGAAGGGGAGAAGAGAAAGGAGGTTCCACGAAAAAAACGTGGGCACAAGCTGTTAGCAAATTTGCCAATAACTTAGGAGAGGCAAACATCTAGGCGAACACTATACATGATAGGGAAATCAAAGAAAGACAAGTTAGAGTAGCAAACATAATTATTAAAGGTGTGAGAGATTATGGTGAAAATGAAGGTACGCTTGATCTTGCAAGAGACTTTTTGAGAGACAAGATGCTTTGGCAAGGCCGAATTTGCCAAGCATGGAGGGTGGGCAAGCCCAGTGACGAGAGAGCTAGACCCATAAAAGTCACCATGTCAAATACACATGACAAGCAAATCCTGCTAAGCAATAAGCAACTCTTGAGAGGATCTCGCTTTTTTCTAGAAGAAGACTTAACTATTAGGCAGCAAGAGGAAAGAAGGGAAGAGATGTCAGAGGTTAGGGCAGCAAGAGATGAGGGAAAAAGAGCATGGTTGTACAAAGGTAAAGCGGTTATTGCCTATTTTGGCCCTCCAAAATCAAAACAACAATGCGGTAATCAAGAAAGGTCAACAGATCCCTTAGCAGAAAAATATGAAACAAAGACAGTATGGGCAAATAGGGGTGAGGACTCGACTTTGAGTCTTGTATGCCAAAACAAATAGCAGTCAAGCTCTACTCAGGTTTCCTTAAGTTTAGTTTGTTGGAATTGTAGAGGCTATGCTTGGAGACGGGGACCTGGGTTAGGGCCTATTGCGGAAGATAGAGACATAATTTGTCTAGTGGAAACGCATGAACGGGAAGGATGTAAGACACCTTTGTTTGAAGGGTACTTGAAGATGGCAGTGTGGAACAAGGCGGCAGAGAATGGCAAGGGACACGGGGGTATCATTGTCTTAGTAAGAAAAAAAAAGGACGTCTCATTTAGTTAGAAAAAGAAGACTCAAATAGACAATTCATTTGGTTTAAAATATCAGAAAATGGAAATATCATCAGAATTGCAGCATGTTATTTTGCCCCGCAAGTTTCAAAAACTTACAAAAGCGGGGGGCTTAACCACAGAGACCCCTTTTCAGAGACATTGCAGCGTATTCCCAACTAAGTGAAGTCCTTCTAGTGGGTGACTTCAATGCTAGGACTGCAAATGAGCGAGCAAGTATCCTCCGTTGTAAAGAAGACTGCAATCCTATTTGGCTCACAGAAGAAAGTAATCATCAGTGGACAAGATTTTCAGAGGACAATAAAAGTTGCAATCTTTTTGGGGAGCAACTGCTTACTCTATGTGGAACTTTTGATTTGGTCATCTGCAATGGTTTGGATAGATGGGTGAATTCGAGAAATTCACTTGTAACACTTACAATGGTGCAAGTGTAGTGGATTATGCAATTTACTCACATGGCATGTGTGAGAGAATGGAGGAATTTCGGATTGGGGATCAGATATGGGATCTGAAATCTGATCACAAACCAATATATCTAAGATTCTCTTGGACCGAAAAGCAACAGGATGAAATAAAAACTCAGTGCATTAAGCAATCACCCTCAAAGGGGAGGATTCTTTTGACGCAACAAAATTGTAATACCTTCAAGATAGCATTAGAGAGGCTTTTCAAAGAGGAGAAAATTCAATGTTAGGGCCTTCATAGCCACGAGCTAACAGATCTAATCCAAAGAGCACTTTTAGAATGCAAAAGAGCAAGAAATAAGAAATCTGAAACAAATTGCTTCCCGGTTAATGCTTGGTTTGACGAGGAATGCAAAAAAGCAAGGAGAACTTTGAAAGAGTCAAATTAGAAAGAAATAAGCTTAAAACTTTACAAGCAGATTTTAAGAAAGAAAAAAGATGATTTCATGATTTCACGTAGGGAAGAGCTAATCTTCCTTGGGAAAAACAACCCCAAGTTATTTTGGAAGGAATTGCAAACCAAAAAGAAGCAAACTGAAAACAATATCACAGCCTATCAATGGCTTGAATATGCAAAACAACTTTATGAGCAAGATCCTAAGGCTGACGGCCATTGGTCAACACCGCTACTAAGCTTTTCATCGTGCAAGAGGTCAAGGTGGGTATTAAGAAGTTGGGTGTTGGAAAGGCAAAGGATTTAGTTGAAGTCCAAGCAGAGTATTTAAAGTGGGGTTCGAAAACTCTTGCGCCTCACATCACGAGGATTTTCAACAACATCTTTCAGCAGGGCTTCCCTACAGATTGGACAACTAGCCTAGCAATACCTCTTTTCAAGAGTGGCGATGCGAGTAATCCCTCCAATTACAGGACCATAATGATAAATCCCTTGTTTGCCAAGCTATTCGGAAGTATGCTAGAAAACAAAATTAGCAAGTGGGCGGAAGAAAGAGGTAAGTGTGCTAAAGGACAAGCAGGTTTCAGACCCAAACACTCCACGGTTGATCACGGTATAACGTTAAGACACATCATTGAGAAAGTGTGGGAGAATAAAGAGGAAGCCTTTTGTTGCTTTGTCGATTTCAAAAAAGCTTTTGACACGGTCCCTAGGGATAAGCTATGGCATAGAATGGAAGAACTTGGGGTTCCTATGCATCTTAGAGCAGCTGTCCATAGATTGTACGAGGAGGTTAAAGTCAAAATCAGAACATCAGCTGGGATCTCTGAAAGTTTCAGGAGCGATATTGGGGTCAAGCAGGGGTGCCCATTGTCCCCTACCCTGTTTGGGTTATATATTGACAAACTTGAAGAGTGGCTAAAGCTACAGGACGGGGAAGGTGCTCTTCTGGGCGAGTTTGTGATAAGGCTTCTTTTGTATGCAGATGACCTTATTTTGATTGCTAAATCTGCTCTTGGCTTGCAAGAGCACTTATTGTCCCTTGAGCACTTCTGTAGAGCAGTGGGGATGCAAGTTAACACTAGCAAGACAAAAGTGGTAGTTTTCTCTAGCAAGAGAAAACATAACCAACACAAGTTCTACTTTGAAGGCAACACTCTTGAAGAAGTGGTAGATTACAAATATCTTGGGATTGACTTCAACAAAAATTTAAGCTGGGAAGGTTGCAGAAAGAAAAGAACTTTGGGAGGTTGGAAAGCATTTTACGCCTTTCAAAATAGATGCAGAGAAGTAGAGCTATGGGATTGGAAGACTACGCAAACTCTTTTTGGGCTATTAGTGATCCCAATTGTTCTATACAGGTGTGAAGTGTGGGCCAGCAGTACCTCTGACATACAGTGGCAGCAAATTGAGAAGATTAAAAAACGCTTGATTACCAACAAGTTCAAAATTAAGAGCTCAGTCCCCTATGATATCATGCTTAGTGAAGTGGGGGCAACCCCCGTTGAAGCGATTGCTATGGTGCAGCTCATAAGATATCTAAAAAAGATTGAGCAAATGGAAGACGATAAATGGCCTAAGGTGGCCTTCAATGACACATTATGCAAAAGAAAGAAGACTTGGATGCGGCAAAACAATAAATGGCTTAGTAAATGGGATATTTACCTGAACACATGCCCTACAAACAGTAAAGAGATGAAGGCCTTTGTTATCAACAAGTTCCACAAGCAAGTTTGGGGCACAAGGCTAGGGAGAAAGAAAAAGTACTATATTGAAGAGTTCAATCCCACCTACAACCATCATCAAAAAGATTATATAGGGGCTAATATATCATGGAGGGCCAAAATGCTTATTGCTCAATTAAGAACCAATTCCCACCAACTACGGTGTGAGACAGGGCGCTGGAAAAGACCAAAGGAAGCTTGGGAAGAGCGAGTGTGTACTTTTTGCACCTCAGGAAAAATGGAAACAGAAAAACATTTCATTTTAGAGTGTGAGGCCTTCAAGGACAGCAGAGACAACTATGTGAATATCTTGGCATTTAGTTCTTGGGATAATTTATTCAGTGAGGGGACCGTGGTGAAACTGGGGGAGCTCATCATCAAGCTAAACAGGAAAAGGGTGGAAATGCAAAAGTCAGTGGACAAAACAGTCTGTCCCATAAGCTATCTTAAGCCTCGCGGACGTTAAAATTTCTTTCTTTATTTCTTTATTTCTTTCAGCTTCGAGGTCATTCCGCACGGTGAGGAAAATATTTCAATTATAGAGCAAAGAGATTACAAATTTAATGAAGTCATGGCCATTGTTTTTAAATTGGTGTGTATTGTTGTAATGGGAAAATACCACCGTTAACATGTGATTTGATCGGACATGTTTTCCTTATGCCCTGTTTTGGTGGCGTCACTGTTTAATTTGTTCAAAAACGATAGCATGGTTATGAGGGTTCATAGTATCTTTATGAGGTTGGGAAATAGCTTGAACTTGATTGTATTCGTGACATGGAAAAATGCTTGGCTGTACAGGCTCAAGGAAGTTGTGGGTCTGTAATTGTTTGATTTTATGAACATGGGTTAGTAAGATAATTGGAAAATTCTATGAAATCATTAGAACATAGAGTTATAGTTATACACAGCTTGCCCGAAGCAGACAAGCATCTTTGCTCCTAGGTGGGTCTCATATGCTCAGGGCTGTATGCGGGAAAAACGCTAACGCTCCTTCCCCGATGTAGAAAAGCGACTTCGTTCCAATTTTTCTGGTTTTATATGCTCAGGGTTGTAAGTAGTGGCATTCGATCACTGCATCTTATATATAGAGATCTGCATATTCCCCTCCTTAACCAACTGCGGCTTAGACAACAGGATCACTTGCTCAATCAACAGAAGCTGCTGGTGACATCCCATCAGTAGAAGTGAGAGAAAGAAGCGGCATACCGAGTGGAGAGAGGCAAAACCCAAGCGAAGCGAGGCACAAACCCAAACGGAGAAATCACAATAGATTGGTCAGCCACTAAGTCATTTTACTAAACAACTGAACTGGCGAATCAATCCCACCGGCAGGGCCTTTCTTTATATTTCCACACATTCGCTATCGGTGTTCAAAGCCGACTTTTCTCCCGGTGGATTTAATGCATGCCCTGTTTCACAACTAGAACTCACCCTCTAAACCCTTACCTGGATAGTTAGGTAATGATCCTATATCCTTACTTCTGTCTTGCCTCCCCCTTCCCCCATGGAAATTACATAAACAGTTAATTAATACTAAAGAGGACTAGGTTAGGTAATGTTATGCATTGATTTAACATTAATAGGTTCCATTTTCCCTATATTGTTGGGTAGCTATGTTTGGGAATATTGCAGTTTCTCCATGGTATACATGGTAGCATCTTCGATTGCATGTGTATGTGTGACCCAAGATCTGCGGTCTCCGAGATCGTCATAGCACCCCGTTCCAGGTGACAATGCGCACCTATGCTACCCCCATAAACTGAAAGGGATGCAAAAGAAGGCAGCAGGAACAACATAGGATGGTTAGGGAAGTGGCGCTTACTACAGCGAATCGTAGTATGTGGGTGGATAGTGGACCTTTACAGGAGAGGTCATGGAATGAGATCTTACTTTAACTACGAAAACAACGTTAATTCTTACCTCTTGCTGGGCTAGCTTGAGCTTGAGTGGTTAAGTACTTTGGGTTACATGCAGGAGTCTTGGGGTTGATCTCCTGGGCTAGCTGCCTCTGTTGCGTACCTCAATGTGCCCACCACCAGATCATGCGTTGTAATCAGTCTGGATGGCTTTACACTAGTACCATTTGCAAAAAGCAGGGAAGTGCCAGGGTTTTCTATAAGGTTTTCCTTAGAAAAAACTTAGTTAGCTAATACACAATCATTAATTGTGCTGTGGGTTTTTATTTTTCAAAACACTAGAAAACTTACTAATATCAATTGCCCCTTTCTCTGTCCTGGTTTTCTTTTCCTCACTAAACAAGTTATGTTGCCAATTATATTTTATGTACAGGCGTTTAGCCTTTTCAGATTTCTGATTTCATTTTAACACAACAGTTTGTGCCTAAATAACTGTGCTGAGTCTTTATACATTCTGTTTTTTTGGTTGGTTGTGAAAATGCATCATATATTACATTAGAAATAAACTTGCATGTACATCAGAAGGATAACATCCAGGTGCCACACACTGATCTGACCAAATTCCCCTGCCTAAATAAGCAAGGAGGGCTAGCATATCTGCCTGGGATCCAATTGAAGGAGAATCTATAATTTCATGAAAAGTAGCCATTCTGGTGTAAATCTGATTAGCCAAATAAGGTCTGAAGATAGAAGCCTCTGCCATATTAAAAGGCGTACATGTATTGTGCAAAGGTACATGATATCAACGAGTCCAATAAAAGGAAATGCTGGTTAACCTGATAGCGTTCCACATACTCCCCCCCAGCCTGCCGACCATTCACTTGTCTGCAAACACAATCCCTTCCAATTTCTTGGAGTGACGATGATCCCAAAACATCCTGCAACCTTGCAGTTCTAGAAGACATGCTTATATATTCCAATGGATACTAACATGGCAAGTGCAACTCATATAATAAAAGATGTATATATATCAACCTGTTTCCATTTAGCATTCTACTGAAGTGATTGGTAGCTAATGATGTCTGCAGCCGTTTATTAGAATCAAGGCACCAAATTGTGGTTTGATGACGAGAGTAATACATTGATTATCCAATGTTTTATCTAGCACCATTCTTGGGGCAGTTATTGAAACTAAAGGTCTCCTATTTATACACATAATATCTTGTCTATGGTAATAATGCTAGATTTAGCAAGAAGTTCGAAAGGGGTGGGTGGAAGCTCAGTCGGCACTCAAGCAAAGTCACAAATTTTCCAGCTAGAAGAATCTCATATGGAACAAGGTGCAACCATCGCAGACCGACTTCTTGTTGACAAAGATGTCAATACATCTATTGATCTTGACATTTGCCACAGGTATCTCATCTCATACATTGTCTTGATTTGCCAATTACTGATTATTTGAAAATCAATCTAAAATGTTTGTGATGATAGGCGCGTCAAGGAGTTGGCTAAATTACAAGTACAATTAAGTGAACTCCAGGTGGAGGCTATATCTGTGGCAAAGTTAGAAATGTTTCATGACTCCCATTTGAGTAGACTTAAGGTAAGGCTCTTTGTTCCTTCTGTTGTAAATAATGAAGTGTTTAGGAAATATCTTTGACAATGCTCAAGGCTATTCTTAGTTGTTTTCATGTAAAGCAAATTTTATTTCATAGGAAATGCTACATGCATTACTTAAGTAAGGCCATTCTTAGATTCTCTTTGCAGTTTCATACTCTGTTCATTACCATTTTCTGACATGAAAGATTTGGTTATAAGAAAATGATTCCAGAGATGCGGGTGGAGTATGCTGCTCTTGTAGGAAAGGAAGATTGTTTAGGATACAATGGGATTGACAATCCTGGTATGCCCGCTTCCCTAAAAGTTTTTCACTCCCAAAATTTTTTGTGGGTTATTCTTTGCCATTTTAATGTCTTATGTTTTTGTTGTTGTCCTAGATTCAATAGTTTATTTTTCTTGATATTTTAAAGTTTTGTTTTATGACATTTTAGAACCTTAATATGACTTAAATTGAAAATTACGTGGATTCTAAGGCTTTACCTGAAGTTCTCCATGTTTTTAGCAATGCACATACTTTTTCAGTCTGCACAACCAGAGTGAAAATGATTCATGCAAAAGTTGCAAACATGTTTTAATGTAACTTGGTTCAGCTGTTTGAGTCATTTCTCTTGCTCTCAATTCCAGATATGCAGCTGGAGAATCTGAAAAATGAGCTTAGTGATGTGCAAGCCGAAACCATAAGAACTTCTGAGGAAATTGAAAATCTGGCTGAAACAGTTGCAAAAGGTTTGTTTATTCAAATTTTAATTCATGCTTATAATCTAGTGCCTTATAGCTGTCAGTGTATCTGGGTTCTTGATATTCATTACTCTTTCAACTGCAGATGCCAATTACCTTGAAGATGAGTTGTTAAATTTGGAGACATACCTCAAGTTTTTAGAGGTGTGTATGTGGACCTGATATCCATTAACATGAATTAAAAAACATTTTACAACAATTTTGGATATTCTGAATGTTCTGTTCAGGCATGTTGTTAAAAGAAAATCATTTTGTACAACATATGGTGGCTTTAAGCTTCAAGGAAGAACACTGCTCAGGGTTTTAGATCTTCGACATTCTTTGATGAAATTTTCCTGTTTAACGTGTTGGAGGGAATGTATGTTCTGCTGGTAAATACTAAAATAGATGCTTAAACACAGTCTTTCTGTGTTTCTCTGTTCACAATCATTGTAGATTAACAAATTGGAAAGTGACTTAGGAGCTACTATCATCATATTACCTTTAAAATTGCTGACTATTCTTCCTCACGGTACAGAAGCTTCAAGGAGGCATTGAGTACCTTGAAAAGATTATATAAGTTTAGGAATCACATATATAAAATCTATGAAGTATACTGTAGGGTTGTGATTATGTCAAACAAAGATTATATTGCATCTTAGGTCATTATATTAGATTATTCATGTTTGGTGTGTTAAATTTCATACATTCATAGCATAAAACATAAATGCATTACCAAGATCACTAGAAGTAAGACAAAGCACAAAACAACAACACATAGTTTACCCTGGGAAACCCAAATGGGAGAAAACCCAACAACCTTCGCAGAGAGATGATAATTTTGAGATCAGAGTACAAATGAAGAAACAGAAAAAATGTGAAAGTATCTTTCACAAGTAGAAGCCCCAAATAAACCTTCTTCTTCAAGTGATGCGGAAATCTTCTCCTCCAAGTGATGCGCACTTCCTAAGTGTGTGAATAAGAGAATGAGGTGCACTAGCCTCCTATTTATACAAGTGCGAAACTGGAAAAATCCCTTATGGGGCCGACTTCACCTGGGGGCAATAAATAATTTAATTTTAATCTTTTTATTTGTTTCTTTTGCACCCCAAGGCTTACATTGATTCTTTCATGTGTTTACATAATTGATTACATAAAGTTCTTCTCCCTTAGGAGGTATAAACAGTACAATAAAAGTACAATAAAATATAATGAATAATATCTTCCGAAGTTGTACAAAATCCAACACTCCCTCTCAACGAGGAAGGTATTCTTCGGTTTTCATCTGCATCACGATCATCTGGGTTTCATCTTGTACATCCATTCTATCTCCATCATATTTCTGCATACTGAAGGTTGTCCACACAATCTCTGTGCATCATCATCACCACCAGTGCTTCGGTGAGTCCAGGAGAATCACTCAATCCTGGATCCAGGAGAATCACTCAATCCTGGATATCTGAGATTATCAGCTATACCATCTCTGCTATACAATTTGCTACCTGTCTGTCTCATCTACCAATGGGTTCCTCCCATACCTGGCTGAGATCTCAGACGAGCAAAAGGGCATGACCATCTATTGATTGTCCTACTCTTTGCCTATGGGATTTCTCCCATATCTGGCTGAGTATCTGGACTGTAGAGTCACCTGTGCAACCACACGGCCAACTGCTGACTGTCCTACTCATCTGCCTATGGGATTTCTCCCATATCTGGCTGAGTAACTGGACTGCAGAGGCACCAGTGTGAACCCGACCAACTGCTGACTGTCCTACTCATCTGCTTATGGGATTTCTCCCATATTTGGCTGAGTAACTAGACTGCAGAAGGTACCTGGGTGAGCCCGACCAACTGTTGAGTGTCCTACTCATCTGCTTATGGGATTTCTCCCATATCTCGCTGAGTAATTGGACTGCAGAAGGCACCACGGAAAAGCATGGCAAGCATCTCAATGTCATCTTTCCCTCTCAAGGAGGGATACGTTCTCTTCGACTCCAAGTCTTCCGCGAAAGTATTCGAACTTCACCCTGGGAAGGGCCTTGGTGAGAACATCTGCAATCTGGTCGTCTGTCGGCACGTACTGTAACTCGACCGCACCTTTCTGCACCATATCATGAATGAAGTGATATCGAATCTCGATATGCTTAGACTTGTCGTGAAATACAGGATTCACTGACATCTGCACACAACTTTGGTTATCACAGTGAATCACGGTCGGCTTTGGAATCTAGCAGAACAATCCTGCCAGGAGTTTACGAAGCCAAACTGCTTCTCGAGCTGCTGTGCTAGCAGCCATGTACTTGGCCTCTGTAGTACTGAGTGCTACCGAGTTCTGCTTCCTGCTGCACCAGGAAATAACTGCAGAACTGAAATTGAAGCAACATCCAGAAGTACTCTTTCGATCTGCGACACATCCAACCCAATCTGAGTCTGTAAACCCCTGCAATATCAGGTCACCATCTGAAGCATACTTCAATCCATATCCCATAGTGCCACGTAAGTATCTGAGCACATGTTTTGTAGCAATCCAGTGAATCTGCCTCGGTTCGCACATGAACTGACTGAGGGCATTCACAGCAAAACATATATCTGGTCTGGTGTTGGTCAGATACATCAATGACCCAATCAACTGGCGATAAATGGTGGGATCAAACAAATCAGAATCTGAAGTAGAATCTTTCAACTTCTTCCAATTCGCATCCATCGGAGTAGCCATGGACTTGTAGTCCAACATTCCGAATCTCTTCAATATATCAATGGTGTATTTTCCTTGCCCTAGGAAAATCTCTTTCTGCCTCTACCATACTTCTAAACCCAAGAAGTAATGCATCAATCCAAGATCTTTCATTTCAAACTCAGAGGCAAGATTCTTTTGACACCATACAATGAGTTTCTCATTTCCTGTGAGAAACAAGTCATCAACATATAATACCAAGATCCAGTGGCTCATCATCTGCAACCTTGTAGTAAAGGTTGGGGTCTGCATCACTCTTGGAAAATCCCAAGCTCACCAGGAATCCGTCTATTCGTCCATACCAAGCCCGAGGTGCTTGCTTGAGTCCATACAATGCCTTTTTCAGTCTGCATACATGAGACTTCTTTCCTTGGACAATAAACCCATCTGGCTATTCGATGTAAACTTCTTTCTCAATAACACCATTGAGAAAGGTTGTCTTCACATCTATCTGATGCAACTTCCATCCCGTGGCTGAAGCAATCGCGATAATGGATCCGATGGAAGTATATCGGGCCATAGTAGCAAAAGTCTCATCATAATCAACTCCCTCTTTCTGAGAGAATCCTCTGGCTACAAATTTGGCCTTGTATTTCTCAACACTGCCATCTGCTCCATGCTTGATCTTGTATAGCCATTTAGAAGTCACTACTGACTTCTCCTCAGGTCTCGGCACAACTTCCCACACATCATTCTTCATGATGGATTGATATTCTTCCATCATGGCATCCTTCCAAACTTGATGTTTGGATGCTTCTTCGTAAGTGGTGGGTTCTGAATCAATAATGTTGCTCATCAGTGCCACATAGCTAGAGAACCTCTGAGGTCTTTTGGTTTCTTTGAAAGTGCCATGTGGAGGCATCATGCCCTTCTGCATCCTGCAGTGTCTCTTGTGCCCATCTAGGTCTTTTCCGACCTGTCACATCTCTTGGGATATCAACTGGATCTATGGGATCGATAGGTTCATCCTTTTCTGCCGACTCCCTCTGAACTGGAGGGGAGATGATCTCATCTTCTTTTGTTCTATCATTTCATCATCGATCTCTATGTCTGATCCTCTGCCTTTCCTGACAACTAATTCTTCTTCAAAGGTCACATCCCTACTGACTTCAATCTGTCTAGACCCTGGGATGTAGATTCTGTAAGTCTTTGAAGACTCACTGTATCCCACAAAGGTTCCCTTCTTGCCTGAAGGTTCCAACTTGGGCACATGTATAAAGACCGGACAACCAAATATCTGAAGGTGGCTTACTTCTGGTTTCACTTCTGTGAAAGCTTCCTCCGAGGTCATCCTTCTAGGATGAGAGTCATATTCCAGGAAGCTTCTTGCTGAACATCAACGAGATTCATATGTCCATTGGAACAAGTCTTCTCTTGTAAGCCAAATCACAGTCTTTTCCCTACAAGTCAAATCCCGACTGATGATGAGTCATTTTATAGTCAAATGGAAAAACAAATAGTTTACACAGGCATCTTAGCTAATACTTTATCACAACAATCATGAACATGTCTAACAAACACTTCTGGGAGGTATCTAGATGTTTGTTATCTCCACTCGACCATGCCATCAAGAGTGTGCACTACCCTAAGCATGTAGGAGGGAGATATCATCTAGACTAACTTCATGAAATGTTGTGTAGCTCATATGCATAATACGATAGGGTAAATTATATCAACTGCTCAATACATTAGATCTACATATAAAAAGCATATAAGACAAAACAGATCTATGTAAGCAAGAAAAAAAATATTTATCTCTTATTGTTTTGGTGTGTGGGCCCCCATTGCCTTCTTGTGGGAACCATAAGAGATCTATGTTCTTGCATTCTGGATCTTCTAGAAAAGGAACTCCGAACGATCATCATCCCTTTGCTTCTTGCGATGATGATCCTCCTCTACATCAGCAGTTGAGGCTTCATGCTTCCTTTACTTGACCTTCGACAGCTATTTGCGTAGTGTCCATATTTTCCGCACCTATAGCATTGAACTTGAGATATGTCCTTCTTCTCCTTTTGATTTGGGCGAGGACTTGGTCTCCTATCTTGGTGCTTTTGTTTATGGAACTTCCTACCTTTTCCCTTACCCTTCGTGGCATGAGAAACAAAAGCTTGGTTCTCCTTAGGTTGAGTGCTATGGCCATGGAGTCTTTGACGTGCTGCAATCCTGGTCTCTTCCTGAGTGCAATCTTGTTGGTTGTGGAGCATGATCTCCAGATTCAAAGATATTATTATTCAGCCGTGTCCGTACCCTAGGTTTGGTTATGATCCCGGCACGACCCTAGGGGGGTCTGTGGGGCGCGGGGGCAGTGACCTCAAGAAAATGGGGGTTCAGGGGCGCAACCCCCGAGGAATTTTTTTGGGGCTATTTTCGCCACTAGTTTTCAGGCCCATGGTTTTGGGTAACCCGTGGTATTTTTCCATTGTATTTCCCTTATAAAAAAAAGACATTGTAAAAAGGCTAGGGTTAATGATGTATGAGGTTTTATGCATTGTAAAGATCTTTGAGATCAAAGAAGAGAGATTGTGAGACAGTGAAGAGGAAGTGTAGCGGTTGTGCTGCAGGTTGTATCCCTTCACTTTGCTGGACGGAATAATAATAATAAGGACTGGCAACTTCAGTGTGGACGTAGCCCAAGTTGGGGTGAATCACGATATATCTGTGTCTCTCTTGTAATGTGCGTGTGATTATATTTGCATTTCTGTTTATTATTATTGCTTTGCGATCCTGTTTTTCTAACAATTGGTATCTATTTGGCAGATAAACCCGCAGGAAGCTAGGGTTTCTGGTTCGAGTGGGAGCAATGGCAGAAGAAAGAAAGTTTAAGGTCGAGAAGTTTAACGGCCAAAACTTTCAGTTATGGAAGATGCAAATGGAGGACTATCTGTACCAGAAGGATCTATTCCTACCGTTGGGAGGAAAAGCAAAGCAGCCGGGGGCTATGAAGGACGAAGAATGGGAGGTTCTTGACAGAAAGGCTCTGGGAACAATACGGCTGAGCTTGGCTTCGTCGGTGGCTTTCAATATCTCAAAAGAAACGACAACGGAGGGTTTGATGAGCGCATTGGGTAAGCTGTATGAAAAACCCTCGGCGTCCAACAAGGTATTTCTAATGAAGCGTTTATTTAATATGAAGATGTCTGAAGGTGGATCTGTTACTGATCATTTAAATGAGTTTAATACGGTTACAAATCAACTAAGTTCTGTAAGCGTAAACTTTGATGCTGAGGTTAGGGCTCTTCTAATCTTGTGTTCATTGCCAGAAAGCTGGAATAGCTTGGTCATGGCTATAAGTAACTCTGTCTTTGGTTCAAACACCTTGAAATTTGATGATGTTATTGGTGTTATTCTTAGCGAGGAAATGCGAAGAAAAAACACAGGTGAGACATCAGGTAATGCGTTTACCATGGAGAGCAGGGGAAGACAAAAGGAGAGAGGAAAGAGCCAAGGTAATCGCAGCAACTCTAAAAATGGCAGATCCAAGTCTAGACTGGGAAAGATAGAGTGTTGGAACTGTGGAAAGAAAGGACATCTGAAGAAAGACTGCAGATTTCTAAAGAAGAAAGGAGATACAGAGAAGGAAACTACCTCGGAAGCAAATGTAGCAGGTGATGTGTTACAAGATGCTTTGATTCTTGCATTAGATAATACTAGTGATAATTGGATAGTAGATTCAGGGGCTTCATGTCATGCTACACCCCATAGGAAATACTTTCATGATTATGTTCTAAGCGATTTTGGACATGTTTTATTGGGTGATGATGAGCCGTGTAAAATTGTTGGAATGGGTAAGGTATGGATAAAAGTTAAGAATGGAACTGACTGGTTGTTAAAAGATGTTACGCATATTTCTGCTATGAAAAGAAATCTGATTTCAACAGGGCGGTTGGGAGATGGCGACTGTCTATCTACATTTGGAGAAAAGTGGTGGAAGATCACTAAAGGATCAATGGTGATAGTAAAAGGAGACAGGGTAGGTACGTTGTATTTATATCCTCATAATACTGACCATTCTATCTCTTTAGCTTCCACAGGAACAGATACAGCATTGTGGCATCATAGGTTTGGCCACATGAGTGAGAAGGGCATGCAAATTCTCCACTTAAGGAAGTTGCTACCAGATTTGAAGCATGTAAGTTTGGAATTCTGTGAAAACTGTGTTTATGGAAAACACAAGAGAGTCAGATTTCTCAGGGTTGGGAAACAGAAGAAGAATGAAAAGTTAGAGCTTGTGCATACGGATGTATGGGGACCAACTCAGGTACAACCTCTTGGTGGCTCTCATTATTATGTTACATTCATTGATGATGCAACTAGGAAAACTTGGGTTTATTGCATTAGACAGAAATCTGATGTGTTTGCTACTTTTAAGAAGTGGAAAGCTTTGGTTGAAAATGAGACAGGAAAAAGGTTGAAGTGTCTCAGATCTGATAATGGAGGTGAGTATTGCGGCAAGGAGTTTGATAGTTACTGTTCATACCATGGGATTCGTAGAGAGAAGACAGTCCCAGGAACACCACAAGAAAATGGTGTCAGAAAGGATGAACAGAACGATCGTGGAGCGTGCAAGGTGTATGAGACTGCATGCAGGGTTGCCCTTACAGTTTTGGGCAGATGCCGTAAATATTGCTGTTTATTTAATAAACATAGGACCTTCAAGTGCTTTGGATGGTGGTATTCCAGAGGAGGCATGGACAGATAAAAAGGTAAATTACTCATTTCTGAGAACGTTTGGTTGTGAAGCATTTGTCCATATTGATAAAGAAAATAGAACAAAGCTTGAAGCTAAATCCAAGAAATGTACCTTTATTGGATATGGGGTTGATGATTTTGGTTATCATTTATGGGATTATGAAAATTACAAAATCATTAGAAGTAAAGATGTCATATTCAATGAAAAGGTCATGTATAAAGATCAGTTGCAGGGAAAGAAACAGGAAAAGGAAAACACAGAGTACACAATACTTGATGAAATTCAAGAAAATGAAGTTCCAAAGGTGCCAGAAAATCAAGAACAACAGTAAGTACCTGAAACTCTTGCAACTGCAAGAAGATCTACCAGGTTAAGTAGACTCCCTGAACGGTACTCTCCTTCAATGTATTATTTGTTGATGACTGATGCTGGTGAACCAGAATGTTATGAAGAAGCAATGCAGGTGGAAACTAGAAAGAAGTGGGAGCAAGGCATGAATGAGGAGATGGATTCATTGGTAGGAAACCAGACATGGGATTTGGTTCAGTTGCCTGCTGGTAAAAGAGCGTTGCAGAACAAATGGATTTACAGGTTGAAGGAAGAAGAAGGAGGTAAGAAGCGGTACAAGGCCAGACTTGTTGTAAAGGGGTTTGCACAGAAGAAAGGTATAGATTTTGATGAAATATTTTCTCCTGTTGTTAAGATGACTTCAATTAGGACTATCTTAAGTCTAGTGGTGGTAGAAGATTTGCATCTTGAACAATTAGATGTAAAAACAACCTTTCTCCATGGGGATTTGGAGGAAGAGATATATATGCCGCAGCCACAAGGGTATGAGGTCAAAGGTAAAGAGAACTTGGTATGCAGGTTGAAAAAGAGTTTGTATGGCTTGAAGCAAGCTCCAAGGCAGTGGTATCTAAAATTTGACACGTTTATGACAGAACAAGGTTATAGTAGATGTCATTCTGACCACTGTGTTTATTTCAAGAAGCTAGACAATGAAAGATATATTATCTTGTTATTGTATGTGGATGACATGCTTGTTGCAGGGTCTAACATGCAGGATATAAATGTACTCAAAAGGAAGCTAGCTAATTCATTTGCGATGAAGGATTTGGGTGCTGCAAAGCAAATCCTTGGTATGAGAATAACGAGAGACAGGAAAAATCGCAAATTGACATTGTCTTAGAGTGAGTACATACAAAAGGTGTTGGAGAGGTTTAGAATGCAGAATGCAAAACCAGTAAGTACACCTTTGGCCAGCCATTTCAATCTAAGTAAGGAAATATGTCCCAAGACACAAGAAGAGACAGATTACATGTCCAAGATTCCCTATCAATCAGCAGTTGGCAGCTTGATGTATGCCATGGTGTGCACAAGACCAGATATTGCACAAGCAGTGGGAGTTGTGAGCAGATATATGAACAATCCAGGTAAAGAACATTGGAAGGCAGTACAGTGGATTCTCAGGTATTTGAGAGGTACTACCACTCAGGCATTATGTTTTGGAGGTTCAGACACTATTCTACAGGGATATATTGATGCAGATATGGCAGTTGATGGAGGAGCACCACAGGGTATGTGTTTACTGTAGGTGGAACAACAATAAGTTGGATTTCGAAACTGCAGAAGGTTGTTGCACTTTCAACAACAGAAGCAGAGTATGTTGCTGTTACAGAGGCTAGTAAAGAGATGATTTGGTTGCAGAGGTTTATGGAGGAATTGGGTAAGAAGCAGAAGGATAGCAGGTTGTACAGTGACAGCCAGAGTGCCATTCATCTTGCAAAGAACTCAACATTCCATTCCAGGACTAAACATATACAGCTCAAGTACCATTTCATATGCTTTGTTCTGGAAGATGAATTGTTGAAGCTGGAAAAGATACACACTAGCCAGAATCCTGCAGACATGTTCACAAAGGTAGTGACCAGAGAGAAACTGAGTTCCTGCTCGGTTTCAGTTGGCCTTCTAGCATGAAGGTGAAGAGGAGAAAGTTGCCAAGTCCAAGTCTAGCAAGTGTAGCAGCGGTGGAGTTGTTGTGATCAGCCTCCAACTGGGAGATTGTTGGTTGTGGAGCTTGATCTCCAGATTCAGAGATATTATTATTCAGCCGTGTCTGTACCCCATGTTTGGTTATGATCCTGGCATTACCCTAGGGGGGTCCGGGGGCCAGCGCCCCGAGGAAAGTTTTTGGGGTTGTTTTCGCCACCAGTTTTCGGGCCCATGGTTTTGGGTAATCCGTGGTATTTTCTCATTGTATTTCCCTTATAAAAGAAAGACATTGTAATACGACTAGGGTTAATGATGTATGAGGTTTTATGCATTGTAAAGATCTCTGAGATCAAAGAAGAGAGACTGTGAGACAATAAAGAGGAAGTGCAGCTGTTGTGCTGCAGGTTGTATCCCTTCACTTTGCTGGACGGAATAATAATAATAAGGACTGGCAACTCAGTGTGGACGTAGCCCAAGTTGGGGTGAACTACGATATATCTGTGTCTCTCTTGTAATGTGCGTGTGATTATATTTGCATTTCTGTTGATTGTTATTGCTCCGCGATCCTGTTTTTCTAACAAATATGCCCAAAGCTTATCAAACTTTGGTAGTTTGGATCTACCACTTATGCTTTGGATAAAGGACTCCCATGATGATGGAAGACCATTTAAAGTGTGGAGGACAATCTCCTTATCGCCAATAGGATCTCCACTGGTGCTGAGCTTGTCTCTGAGTTCTGCGGTCCTCATAAAGTATGAGGCAATGGATTCTGACTTTGCTATCTTCATATTTGAGAGTTGGTTTCTCAAAGTCATGGATACATTTAGACTAGTGTGTTCAAACAGCTTCATAATGGTCTTGAACATTTTCTTGGCATTCTTCTTTCCTGAGATTTGAGGAACCAAATGGTCTCTCACTGAATCCATAAGAATCCTTCTTGCTTTAGCATCATTCTTCCTCCATTGGAATTTATCCTCTTCGGCTTCTGGTTTAGGGACCTTCTCATTTACATATAGCAAGAGATCATTTTCTTCTAGGAGTAGAAGAACTTTATACTTCCAGGAGATAAGGTTGGAGGCTCCTTCCAAACGATCTTCAACCTTCATCCCAATCATCTTGATTGCAGATCTGGTTCAGAAACCCTAGCAGGAGCTAGGTCAAAAATGAAAGTTAATAATTTGAAAAACTGAACCCACAGATAAATTCGCCTTGCCAAGGAGAGTTGAATAGAGGGTGGGCTAGTCCAAATCCGTGGAGAGAAATGAGTTAAAACTGAAACCCTAATTCTGCTGCAACCACAGAGTTAGGTCAAAAATTGAAAGTTCTCGGAATTGAATTCCGTCTTCACCAATAGATTTGCCTTGCCAAAAACGAAATTCCCAGGGCTCTTTTTCTTCAAAATGATGGGTGAAGACTTCACAAGATGAAACCCTAATTCCGGCAGGGTTTCGACAATGCTTCGGCAATGGCTTCTTCTAGAACTGCTCTGATTCCTTGTTAAATTTCATACATTCATAGCATAAAACATAAATGCATTACGAAGATCAGTAGAAGTAAGACAAAGCACAAAACAACAACACAGAGTTTACCTTGGGAAACCCAAATGGGAGAAAACCCAACAACCTTCGCAGAGAGATGATAATTCTGAGATCAGAGTACAAATGAAGAAAGAAAAAGAATGTGAAAGTATCTTTCACAAGTAGAAGCCCCAAATAAACCTTCTTCTTCAAGTGATGCGAAAATCTCCTCCAAGTGATGCGCACTTCCTAAGTGTGTGAATAAGAGAATGAGGTGCACTAGCCTCCTATTTATACAAGTGCGAAAATGGAAAAATCCCTTATGGGGCCGACTTCACCTGGGGGCAATAAATAATTTAATTTTAATCTTTTTATTTGTTTCTTTTGCACCCCAAGGCTTACATTGATTCTTTCATGTGTTTACATAATTGATTACATAAAGTTCTTCTCCCTTAGGAGGTATAAACAAGTACAATGAAAGTACAATAAAATATAATGAATAATATCTTCCGAAGTTGTACAAAATCCAACATGGTGTTCCAGTCATTCCATATTGTTGAATTTGTATTGCTGGAAATTACTACAAATGTTGCTTCTTACAACAAAATCTAGCACGCCCAATGAGTAAAGTCCCAAACATCAAGGAGATAATCTTTTGCAACTTCATGAAGGCTATCCCTTGTCACCTCAATGGCTGTTCCTCTTTCTTCAAGTTGTCTCTCCTCCAACTCTTGGGGGGGTATCCCTAAATAAGATTGCTAAGATTTAGTAAGAGTAAACCTTAACAAAATGTGTGTATCTTTACTTGTAGTAGAGGGTGGATGAATGGATTAAGAAACAAAGGGTGATGGAAATCCTTAGACTAGTGCCTACCAAGTATTGGGCTAAATGGAGTCAGAGAAGCATGGATCCAAGTGTTGTGCATGAATGTGTAAGGTAAACAAAAGCTATTTAACATGCCACAAATTTGCTTTAATTGTGCTGAAAATTATTGCAGCAAATTAACCTTGGAGAGCTGAAGCTGTCTCTCTAAAACAATGTTAAGAAGACGCTCTTACATTAATTCCTGTAGCAACTTAGTTTGTTAGATGGAAAATTAACATAATGGAAAAATATAAGAGGGATTTTCCTCACATTATATCATCCAATTGGCATATACTCCATTGGAAGGCTTTCATAACAAGTTACAAGGGTTTTTCTACAATAATTAAAATCAATATAAAATAATAATGGAACTTTAAAATGAAAGCAAAAGGATGCTATACCTCCAATCTTCCATTAAGCTTCTAAATTTGATATTCAATGGAGTCCAACGGGAGAACTCCTTCAATCCCAATCTCTCAACCATCATCTAAAAATAACAATACAGAGGAGCATGTGCAATATGTCCACATTTGACCAAGTGAAATGACCATAAACCAGCCTAGATCCATCGAAACTCCGGATCTACCATGCATCAAAAGGGATCAAATCCCCTTAATGATCATGACCTATTTAATTTTAATGATCTATATACCTTCAACTATTTTACATTATTTTACTTTTTAACTCTATTAATGTATATACTTTTAACTATTTAACATTGTTTTACTTTTTAATTTATCTAGATTGTTTTACTTTTTATTTTTTCTATAAAAATTATTTTGAGTAGTTACAAACACATGTTTTAAACTCATCCCAATCCACCACGTTACATAATACTTTAACTATTTAACATTTTTTAATTTTTTTACATTGTTTTACTTTTAATTTTTTTACAATGTTTTACTTTTTAATTTTTTTACATTGTTTTACTTATTAATTTTTCCTATTCTTCAAAAGTTATTATTAAAATTTTAATTAAAATTTATGTCGGCTCAATTATTACTATGTTGAAACATTACATTACATAGTAGTGTAACGTGACAACATCTCCTCCATAGTGGTTGGGAACATTACGTTATATAATGTAATGTGACAACATCTCCCCCATACTAGGCTATAGAAGCGCCTCTCAGTGCAAAGATTCTTCATGAGAGATAGTGTGCCCTAGGGAGATGTGCAAGAGATCCCAAGAAGGTAGGGTGCATTAACTCACAGTCAACATAACTATCAACAAGGAGGACACAAGGTGTGAACAATACTAGTCAAAGAGGCAAGTGGATTGTCTTGTCGAGTGATCCACCTAGAAAATTGTATCAATGGGATAGGTGAAATGGATAAATTAGTATGAATAGACTAATGGGGATATGGGGATATGGGCACATGCTTAACTAACCCTCAAACCATGTGCAATCTCAACCAACTACATAGGGATGTGTGCCAAGAGATAAGGTTCAAAGCCTATTAAAAAAGAATTGGCACATGTGAACAAAGGAAGCTAAAGATACCCAATGAATTTCATGAGAGGATAAAAATTATTATTTTTATTTGCATTGCATCAAGATGTGCCCAAGGGAGGGAGGATGCTAGATCAAGTGTTGTATCACATGAGTCTCAAGTTACATTCCCTAGGACCTTTTGACACTTTGTCATTTATTTATTTTTTCTCTTTTTATTTATTTATTTAATTGCAACTTATGAAATAGACCTTAGTGAAGTCTTATAACCCTTGAATATTAATAGGCCAATAATATAACACTCTGCCTAAGGTTTAAGCTTAATTATTCAACAGTGAGAATTCCTCGAACTAGTTGGGTGTGTTCACAAATGGAAATGGTGATAAAATGTAATTAGTTATGCAGGGAAAATTATATGAAAATGGATGAAATGATTCACGTGCCCTTTAAGAATGGGAATATGAAGGATTTTGTACATGATGTGGATTTCACCAAGGTACAAAATGGTAATGTGGTAAAATGCAGAAGATACCTAGGCAAAATCATGAAAAAGTGATGAAATATGAAGGTGGAACACCTCACCATGAGAACACAAACAACTAAGACAAAGACATTAGCAAACCATGCAACAACCAAGTAAAAGTAGTGACTAGAGCATCTAATCAAGGAGAATGATGATATGGTCTTTTCAACTATGATCAACCAAAAATCTGTTAATTTCTTAATGCCAGATCCGATCTCGATTTGTAAATATTTGATTCAAAGATCACTACTCCCTCTGAATCGCCCTGAGATCTCAAGCGGTATGAGTCGATATCAATATATGCTCATAAAAATATAGACTCAAACAACTAGATCTGCATTTACCAATTGAAATATAAATGCAATCACACACATAAAAAACAGATATACCCTGGAACCCTTTCGGGAAAAACCAGCTAACTGTGGGGCTATCTTCTCTCTCGAGCCTAGAGCATATAGATATAAAATGACAATACAATCCAGGATTACCTCAGCAGGTAACTCAATCCTCTCTGAAACAAGACAAACTCTAGATCTGCATGCATCCAGCTGATGCATGCACTGAAAGAGTAAGCCCTAACTGCCAAACTGGATTTGAGTGATCTGAAGGTGCCTCTGACTGATCTGCCCTCTTTGTATCTCATTGCTCTGAAGACCGCCCTTTGATGAATTCGGCCTCCTCTGCATGCACAAGTGCGCCCTCCCCTCTAGATGTCAAATGCTCGTATCGGACCGGATTTCAGCAGATCTGAGCTCTGATCGTCCTTAACCTTCCTCCAATGCTGAGGCAAGGCTATCCTGGAAGTCTCAGACTTCGAATCGGTCAATCCAGCTCCAAACGAGCTTCTCCCTCCTTGGGAAATGCACCCTCCTCCAATAGAAGTCGGCCTCCTCCAAACTAATCAGAAATCACATTGATGAGTTATCTCAACTCACAGTAATGGGTGTTTAGCAACTCTGGAACTGAAGGTCACTGATCTAGCTCAGATTTGACCTTCCTAGCTCCTGCAACAGCTCCTCTCTCTCTTAGAAAGTCGCCCTGCATGCACAGCTACGCCCTCCTCACTCTAGCAGTATCTCTCTCCGACAATGCAATTGAGTAACGTCAACTGGGGACCTCCTGCCTCTATAAATAATCTCACCGATGAATTAGGTTTGCCAAAACCCTAATTCTCGGTGCATGCAAAAGTCACTTTTGCATGCATCCACTGATCGCTGACAGGTCATGCAAAACACATGCATGCAAAGGTCAAAACACTCCGGAAGGTTTGCATGCAGCCACCATTGGACTCATGCCATTGAGTAGAGTGTATCTCACTCTCTACTCCATCCTGATTCCTATGCAGCTAATGTACCTCCATGTAAGACATCTGAACCATGGAGGACATCCCGAAGTTTTTTGCATGCATCCATTGATCGCTGACAAGTCATTCAAAACACATGCATGCAAAGGTCAAAACACTCCGGAAGGTCTGCATGCAGCCACCATTGGACTCATGCCACTGAGTAGAGTGTATCTCACTCTCTACTCCATCCTGATGCGTATGCAGCTAATGTACCTCCATGTAAGGCATCTGAACCATGGAGGACATCCCGAAGTTACCACACTCTAACACTCCCTCTTAACGAGGGAAGTCTTGCCACTGATGCCTGGATCCATCAAGTCCACTGCTGCTGACACTGATCTAACTGATCTGCCTGTCACTGCTCTCTGACTTGAAGAACTTTGATCAATCTCCATAAGTGTGGCTTTAGAAGAAGCCCTCCTGTCAACCACTGCTGACTCTGCTACTACACTCTGACTTAGACTCCCTCTGAGTCTCTGCTGCTGCAACCAATCCTGAAGACTGTTGTCAAGTGGATCTACTGCTCTGTAGATCATCTTCCTATGACCTTGAGTTGAATCAGCTCTGTAAGTGAACTCCCTCTGTCTCTGAACTGACTTAGCTCTCTCCTGAGCCAAGTCCATCTCAACCATGTCATACCAGCTCACTCTCTGACTGGTGCCTGCATGAGCAGCATGCTCATCCATCTGATATGAGCCCAAGGGTTCAATCTCCTGAGACTCATCACTATCAAGAGCATCTCGCTCATCCATCTGAACTCCAGAATCACTGCCCTGTTCCTCATCATGGTGAGCATCTCGCCCACCCATCTACTGAACAGGCTCACTCCTCCTGGCCTCATCTCTGCTATGAGCATCCCGCTCATCATCCTCCTCTGCATCTGAAGAGGATGCACTCAACCATCTAGATGTGCCCGAAGTAGGTTGTCCATGAACCAAGTATTCACCGTCGATCCTGTGACCCAATAAGACTGGGTCTACTCCTCTAGGATAGGTGAAGAATTGATCTCGTTGAAACACTACTGAGTAGCCTGCAGCTGCCAAAGCTACCACTGAGAGGACACTCCCTCTCAGTCCTGGAACAAAGAGCACTCTTGAAACCTCCAGGAGCTCCCCACGATTAAGCAAAAATCTCACTCTGCCCACTCCAGTAACCAAATGGTCAACCCCCTGTACATCTCGAGCCAACTGCAAGGGTGTATGCTCTAAGATCAGGAATGCATCTCGCACTCCTGTCATGTGACTGCTGAGAGTGCTGTCCACTCTCCACCTCTGATCAACTTGAGCCTCTAGTGGGCTACTATCATGTCCTGACTGAACCGAGGCTAGTGTAAATTTATTCTCAAACCGAGAAGAGAACTCATCAACCTCCTCCGCTGCTGCCACCTGCTCGTCCATAATCAACCATCTCTTAGTCTTCACGTGCATGCATATCTCATGCATATGCAGCATGCATATCTCATGCACATGCATCATGCATATCTCATGCACATCTCTGTACTGACACTCCCTCTCAATGAGGAAGGTACTGCTGGAGAAGCATCCACCAGGATCAAACACATCATATGCTGCTGCAGCTACTCCCTTTGAACTGGAAGACTTTCTGGCTGTATCTGTTGCACTCTTATATGCAGATCTGCGCTCCTCCTCTATCAATGTCATCCGGAGAGAAGCATCATGCTTTCCCTCTTTCACCATTACTGAAACTGTATCCAAGGTCTCCCTGGACCCACATACAGGCTTGCCCAACAACCTGTACTCTACTCTCAAGCTAGTGGCCATAACTCTTCAAAACTGAAATATTGTAACCGACAGTAAAACAAGAATCTCTCCTAATCACAGATTTGGCAGATCTATCTCAGATCTGACCTCTGAACTCACAGATCTGATAGATCTGGTATCTATCATAACAGATCTGATGTTTGCACTCACAGATGTGAACTCTGCTCTTCACATCTGGACTCTGCTCTTCAGATCTGGACTCTGCTCTCACAGATTTGAACACTATGCTTCAGATCTGATATATCTGCCACAGATCTGGACTCTGCTCATGCCAGATCTATCTCAGATCTCACCTCCAAACTAGTAGATCCGACAGATCTGACCTCTACAACCTCAGATCTGAGCTGTGCTCTTCAGATCTAGTAGATCTAGTCTCTATCTTCACTGATCTACTAGATCAATCACAGATCTAGTCTCCAATACTACGAATCTGATAGATTTGACCTTTACAACCTCAAATCTGGTAGATCTGGTCTCTATCGTCACTGATCCACTAGATCTATCTCAGATCTAGTCTCCAACACCACGGATCTATGTGTGATTGCCCACTCTGACCCTTAACAGGGCTTTGATACCATGTAAATATTTGATTCAGAGATCACTACTCCCTCTGAATCGCCCTGAGATCTCAAGCGGTATGAGTCTCGATATCAATATATGCTCATAAAAATATAGACTCAAACAACTAGATTTGCATTTACCGACTGAAATATAAATGCAATCACACTGTTATCACACCATAGTAGCAGGGCTACTATTCTTGCTTAGCAGATATCTGCACATTCCAGAGCTTAGATTATTTAGAGTTTGGCTATGATGAATTTATATTTTGAGATCACTCATGATCAGAGCAGTGTATTATTCAGACTTATGTTAGACCTTGTGTCAAGGCTGAGCCTTGAGAGTTCAGATTTGATGACCGATGTGACCCTTTATTCCATACAGTTTCAGTTCAGTGCCTAGAGATGTATTACAACAGTGTTTCAGATGACATATGATGATTATTCTTATGATGATGTTGTATGACCTATGGATTCCTGATCATTGACTGTGGATTATTATCTTGTTGTTTTAGTCATGTTCACAACATTAGCTTGGTATATAATTCATGGTGTGGCAAACTTTATAAAATGGACTATCTTGATGAAATTATAAAATGGACATTTTACTTGCACATTTAGGTTGTTTGACAAAACTCACTGGTTTACTACGTTGCATAGATATGTTCTTTCTTGACACCAGTTGTCTGCTAGCTTAGGGCCCACTTTCACTTGACTCCATCCATCCATGACTTTTCTTATTTGGCCTTAACCCTTGACTTGTCTTACTTGACATTCTGATATTGAGGACGTCCCCTTTTACTACCTCTATGTTTGGATCGCATCCCTACTTGTTTAGTGTTTCGGCTCTGAGTTGGTGACAGAACTTGCCTTTGGTAAGTTGGATTGTAGGCCTAAATCATTCCTGTCGGTTGTCCCGATGTTTGGCACTAGCTCGAACTCCCCCTAGTCACTTGAGATGTTGTTGGCTAAAACTGAAAGCTCATGTACTACTTATGAAAACTTATATAGATTCGCCCATGGAAACTAAAAAGGGCAAGAGCGATGAACTGCTAAAAATACTCCTCGAAGAGTATAAGAAAGGTCCAAAAAGCAATGGTTCTTAAATTCTATATCTAAAAAATTGCTGACTTTATGTATGTATAAACATGTCTTGGATGCAAGCTGCAATTAGTTGTGCTTATCAGCACACCTGAGATCCGAAGGGTTATGTAGGCCAAAAAGGCCATGAAATGGAATCAATGGATCCTAATGAAACTGGATCATCTTTTATAAAAGTAGACATGATGCCTAAGTTGAATAAGCACTTTCTAAACAACTTACCCATTTGTGAGGCACAACCATTCCCCGTGTTTATTTTGTCCAGCACGGAGTTTGTAGCTTCCCCTTTCTCCTAGTCCAAAGTGTCTTTTAGTTGAGTTTAGACAAGTCATCCCCTTTTCTCAACCTTGTTCCTAGCCTTCATCCTTAGCTAGCAGTTAGACCATGTCCAATGGGTGAGTTTGTCATTTAAGCTATTATGCATGTGAATACAAATAACAACGAAATGAACAAATATGTTTAATGCCACTAAATGATGTTATGCTTTAAGTTAAGCTGTGAGTATGATTAGAGGAACATGTCTTAGTCTATTGATATGATCTATCCTTGGTTATTGACCTAGTCAAACCTAGTTTGATTATGGTCATTTCTTGGGATCCGTGATAATGTGGACCATGTATGCTTATGGATGATGATTGATGGTCCCACATACTCTTGATGATGATGCTATATGATGGACATATGATTCAGATGATGATTGATGCAGTTCAACAGGTTTTATTATTACTTCAGATCATAAGATTATGCATTGTACATATATGGTGGACCCTACAACTAGCCCATCAGGGCAACCCATGGTGTATGAGTACACATTCTTAGTAGATTTTGGTCTTCTGGATCCAATGAGACACTTATCATTCAGTTTCGGGCACTTCTAACAGTGATAGATGCAGTTTTTCACTTGTTGACCAGATTTGGGGCTGATTTCCCAGCTTGAGTTGCAGGGGCCATGAGAGGCCAGTTCACCTAGGGTGCTGTATGAGGAAGGGGTGGTCCAGCCAATTGATATTACCATTTAGCCCCCCTTCTGGAGAGCCTGGTGGGCTCAGTTTGACAACGCAGGTGCCCTAGGAGGCAGTTTCAACACTTTCACAGTTATCGAGGTAGTCCAGAGATGGGATAAAAGGGTCACTGAGGAATTCGATTTGGGCAATTGAGGCAAGGTTTTGGCACTTGGTTTCACAGAGGTCTTCCAGGGTGAACCCCCTATCTTCCAGCCAGTTTTCATCAATTGGGTGGGTTCACAGAGGCCACAAAAGGCCCTTTACTGCATGTCTATCACAGATTTTGAGGACAGATTTAATCATTTGTATTTATTTTGGACATATTATATTATTTTATCGTGCCATGGGGATGAGCTAGCAAGGATTGATGCCTCCTAGCCCCACCATGTGCTTTATGAGTCATGTCCTAGTCATTTGGGGGTGGGTCCATGTACTTTTGCCCCCTTTAGTGGATGACGTCACCCTCCATGAGTATCTTTTAGCTATGACGTCATCATTATTTGAGTGATCCATGTGTTATATTGTTATGTTTCATCTTAGCCATTGATCATGTATTGAGATCTTTTAATTTTAACCACTCATTTTATTGTAAAGTGGTTTTGAGATATAGGGTTTTGGTCTTTATTATCCTATATAAGGAGGAGACCCCCTATTGTATAGCTCACCTTTGGGCTCTGGAAAACTTGGAATGAAAACAATATTTTGGAGATCTACTTCTTGGCTTTGATTGGGTTGATCTTGCATGTGTTCTTGGATCTTTTGCTTCTAGACATTGTTTGCTTTTCAGGTGAAATCGACATCAAGAGAGGGAGGCTGAATTGCTTCAAGCTAGCTCAACGATTTGCTTTGTGGGAAGATTGTAGGGGTTGCTCACATCCCCCATGAGCAAGACGTCTTCATAAAGAGGGAGTTTTTCAATTGTGCTTTGTCCATTGATTACTTTCTTGATATGACATGGTTAGATCTTATGGATTTGTGGATCAAATTTAACTTGATGTAGTTTGATTTGCAGGTTTTCATGAGACATATTTCCTCCTAGGGCTTGGACGTTTTTGGTTGAAGACACTTGGATCAAGCTTGGAATTGTAACTAGGGCAAGAATTCTCCATATGTTAAGAGGCCGCAAGCTTTTGAGGTAAGATCTACAAGGTACATATTGATTTCGCTTGCTATCCACCCCATTGGTCAAAAACTACATTAAAATCAAAACCCTCATTTTTGTTTTTCTTAGATCTACTTGGATCTAGCCTAGCTTTTGGGAAGATATTGAAAACCCACCTCTATAGTATCCACGGCAATCCGGATCTACAGTTGGTAGTGATTGGGTTCCATTTGACACACTTTCCAAGGCACCTAGCCCTCTTGAAGGCAATTCGCACCCCTTGGGAGAGGCTAGTTTGGTTGGTTCCAAGACATGGGCAGGTGACATCCCACTTGATTCATGATCCTCACACTTGATAACCTACCCCTAGTGTGTCACTTCTTTGATTTTTGCCTGGTGGGCCCCATTCCTCATTTTGAGGGTTGTGCCCCAGTTGGGTCAATTTGGTGATGCACTTTCAATCTCAGATCTATGGAGATCTAGCCATTGGATCACCTTGATTTTCTAGATCCACATTGATAATTGCCTAAACTACCCGGATCTAAAGTTTGGTGGCCATTGGACTTTATTTGACACACTTTTTCATGCATTTAGCCCTCCTTGGGCAAAATCGCACTCCTTGGGGGTTTGAGTTTGTCAACTTCTAGGACGTGGGTGGTTGAGATCCCATTGGATTTGAAACAAGCATACCTTGAAACCTACATCTAGTGTCTCACTTTGTGAAGTTCTGCCTTGGGGGTAACATTCCTTGTTTTGGGGATTGTTGTCCACTTGAGTCACCTAGTGAAACATTAGATCTAGCAAGATCTAACCATTACCCTTGATTTGGATCTTCGGTGTCCCGATCTACACTTTCACATCCTTTTGACTCCATTTTCCCATCCATTTCAAGGCACTAGTCCACCTAAGGCAATTCGCACTCCTTGGGAATAGTGTCAAATGGTAGATCCCATATGTGGGTATCCCTAATTTCATCTTAGATCCATAGATCTAGTCTTTGCATACCCCTTGGTACCATTTTGCACCCTTGACTTCACCTTGTGGGTCCCATTTGAACCATTCCCATATCCTAAGGAAGTGGGTCCCACATGTGTCTTTTATGGTACTAGATCTTGTTATCTAATTTGATTATGTGGCCTAAATCACTCATTGGTTGAAACACTAGTCACTCCTTAAGCCTCTTTCAACCATACTTCAACTTCTAGGTCCACCTAACCTTGCATTGGTTTCCGTAACTCACCTTTCACATGTCCCTAGAAACCTTTGTCTTGGTTCAATCACCTTTGATTGGCTATAGGGTCTCCCCCTAGGTCTTGTTTCATCTTGATCTAAAGTGAAGAGTGCCTCGGTTGGCGTGACTCCCAGCTTGCATTGGGAACCGTGGCATCTCTTGGGTCACCTCTTTAGTTGTCCATCTCCTCTACCATCCCGGATGGGATACCTTTAGGGACAACTACAAGTTGTGTGATAACACACACATAAACAACAGATATACCCTGGAACCCTTTCGGGAAAAACCAGCTAACTGTGGGGCTATCTTCTCTCTCGAGCCCAGAGCATATAGATATAAAATGACAATACAATACAGGATTACCTCAGCAGGTAACTCAATCCTCTCTGAAACAAGACAGACTCTAGATCTGCATGCATCCAGCTGATGCATGCACTGAAAGAGTAAGCCCTAACTGCCAAACTGGATCTGAGTGATCTGAAGGTGCCTCTGACTGATCTGCCCTCTTTGTATCTCATTGCTCTGAAGACCGCCCTTTGATGAATTCGGCCTCCTCGGCATGCACAAGTGCGCCCTCCCCTCTAGATGTCAAATGCTTGTACCGGACCGGATTTCAACAGATTTGAGCTCTGATCGTCCCTAACCTTCCTCCAATGCTGAGGCAAGCCTATCCTGGAAGTCTCAGACTCCGAATCGGTCAATGCAGCTCCAAACGAGCTTCTCCCTCCTTGGGAAATGCGCCCTCATCCAATAGAACTCGGCCTCCTCCAAACTAATAAAAAATGACACTGATGAGCTATCTCAACTCACAGTAATGGGTGTCTAGCAACTCTGGAACTGAAGGTCACTGATCTAGCTCAGATCTGACCTTCCTAGCTCCTGCAGCAGCTCCTCTCTCTCTTAGAAAGTTACCCTGCATGCACAACTACGCCCTCCTCACTCTAGCAGTATCTCTCTCCGACAATGCAACTGCGTAACGTCAACTGGGGACCTCTTGCCTCTATAAATAATCTCACCGATGAATTACGTTTTCCAAAACCCTAATTCTCGGTGCATGCAAAAGTCACTTTTGCATGCATTCACCAATCGCTGACAGGTCATGGAAAACACATGCATGCAAAGGCCAAAACACTCTGGAAGGTCCGCATGCAGCCACCACTTGACTCATGCCACTAAGTAGAGTGTATCTCACCCTCTACTCCATCTTGATGCCTATGCAGCTAATGTACCTCCATGTAGGGCATCTGAACCATGGAGGACATCCCGAAGTTACCACACTCTAACACTATTTACAAAATTATAAATAGAAACACAGTGAGATTTTTAACTACTAACGCAACGGAAAAAATAGGAAACCAATCACGTTTGACACATTTGTTTACCCTGGAAAACCCTTGCGGGAAAAAACCAACAATCAATGATTTTATTATATCATAAACATCTGCGCTCTTGTCTTGGGATAATGGCCCACTGAGGAATAATACAAATCAACAAATAGCCTAGCCGCAAGATCTATCCTTCAATCTTGTTGGTTGCTACTATGTTGCTGCACCTTGCTCCTTACCTCTGACCCTGCCCCTGCACACTTGGATGAAAGCCCTTCTCCAATTAATCAATGATATCTCACTCATTCCGTGTGACTGTTGTGTGTCTCTTTCTCTCCTTAGGCTTCCTTTTATAACATCTCAATGACCAAAACCCTAACCCTCAATCTCCAAAGTGATGGATGGTTGAGATTAGATCTCAAGCCTTACTTAAGATCAACGGTTGCGACTTAATCTCTAAGTTCACTTTTAGTCATTAGTAAACATTAATTCAATTAATGTGCTTTTCCCAAGTTAGGCTTCGGAAAGAGATATAAAATTTGCTCTCTCAAGCAAGTACCTAGAGAGGTGATATGGACGACTCTTGCATGCTAGACACTTAGCCTATGTAGAAGTGCCTATTTTAGCTACAATCATCAACAATATATAGGCATCCAATAGGATGAGATACATGATAATACAATTGAAGCAACCTCAACCAATGGTACCAACATAAACAATCCATCTAATAAGTTTAAGAGAGTGAAAAGGGATGATAAATTGATCGTGCAAAGTATCCATGAATACTGCATATGAGGGTAGCATCAATGGAATCAAGGCACTGCATGATATTCCCATGATTTGAAGCTGGTCCATGGAAGGTCGATAGGTGTCACAAAATGGCCCTATGACACCGCATGCAATATATTGTGTAACATTGCATTGTATTCTATTCTTTTGTTATTTTTGCTTTCTAGTGTTATTTTTCCAACCCTAGATTTGATCTACAGTCTCAAATAATTTACTTAAAATTATTAACTGCAAACACACTGAGAGCTAACAATTTACTTAGTGGAAAAACTCAAGAAAACACACATTTGACACTTCCTGTTAGCGAGGAAGGTTCTTCTGGAAGAACCTCCACCTAAATCTATCTCCAATCCCACCAAATCATTTGTTGCTGTAGTTGCTCCCTCTGAACTAGAAGACTTCCTTGCCACTTGCTTTGGAATCTGCTCTGAAGATCTTTTCCTGCTAACCATGCTCCTAGGAATCTCTACCTGCTCTTGAGCATCCATCATTGTCAGCTCATACCAACTGGTCTTGACAGTACTAGAAGAAGCCTCATGCCCATCTTCCAGATTAGAATATTGAGTCCCCAGTATCAATTCAATTTTGGAGCCTCTTGCTCACTCTGTCACTAACATCAATCCTCGATCCAAGATCCCCTTGGACCCACATATAGGCTGACCCAACAACTTGTACAACTTACCTTGGTACCAAGCATCATTGCTGCATCCTGGGTAGCTCCCACTGACCATATGAGTACTTGTCCATTTGGAACAGAACCCGATATCCTTTGTGCTCCAGAGTTGAGATTGAGAGCAAGTTCTTCTTTAGCTTTGGAACATACATCACTCTTGCCACCTCCAAAGATCCTCCTAACTTTAGTTGGAATCAGTGTTGCAAACATTGCCGGTAAATTATTGATGTGCCGAGAAATTGCACGATTTTCCAAGTGTCGAGATTTTGTAAAAAAATCATCGATTCTTTGTGCTGAGAAATTCTCGAGAAATCGCCCAGGAATTTAGAAAAAATCAGCCAGCTAGAACAGCGGTTTTAAAAATCTGATTTTTGACTTTTTTCAAATGCGATTGATCCTGAAAATGCATGTCTTATTTTTTGCATTTTCACGGGTGTCCTCTTGCCAAGCACAACAGAAGATCCTTGGGGTACACAAACATTTGGGTATTCATCAGGACCACCACAATAACACAATGTCTAAAGATCCATCCCACGACCAGACACTGGGAGTAGAGCAGGTGGAACGTTGAGTTGTTCAGTTATTAGGGTCCAACTATCAACTTCCTAAATTCTTCTTAAAGTTCTCCAAGTGACTTAGAAGGTCTATAAATTGTACTTTTGATAATGTAAAATGGTCCTTCTCAACTGTATTGGTTTTTGTAAGTCTTAAGTTATGTTGTTGACATGATGAGAGTCCAAGGACCATGCTAAGGTGCGACCATGAGTTTACAGGATCTTTACTGCTTTGATGTAGACTGTGATTCATGCAATGTAATGGAGATATGGTGGAGTTTTACCTACTTTGTTGTGTTTTATGGTATTATGTGGAATTTGTTACTTCTTTTTGCATTGTAACAGACCTTTAGGCAAATACAGTTTATAGTTAGGTTGCTCCCATTGGTATTTTCAACAAAATTATGTGATGCATTGCCATTGCTTACTATTTGTTTAAAATCAGAGGCACACATATTCGTACTGATAAGTTATATGGAGTCAAGATAGCTACAAAAAATACCTTTACCCCTGTGATTACCTTTACAGAATTCAGGACATGATTCATTTTTTTATGTGTGATGTATCAATAGACATCTTATATATCTTATATATAAGTTTTCTTTCCATATTCATGTGGCAACGTGTTTATTTAATGGCCTTGTTGCTTTAGATGTTTACAAAATTGAAAAGAAATGAATATTTTTGTATTTTTTAAGTTTGTCGGTATATTGCCAATGTTTGTCGATGTGTCCCCGAGATATTCCGAAACGATGTTTCCTGGACCTTGCTGATCTTTTTCGTCGAGAAGATGTTTGCAACATTGGCTGGAATATCACTATTCCAATCCCCTTTATTGCATGTATGATGTCGACCCCACAAACCACATGGCCGTCTGAGCCTGTCTCTGAAACACTAAGGAACACATCCCTCATCCCTGTCGTATGGCTAGATGCACCACTATCCACTGATAAAAGAAACATTGCCAACTCCTGCAGCTCTGACGACTCAGATTTGCTCCTCAAATCTGCCCAGATATGTCCTTGTTATCTAATTTGTTTGCTGCTGCCTTGTCAACTTCTCTTCTCCTTTGGAAGAGTCTTCCTGCCATCCCCTGATCTTTTGATGAAAGTCTTTCTCCACCCATCCGAGATCCTTTGAGTCACAGTCCTTCGTGGCTCTAGCACTTGAGAAAAATTCATCTTTACTCCAGAGTGGATGACATTGACACATGAGCAAAAGCCCTTCTTTGCTCTTATGTGCTTTCTTGTGGCTTAGATCTTTAAGTGAAAGTCCACCTTCTTGAGATCATCTTGTTGGCTGCCTGGCCTTCTGTTGTGGCTCAACAAGCCACCCAACACATCTGTTTTTTGTTGCCTGGATTCGCTGCCCACCACCTCGATTCACAGCCTTAGTGTTGCCCAAGCCTGCCATTGTTGCCTAGATTCATTTCTGGGCTGCTCAGTCCTTTTCTGCTCACTGCCCAACCACCTATTGGGCTACTCAAGCCTTCTTGGTGCTGCCTGGGTCTTGTTCTGGGATGCTCAGCCGTTGCCTTGGGCTTGCTTGCGGTTCTGCAAGGAGTTTGATAGTTACTGTTCATACCATGGGATTCATAGAGAGAAGATGGTTCCAGGAATAGCACAAGAAAATGGTGTGTCAGAAAGGATGAACATGACAATCATGGAGTGTGCAAGGAGTATGAGATTGCATGCAGGGTTGCCCTTATAGTTTTGGTTGTGGATCATTTGTCCATATTGATAGAGAAAATAGAACAAAGCTTGAGACAAAATCTAAGAAGTGTACCTTTATTGGATATGGAGTTAATGATTTTGGTTATCACTGTGGGATTATGAAAATCAAAAAATCATTAGTAGGGATGTGGTATTTAATGAGAAGGTCATGTACAAAGATCAGTTGCAGGGAAAGAAACAAGAAAAAAACACAGAATACACAGTGCTTGATGAGCTCAAAGAAGATGAAATTCCAAAGGTGCCAAAAAATCAAAATGTACAACAATAACATTCGGTACCTCAAACTCCTGCAAGTGTTAGAAGATCTACTAGGTTAAGTAGACCCCCTGAACAATACTTTCCTTCACTGTATTATTTATTGTTGACTTATTCTGATGAACCATAAAGTTATGAAGAAGCAATGCAGGTAGAAACCAAAAAGAAGTGGGAGCAAGGCATGAAAGAGCAGATGGACTCCTTGGTAAGAAACTAGACTTGGGACTTGGTTTGGTTGTTTGCAGGAAAAACAACATTGGGAGGCAAAAAGAGGTACAGGGCAAGACTTGTTGTAAAGGGGTTTGCACAGAAGAAAGGTATTGATTTTGATGAAATATTTTCTCCTATTGTTAAAATGACTTCAATTAGAACTATTTTAAATCTAGTGGCAATAGAAGATTTGCATCTTGAACACTTAGATGTAAAGACAATTTTCTCCAAGGGGATTTGGAAGAAGAGATTTATATGCAGTAGCCATAGGGGTATGAGGTTAAAGGGAAAGATAAATTAGTATGCAGGTTGAAGAAGAGCTTCTATGGCCTAAAGAAAGATCTAAGGAAGCGGTATTTGAAATTTGACAGGTTTATGACAGAACAAGGTTATAGTAGATGTCATTTTGACCATTATGTTTAATTTAAGAGGCTAGATAATGGTAGCTACATTATCTTGTTATTATATGTAGATGACATGACTGTTGCAGGGTCTAACATGCAAGATATAAATGTGCTCAAAAGAAAATTAGCTAATTCATTTGCAATGAAGAATTTGGGTGTTACAAAGCAAATCCTTGGTATGAGAATAATAAGAGACAAGAAAAAGCACAAATTGACATTGTCTTAGTGGTGAGTACATAGAAAAGGTGTTGGAAAGATTTAGAATGCAGGATTCAAAACCAGTTAGTACACCTCAGGTCGGCCGTTTCAATCTAAGGAGATGTGTCCCAAGACACAAGAGCAGATAAAATACATGTCCAAGGTCCCATACTCATCGACAATTGATAGCTTGATGTATGCGATGGTGTGCACAAGAGAGGATATTGCACATATGCATTGGGAGTTGTGAGTGGGTATATGAACAATCCAGGTAAAGAGCATTAGGAGGCAGTAAAGTGGATTCTCAAGTATTTGAGAGGTATTACTACTCATGCATTATGTTTTGGAGGTTTAAATATTGTTCTATAGGGGGACATGTTGATGCAGATATAGTAGGCAATAAAGATAGCAGGAGAAGCTCCACAATGTATGTTTTTACTGTAGGTGGAACAATAGTAAGTTGGATTTTGAAACTGCAAAAGGTTGTTTCACTTTCAACAACGAAAGCAGAGTGTGTCGTTGCTACAGAGGCTAATAAAGAGATGATTTGGCTATAGAGGTTTATGGAGGAATTGGGAAAGAAGTATGAGAATAACATGTTGTATAGTGACAACTAGAGTGCCATTCATCTTGCAAAGAACTCAGCTTTCCATGATAAGACTAAACATACACAACGTAGGTACGATTTCATACGATCGGTTTTGGAAGATGGATAGTTGAAGCTAGAAAAGACACACACTAGCGAGAATTCTACAGACATGTTAACGAAGACAATAACCAGGGGGAAATTGAGTTCTTGCTCAGTTTCAGTTGGCCTTCAAGCATGAAGGTGAAGATGAGAAACTTCCCAGGTCTAAGTTGGATCATAGTCCAGTAGGTGCAGAAGCAGTGGAGTTGTTGTGATCAATCTCCAAGTGGGAGGTGTTGGTTGTGGAGCTTGATTATTGTCTTGATTCAGAGGTCTTGTTTCAATCGTGATTGGATCCTAGTTCCTGATAGGGGGGTGTGGGGGGGCTTGCCCCACCACTACTGTCGCCAGGTGGTCTAGGGGCAGGGGTTTGGTAGCAGCGTCACCGAAGAGCATTTTTTTGAAAAATGCTCTGTAAAATATTGTAATTGCATAGTCTATCTGGACTGTTAATCATTAGGTTACAAATTTGATGATAGAGATTATGTTTGTGTTTTTTTTTCCCTAGAGGGCGACTCTCTTATAAAGCTAAGTTGCACAGAAATGGATACGGATACGGGGGGGGGGGGGGGGGACACAGATACGACAAATTTTCAAAAAATCTGGATACTATACGGCAGGGAAACGACATATATATATATATATATATATATATTTAAAATCTAACTAAAAATAAATTTAAAATGTTAACATTTATGAAACATATTACATAATCATCATCATCAACATAAGTCAAATATACAAATTACAAAACAACCTACTATCATATTATGATATTCAGTGTTCATACTTCGTTGTTCAAAAGTTCAAAACATAATTATAAATTACATTTACATATCATAAAAAATGTCCTTGTCCATATGATGAAGATCAACATCAACACTAACACGTTCACCGCCTCTAGAAGTAGAAGCGGGAGCATTGCTACCATGTCCACTTGATGGTGCCCCCTCATCAAATGGATTCATATGAGCCATGGCATTCAATGTCATATCCAAGTCAAGTAACTCTGGTTCTAGATCCCATAGTTTGGTGGGCCCCGATTTGTATTCATCCTTCTCATGTGACAAAAGGCGAAGGTTGGAATAGACATAAACAAGTTCCTCAGCCTTCTTGGAGCCCAATCTATTTCGCTTCACCGAATGTATGAAGCCATATGTGCTCCAGTTCCACTCTGCTGATGAGGAACTAGCAACTTGTGACAAGATCTTGATTGCCAATTTTTGGATATTTGGAATTTCCCCACCATGGAAGTTCCACCAATTAATTGGACTTAGTCTAGTCTTGTCCCGCATAGTCTCAATATTTGCATCCAAATTTAAAACTTCAAACCCTTAGATCTTAAACAAATATGAAATGAATAAGAAACCAATATGAAATAACAATGAACTTGATTCTTAAGATGATAAAGAATCACTACCTGCACCCAAACCCTCAGATCCCACAAAATGTGAAAACTCTTCACGAATCTGATAGGCAATATCAGGGTCTACAAATAGCTTTCGAAAAGCTTTCTTAAACCCTTGGGAGACTTCTGGATCCTTGTTTGGTGCAGTTCTTTCGGGATCATTTAGTAACTCTGCAGAATAATATTTAGGATTCACTGCATAGGCCAAAAGGTGCAATGAAGTGGTCATCTTGTTCCACCTTTTGGTCAATATGTCTTTTACTTCTCTGTAAAAGACTTCATTTGGGTCATGCTCCTTGGCTTTGATGACCACTCGTATCTTCTCTATCATGGAGTCAATGCCCTCATACACCTCTCCCAAACTGGGCCTATCTGTGTCAAACATGCGTAGCAAATCCACAATTGGCTTAGTAAATGCCAAGAGGTACTCCACCTTATCCCACCATTCATCATCAACAACCAACCTCTTCACTGCTTGTGCTCTTTCAGTTTGGGATTGCCTCCATTGATTCCAAAGAGAACTGCATACCATTGACTGCAAGGCTTCTTTCACCTCCATAAGCCTCGTCAACACTATGATGTGAGAGGCAAAATGAGTCTCTGCAACCTGCAAGTGACAAGATTTCAATAAATTAAAATTTAAAAATTAAAATTTAAAAATTAAAATTTAGAGTCCTAAGCTCCTAACATTTATGAAACAAACTTTACAAGTTGAAACTTTAATCTTGAAATTTTTGGTACCTTGAGAAGCTCCAACTTGGCAAATTCCCTATAAATTCCTTGGGACATGTGGTGGTTTGTGATGAAGGCTTGTATTTCCTTTGCCTCTTCGAAAATAATTCGCATCCACTCAATTGGAGTCCCCATCTTACTCAACATCAGGTTCAATGAATGAATAGCACAAGGGGTCCAAAAGATGTGTTGATATTTGCCTTCAACAATTAGGCCCTTTGCTCTGCACACTGTTGCATTGTCCGTTATGACTTGGACAACGTTTTCTGCCCCCACAGATTCAATTGCTTCAATCAAGATGTCAGCAATGAATTGAGCATCTTTTTGCTGCTCCTCACAATCGACTGCCTTCAAAAACATTGCCCCTTTAGGGCTTTGAGCAATCACATTGATCAAAGGCCTATTCCTTTGATCTTTCCATCCATCAGAAATGATGGACACCCCTGATATGTGCCATGAATTACGAATGGGGTTCAATGAACCCTCCAAAAGTAACTTCTCACCTGTCAACAGTGTAGTGCGGATCTTCTCATATCTAGGGCCAACATATCCTGTTGGGGCTTTATTAACATCTCTAATCATTTTTGCCCAGTAAGGAGATCGCACAAGGTTAAAAGAAAGGCCATTTGCATAAATGCACCGGCCTATAGATTCATCCGCCGTGCCTCGAGCACCATTATTAAAACTCTTTTCAAGCGGTCCCAAATTAGACCGCTTTGAGTTTGAACTTGAAGGACTACCAAATTCATGAGAGGGAAATGGAGTCCTTGATGAATGTGCCCCCATTCTTGTTGATTGTTTGAACTGAAAGGCAACATTTGATTCGTTTGCTTTAGCATCTGCCTCATCCTGCTCTTTCTTATACTTTGCTATTTTTTCTTTGCTCAAACCCTTTCCATCTTTTCCATCCGATCTAGGTGGACCGGTGCATACTCGAATTCCAGTGTTCTTTATCCCGCGCAAATGTGCTTTCACCCTGGTGTAGGATGCCTTGAATTCCTTTTGGCATTCACTGCAAATCCATATTAATGACCCCCCTCCTTGGATCTTCCCCACAACAGTCACATATTTCCAAAGAGGAGACTTTGGATCAATTTTCTCTGCAGGGGCAGATTGAATTTCCTGCTCCTCAACATTCATGGATGATGATTCCATGATATGATGATGCAGATGAATAGTAGGTTGAAGCTAAGTTGTATAACACCTGCAGAAAAATGACCAGATTTGAAACAAGAATCAGATCTGCCCCTTTAACTTTTAAGCCTTAAACAGTAAACAAATCAGAGATAGAACCATGATAATTTCAAGAGTATAACCCACAGAGACATAATGCTTTTAATATTTTATCTCTATTAAGGGTTTATCAGTTATCTTTGAAAACAGAAGGATGGATGGTCAAACAGGCTGGTAGAATCTAAGTCTTAAGATTGACACTGACAGACATCTCTTTTTCAAGATTGACACTGACAGGCATCTCTTTTTAAGTTTTTCAAATTTCATGGAAAGGAAATGCCATGGAACTTTTAATCAGTTGGGTGAATAAATTACAGCCACAGGTTACGGATCAGAACTGGCAGTTTAGAGTTCAACCAAGATTGGTATTTTCAGGGAAGATGTAGAGTTTCTAACTTTCTTGAAACTGGATTCAAGGTAGATATGCTGGCTATCCTAGGGAGAATTTTCGCTCAATGATGTATATTTTCTGATATATTATATTATTATCTAGTATTTACTAGTAAAGTTGTAAACTCAAACTGAGGTTTCCAAATGCTAGTTAGATCAGACTTTAATAGAAGCCACTTCAACAGTAAAATTTAAATTTTAAATAACTTAATAAGGGATTCAATTTCCAAATTGAATTGTTGATAGACAAAGTCAGAAACTTAGAAAGTGACAAAACCAGTTTCATCAGGGCTAGGTAATAGGTATCCAAGCTGGCAAGCTGCAACATTTTGATACTTTTGGATTAAATTTGGATTCTGGAACAGCAGTATGCATGCTCTTAGCTCCTATATACCCCCAGTTTCAACTTCCTAGGACCTATATACAATGTACATCCACTGCCCAGTTTCAACTTTCTATAAACTCATAAAGAGAAATGGATTAGCTCAATAATGAATAATGGCATCCATTGACAATATTAAACTACCTTATTGGTGGAGAAGAAAATTGGTTCTAATTGAGATTCATTATATATTTTCTGTATGATATTTATTAATATTATTGTCAAGGTTGGAAAAATTGAAGATACTGCTTTTTGTTATTCTTGCCACTACTTTTCCATAATCAGGGGCAACAAAGTCCCTCTTAAACAGCAGCAGGAAACTCTCTAACACATTGGATATTTCTAAATTCTTGTGTATTATTCCTTCTATTGGTATTTACTATTTAGTAATTTACTTGTTAGTTGTTATTTACTTATTTTATGCAGAAGTGAAATTCTAGAGTTGGTATAGAGGACCAAGCCTCAACCTATAGGCTATCGATCTAGGTACCAATACCCAGAAAATTTTAATACAGTATACACACTTTATTAAATATTTTAATAATTTATTCTAAATTTATAATTTTATATGAAGTGGATCAGTCCAAAGCAAATGGGGAACACGTATGTGAATTGGATGTTTAGTGTTTACACATACCTGGAGTTTGGAACTTTGGACGTAGGCTGGAACTTGGAACAACAGCGAATGGAGGAGCTTGGAACAACGAGTGTGCCAACTGCCAAGTTGCCAACCCGTGAAGACCCGTGCGTAGAAGAGTGACTATGCAATGTGAAGTTGTGAAGTGTGCACCACTGCACTGTGAGTGTGAACCTGTGCGACTGCTAACAGCTGGAACTGGAAGCCGAAACGGGAAGCCGGAAGTGGAAGCCTAAACTCGAACAGCAAAGCGGCAAGTCGGAAGTGTAGTGCACTGTCAACTTGTGCAGAAGTCAACCCGTGTGAACTGTGGTTTGGAATGATGATCCGAGGTCGAATTTATAGTCGGCCTTCTAGGGTTTAATTTAGCGGTTAAACCGACTCAACAAAATGGCGGAAAAGCTTGGAAACTTTCCCGATTTTTGTAGATCCGTTTCAAAATTTTACAATCCGTTTCCAAATTTGTGTGATCCGTATCCGGTTTTTCGTGATCCGTCTCCGGTTTAGGGTGATCCGTATTTGGTTTAGGGAGATTCGTATTGGTTTAGGGAGATCCGTATCTGGGTTTTGCTGATACGTATCCACGTCAACAGATCCGTACCCGATCATTGCTGATACGTATCAATGCCGTATCACCCACGTTTCGAATCCGTATCAGTTTCCGATACGTTGAACGACGTTTCAGGGCCTTCAACATGACGTTTTCGGTAACTTAGTTTTAAAGAGGGCATTGTATTACGACTGTGTAGTGTGTGTGAGAGATCGTGAGAGAGTGAAGAGGAGGTTGTAGCGGATGTGCTTTTGGTTGTATCCCATCCTTTTCTTGGACATAATAAAGAAACGACTAGATGTTTCTTTGTGGATGCAGCCCATATCTGATGAACCATGTATATTGGTGTCTCTCTTGTATTGCGCTCTTCTGTGTTTTAGTTCTGCATTCATTTTTTATTTTTATTGCTCTGCGATCTTGTTTCTAACAAGGCCTACATCCTTTCATTTTCCAACAATCTATTATAGCATTCATAGGTAAAATTCTGCATGTAAAACAACTTCTATAATTCCCAGTCATCAATTTTCAACTCTCTTCGTTTCCTTTAGACTCAAAATGCACCCAAGGGGATTTTTGGCATTAGTCGTTCCCTTTCAACCACTTTAAATATACATTGAATAAACCATATAAATATTTGTTTTACTAAAGCTATTCCTCCATGCTTGAGCCATCCATAGTACAGCTTTAGTAATCCTATTTGTAGGGATACCTTGTCAAAGGAGAGTTGACCTAAAATGAGAAGAGGTGATAGTGTTAGTCCTCTTGAGTTACCTTAAGGTTGCACTTGTTATCAGGACAAATCTAAATTAAGTTCAACTTTGAGTGGTAATGGGGTGAAAATCAAATTTGCGATTACAAAAGTGTTGGATAACTTGAAACTACATTAATATGCATAAAGATGAAGTTTGTATAGTAAAATCCTTACTCTCCAAGACCATAGTTAGGGAAAACCAAGACCACCCTAATTCAACCAAGGAGATTCAACAAGCGTTCATCAAACAAGAATGTCCTCCAAGGCAAGATGTCTCCTCTTTGTCTTCTCTTCACTAATTACAACCTAGGTTTCATCTCAAAACCCAAATCTCAAAATCTCGAAGGGACGAAACCCTCATCTTAGTCTTTAGCATGCTCCAACAAGCTTAAGAAACCCTAGAGAGTTTGTGTGTGTGTGTGAGAGAGAGAGAGAGTGTACATAAGACAATCCAAGAGAGAGAAGAAGTGGTGCATTCCTAGTCACTTCTCTAACACGATTGATAAAAATGAGTGAGTGAGGAGGTCATTGGAGCTTATTGACATTGTTAATCACCTTGGTAGGATTGGTGGATCTAACCAATGAAATATTTTATTATTGTTGAACTCTTCTCAAAGAGTTAGTTACATGAGAACTATTTTTGTATTATTTTCCTTTGAGAGAAAAGTGGATCTAACTAGTAGTTTGATATTCTTAGAAAAATTGGTTGAGCTACAAAGGGAAATTATTATTTTATTGTATAAGGAAGATTAGCTAAAACCTATGCAAGGGTTTGCTCTCTTCACTTGAGGAGAGGATGGTTTTGAGAGTGACTCTTCACCTTGTAAATATTTTGGTGCTTGTGGAGACTAATGAAGATTATGCTATGGTGCCTTGATGTTGGAACGACTCTTGAGATTTTTTGTTATGATGGATGCATGCCTAGAGTAGCTTATATATGGTAATTTTTCCAATTGAAGTTGTTAAGTAGGGAAAATGCTTCCTCGTACACTTTTAATTTACATATTTGCTTCATAGGGTTGCTTCAATGGAATGTATCCCTTGTTGTAAGAATATCCTTATAGCAACTTGATTTATCCCTCTAGAATTTTCGTGGGTAGAATGGATAATGTGATGTTAATGTGGTTGTATGTGCCTCTTTCGTTGCAAGAACGTCTAGTGTAGTTTTCCATGTATGACCCCATGTGCCCAATGGTTTCTAGGTATTCATCCTACCATCACTCATCCCTTAATTCCATATTTATGTAACCTTTCTCCTTCAGTTTTCACTCAATCTTAGGGAAGCCTTCCTTGTGTTAGAGGAGAACTAGGGATTAAGAGTAGAAGAGGGTGTTGAGGTGACAATGCCCCCATCTTAATTCAACCTAGGTTCTCACTTGTGCTTTGGGGTTTTATTAGGAGAGGTGAGAAATTAAGTTGTAATAGTGCCAATATGGCTTTCATACCATATTAAATTTCACAAGAATGCACACACATAAGTTGAAGGAGATTTGAGAATTATAAAACACTATTATTTAGAGCTTTATTGATCACCATAAGGGTAAGTATGGTCTTGATGGTTGAAATGACATTTCCTTTCCACTTCCTAACTCAAGTGTTGAAAATCCTAGCTTGAGAGCTCAGATGACTACTTATTTAGCAAATACTGCGCTAAAATTGTTTTGGTACAATAAATCAGATCCTATACTTTACCATATATTCTAAAAAGCATCCCATATAATTGTAGATTGGGCTATTAATATATAGCTTTTGATGTTTTCTATTTTTGTGTTCTGATTTAATGTAAGATGCATTTTAAAAATTAAGGAAAAATAGTTGGGGTCTATCTTGAGATTTGGGGTATGGGTGGATATGTTGGTACTCATTGGTGATGTCAGGTGAAGTAAGCTATTTAATCAAAACTTGGCCCTTTAATATGTATGTTGTGATGTATACTCTATGTACTTCTGCCTATAGTAATGTAAAATTAGATGCATTTGACAAAAAAGAAAGAAAAAAATAAAATAATCGAACCACTCTCACATGTGAGCATTGAAGCTTTATTATCTTTGCATGGGTCACAATTTCAAGGAATCATATCCATTCCTTGGATGTCTTTTTGAATTTCTTGATGGTATGTCAATTGTAAGGCATTTCTAAAATATTTTCATCCTGTATGTAGCATTTTGTTTTAAGTTTAGTTTGAGTTGTGTAGAGGGTTATGGTTCTTTACAAAGTTAGTCCATGCTAGTTTTGGCTATTTGTCTATCTCACGTAAACTTTCGTACTTACATATATTCATGAAATTGGTTATTTGGATGCGATGTGAATTTTTTTTATTTGTTTGTCTCATATAAACTTAATTGGTTATGATGGATGCAGTGTGAAAATAAAGCCAATGATGAAAATGATCAAAGTAATTTCATTGATCAACTTGTGAGTATTTCTTACTTGTTGTCATACCATTTTTCCTTGAAATATTGATAAATAATAATCCACTGAAAATAGTTATTGTTCTCTTCTTTGCTTTTTTCCTTAGTTGACCCCATTTGGAACTCATCACAATTTAGTAGATGCATAGGTCAAATTGTGTTGTAGTTTAAATTCATGCTTCTTAATTGCCATTCTATTGATGACAAATGTACTAACTACCCACTAGCATGTAATGCTACATACTAGTGACACTTCACATTGGTTATATGCTATGTTATTAACTCTACACACAACATACTTGAGTGTTGACTATATTCTTAAAACACCTCTTCAACATGAAGGATGATGTGTTAACTTTATTATCCACATTCGTTCAATGTCATAAACATAAAATCATAAATGCAGATGGATCTAAAGAGGACAACATTGTTTCTTATCATCTTGAGGCCTTGCATGATCCTTTTGGCATAACTTTCATAATAAAATTGAATTACATTTGACATTTGAATCCCCTTACAAAAACCTCATTGATCAACTTGTTTGTTGTTTTAAGCCACTAGTCTCCCAAGAAACATAGTCATAAACATCGCCAATATCGCTAATGGTAGATTTCATCCTCTTCTATGCTTGTATCTTGAACCACAATATTGCTCCACTCTCCTTTATTCCTCAACTTACTTCATGCATATCGTTGGTGCAAACTCTATAGTTCGAAGCAATATGTCTTGCTTCATCATGATAGTAACAATTATTGTCATCACCTTTATGCTGCTTACCTTTCTTACTAACAATAAAAGCTTGCTTGGTGTTATCAATGTTGTGCAACTTCTATTATTCCTCCAAGAGAGTAGACAAATTGATTCTAAAGTTTGGGATGATACCTTAGAAGGAATAGTTATAATATTGTTGTAGTTCTATGGCAGCCCTATTCAATGTTGTGCAACCTCTATTATTCTTCGAAGAGAGTAGACAAATTGATTCTAAAGTTTGGGTTGATACCTTAGAAGGAATAATTATAATATTGTTGTAGTTCTATGGCATGCTCTTCAATAAGGCTACCATATCATCCTCTTCCTTGATACACTCTAGGCTCCATCTGCTATGCTACCAATGATATTAGATTGTAAACATGGCTTGATACAATATAATAACTTGTCACCTTTATGTCGAAATATTATTGTTTAATCAAAATTTAGCACTTTCCGCTTTAGTCCTAGAAAACGTTTCTAGACTTTCCAAGGCTACTTTGCTATGTTTCATTAAACCCAAATATCGGATAAGAGTGTCTAATATAACTAGCATGATCAAGGCCTCGGGCATTTCATCTTTGATTTGCCACTAGTAATTTATTCGCATGTGTGGGTTTCTTATCTAGTGAATGGAATAGTCCCCATAGGTTCTTTCCTCTAATAACCAATTGTAGTTTTAATTCTATATATGAAAATGATTACCATTAAATTTTTTCAAATGAAAGTAGTTTGTGTTGATGTTTTGTAGCTCAGACAAGAACTTCTGCATAGGTTTTGTGCTAAACATGCGTGAAGTCATCCAAGTCAAATCTATTTTGTAATTCACTTTATTTATAAAGTGAAAGTCTTTTAATTAGTTGTTGAGTCTAATAAAGTGCATTTTAATGCATTAGTGATTTAGGCTAATCTCAACTGTAGATCTCATAGTGAGATTAGGTCTTCAGCTAAAGTATAAACGCAGGTCAAAGTAGAGGGTAAAGACACATTCATTCTTTGCTTGTAGATAGGTTGGCTGGAAGGTGAAGAAACTCAGCAGAGGACTAGAGTTAGAGTGTCAGAGAGAAGCATAATCAAGTAACTAGGCAGATTTCAGTTTGCAACAGCAGAAACAGGTGATTCGTGCAGTCGTATGGATCTGTACAACTAGAGCCGTACAACCGTACAGATTTTTGTACAACCATCTTGACAAGTCTATACAACTGTACAGAACAGGCCCATAGAACCGTACAAAACAGGTTCATATAGTTGTACGAACGATTGTATAGCAGGCCATAAGGTTGCAGGGAAGGAGTACATGTGTGTGTAAATTGTTTAATGCTTCCGTTATTCATTTTCATACTATGTGTGTGAATACTGCTATGTGAAGAATTAATTTATGTAAATTAAGGTTTGTTTATTTGAGAACATAAGCACATAATTTACCTAGGGTAAAAAATTTTCAGTTTGTAGTTGGAGTTAAATCTACGTTAGACTTATCCTTCCCATGTTTGTCCTCCAATGTGTTTGTTGTGGTCTTGTTGTTTGTTGATACTTTCAACCATGTTCTCTCGAGCTCTATGTAGATTGACATCTTTGTCTACATGGTTCTTCTATGATGTCTATCTAATATTTTCATGTTGTTTCACTCTACTACATACTGCCCTCCTTTCTTGATGTAAGTGTTTCTTTGCACTTGGCATCGTAAATGTTGTGCAATCTTCTTCAATTGTCTATGGGTTCTTGGTAATCTGATGGTATTGCTAATAGAACTTTCTATTCATTCCAATGTTATAATGTTAACTTTTGAACATTTTTCGTACATCGAATACCTTTATTAAAAGGTGTCTTGTCTATTTAATCTTTTATCTCTTAGCTCTGCTTGAATGGGAATCCCCTTCATGGCCTCTAATGCTAGATTGGATTTGTCATAGGCTTTGGCCTTCTTGCTTTGATATTGTGTAAGTTTCTATAAGAGGTTATATATATATAATTACCTTACCTCTCTCTCTCTCTCTAGAGAGGTAAGGTAATTATATTAATGTGCGATGAATGAACAAACAAATTTTAAATTTAGGCCAATGGGAGTGAAGAAAGAAAAATAATCAAGAATAAACATTTATGAGAGTGCGTAGGGCTACCATGAGAACATACATTATGCTATATTGGCTCATACACTAGGAAAGTATGAAATAGCCATCATGTGATGTTAGGAGGAAGAGAGAGGATCATGGGTTAGATATAACATATGAGAGAGATATTTTACTAAACCATCCATAGCCTATGGGATAAAGGAGTTTATATATAACGCTTCCTCTGCGTGAAATTCTAATCAAAAGATAGAATTCAACAAAATAGTAGACCCAAATGAGGCATGATCCAGATCATTGTACAAAGAATTCTAGGATTGGTTCGGGTTGTTCTCCATTCCTCCATGTTGAAATCTTGCTATTCGTCCACTAGCAAGCTAAGATCCCGTCCCTTGCATGCATCATTCTTGTAATTAGTTTTTTTGTAGCTCACAATTGCACCCACTTGAAAAGCTATTCCCCGGTTGTTTACTTGAGATTCAAATCCCCCTTTGATGAGAGTGTAGGCTTCACAATCTAACAAGTAGTGTTGTTCTCTTTATACCACTCCTTTCCCACAAATCTGATGTCTTCTTTCTTTCCATAATTCATTGGGATGTTGCCACCCCTTGTTTGAAATTTTAGCATGTTAGAGCTGGTATTCAATTGAGCTATCGACTATATCTCTTGCCAAGGGATGCTAAGGTTCAAGGAGTTTTGGGATTTGATCTCTTCCTTTGTGTTGAAGTTATTTATGTGATATTGTTGCTCCCCTTTGATGTGTGTTTGTGCATTGCTTTGCTTGGGCAGTCTTGGAAGGGCACTATTAGGGCCTTTTTGTTCATTGGGCAATATTCTTCCACTATACACCATTCTTTGAACCACTTTTTACCCAAGTATTCTTCCTCCTTTTTATCTTTTCTTGGGTGACTTTCACTAGAATCCAATTGCTGGACATGGTTGTCATTTTTTTCTATACAAAACTAGCTTTGTTAGCAATTCTAACTCTAAAGGGATATTGGATAGTTTCAATTGACAATATTTCATAAGGGGTGCTGATTTTAACTCTTAAAAAACCCATGTTGAAATGCTTTTGTACTCTCTCCATCCGATTCCATTGTTTTATAGATGTATTCGGTTAGCTTTGTGTATTAATCCAAATGTATTTTCACCTTGCTAGAAGATTGCTAAGTCTTCTAGACCCTTTGTAATGCTTTAGGGACATATGGATGGCTTAGTTTGGGTGGATGCTTGACCTTGGTTAGAGTGCCAACATATCACAGATCTACATGTAACTGTTATTGTTAGTGTTTGCACTTTAATTTAATTATGTTAGATCTTTAAACTGAAAGATAGACAAGCACAACAATACACAAAAACACAAGAAATTTCTTCGGGAAAACCATAAAGGAGAAAACCCCGCAGCTTCTTCAGTAATAGATTAGTCACTTAGTACAATATCAAACCAAGATAGAAAATCCAAAGATAAGATGACTTCTGCAGCTTCCTTCTTCTTCCTCAGCGAACTTTGTCTTTCTCTTCCTTGGAGCGAACTTGCTTGTTGGTGTGTGTCCAAATGAGGGAGAGCACGTCCCTATTTATACTGACCTAAATCCCCAATGGGGCCGACTTCCTCAACTAATTGGGCCGACCTCTCCTAGGGATACTCAAAAATACATTTTACATTTATCCTTTTGGGGACTAATGCCCCGACCTACAATGGAGGTTTTACCTCGATATTCTTACATGACCAAATACAATAATGACATCCCCGAATGGAGGAAAAACATTTCCAACGGAGGTACAATAAAAGTACAATAATAATATACAAAAGAATATCTTCCGAAGTTACATTTACAACAACACTCCCTCTTAACTAGGAAGGTATTCTCTCGACACAGTCATCATCACAGCTAGACACAATCTCTGGACAACATCATCATCATCGCTGCTGCAGGAATTCTCCTCTTGTTGATCATTGACTAGTGACATCTCTCGAATCTATCTGTCATGAGAAGTTCTACAGAGCCAACCCTATTTCATGCTGGATGTAGGCCTAGCTCTCATCTAGGTCTTCATCATCTCTACGAGCAAGCCATCAAGTAGGTACATCCTAGGACCACATATTACATTGCCTTAGCAATCACTTGCGTCTCCTACTATCATCTCATCGTATCCGGATCATCTCATCATCTCATGCGAAGAGCAACCCAGGTGCATATGACATGTCCATCAGACAACCTGCGTCTTCCACCCAGTGGATACATCCCAGGAACATCTGCGTCTTCCACCCAGTGGATACATCCCAGGAACATCTGCGTCTTCCACCCAAATGGATACATCCCAGGAACATCTGCGTCTTCCACCCAGTGGATACAACCTAGACGTATTACGTCTCTCTCTTAGTCAAACTGCGTCTTCCACCCAGTGGATACAACCCAAGAACATCTGCGTCTTCCACCCTGTTGATACAACCCAGATGTATTATGACTCTCTCGATCAACCTGCGTTGTCAAACATGTGGATACAGCTCAGGAGTATCCCAGATGCATTACGTCCTTTCGGACTACTTGCGTCTTCCACAATGTAAGATACAACCCAGGCGCATCCCAGATGCTTTATGACTCGTGGACCACCAGCGTCTTCAAACATGTGGATACAACCCAGGAGCATCATAGATGCATTATGTCCTTGCGGACTACCTGCGTCTTCCACCATGTAAGATACAGCCTACATGGTCCTCCACCATGTAAGATACTATGAAAGAAACATAGCATACATACCCGCTTAAGGAGTTGGAAGACATGGGGCCACACACATCTGAGTGCTAGGAAATGACTTCTTCACATTCTTCCCTTGTGCACATCCCTTGCAAATGCCTTCATACTTTGTTTGAATTTCTGGTAGACCTGATACTGCTTTGCTTGCAATTGGTAGTGCTCTATAGTGTACATGTGCAAGCCTTCTATGCCATAATTCACTTGGTTCCATGGAGTCATGAACCAACGCTTGTTTTGGTCGTCCTTTTAACTTGTACAAGGCTCCCTATTGCTCTCCAATTACTGTTGCATCATTTATTGTCTTTCCTCTTGGCCACATTAGCACTTGGCCATCAACAAATGCAACCATAAGTCCTTTAGCATCTAAGGCTGAAATGGAGAAAAGATTTTTCTTCAAACCTGGTACGTAGAGAACATCCTTCATTTTTTATTGATTTGCCCGAATCTAGTTTGTAAGAGGCTTCTCCACTTCCTTTGATAGGATATTGATAGTCGTCTCCAAGTTTCACCTTGTGGGGTGACTCATGTTCTGATAAGTTGACAAAATATTCTTTGTACCCTGTCATATGCTTGGATGCTCCACTATCCACAAGCCAATCATTGCTTCCATGGGTGATGGTACCTGTAAGGGCTAAGATTAAAACATATTCTTCATCGCTTGAAGAATCATCCCTTTCTTCTTTAATTCTTCCTTACTGCCTCTTCTTGTTGGTTCTCTTGGAGGATCCTTGTTTTTGGGACAGTTTCTTGAATAATTTCCTTTCTCATCACTTGTGAAGCACCTAATACTGGAGAGGTCTCTTCTAAATCCATGATTCCTGTGAGATCTTTTAGACTTCTTGTGATGGTGGTGCTCCCTCTTGTTTTGATTCTTCTTAGTATGAGCAGTTAGGGGTTGGTCATCATTAGCTCCCATCTTTTCTTCTCTTGCTACTAATAGAGCTTCTTCTTGGGTGCATTATTTCCATAATCTGCTGAATGTGATTAGCTTCTTTTTGGCGCATATTCCTTGAGTGAACGAGTCCCATGACCTTGGGAGACCATTCAAGGTAGTCATCACAATCTCTCCTTCTTTAACATTATCTTCAACTGCCTCAAGTTATTCCTTGATTTGAGCGACTCTTCTAAAGTAAGATTGAATAGTTTCTGAGTGTTGAATCTTCACATTCTTGAGTTGGTTCCTCAGAGTCATATTTCAGTTGATGTTCTTTCCTTCATATAGCTTGGTCAAAGCCTAGGACATCTTCTTCGGAGTCTTCAAGGATGATACATGAGGGATGAGGTGATCTTTGATGGAGTTTGCAATAATCGTTTTGGCCTTGATCATGTTCTTCCTGTGCTTTTCCTTTGCCTCTTCTCCCTCTGGTTCTGGAACCTCCTCATTGACATACTTGTCCAAGTCATTCTCTTCTAGGACAAGAGAAATTCTATACTTCCATGATCGGAGGTTATCAGCTCCTTCAAGCTTATCCTCAAGCTTAGTGTGATTTGTCATTTTGATCTGAGAACCTCAAATGAAAATAGCAAGGAATTAGATCTTACCAATTTGAGATGTCCAACCTGTTTCTGGAGCTGGCTGTCCTAGGGTTTGACAGAGAAACCCTAATTTTCCAAACTTGAAATCTTGAACTTCTGCTTGGATAGAAAGATGCGCCTCCTAAAGGCGAGTTGTCTAGTGTACTCCTTTTCCCCGATTGGTGGATGGGAGCTCCAAAAATTTGATGCCCTAGTTTCTCTTGGCACAGGTGACTGGGTCAAAAATGAAAATTCTCCAAACTGAATTCTGCTTCCACCAAAAGATGCGCCTCATGGACTGTCCTAGGTATATACTCACCGCTTTTAATTCGATCAACTTAACCTCAGAAGTATTTAATTGAGTAGTGGGCCCAGGTTGTTCAATATGTGGCTCCACATCACTAGGTTGGTTCAAAGCCCTAAGCTCTTCCGCCACTTCACCTCGAAGTGACTCAAGGTTTGTTTCTCTAACAACAATAGCTCTTTCCCTTTCTTCCTCAGAAGAATTATCATCTCCAAATGATCTCCAAATGTTCTCCCTCTTTGGACTAGGATCCTCATTGTGGCCACCCATGAGCATGAAGATACCCTCAGGCAATAACTCATCCTCACCAAATGTGTTCCTTACACCACCCTCATAACTCTCAAGATGACCATCGTAAAATGGCTCCTGATATACCCTAACCAATGACCCATCAGAGTTGGGGATAGTATCATATGATAAATCCATCTGAAGATGCCCTCCTAGCCCAACGGATCACTTCCAACAAAGGAGCATTCAGTAGGCTGGAGGGAGATCTATGACTACTATGTCCATTAGCATGGATATGTTGGGGCATGAAAACAGGTCAGCTCTCAAGTTTTTAATTAAGCCAAAGACTTGAACTGGTCTAGAGTCAATCCCACAAACGTTCCCATAGGGCCTAGTTATTTTTAATCCCATAGCTTCCATGACTTGCAAAGGCATCACATTCATGGAGGCACCATAATCCAACATGCAGTTATGAAGAAGGGTGTCACCAATGCGAAGTGTAAGATAAAAAGGTTGGTGACCACCATTCTTTCTCTCGTATAAGGCAGTTGGATGTTAATGGGAGGATCCTCCTCTTCATCAACCATAGCACTAGGTGCTGAGTTTTGAAAAGATGAACCTTCACCATTACTTGTGGCAGTCTCAGGGATACTCTCGAAGAATTCTACCACTTGCTCTTTTATTGATGGGATTTTCATTAACTCAGTGAGTGGGATGTTATGCATAACTTTGTCCAATTCTCTTTCAATGTTGATATCCAAGTCATACTCAGGAAGAGGGATTGGCTCACTCACTTGACTAGGCAGCTCACAACTTTTCTTTTCACTGAAAGGTGTAGGCTTTTGGTCATCCTTTCTTCGTTGATAGGTTCTAGGAGGAGCTTGACTACTACTATTGGCTTGTTCAGTAGCATAGATGGGAAAACTAGGACTGGGTTCTTCTATGGACTCTTCATGATCAATCAAGATTCTTCCAAAGTCCTTGCCAAACTTTAAGTTGTCAACCCAGTTAATGTTCTTTGGAGAATTAGGAGTATCATCACCATGGGTGGGATACTCAGGATCATCCAACCTTTGTTCTTTTGACCAGTTTATGATAGGAGGTTCAAGTGAAGCTTGGCTCATAGGGTTTCTTCTATCACCTTCATTAGGTTTCTTTTGTTGGTTCCAATACGGCTTAGGGCCATAGGGCTGCCTATACCTTTCCGCCTTTTTGCCCTTAGCTAGATCCCTAGTCAGGAGAGTTAGATTGTTCATCATTTCATGCATGCTCTCCATCATCTCATTGGGATCTTTACTAGGCTCTTTCCCCTTTCTGAACTTAGGCTCAGATCTAGAAAGAGAGGCACTAATTAGGTCAAAGAAATTCTGCTTCCCCATGGAAGCAGCATTTGCTTTAGCCTTGTTGTCCGCCAAACTGCACACCAGCAGCAGAAATCTTTCAAAAGCTGTCTCTTCACTACAAGTGAGAGAGGTGTGGCCTTGGGGGCAAGCAATGAGCCAGGTACTGTCACCTGAATCCCAGCTCCTCCGTTTAGGCTAACTCCTAACGAAGCCAAGGGGGGTAGTCCCTACAAAGAGTTGTCTAAGGCTGTTGTGTTTTAAAATGTTTCTTGTATGGGGTGATGCGGATGAGTGTTGTTTAGGAGTTTTTGTATAATGATGAGAACACAATTAAACACGCAATCCACGTTGCAAATTCCACAAGATACAAATTTAGAAGATGACAAAATATTTTGACTTAGAATTAAAACAAAGCATCCACAAGATAAAGATCAAACAAATGACAAGGACATATGGTCCAGATTCAGAAGATATATAAGAACTTTTAAAGACCAGTGCCAAATGGAGTCAAATGAAATACTTGTGATGTTGAAAAATGTAAGTCAAAAGTAGCTGTTTGTGAGATCGTTTTGAAATTGTTCTTGGTAAATTTTAAGTGTTTTAGATGTTCTTGATTATTATGGCTAAAACCAAGGATATCAAAAGAGTGTCTGGAAAGACATTCTAAGCAGCTCCTTTAAGAGACATGTCGGACCTGTCTGGAATCACAGCGAGGCGCGCAATGCTAACCAGCCACTGTGTCGTAGATTGGGCAATCCAGCGCCTCCCTTGAGAACTGCTTTGAATACTTTTTGAACAACGCCGGTTCGTTGGTTATGGGGATGAAAGTTTTAATTAATTATCACTTATGAGCTTATCAAATCCTTCACCTTTTCTGAGTACTAGTCCAACCGTTTCCGGTTGGCAGAGCATACGGGTGTTGGATAAACGACCAAGATAAATTAATTAAGGGGAAAATGTGGATTGAAAAGTTTTATTATTTAGAGCACTTGTTCAACTCTCCGACAGAGAGCGCTCTTGATTTGATCTTAAGACCACAGTTCAAGAGACTTCCTACCTTAAAATGCCTAATGCAGGGGAAGATGCAAGTTTAACAATGCTCTCCGACAGAGAGTGCTCTTGACTTGGATTTGGCCAAGTTCAAGAGACTTTGTTCGTTTTAAGAAGCAAGAAGCAGTTGTGATAACAAGATGTTGCAATTTTATAACATTTAAATCATGTGATAGCTCAAATAGATGTGAAGCACTGCTAGCATGCTACTTGCAAAATAAAATGAAATAACTGAAAGATCTAGTGTTCTACCAAGCAATTCTACTCTAAAGGTGGGATCAACCTCCGAACAAGGTCAACCACTAGAACCGTCAGTCTTTGGAAACCTTCCAGCTAGCTGGATGTCCACAAGATGCTGATGGGGGAACGAGAAGCTACCACATGACTATGTGGCCTTTGGGATACAATCCCAAAGTTAGCTTACTCTGGTCAAAACTTGAAAGAGAAGCGACAAGATAAAAATAAACTACTCTAAAACATGAACTGAAAAGATCTAAGCTAAGCAAACCCAACACTCTTCACCAAATGGGGAAGAAACCCAAAGGGTGGAGGACTCCTCCACCAGAAACTTTTATTAACTTTTACAAGTGCCTTGGGTTTTAAAACCTTGAAGGACTTTTGAGAATGAAATAACTAGGAAGACAGATCTAGCTCTTATAAGCTTATTACAAAAGGATAAAAACTCCGGTTTATGTCTTCTTGGTTCGATGATAGTTCAAATCTTCGTCTTGGTTCAATGATGGTTCTCTTTAGCTCCTTCTTCTTGGTATCTACATAAGACAAACCATCTCAAAGCACCATTAAGCTTTCAAAAAATAACTACAAAATGCAACTATCAAACTGGAATCTATAAGGGACTTTTTAAAAATATGTTTTATGAGATTTTATTTCAAAAAACATGTGCAAATATGAAACGGACCAGCAAACAAAAGATGTCTAAAAAATACTAGGAAAAAGATCTAAAACATAAAATTTTTTAGATATTTTTGTGGAAAAAATTCTATCTTTTGAAAAGAAACAAAACTTTAAACAAATCAAGCTACACTCCAAAAAACATGAACTATCTAATATGCAATTTTTATGTCTTTTGAATGAGATTGCAAAAATATAGAAGATGGACTAAATGCAAGCCCTAAATGAGATCTAACAAAAACTAACTACTAACTTCTCAAGATATAAAACAACTAACTTAAATAATCACTAAAAATTAACTTGTTTTTTTTGTTGCTTTTGTGAAGGTGGACGAATAGGAGAAAATGATGGAGAAAGTAGGGAAATGAATGGGAGAAGGAGAGGTTGAAAGGGGAGGAGCGAATGGGAGAAATGAACTTGGAAAAGAGGAGGAGCGAATGGGAGAGGATGAACTTGGAAAAGAGGAGGAGCGAATGGGAGAGGAAGAGAAGCAAATCTTGGAATGGGAGAAGAGAGAAAGAGGCAAACAAGAAGGCAAAAAAAATAAAAATGCCAAGGATCTCAAAAGCAAGGGCAAACTAAGCAATGATCTCAAACTTGGAGAGGGATAAAGCTTTGGAAATCCACAGTTTGGATGGTAGATCTAGTAACAAATGAGGAATTTTTTGTTGAAAAAGTTGATGGAGGAGATAAGAGATCCTTGATATCTTTGTGTTTCTCTCTTAGAATGGAAAACTACTTTGAAGAACCTGCAAGATGAAAGCGTTAAATAGTAAAAGCTCTTGATTAATGAAGATGAGCTTGATCCCAAGCTAATATTCACCTTTGATGATCTCTGCAAAACAATATTCTCAAGCAACAAACTAGATCAAATGCCTATTGTACTAGATTGTTAGTCCTCACAAGGCATACAATGAATAATAATTTGCAACAAGAAAGATAGAGTGAGAGAATATCACCAAATTACAAGATGAAACCACAATGCCAATAGCTCCAGCATGGACCTCCAAAGTCTTTAACAATTTTATTAACAAAAGAATGCTTACAATTTTATCAGAGTTTCTTTGCACAAATCTCCATGAGGAATGAGGAAAAAGAGCCTCATTATATAGCAAAGCACAAGGGCTAGCCTACCCTAATTCGAATTGGCTATAAGAGAGCCAATACCACCTAACATAAATCGAATTCCAATCACATCTAGTTTGCAACCAATCAAATTACATGTCAAACGAACTTGGAGTGCAAGCTCCAATCTAGAACTTGAGTTTGAAGTCTACATGGATGGGGAGGTGGCCTCCACCTAGGCAAGGCGCCCCCCATCCCATTCTTGGAATAATCACCAACCAATATTCAAATGCCACATGTGAAACTCGAACTCCAAAAGAGGTTGACGTGAGCTAGCTTGGCAACTCGTGAGCTCTTGAGGTAGGTACTTGGAGTTCAACAAATCTTTGATTGCAATCATGGTAGTTGAGAGTGGGAGGTGGCCTCCACCTAGGCAAGGCGCCCCCACTCTTCATTAAATGCAAATCACACCAACCAATTTCCATTAAATATGATCTCCACATCATCAAACTCAACTTTGCATGCATGAAGGGCGAATTTCCCAATTGGAGTTCTCTTCTGGTGATTGGATAGCTGATTGGAGTTGCTTGGAGTTGATTGGAATCTTCATTAATGCTAGGTGCCATGTCATTTAGCCGTTTACTTTATTCCATTTGGATTATTTTGGAGAGATTTGGATTATCTCCAAAATAATCATTTTTATTATTTTAATTAATAATTTCTCTGAAATGGCTTTTTAGAGAAAATATTAATTACGAGGCCTAAATGACATCCGAAACTTGGGTTTAGCTGGTCCATAGGTCATGTGTGATTTTTGGCTTATGAAACGAGCCATCAATCACTGAATTCGGACCCCAGACGACCGACATATTACAAATTAATATTTCTCTATTTAAACTATAGAGAAATTTATTAAATTTAAAAAATAATTAAAAACCCATAATTCGACGGACCCGGTAAAATTTTTTCTGAGGGTTTTATGGACCTAGGACATGACCGACACCTATTCTAACAGTGTCTAGTAGGCTTATATTCATCAGTTGGACTCTAATAACCCCCCATGGCTAAAATTTTCAAAATCGGGCATTCCAGCTTTGGAGGAGCGGGAGAAAACCTCATCGATTATAGCTCGGCTATAAGCAAAGTATAATTGACAAGGGGAAAATCTCCCTGGAATGCCTTAGTTGCTTAATCAAGTCATGGGGAACCGAGACACTCAGATCCTACTAGCACACTTTATTACAAACCCCATGGGGCCATGGTCATGTCGACTCAAAAAACAAAACAGGCTAGCCAAAAACGGCTAGTCACAAATGTTGGATCATCTGATACATTGGAGTCAAACACTTATCATGTTTGTCAAATGGCGGCTCTTCAGATAATCCAACTATGGTACAAATAAATTGGTAACAAGCCTTTCTAGCATTGTCGTGTGCCACTTTCAAATCACTAGGGTCTTTGTCCTTTAAATGGTAGCCAAGGTAACCTTCATACGCATTGAGGTAATGAATTAGGATAGCTTGATCAGGAGGCCTAATGGTACTTGGAATGTTGGCCACTATCTTATCGAAGCGAAGGTTAAACTCATGGACAGACTTGTTCTCTTTCTTTTTGACTTCGAAAAGTTGGTTCAAAAGGAAGTGCCCATCTAACTTGACTGACCACTCTTGCTTGAGTTTATTGGTGAATATATCATATCCATTCATTGATGATGCAGGCAAACGGTCAAACCACTTGCGAGCATCACCCTCCAAGGATGCAAAGAGACCCCTCATAAACACATCTTCTTCCTCAGTCCCATAAGCTTCCATGCGGGCCCAGACATTTTCTGTGGTCCTCAATGGAGGTCGCACAGTTCCCATTGAACTTTGGGATCTTTTCAAAATACTTGTCTGGCATATCATGGGGGGCACCTACGACCTGAGAAAAGTCTAAGGGAGAGGCTCTAGCCTTGTTTCCAAAAGCATGAGCGACGGGAGGATTGTTTTGGTTATTGTTTCCAGAATTAGATTGATTAAGTCCAGCCATTGGGTTGACTGGAGCTACGTTAGGATTAGGATTAGGAAATGAAGGAGGAACCGAACTGAACAAAGGAGATCCCAAGATACGGTTCAGAGAATCTGAGTTAACAAGTTTCCAAAAGAAGTTAGATGATTGGGCTTTATGATCTCTTTTGTGATAGGTGAGTGGGGTTTCTTTCAATTGATTTGGATTTGATTTATTTCTAGTGTTGTAAGGATGACTATGAGCTCGCTCCTCAGCGGAGTCACGATTATGAGTCACTAGGTAGACTTTTAAACTCTTCTACCAAGATGTATGTCGTTTAAAGTGCAGGGAGAGAATGAAACAAATAGATGGATACGCTTTTAATTAAGGATTGAAATGATAACCTTCTAGATTAATCCGGATGTGATAATATATGAGTTATGCATGGATAATCGTAGACACCTAAGGTAAGCCTCTACCTCCTCGGCAACGACGCCAAAAATGTTATCACACAACTTGTAGTTGTCCCTAATGGTATCCCATCCAGGATGGTAGAGGAGATGGACAACGAAAGAGGTGACCCAAGAGATGCCACGGTTCCCAATGCAAGCTGGGAGTCAAGTCAACCGAGGCACTCCACTTTAGATCAAGATGAATCAAGACCAAGGGGGAGACCCTAAAGCCAATCAAAGGTGACTGGACCAAAACAAAGGTTTCTAGGGAAGTGTGAAAGTCAAGTTACGGAAACCAATGCAAGGTTAGGTGGACCTAGAAGTTTAAGTATGGTTGAAAGAGGATTAAGGGATGACTTATGTTTCAACCAATGAATGATTTAGGCCACATGATGAGATCAAATAACAAGATCTAGTACCATGAAATACACAAGTGGGGCCCACTTCCTTGGGATATGGAAATGGTTCAAATGGGACCCAGAAGGTGAAGTTAAGGGTGCAAATGGTACCAAGGGGTATGCAAGGAGTAGATCTATGGATCTAAGATGAAATTAGAGATACCCACATATGGGATCTAGCACTTGACACTAATCCCAAGAAGTGCGAATTGCCTTAGGTGGACTAGTGCCTTGAAATGGATGGGCAAATGGAGTAAAAAAGATGTCAAAGTGTAGATCGGGACACTTAAGATGCAAATCAAGGGTATTGATCAAGATCAAGTGAATGTAATGGTTAGATCTTGCTAGATCTAAAGTTTCACTAAGTGGTCCAAGTGGACAACAACCCTCAAATTGAGGAATGATACCCCCAAGGCAAAAATCCACAAAGTGAGACACTAGACATTGGTTTCAAGGAATGCTCTTTTCAAATCAAATGGGATCTCAACCACCCAAGTCCTTGAACTGGGCCAACTCAAACCCCTGGGAAGTGCGACTTTGCCCAAGGAGGGCTAAATGCATGGGAAAGTGTGTCAAATCAAGTCCAAAAGCCACCAAACTTTAGATACAGGTAGTTTATGCAATTATCAATATGGATCTTGAAAATCAAAGGGATCCAATGGCTAGATCTCTATAGATCTGAGATTGAAGATGCATCACCAAATCAAATGGGATCTCAACCACCCAAGTGGGGCACAACCCTAAAAAATGAGGAATGGAGCCCACAAGGTGAAAATCAATGAAGTGAAGCACTAGGGGTAGGTTATCAAATGTGAGGATCATGAATCAAGTGGGATCTCACCTACCCATGTACTAGATCTAGCTTAACTCAACCATCTAAGGAGGGCGACTTTACCCAAGGAAGGCTAAATGCCTTGAAAAGTGTAGCCCAATCCACACCAAACTATAGATCCGAATCGCCGTGGATACTATAGAGGTGGGTTTTCAATATCTTTTCAAAAGCCAAGCTAGATCCAAGTAGATCTAAGAAAAACAAAAAATGAGGGTTTTGATTTTAATGTAGTTTTTGACCAATAGGATGGATAGCAAGCGAAATCAATACATACCTTGTAGATCTTACCTCAAAGATTGCGGCCTCTTAGCATATGGAGAAATCTTGCCCTAGTTACAATTCCAAGCTTGATCCAAGTGTCTTCAACCAAAATCGTCCAAGCCCTAGGAGGAGAGATGTCCCATGAAAACCTGTAAATCAAACTACAAGAAGTTAGATTTGATCCACAAATCCATAAGATCTAAGCATGTCATATCAAGAAAGTAATCAATGGACAAAGCACAATTGAAAAACTCCCTCTCTATAAAGACGTCTTGCTCATGGGGGATGTGAGCAACCCTACAATCTTCCCACAAAGCAAAACGTTAAGCTAGCTTCAAGCAATTCGGCCTCCCTCTCTTGATGTCGATTTTACCTGTAGAAGCAAAGAATGTCTAGAAACAAGATGCAAGAACATATACAAGAGCAGCCCAATCAAAGCCAAGAAGTAGATCTCCAAAATATTCTTTTCATTCCAAGTTTTCCAGAGCCCAAAGGTGAGCTATACAATAGGGGGTCTCCTCCTTATATAGGATAATAAAGACCAAAACCCTAGATCTCAAAACCACTTTTTGAAATGAGTGGTTGAGATTAAAAGATCTCAATTCATAATCAATGGCTAAGATGAATCATAACAAAATAACACATGGATCACTCAAAAATGTGATGACGTCATAGCTAAAAGGTGCTCATGGAGGCTGACGTCATCCTCTAGAGGGGGCAAAAGTACATGGGTCCACCTCATATGACTAGGACATGACATATAAAGCACATGGTGGGGCTAGGAGGCATCAATCCTTGCTAGCTCATCCCCATGGCACAATAAAATAATATAATATGTCCAAAATAAATACAAATGATCAAATCTGTCCTCAAAATCTGTGAGAGACATGCAGTAAAAGGCCTCCTGTGGCCTCTGTGGATCACACTGACTGATGAAAATTGGCTAGAAGATAGGGGGTTCACCCCGGAAGACCTTTGTGAAAACCAAGTGCCAAAACCTTGCCTCAATTGCCCAAATCGAATGCGTCGGTAACTGTGGAGTTGCTGAAACTGCCCCTAGGGAACTTGCGTTGTCAAACTGAGCCCACCAGGCTCTCTAGAAGGGGGGTAAATGGTAATATCAAGTGGCTGGAGCACCCCCTCCTCATACAGTGCCCTAGGTGAACTGGCCTCTCATGGCCCCTACTGCTCAGGCTGGGAAATCAGCCCAAATCTGGTCAACAAGTGGAAAACTGTATCTATCATTGTCAGGAGTGCCCGGAATTCAATGATAAGTGTCTCATTGGATCCAGAAGACCCAAATCTACTAAGAATGTGTACTCATACACCATGGGTTTCCCTGAATGGTCCACCATATATGGACAGTGCATAATCTGATGATTTGAAGTAATAATAAAACCTGCTGAACTGCATCAATCATCATCTGAATCATATGTCCATCATATAGCATCATCATCAAGAGTATGTGGGACCATCAATCATCATCAGTAAGCATACATGGCCCACATCATCACGGATCCCAAGAAATGACCAGAGTCAAACTGGGTTTGACTAGGTCAATATATAACCAAGGATAAATCATATCAATAGACTAAGACATGTTCCTCTAATCATACTCACACCTTAATTTAAAGTATAACATCATTTAGTGGCATTAATCATATTTGTTCATTCCGTTGGTATTTATATTTACTTGCACAATAGCTTAAATGACAGACTCACCCATTGGACATGGTCTAACTGCTAGCTAAGGATGAAGGCTAGGAACAAGGTTGGGCAAAGGGGGTGACTTGTCTAAACTCCACTAAAAGACACTTTGGACTGGGAGAAAGGGGGAGCTACAAACTCCGTGCTGGACAAATAAAACACGGGGAATGGCTGTGCCTCACAAATGGGTAAGTTGTTTAGAGAGTGCTTATTCAACTTAGGCATCATGTCTACTTTTTAAAAAAGATGATCCAGTTTCATTAGGATCCATTGATTTCATTTCATGGCCTTTTTGGCCTACATAACCCTTTGGATCTCAGGTGTGCTGATAAGCACAACTAATTGCAGCTTGCATCCAGGGCATGCTTATACATATATAAGGTCATCAATTGTTTAGATATAGAATTTAAGAACCATTTCTTTTTGGAGCTTTCTTATACTCTTCAAGGAGTATTTTTTTAGCAGTTCATCGCTCTTGCCCTTTTTAGTTTCCATGGGCAAATTTACATAATTTTCCATAAGTAGTACATGAGCTTTCAGTTTTAGCCAACACCATCTCAAGTGACTAGGGGGATTTTGTGCCAGTGCCAAACATCGAGACAACCGACCGGAACGATTTAGGCCTACAATCCAACTCACCAAAGGCAAGATCTATCACTAACTCAGAGCCGAGACACTAAACAAACAGGGATGCGGTCCAAACACAAAGGTAGTACAAGGGGACGTCCTCAATATCAGAAAGTCAAGTAAGACAAGTCAAGGGTTAAACCCAAATAAGGAAAGTCATGGATGGATGGAGTCAGTGAAAGTGGAGCATAAGCTAGCAGACAACTGGTGTTAAGAAAGACCATATCTATGCAAGGTAATAAACCAGTGAGTTTTGTCAAACAACCTAAATGTGCAAGTAAAGTGTCCATTTTATAATTCATCAACAAGATAGTCCATTTTAAGTTTTACAAAGTTTGCCACATCATGAATCATATACCAAGCTAATGCTGTGAACACGACTAAAGCAACAAGATAATAATCCACAGTCAATGATCATAAATCCATAGGTCATACAACATCATCATAAGAATAATCATCATATATCATCTGAAACACTGTTGCAATACATATCTAGGCACTGAACTGAAACTGTATGGAACAAAGGGTCACATCGGTCATCAAATCTGAACTCTCAAGGCTCAGCCTTTACACAAGGCCTAACATAAGTCTGAATAATATACTGCTCTGATCATGAGTGATCTCAAAATATAAAGTCATCATAGCCAAGCTCTGAATAATCTAAGCTCTGGAATGTGCAGATATCTGGTAAGCAAGAATAGTAGCCCTACTACTATGGTGTGATAACAGTACAATAAAAGTACAATAATAATATACAAAAGAATATCTTCTGAAGTTACATTTACAACAACAGTTATGAGCAATATCCTTCAAAATACTTATGAATTCAAATGACAGTAAATACTTATCTTTCATGTGTTTTGTAGGCTCCCTCTTGGTTTTTGCCTCCTTGCAGAAGTTATTGGAGTTTCTGGAAGCATACTCTGCTCCATCATCTGATTCTAAAGACCTTGATCTTCTTCTTCATCTAGTCTGGAACTTTTTGAAGTCTTCATCCTTGGAATCATGTACTGGATTCAAGATCTCCTTTTGCTTGGAAACATATTCTTCACATACACCACTATGTTTTGTTTGGATCTCGGGTAGATCGGTCACCATTTTGCTTACGATTGGTAAATCCTTGTAGTGTATATATATGTAAGCCTTCTGTGCCATGACCAGTGCTTGATCCGGTTGACCTTTTAATTTGTACAAGCCTCCCTCTTGCTCTCCAATTACTACTGTATCATCAAAAGTTTTACCGTGTGAGTGCTGAAGTCAAGACATATTCTTCATCACTTTAGGAATCTTCCCTTGCTCTCTTCATAACTGGTTTATCATCTTCTGTAGCATGAGCATGATACCTCTTCTTCTCTTCTCTGGCTTCAATTCTGGCTTCCTCTTGAGTACAGTTCCCCCATAGCCTACTGAATTTGGTGAGCTTCCTTCTAGAACAAATTCCTTGAATGAATGATTCCCACGTTCTTAGGAGACCATTCAATGTAGTCATCACCAATTCTGCTTCTTCAACATGTTCTCCAATAGCTTCTAATTGTTCTTTGATTTGGGAGACCATGTTGAAATAGGATTGGATGCTTTCCGAGTTCTGCATCTTCACACCCTTGAGTTGAGTTCTCAAGGTCATCTTACTATTAATATTCTTTCCTTTATATCGTCTCTTCAATGCATCAAACATCTCGTTTGGAGTCTTCAATGATGAAATATGGGGGATCAAGTGATCCTTGATGGAGTCAACAATGATCCTTTTGGCCCTAATCAAATTCTTCTTGTGTTTTGCCTTGTTTTCATCTCCCTCTGCCTCCCAACTTCCTCCTTAACATAGTTGTCCAAATCATTCTCTTTTAGAACGAGCAATACTCTATAATTCCAGGCTCGAAAGTTATCAACTCCTTCAAGCTTATCCTCAAGCTTGGTATTGTTTGTCATCTTGATAAAATGAGAACCTCAAATGCAAATAAAGATAATAGTACTTACCAATCAAGATGCTCCAACCAAGTGCTTGCTTTGATGCCTTCTGAAATCTGCTACATGGTTGACCTAGGGTTTGTGAGATAAACCCTAATTTTCAAACTTTGGAATCTTGCAACACTGAGTTGAGGGAAAGATGCACCTCCCTAAGGCGATTTGAGCAAACCCCTCCTTCAGCCAAATTTGTGGATAGAAGTATGAAAAATCCGATGCCCTAGTGTTCTTGAGCAGCAGTGATAGGGTCAAAATTCAAAATTCTCTAATTTGGAAAGTTCCTCCACAAAAAATGCGGCCTCCTAGTTTGAGTTGCTTTGTCCTCCTTTTCAGGCCAATCTATGGTGAAACTCTCCTGAACAAGCAACCCTAGTTTTCACTTTCGATAGTTTATGCTGCACAAGGTCTTCTTTTAGGCTAGCTCTTAACCCATGTTAGAATTTTAATACCATAAAGATGGTTATGTTAGATCTTCAAACAATTTATATATTATCACAATAACCATATGCAATAGGATCACTGAAAGATAGACAAGCACAACATAAACAGTAGTACACAACAATTTATCTTGTGAGACCCTCTTGGGCCAGAAAACCCAACAAAACTTCTTTTGTATAGATTCGTCAGCAAGTACAATGTCAATCGTGTAAAATAACCCAAGAATAAGATGTCTTCAAAGCAACTACTCTTTTCTCCCAAGTGACTCGACTTCCTCTCTCTACTCATGCTAACTCGAGTGAGTGAGTGACATATCCAAATGAGGAGGAGCGACCCTCCTATTTATACTAATCACAAGACTGACCTTTTTCACTAACAAGGCCGACTTGTCTTCTCCAACAGGGCCAACTTGACTAGGATATAATAAAATATTATTTTCATGCTTTTTTTGTATTCTTTTAGGCGGACACAACTAGTAGGGTTTACATTGACTCTTTCAAGACTTTTACATGATAAAATACAACATAAATAATTCCCGAAAGAAGTGCAAATATAAATAATACAAATAAGAATATCTTCTGAATTTACATTTTTCAATAGTGTATGCCCAACATAGCACTAGTAGTTAGGAGACTCAATTACGTCACCAATGTGACTACCTACTGCATCCTCGTGATTGTAGTCCGGGAGAACACATTACGTCATTGAAGTGACCACCCACTACCACATCACCTCAAGTGGAGACCCGCCCAGGAGCACAAATTACGTCACTACGTGACTACCTGCGTCTCACATGTGCTATGTTGTTCATCCCTGCCTCTTTCGAGGATCATCGAATTGGACAATTCCAAGCTTGTCTTTGAAGTACTCAAACTTCACTCTCGACAGAGGCTTGGTCAACACATCGGCTATCTGGTCGTTTGTTGCCACATGCTGGAGTCTCACTGCTCCTCTTTGCACCATATCCCTGATATAGTGGTACATGATCTCGATGTGCTTCAACTTGTCATGAAACACTGGTTTCTCAGACAACTTCACACAATTCTAGTTGTCGCAGAAAATACAAGTCGCCTCTAACTCGAGATCAAAGAATCCTGCAAGTAAATTCCCAAGCCACATTGCTTTGCAGTTAGCTGAACAAGCTGCCCTGTACTTTGTTTCGGTTGTACTTAGTGCCACACTCGTCTGCTTCCTACTGAACCAAGAGATCATACCTGATCATGAACTGAAGCACCATCTTGAAGTGCTCTTCCTGTTTGTGACAGTACTGGCCCAATCTTCATCAACATAACCCTGAAGGTTAATCTTTTGATCTGTCTCATATTTGAGCCCATAATCAATCGTACCCTTCAAGTACCTCATCTCATGCTTTGCCGCAACCAGGTGAACACGTCTTGGCTCTACCATGTACTAACTCAATGTGTTCAACGCAAAGCATATATCCGGCCTTGTCTTCGTCAAATACATTAATGAACCAATCATCTGTCTGTAGACCGTGGCATCCACCGTCTCTGAAGAAGTATCGCACAACAACTTTAAATTTGATGCCATTGATGTGCCCATGGCCTTGCAATCCATCATCTTGAATCCCTTTAGGATCTCTACTGCATGTTTTCCTTGGCTAAGGAAAATCTCTTCTGGATTCTGGCACACCTCAACACCTAAGAAGCGGTGCTTCATACCTAGGTCTTTCATCTCGAATTCCGCTGTAAGTTTCCTCTTTGTTTCTGCAATGAGCTTCTTGTCATCTGTCAAGAACAGGTGATCTACATACAAAAGTAGTATCACTAGTTTTCCATCTTGAACCTTGAAGTAAAGGTTGGAATATGCTTTACTCTTGGTAAAGCCCAAGCTCGTAAAAATTCCATCAATCCTATCATACCACGTCTTGGGTGCTTGTTTCAAACCGTACAAGGCCTTCTTCAATTTACACACGTGTTTGCCTGTCATGTGTCTCAAATCCTAGTGGCTGCTCCACATACACTTCCTCCTATACTACGCCTTCCAGGAAGGCAGTCTTCATATCCATCTGGTGTACCTTCCATGTCATCACTGCAACTATAGTAAGTATAGATTTGATCGAAGTGTATCTAGCCACGGGAGCAAGCGTCTCCTCATAGTCTATGCCTTCTTTTTGGGAGAAGTCACGAGCCACAAACCTTGCCTTGTATTTCTCAACACTACCGTCTACCGCATGCTTTATTTTGTAGATCCATTTGGAAGACACTACTGAATTCCCTTATGGTATCGGAACCACATCCCAGACATCATTCTTCATGATTGACTGATACTCCTCGATCATAGCATCCTTCCATACTTTCTTCTTGGCTGCTTCCTCGTAACTGGAAGGCTCTGCATCAATGATATCACATAGTAATGCTATAGAGCTGGAATATGGTCGAGGTCTCTTACTTTCTCTGGAAGTCCTATCTGAAGCACCATACTTCTCTGCATCTTGAATAGCTTCTCGTGCCCAAGCTGGTCTTCTCTTGTGTGTGTTCACCTCTCGGGGTGGATGTATAGGTCTCTGTGGCTCTGCCATATCATGGTGTTCATGTTCTTATGAAATCATCTCTTCCATAACAGTGTCTCTAACATTGGGGGCTTCGGGTTCTTCTTCATGTACTTCATCGGAGTGGATTTGCCTTGATTTGCTGAAAGCTGTATCTTCATCGAAGGTAACATCTCTACTAGTCTCGATCTTCTTGAAGCCTGGTATATAAACTTTGTAAGCCTTCGATGTATCACTGTATCCGGCGAAGATACCCTTCGTTCTTGAAGGATCCAATTTGATTCTCTTCTCCTTGGGAACATGCATGTATACTGGACAACCAAATATTCTGAGATGGCTGACTTCTGGTTTCTCTCTTGTAAACATTTCTTCTGGTGTCTTCTTCTCAAGAACACGATCATTGTATCCAACGAAGATACCCTTCTTTCCCGAAGGATCCAATTTGGCTCTCTTCTCCTTGGGAACATGTATGTATACTGGACAACCAAATATTCTGAGATGGCTGACTTCCAATTTCTCTCTTGTAAACATTTCTTCCGGTGTCTTATTCTCAAGAACACGATGTGGTGTTCTGTTCTGCACATAGACTGGGTTCTTGTTGCTTCAACCCATAAGTTCATCATAAGATCTTGATCATGGATCATGGCTTTTACTGCTTCCATTATCGTCATGTTCTTTCTTTCTGCAACACCATTTTGTTGTGGACTGTAGGGAGTGCTCATCTCCCTCTTAATCCTTGATTCTATTCATAAGGTTTTGAAACTTTCTGAAGTATATTCACCGCCATTATCTGATCTCAAAGTCTTTATCTTCTTTTCAATGTGGTTTTCTACAAGGGCTTTGAACTCTTTGAATTTACTAAATACTTCATCTTTAGATTTCAAAAAGTAAATCCAAGTTTTGCGAGAATAATCATCAATAAAGGAAACATAATATGCATATCCACTTAGAGAGTTGGATGACACAGGTACACATATGTCTGAGTGTACTATCTCCAAGATCTCCTCTGCTTTACTATCACTACTACGAAATGGCTTCTTCACATTCTTCCCTTTTGCACATCCTTTGCATACGCCTTCATGTTTTGCGTGAATCTCGGGTAGACCAGTCAACATTTTGCTTACGATCAGTAAAGCCTTGTAGTGTATATGTGCAAGCCTTCTGTGCCATAGTTCACTTGGTTCCATAGTGTCATGAACCAATTCTTGTTTTGGTTGGCCTTTCGACTTGTACAAGCCTCCCTCTTGCTCTCCAATTACTACTACAGCATCAAAAGTTTTACCTTTTGGCCACATGAGTACTTAGCCATCAACAAATGCAACTTGGAAGCCTTTCACATCTAAGGCTGATATGGAAAGAAGATTCTTCTTCAATCCTGGTACATAGAGAACATCTTTCATCTTGATGGGATTTCCTGAGTCTAGATGTTAGGATGCTTCTCCTACCCCTTTTATGGGATATTTTTAATTATTTCCAAGTTTCACCTTGTGAGGTGAGTCCTTTTCTATCAAGTTGGTGAGAGTGTTCATGAAACCTGTCATGTGCTTGGAAGCACCATTATCAACAAGCCAATCATTGGTTCCATGAGTAACAATACCTGTGAGGGCTGCGATCAGAACATATTCTTCATCACTTGAGGAATCTTCCCTTGCTTTCTTCTTAACCGGTTCATCATCTTCTGCAGCACGAGTGTGATGCTTCTTCTTTCCTTTCTTGTTGTTGCCTTTGTTTTTGGGGCAATCTCTTGCAAGGTGTCCTTTTTCATCACAAGTGTAACATCTGTAATTTGAGTAGTCCTTATGAGGTTTATGATTCTTTTGGAATCTTCTAGGCTTCTTGTGAGCGTGTTCTTCTTTCTTGCTCTTCTTTGCATGAGTTGCTAAGGCTTGATTGTCTTGTTCACCCATCCTGTCTTCTCTAGCTTCAATTCTAGCTTCCTCTTGAGTACAATCTCCCCATAGCCTACTGAATTTGGTGAGCTTCCTTTCGGAACAAATCCCTTGGATGAATGGTTCCCATGATCTTGGGAGGCTATTCAATGTAGTCATCACCAATTCCGCTTCTTCAACATGTTCTCCAATAGCTTCTATTTTTTCTTTAATTTGGGAGACCCTTGTGAAATAGGATTGGATACTTTTTGAGTTTTGCATCTTCACACCCTTGAGTTGAGTTCTCAAGGTCATCTTCCTATTGATGTTCTTCCCTTCATATAGTCTCTTCAATGCATCAAACATCTCCTTGGGAGTCTTCAATGATGAAATATGGGGGATCAAGTGATCCTTGATGGAGTCAACAATGATCGTTTTGGCCTTAACCAAATTCTTCTTATGTTTAGCCTTGTCTTCATCTCCCTCTGGCTCCGCAACTTCCTCCTTAACATAGCTGTCCAAATCATTTTCTTCTAGAATGAGCAGTACTCAATACTTCCAGGCTCGGAAGTTGTCAACTCCTTCAAGGTTATCCTCAAGCTTAGTATTGTTTGTCATCTTGATAAAATGAGAACCTCAAATGGAAATAAGGGTAATAGTACTTACCAATAGAGATCCTCTAACCAAGTGCTTGCTTTAATGCTTTTTGAAATTTGCTACCTGGTTGACCTAGGCTTTCCCAACTTCGGAATCTTGCAAGTCTGAGTTGGGGGAAAGATGTGGCTCCCTAGGGCGAGTTGAGCAAACCCTTCCTTTAGCCAAATCTGTGGACATAAACCTCAAAAATCTGATGCCCTAGTTTTACCCGAGCAGTAGTGACAGGGTCAAAATTCAAAATTCTTGAATCTGTAATCTTCCTCTACAGAAAAATGCACCCTCCTAGGGCAAATAACTTTGACCTCCTTTTCAGGCCAAACTATGGTGAAAGGCCTCCGGAACAAGAAACCCTAGTTTTCACTTCCGACAGTTTCTACTGCACAAAGTCTTCTTTCAGGGTAGCTCTGAAACCATGCTAAAATTTTAATACTATAAAGATGGTTATATTAGATCTTCAATCAATTTGCATTATATCATAATAACCATAAACAATAGGATCACTGAAAGATAGACAAGTACAGCATAAACAAGAGTACACAATGATTTATCCTGGGAAACCCTCTTGGGGCAGAAAAGCCAACAAAACTTCTTCAGTATAGATTCGTCGGCAAGTACAATGTCAATCTAGTACAATAACCCGAGAACAAAGAAAACAAAGAATAAGATGTCTTCAATGCAGTGACTCTTTCTCCCAAGCAACCTTGTCTTTCTCTCTCTACTCATGCGAACTTGCTTGAGTGAGTGATATCCAAATGAGCTAGGTGCCTCCCTTATTTATACTAATCACAAAGTGTCGTTTTTACCTAACTGGCCGACTTGACTAGGATACAATATAAATGCTTTTTTTAGATTCTTCTAGGCCGACTCAACTAATAGGGTTTACATTGATTCTTTCAAGACTCTTACAAGAGTAAATACAGCATAAATATTCCCCGAAGGAAGTACAATAAAAATACAATAAGAATATCTTCTGAAGTTACATTCTTCAACAGATAGACCACGAGATCGATCGTTTTGACATGATCTGTTGGTTGCGCCATCTTAAAGAGATCGAGACAGAGGAGCATTTCATCTTTTATTGCCGCATCTACTATGAGATCAGAGGGAGGTTCTACTCCCTTTTCAGGGGGGCTCAAACCCTCATTAACTCCTTCAAATATCTTGACTAAAGATGCCTGGCTTTATACATGTAGGAGATTATCAACCATCAAGTCCATATCCTTCATCCTTTTGCTCGACCAGATTTGACACAACATATTACTTCCTACTTCATAGTGCTACCCTCATAAAGGGGCACTAAGAGACAATCTGATAACAACACAACCGTAGCTTCCATATTAGTGTAGACCCGTGAGACCCTCTATCCCTTGGGATCTCAACCACATGACATGACCAGAACACCCTTCCCATTGAGGTAGACGAGACCCCCTAGGACTCAACGGAGGAGTACACAACGATTTATCCTGGCAAACCCTCTTGGGGCAGACAAGCCAACAAAACTTCTTCAGTATAGATTCGTCGGCAAGTACAATGTTAATCTAGTACAATAACCTGAGAACAAAGAAAACCAAGAATAAGATGTCTTCAATGCAACTACTCTTTCTCCCAAGCTACCTTGTCTTTCTCTTTCTACTCATGCGAACTTGCTTGAGTGAGTGATATCCAAATGAGCTAGGTGCCTCCCTTATTTATACTAATCACAAAGTGTCCTTTTTACCTAACTGGCCGACTTGTCCTTTTGTAATTGGGCCGACTTGACTAGGATACAATATAAATGCTTTTTCTGGATTCTTCTAGGCCGACTCAACTAGTAGGGTTTACATTGATTCTTTCAAGACTCTTACAAGAGTAAATACAACATAAATATTCCCCGAAGGAAGTACAATAAAAATACATTAAGAATATCTTCCGAAGTTACATTCTTCAACAGATAGACCACAAAATCGATCGTTTTGACATGATCTGTCGGTTGCGCCATTTTAAAGAGATCGAGACAGAGGAGCATTTCATCTTTTACTGCCCCATCTACTATGAGATCAGAGGGAGGTTCTACTCCCTTTTCAGGGGGACTCAAACCCTCATCAACTCCTTCAAATATCTTGACTAAATATGCTTGGCTTTATACATGCAGGAAATTATCAGCCTATCATCACACCATAGTAGCAGGGCTACTATTCTTGCTTAGCAGATATCTGCACATTCCAGAGCTTAGATTATTCAGGGCTTGGCTATGATGACCTTATATTTTGAGATCACTCATGATCAGAGCAGTGTATTTTTCAGACTTATGTTAGACCTTGTGTCAAGGTTGAGCCTTGAGAGTTCAGATTTGATGATTGATGTGACCCTTTTTCCATATAGTTTCAGTTCAGTGCCTAGAGATGTATTGCAACAGTGTTTCAGATGATATATGATGGTTATTCTTATGATGATGTTGTATGACCTATGGATTTATGATCATTGACTGTGGATTATTATCTTGTTGCTTTAGTCATGTTCACAACATTAGCTTGGTATATGATTCATGATGTGGCAAACTTTGTAAAACTTAAAATGGACTATCTTGTTAATAAATTATAAAATGGACAGTTTACTTGCACATTTAGGTTGTTTGACAAAACTCATTGGTTTATTACCTTGCATAGATATGGTCTTTCTTGACACCAGTTGTCTGCTAGCTTAGGCTCCACTTTCACTTGCCTCCATCCATCCATGACCTTCCTTATTTGGCTTTAACCCTTGACTTGTCTTACTTGACTTTTTGATATTAAGGACGTCCCTTTTCACTACCTCTGTGTTTGGACCACATCCCTGTTTGTTTAGTGTCTCGGCTCTGAGTTGGTGACAGAACTTGCCTTTGGTAAGTTGGATTGTAGGCCTAAATCATTCCGGTCGGTTGTCCTGATGTTTGGCACTGGCACGAACTCCCCCTAGTCATTTGAGATGTTGGCTAAAACTGAAAGTTCATGTACTACTTATGGAAACTTATGTAGATTCGCCCATGGAAACTAAAAAGGGCAAGAGCAATGAACTGCTAAAAAAATACTCCTCGAAGAGTATAAGAAAGCTCCAAAAAGCAATGGTTCTTAAATTCTATATCTAAACAATTGCTGACCTTATATATGTATAAACATGCCTTGGATGCAAACTGCAATTAGTTGTGCTTAACAGCACACCTGAGATTCGAAGGGTTATGTAGGCCAAAAAGGCCATGAAATGAAATCCATGGATCCTAATGAAACTGGATCATCTTTTATAAAAGTAGACATGATGCCTAAGTTGAATAAGCACTCTCTAAACAACTTACCCATTTGTGAGGCACAACTATTCCCCATGTTTATTTTGTCTAGCACAGAGTTTGTAGCTTCCTCTTTCTCCCAGTCCAAAGTGTCTTTTAGTTGAGCTTACACAAGTCACCCTCTTTGCCCAACCTTGTTCCTAGCCTTCATCCTTAGCTAGCAGTTAGACCATGTCCAATGGCTGAGTTTGTCATTTAAGCTATTGTGTAAGTGAATACAAATAACAATGGAATATGCAAATATGATCAATGCCACTAAATGATGTTATACTTTAAGTTAAGGTGTGAGTATGATTAGAGGAACACGTCTTAGTCTATTGATATGATTTATCCTTGGTTGTATATGGACCTAGTCAAACCCAGTTTGACTATGGTCATTTCTTGGGATCCGTGTTGATGTGGGCCATGCATGCTTATTGATGATGATAGATGGACCCACATACTCTTGATCATGATACTATATGATGGACATATGATTCAGATGGTGATTGATGCAGTTCAGCAAGTTTTATTATTACTTCAGATCATCAGATTATGCACTGTCCACATATGATGGACCCTACAGTTAGCCCATCAGGGAAACTAATGGTGTATGAGTACAAATTCTTAGTAGATTTGGGTCTTCTAAATCCAATGAGACACTTATCTTTAAGTTCCGGGCACTTCTGACAGTGATAGATGTAGTTTTCCACTTGTTGACTAGATTTGGGGCTGATTTCCTAGCCTGAGCAGCAGGGGCCATGAGAGGCCAGTTCACCTAGGGCGCTGTATGAGGAGGGCATGGTCCAACCACTTGATATTACCATTTACCTCCCCTTCTGGAGAGCTTGGTGGGCTCAATTTGACAGCGCAGATGCCCTAGTAGGCAGTTTCAACACTTTCACAGTTACCGAGGCAGGTTCAAAATGGAATAAAAGGGTCACTGAGGAATTCGATTTGGGAAATTGACGCAATGTTTTGGCACTTGATTTTCATAGAGGTCTTCCAAGGTGAACTCCCTATCTCCCAGCCAGTGGGGTCCATAGAGGCCACAGGAGGCCATTTACTGCATGTCTCTCACAGATTTTGAGGATAGATTTGATCATTTGTATTTATTTTGGACATAATATATTATTTTATTGTGCCATGGGGATGAGCTAGCAAGGATTATTGCCTCCTAGCCCCACCATGAGCTCCATGTGTCATGTCCTAGTCATATGAGGTGGGCCCATGTACTTTTGCCCCCTCTAGAGGATGATGTCACCCTCCTTGAGTACCTTTTAGCTATGACGTCATCACTATTTTGAGTGATCCATGTGTTATGTTGTTATGATTCATCTTAACCATTGATTATGTATTGAGATCTTTTATCTCAACCACTCATTTCAAAAAGTGGTTTTGAGATCTAGGGTTTTGGTCTTTATTATCCTATATAAGAGGAGACCCCCTCATTTTAAAAGCATCTAGAGAATTTCGCTCTTGGCTCTTGGACTAGATGTTGGACTGGATGTTGGACTGGATGTTGGTTGCTTTGATTGTAAACGCTTTTGTCCATTGCACTAGAGGATCTCTTGTAGCTATCTTGCATATTTTTCCATACTTTTTTACAAGTTGAGAAGACGTTTTTGGACAAGTGCGAATTGGTGGGGAGGCCTACCCTTCAAGCTTGGAGGAGGGTGTTTTTGTTAAACAGGGAGTGGTTTTGTCTTTGTACCAACTATTCTTTACTTATCTCTTTCTTGCTTGTATCTACCTTCAACATGTTAAATGGATTGATGCTTTGCTCCTTGGTTTTGACAGGTTAGAGGGACACACGTGTGGCTTGGAGAAAAATTATTTGGCAAGAGGGCTTCAAAATTCTTCATTTGATCTTTGGAAAACGTAATCCTCATCTCAACTAGCATTCATCTCTTCATCCAGGTATGCTCCAAAGGTATGGTCTTCTTCTTCCTTGGCTTATCCATGAATTCTAGATCATAAAAACTCTCATTTTTCATTTTTTCTTAGATCTACTTGGATCTAGCTTGGCTTTGGGTAAGATATTGAAAACCCATCTCTATAGCATCCACGACAATTCGTATCTATAATTTGTTGTGGATTGGCCTTCATTTGACACACTTTCCAAGGCACTTTAGCCTCCTTGTGGGAGGTCGCACTCCTTGAGGGAAGCTATTGGGGCTATTTCCAAGAGACGGGTAGGTGAGATTCCACTTGATTCATGATCCTCATACTTGATAACCTACCCTAGTGCTTCACTTCATTGATTTTTTCCTTGTGGGCCCCATTCCTCATTTTGAGGGTTGTGCCCCACTTGGGTCAATTTGGTGATGCATGTTCAATCTCAGATCTTTGGAGATCTAGCCATTGGATCCCCTTGATTTTCAAGATCCACATTAATAATTGCCTTAACTACCTCGATCTAAAGTTTGGTGGCTTTTGGACTTGATTTGACACACTTTTCCATACATTTAGCCGTCCTTGGGCAAAGTCGCACTTCTTGGGGGTTTGAGTTGACCCACTTCGAGAAACTGGGTGTTTGAGATCCCGCTTGTTTTGGAAAGAGCATACCTTGAAACCTACATCTAGTGTATCACTTTGTGAAGTTCTGCCTTGGGGCTATCATTCCTCATTTTGGGGATTGTTGTCCACTTGGGTCACTTAGTGAAACATTAGATCTAGTAAGATCTAACCATCACATCCACTTGATCTTGAAGAGCCTTCTTGGTTTGCACCTTAGGTGTCCTGATCTACATTTTGACACCCTTTTGACACCATTTGCCCATCCATTTCAGGGCACTAGTCCACCTAAGGCAAATCACACTTCTTGGGATTTGTGTCAATTGCTAGATCCCATATGTGGGTATCTCTAATTTCATCGTAGATCCATAGATCTACCCTTTGCATACCCCTTGGTACCATTTGCACCCTTAACTTTACCTTGTGTGTCCCATTTGAACCATTTCCATATCCCAAGGCAGTGGGCCCCACTTGTGTATTTTATGGTGCTAGATCTTGACATTTGATCTCATTATGTGGCCTAAATCATTCATTGGTTGAAACACTAGTCATCCCTTAAGCCTCTTTCAACCATACTTAAACTTCTAAGTCCACCTAACCTTGCATTGGTTTCCGTAACTCGTCTTTCACATATCCCTAGGAACCATTTTTTGGGTCCAATCTCCTTTTATTGGCTATAGGGACTCCCCCTTGGTCTTGATTCATCTTGATCTAAAGTGAAGAGTGCCTTGGTTGATGTGACTCCTAGCTTGCATTGGGAACCGTGGCATCTCTTGGGTCACCTCTTTAGTTGTCCATCTCCTCTACCGTCCTGGATGGGATACCTTTAGGGACAACTACAAGTTGTGTGATAACACAGCCATCAAGTCCATATCCTTCATCCTTTTGCTCGGCCAGATTTGACACAACATATTACTTCCTACTTCATAGTGCTACCCTCATGAAGGGGCACTAAGAGACAATCTTATAACAACACAACTGTAGCTTCGATATTAGTGTAGACCCGCGAGACCCTCAATCCCTTGGGATCTCAACAACATGACAGGACCAAAACACCCTCCCCCTTGGGGTAGACAAGACCCCCTAGGACTCAACGACGGAGTACATCCTCTCGACAACAACATAGTGAGCGATTCATGTCGTCCACCAACTCTTCCTCTGGACAACATACTATCTTGAGTTTCCTTCATTTGGCCTCGGATGTTATGAGAGATGGGTCTATTCCATGATAGACCTACTTCATCACTACCAGATCTTTTTCATTCTCCTGGATCCTTTACTCTTATACATCTCCACTCCTTTGTGATCTCACATGCCTGAGGTCGAGGGTTCCTTATGTTTTCCATGACCTAGGATAGATTTCATGCTCCAATCTACTTTCCTTTCCTTTCATGTCTTTTGTTTTCTATAGGAGGTTGTTTAGTACTCTTGCTTTGTAATAACATCTTTGTACTCAGTAGTCCTAGTGACCTACTTTTGTGGTCATTAGTTGGACATTAAAAAAAATATCCTATGTTATCTAAGGTAGAATTATTGCAGCACTATGGTAAGCCTAAGTAATGAGTAACAATTTTTTGTTAGAGATAGTGGTATATCGGGATGTCCTCCATGATTTAGATGCCTTGCATGGAGGCACATCAACAGCATAGGCATCGAGATGGAGTAGAGGGTGAGATGCACTCTACTCAGTGGCATGAATCCAGCAGTTGATGCATGCGGACCTTCTGGGGTGTTTTGCCTCATGCATGCATGAGTTTTGCATGTACAACTGTTAATTAAAAGATATATGCAAAAGTGACTTTTTGCATGCACTGATATTAGGTTTTCGGTAAACCTAATTGATCAGTGAGATGATATAAGGAGGCAGGAGATCCTCGGTAAAGGTTACTCAGTAGACTTATCAGAGAGAGATCAGTTAGTGTGAGGAGAGTGCATAGTGCATGTAGAGGGAGACTTTCAGAGAGAAAGGAGCTTCTGCAGTAGTGAGAGTGAGGTGATCTGAGCTGGATCAGACCTCACTTGATCAGAGGCACTTGGTTCCCAGTTACTATGAATAGAGAGAGTCCATCAGTGAGTTTTCTTCAGAGATTGGAGGAGGGCGACTTTCAGAGGAGGAGGGGTGCACTTCCAGAGAGAGTGAGACTCGTTCTGCATCCGGTTGACCGATTGAGCTGCTGAGACTTTCAGAGTACCCTTGCCTTAGTGTTTGAGGAAGGACTGTGACGATCAGAGCTCAGATCTGTTGAGATATGATTTCGTAGGAGCTTCTGACAGTTGGAGGGAGGGCGCACTTTTCCATGCAGAGAGGGGCACATTCTTCAGATCTAGACGTTGGCCTTCTTCTTTGGTTGAGAAGATCAGAGCAGTGGTGTGAGAGAGACAGTATTGACATAGAGTTACCTGTAGACAGATCCAGATCCAGTTGACAATTAGGGCACATCTCGTCTGTGCATGCATCAGTTTGTTGCATGCAGATCTAGGGTTTTGACCTTGTCAAGTTTGGTTGTTCCTTTTGAGGTATCTTGTATGTACTTGTATTCTACTTGCTTTGCTCTGGGCTCGCGATAGAAGAAAGCCCCACTAGATAGCTGGTTTTCCCCGTTTGGGATTTCCAAGGTACATCCTAAGTTGTGTGATTGTTGTGGTTTATTGTAGAAGTGTTAAGAGGACTACTGTGTTTGTATCTTAAGTCATTATTGCATTTTTTGATTTATAGAGACTCAAATCGCTTGAGTTCTCAGGGCATCCAAAGGGAGTAGTGATCTTTGGATAAATTAACATTTTTAAGAGTTATGAGTCATTATCGAAGCATAAATGCAACAACCCATGGTCAAGTCAAGATAAGAAAGAAACATCCCATGTGTCAATGAAGGTAATAAATACCACAACACTAGCACATCCAAAACCTTCTCCAACTAGGCACATGAAGGCACATGGACCATCTGGACATGTTGAAAGGATCTTTGACAAATGATCTATGGGAAGCGACAGATCTCATCTTAGGAATAATGTCTGTGATGTAACAAACCATAACTAATCAATATATCACCCCTGCTTATCAAGGGGTAGTAGAGCTAAACTCCTTGCATTATTTGTAGCCTTATTCTTGTGTGATGCATGGAGGCTAGAGCAAGATCTTGTAGGGCCCAGTTTGATGTCTCTTGAGCTTGGTTTGGTGTCTATCTTGGAAGAAGACTCAATTATTCTATTCTTGATGTTACATGGAGGCCTTGGTGCATATGATGATGGAAGAGTTGAAGACCTAGGGTTTGTGTGCTCAAACACTAGGATGGACATGTAGATTTGGAGAATAACGTTGGAGTTCTCTTGTCTTGTACTTGTTTCATGCAACATGGATAGATTGTTTAAATCTTAAGGAAGACAATAGTGCTAGTGCGGAGGGATTTTGCTATACAAGCTTGGTGTGTGTGCCAAGGAGGACTTGCCGGTGTTTATGGTAGCATGTTGAGGATGTATTGTGCAGTGAGTAGCTTTGGTTGGGAGTGATTTGAAGTTGGGAGAAGTTGGTGACTGGGGTTAAGTGCTAGGAGAAGAACTTCTGATAATAGAGAAGAAGCTAGTGATCTTTCCCTCTAAGTTGGAGTAGTGTGCAATTACTTATGTTGGGAAACTCTACTCCTAGTCCCTAATTTGGATGTCGGTGAAGGTTGCTTGTAGCATGTTAAAGGAAAAACGTGATGGATTTGTGAACATCCCTCTTGATAATGGTTGTTGGGCGTATTGTCATCTTTGTACTCGTTTTAGGGTGAAAGAATAAGGTATTCGATGTGACTATGGTGGAAGGATGTTGGAGCACTTGAGGATTGAAGGGAATTGACTCCTTGATGAATAAAGCCAAGTACTTTGATCAAGGTTTGTAGAGAAAACATATGTGAATGTTGGAATGCTTGAAAAGGCTGTGGTTCCTACCATGGATCTTGTTACCCTCTAAGATTGAAGGGTAACTTGATGATTGATGCCTTTGTGGTTTTGATCACATCTATCAGTTCCAAGGATGAGATCTATGTTTTGCCCATAAATATTTAAATTTGTTAGAGAAACTTGAAGCTTGCTTAGATCACCATTTATGTGCCAGAGATTGATGGGGACTATTTTAGTTGATGTTAGTATTACCACTTATGCTACACTTTAAATTGTTGTTTCATAGCTAAAGATGTATCATGGTGTAGTCATAATTTTTCCTTAGGTAAGTGTGTCATCGTGTGAGTTAGGTTGTATCCCTAGGGATTTAAGTAGGTGTAACACTCATTTCATGTCATTTCAAACTTTTTTTGCTGGACATTTTTCATGCCATTCATTTCACTAGGATTTTCACCCACTTCCATCATGTCCCGTTTTGCAATTGTCATATGATCTGTTATGTTTCAAGGCCTCAAAATATTCCCACGTATGAAAATGCCAAATCAGAGCAAAGGGTCAAAGAAACTCTAATGTTGATGCAACTAAAATTAAATGTGATATATGCGAGCAATGCCCCGCCCCCTTACAAAAAATCCACATTCCCTAGTTCCTAGGTTATCAAAGCCAAATCTAAAGAAAATAGACTAAGCCAAAATAGGCCAACAGAAAAAGAAAAAAAGAAATAAAGGGATTGCAAAAAAGAGGTGCAAGGAAGGGGTAACTCAAGAAAAATCACCTCCTTCAAAGGTGCATATGTGGAAACAAAGTTATAACCCCTAGCTCTTGAAATATAAGTGGAAGACCTATTATTCATTCACATTTCTATGATGGTAAATTTGTGAACTCTTTCCCCTTAGTACCACATTCACTTCATCACCCTCACCTCACTTTTAAACCTAGGAAATGCGCCTCTGTCTTAGGGGTCGAACATGTAATAAGAGATTAATTATGGTCACACCATGGTGAATCTAAGGTTATTGGTATAAAAATTAAAAAAATTTATTGAGTTATTAACTAAGGCAATTGACTCGAGTACACAAGACACAAAGGACACATAGATACAAGTATTTGACATGGGACACGACGATCCTGGAAATAAGACACTGGGACATGACTTTAAATATATATTTAAAAATTAAAAATATCTATCTATCTATCTATCTATCTATCTATATTAGGTTTTTTTTATAATTATAAATATGAAATAGAAACAAATCCCATTTTTTTAGAAACTAGATCATTTAAACATATTGATACAATTGTCACATTATAAAGTAGAAGTTTAAAACTTGGAATTTGAACCATAAAATGTAATTTTCTCATTAAGTCATCATATGTAATCAAAATCAAACCGCATTATATAGATATCGACTTACCGTGTCATTGATAGTAAGATACTATAGTTGGGAATACCAATGGCAAATACAAAATAGGGTAGAATCTATATGCTAGAACAATAGATGGGAGAATGTCAGCTCGAAGTCGTCACTATCAGTACTCAGTAGTCCTCCTTGTCAGCATCATCAAAATCATTACCAGTGCCATTTCTATCTCCTCCATCCTCCTCATCTACTATATCCAATTTGTGATTAGCATCTGCTAGTGTGGAGGATGACCACTCAAGATGATCACCATCATCAAAAGTGATCGGTTCTAGCACAGGTTCATTGAGATCCAAGTTGGCCAATGCCAAATCAACATTGTTGTTCAAACCCATATCATTAGGAAACACATCACACATCTTTGTCTTTCCCTTCAACCACTCCTTTCATTTCCTGTAAATAAGGCGAAGGTTGGAGTGTACATACACCCTTGTCTTTGCCCTGGATTACTCAAGCCTGCTCTTCTTCAAATTGTACAAATTCCCATATGTGCTCGAATTCCTCTCACAACAAGAGGATGAACTAAGTCGAGAGAGCATCTTGATGGCTAAATCTTGTAGAATAGGACATGCTTCCCCATGAGTTGCTCACCAAGCATAGGGATTGTTAACAATCTTTGAGAACATCATAACCTCCAAATCTCCTAGTTCCAGTAGAAAACTATATTAAACCCTCCTCCACCTCATCAAGGGATGATTTATCTTGATATATCCTTTTAAATGGTTCTTTCGTTCCCCATGAAATATCTTTGTTCTTGTGAGGAGGGACTTTGTGTAAAGCCCCACCATTGATCCAATCATTACTATAGTACATGGGATTCAATGAGTGAGCCAAGCAATGCAAAGGTGTGCAATTCTTATTTGATATGTTGATAAGAATATCATGTATGGTGATGAATAAGTTCTCTGTTGATGTACCATACTGAAGGAAACCATTATGTAAAATAACAATCTTCACCACCTCAATCATGGAATCCCAACCTTGGGCTGGGTTTGTTCTGCAAACCATAACAAAGAAATGCAAGTCACAACAAAGAAATGATAGGGTCCGCAATCTTAATGGTAAGATCTGCCCTCTATAACCAACAATCATCTAGCACTGTATCCTTGACCTTTTTTGAAGAAGTTTGATCCAACTCTCTCCAAAAAGGCCAAAACTCTGAGATAACCATGGAACCTAGAGAGGTCTTGACCTCCCTCAACCTCTTAAGCATGATGAATGAGGAGGCAAACCAAGTATCTACAATATTCAACAATAATAGTCGTGTGTACTCTTTGTAGATTGTGAGGGCATTGTTATGGTTTTGTACCAATTTTTTGATATGGCGTGCGTCATCAATAAGACTTCCCATCCATGTCACTTCGAAAGAAATAGATTTTGGTGCTAAATTCAAAGAATGAACAATGCAAGGTGTCGAAAATATTTGTGGATATTTAGTGAGCATGCCCATAGCCCTGTAAGTAGGTGCATTGTCTATGATAATTTGTAGACAAGAATCAACACCTGCATCTTTAATAAATTTAATGAATAGCTCACCCATATATTGCGTATCCTTTTATTTTTCGAGAGCATCGACTGCTTTTAAGAAGATTGGTCCATTTAGGGAAGATGAATGGATGTCATACTGCATTTGTGCATCGATTAGAAACAATATTGACGTTGAATGAATGCGATCGAGATTTAATGGGTTGTAGGATTTTATCAACCTCCTTCTCTGCCTTAACCAACAATGTGGTTCTAAGCTTTGAACAAGGAACACGTACCCTTTTGGAGCTTATTCAACTAGAGCTTGACACAACCCAATAAACAAAGGCGACCGTGCAACATTAAATGAGATGAACTTGAGATAGAAAAATAACTTAATGGGATGATCTCTCGTCTCTCGCCGCTCTTGTTGAAAAATCGTGCCTATTGGACCACCACTTGGAGTTGACCTCTTTCTTGGTGGTTGACTTGTAGTTCGACTCCCAAAGCTGTTAGTAGGTTTCTTGAAGAATGGAAGAGGATCCTCATTTTTTTTTTTCCTACTTGTTTTTGCCTCCTTCCCCAAGCCAATTTCAGCCTCTCTTTCCCATTTCTCTTCATGTGGTTACACTCACACCTTTACATGGTCCAAGTCCACATTGAATGGTTAATAGATGGCCCTTAACTGGGAAGTGGGTTCTCTTGTTTGTTTTGTTGTGGAAACTTCATGTCCAAATGACATTCCCTCCTCTAGCAAGCTTTGCTCCAGGCCCTTATTGCCACATACTTCCACAATTGATATTTCTTTTCTTGAGCCTGTTGGCTTGCTACAACAGGGTCTCTTTCAAGATTGGAAGCAACTCTACTTATACGAGATGGAGCACTAGCAACAACAGGGGAAGATGAGCTTGGAGGAAGGGGCGGGGGGGGCACGCCAACATGGAAATTCCTCCCTTTGCTTTGACCTTTACCAACTGCCTTTGATGATTGATCCATGAAAACTGTGGAATAAATGAAGAGAACAACAACTTGGAAATTCTGCCTGCAAATCCACCTCCGATTCCACTTGCAAATCCTTCAAATCCCTTCACCAACAAAGTGGAAACTTGTTACAACTCTTTCCCTTAAGCAAAAATGTATAAAATGAATGCTAAATCATGTTTTAAGAGCCTCGTGGGTCACTTCTTCCACTACATGTTCCCTTACGTATTTGTGTTTGAAACGTGGGATTTTGACATGTGGGCTTGGGAGGACGTGTCCTGTTTTGTAGGTTATTAGAAAAGTGCACTTGCTAAGCTTTTCATGTGTGTTTTCTACATTTTTGATAGTATTTTCCATGGTCTAACACTTGAATTGAGTTATGTTGATGATGCATAGTCTACATTAGATGAGAGGCCTCCTTGTTACACATTTTTGGAGGCATACGTCAGTGCCTAGATGCATTGGATGGGGTCTTCCCCTCCTTGATTTAATATGGTGGTACTCACTAGCGTATGATGATGAGTTGGCACGTATCGGACCATGTTTGAACCTTGGCATGAATTTGGAGTTGATATGCATTGATACTCTCTGCTAGCATTATTCTAGCACATTATTGATGGGGCGTCCCTCTTGGACCATCCATACGTGCCATGTTTTGGGAGTTTGTTGCATGTTTTTAGGAGAGTGCTTTAAGTTTTTTGACTTCTATTGGTCCTTGAAGCCCTATGGCACTTGATTGGAGTGGAGCACCCCATTTGAATTTCTTTTGGGGACGTCACACTATGGAGGGTCTTCATCTCATAGTTGCCAACTTTTCTTGAGGAGTGTTCATTACTTTTGGACCATTTCGATGGAGGGTTTCACTTTGGGGAAGTTTTGGCACAATTCTACATGCCATTTGGATGAGTTTGTTACCCTTTGGAGGTGTTTGAGGGTCAAAACCCTATGTTTTGGACCTCTCATTTGCTTATTTTGACCTATTCTACTATATTGTATTAATCATTTGCTTGATCACGTATTCTAGTTGTTTGCCCCCCTCTTCTTGGGCAAGTTGGTCAGGGTTAGGATATTTTTGGCTATGTCATGAGGATGTTATTTCCTTATGTTAGTTTTTGTATCTAGGGAAGTGTTCCCCTAGTGAATTTTTTCCCTAAGTCACTTGGAAAGGGGGAAAAAGTGACCCTCGCATTAAACGACTTGTGAAAAGCATTTAATGAGACTTTATAACCATAAAGTCACTTTTTGATTAAATTTAAGTGGGTGAGTGAAATTAATATTTATGAGAAATAAATGTGCATTTAATTTCAACCGTTGATCGAATCTAATCTCATCCATTCATCTTTAAAGAACCCTAGGATTTGGACAAAAAGACAAGGGAGGCAAGTTTCCAATTCATTCTTGAGATGAGAGTGAACTGAAGAGAGTGAGCAAGAGAAGAGAGGGCATCACGATTTCCAAGGAGAGATTCTAGCACAGAAATCGAGGAGGGGTTTCCAACATTTATTGTTGGCACGAATCCCAAGGCATCCGTACAGTATGGATTATTAGGCACAAGTTTCTAGAACAATATGCATTCCGAGGACCGTACAACAATCCTTTCTGGGCATGAGTTTTGAGGCACTTTCTGGACATGAGTTTCGAGAACCAACACGATTTTCGAGACAGTATTTAATGCACAGAAATCGAGATAGCTTCTGCACAGAAATCGAGGTGATGAACAACGCACGTTTCGAGAAAGATTCTGCATGGATTTCGAAATAGATTCCGCATAGTTTTCGAGGAAGATTCTGGCATGATAATCGAGAAGCGTACGGACTGTACGAATTGCATATTTTCTGCACAGAATTTAAGTTTATGTCTGCACGCATTTCGAGAGGCAGGCAGAAATTTCGAGGGCTAGTTTTGGGCACAGATTTCGAGGTTAAAGCTAGGCACAAATTTCGAGAAGTTTCTTGCTGCATATCTTGGTGGAGATAAGTTATATTTTTCACTGTATTATTGTTCTGAAAATTTTGTTGAAGAAATAAAGCTCTCTCTCTCTTTGACTGGTTTTCTCCGTGGGGTTTTTTTCCAGGGCTATTGGCCGAAAATTCTGAGTCTGATTTTTTAATGGTGTGCATGTTAAAATTATTCTTCTGCCTGTTAAAGTGAATTTATAGTGTGTTTAATTGTCTGAGATTTTTCATAAGTAATTTCCAGCCAATGCAAAACCGGTTGGGGATGAAAAACACTGAAACATTGACATAAACCAGTCAGCTGCAAAAAACACTGAAAATTTACACCTTACTCCTCACTATGATGGATCTAGGATTTATTATTTTTCTATCGAGGAGTTAGTTAGTCTCTCTCTATATAAGAGAGATTCCTCTCATTGTAAGGTTGTAAGAAGCTTGTGGAGAACTCTCTTTACTATTTGTCTAACTCTTTTAGTGAATGCTTATGGATGGTCGATGCTGGGGCTATTTGAGGAAGAATTGCATGTGCTTTGGTTTATGGATTGGATCTACAACTGTTTTAAGCTTGGGATAAATTCAGGTAAGCTCTTTATCTTGTTTTGTTAATGTTTATTATTGTATGGTTGAATAGGTAACATATTTTCAGCTCTTGATTGTATGCCCTATGTTTCCTTATATAGTGATCATTTTGCTTAAGTTTGTTTGAAAATGTCACTTGGGAATTTTCCCATGTAGTTCCTTGAGATAGATCTTGCCTTTAGAGATTTGATAGGATTAACACTCAATCCTTATGTATCGTTGATGTTTATAATGTTACAAATTTAACCAGGGAAGTTATTCTCTAGAGGGCATGAAAGGTTTTGCATGCTCAAATGCATGCAAATGTGAGTTTTGCATGCACCCAGTTTTAGGTTTTTGGTAAACCTAATTGCAGTGAGTTGATATAAGGAGACAGAAGGTGTCTGTCAGAGTCACCGAGCCAACTGATCTGAGATAGATCTAGTTGAGAGGTGGGCGACTTTCCTAAGGAAGGAGGGTGCATTCTTTGAGGAGAGAGAAGCTTGTACAACTTCCATTTGATCGATTGAGCGACTGAGAATTTCAAAGTACCCTTGTCTCAGCGATTGAGAAAGGTCTGTGACAGTCAAAGCTTAGATCTGCTGAGATCTGATCTTGTACGAGCATTTGTTATCTTGAGGGAGGGCGCACTTATCCATGAGGACGCATTCAGCTATTGGGCTTCTTCTGTAGCAGAGTAGATCAGAGCAGAGCAGTGGGGGAGGCAGTAAAGTCAGAGCTACCTGTAGATAGACTCAGATCTAGATTGACAGTTAGGGCTCATTTCCTCTATGCATGTATCAGCTGATGCATGCAGAGCTAGGGTTTTGACCTAGTCAGGATTGAGTGTTACATATGAGGTAACATTGTTGTATTTGTTCATTTCAGATATTGCTTTGCGCTCGAGATAGAAGAAAGCCTCATAGGATTGTTGGTTTTCCCCGTTTGGGGTTTCCAGGGTATATGTAGTGTCATATGTGTGATTGATTGTGTTTAAGTTGTAAAGAGATTTATAGTTGTTGAGTCTTATTTCATTAGAGCATTATTTATATACAAAGACTCAAATCGCTTGAGATCTCAGGGCTATCCAGAGGGAGTAGTGATCTCTGGATTAAAATTTACACGATATTAGAGCCCTGGTAAGGGTCAGGGAGAGCAATCACACTCAGATCTGCGAGCTATATACCATATCTGTGCGGTGATCTCAGTTGGGCTTCAGATCTGCAGTTGCAGGAGTCAAAACTGTTCCTTCAAATCACTATGACCACAGGTATGAGGGATGATCGAGTTGTTTGCACCTCTTGCTCCTCTATGGACATAGATGAGTATTCTACTGACGAGATTGACAGAGAGATGGCTCTTAACAGTTGTCAATCTTTAAGTGCTTCCACTTCTAGTGTATGGTACATAGACAACGAAGCTTCTAGCCATATGACAAGTGTTCGTGGGTACTTTACAGATCTGGCTGAGGACAAGCTAGATCTTGAGATTGTACTGGGAGACAATTCTATTGTCAAAGCAGTAGGACGGGGAACAGTGTCCTTTCAGAGAGAATCAAGAGAGTCTATGAGAGTTCGTGATGTTCTATATGTTCCAGGTCTAAAGAAGAATTTGATCTCTGTGTCTACTATTGAGGATCAGGGATTATGGGTGCTGTTCAGAGATGGAAATGTTCTAGTTCATCCCAAGGGATCCAGCGATACCTCAGCTGTGGGGATCGGAGTCCGTAGCGGAAAACTATACAGGCTTAACTTTCAGCTTCATCATGCCCTGAGTCATAGTAACCGAGATGATGATTGTGACACCTGTGAGCTTTAGCACGAGAGGATGGCTCATCTACACCATCCTGCCCTGAAGATCCCGAAGGAGATTGTGACAGGAGTACCCGAGTTTATCACAGATCACAATGATCTGTGCAAAGGGTGTGCTCTCGAGAAGTATGTCAAGATTGTTTTTCCCAAGAGTGATAGTAGATCTACAGGAGCACTTGATTTGATTCATTTTGACCTCTGTGGTCCGATGTCCACTACATCCTTGAAAGGCGACAAGTACTATGTATCCTTTATTGATGACTACTCCAGGAAGACCTAGATCTATTTTTTAAGGAGTAAAGAATCAAAAGAAGTTTTGCAGAAGTTTCAAGAGTTTAAGGCTCTTGTGGAAAATCAGACAGAAAGAAAGTTCAAGATCTTCAGATCTGATAATGGAGGTGAGTATACCTCCAAAGAGTTCAATGAGTTTTGCATCCAGGAAGGCATCAAGAGGCAGTTGACTGTGCCCTATACACTGCAACAGAATGGGGTTGCTGAGAGGAAAAACAAGGCTATTGTTGGGGCTGCTAGATATATGTTGCATGACCAGGGTTTACCATTTTTTCTTTGGGCTGAGGCATGTAACACCGCATCGTATATACAGAACATGAGTCCTCATAAAGTTTTGGGGGACAAAACTCCAGAAGAGGCTTTCTTTGGAAAGAAACCCGAAGTTGGGCATTTCAAGATTTTTGGATGCCTTACCTACTTGCATGTTCCTTCAGAGAAAAGGACAAAGTTGGAATCTACAGCCGAGAGGGGAATTCTTGTTGGATATGATGAGACTTCGAAAGCCTATCGCATTTACATTCCTGCTCTCAAGAAGACTATTGTGAGATAGGATGTGAAGTTTGAGGAGGGTCGGGCTTTCCGAAAGTCATGCGAGTCAGAAAAGGGAAAACAACAGATTGCTACATCTCTGGATGACACAGGTCAGAGTGCTAGTCCACAGCCAACAAGATCCCAAGTATTTGGAGTGACGGATTCCCAGATTACGGGTTCCACAGGCACAGGAGCAGGAACTTGCACAGGATCTCAGGTTGGTGATCAACCAGGATCAGGGTCCCAGATTACAGGTTCTCGGGCTACATGATCGACGACTGTTGGTACCTCTACTGGAGGTATTCATTCCCATACAGGTGATTGGGACGAGGATGATGAGTTCTTCTTTCAAGATGTCACTTCAGGTAAGAGAAAGCCTGAGTGGCTTCAAGATACCTTGAAGGAAGCACAGGCAGTGGGAACTCCTAAGAAGAATGTTAGAGAGAGGAAGGCGCCTCAGAGAATTTGCAGTTACTTAGCTTTGGTAAGCAGTATCAGTGAGTCACAGCCATCCTCATATGAGCAAGCAACAGGTGAGCAAGCCTGGAGAGATGGCATGTTGGAAGAGTATGCTTCGATCATGAAGAATGATGTCTCGGAAGTTGTGCCCAGACCAGAGGGAAAATCAATAGTTACCTCCAGATGGCTCGATAAGATTAAATATGCTGTAGATGGCAGCATTGAGAAATACAAAGCCAGATTTGTGGCTAGAGGGTTCTCACAGATAGAGGGAGTCGACTATGATGAGACTTTTGCTTCGATGGCCAAATATTCTTCCATTAGGACTGTGATCTCTATAGCAGCAGAGCTAGGATGGAAGATTCACCAGATGGATACTAAGACAGCTTTTCTTAATGGACTCACAAAGGAGGAGGTGTACATTGAGCAACCAGAGGGCTTCAAGATACTTGAGAGAGAGTCTCATGTATGCGGGCTAAAGAAAGCTCTATACGGCTTGAAGCAAGCACCTAGAGCTTGGTATTCTAGGATAGATACCTACTTGCAACAGCTAGGTTTTCAGAGGAGCGAAGCTGATCCCAATCTCTACTTCATCGTAGTAAATGGGGGTCCTCTTATTCTTGTGTTATATGTAGATGACGTATCCATTACAGGGGTAGAAAAACTCATCAGTGATTGCATGAAGGACCTTGCTTCTGAGTTTGAAATGAAGGACATAGGTTTGATGCACTACTTCTTAGGCATGGAGGTCTGGCAGAAGGATGGGCATATCTTCCTTAGTCAGGGCAAGTATGCAATGGACATACTGAAGAGATTTCAGATGCAAGATTGCAAGCCCATGACTACTCCTATGACAACCAATTGGAAGAAGCAAGTGGCTTCTGAGAGTAAGTTGGTTGATCCCACCAGGTACCGACAACTCATCGGTTCCTTGATGTACTCGGTCAACACCAGGTCAGATTTGAGTTTTGCTGTCAACACCTTAAGTCAGTACATGGTAGAACCTAGAGATGTACACTGGGTGGTAGCGAAGCATGTTCTGAGGTACGTCAATGGAACAACAGAGCATGGATTGGATTATGTAAGTAAAGGGGGAGTAAAACTAGTTGGCTTTGCAGATTCAGATTGGGTTGGCAGTGCAGGTGACAGGAAAGCACCTCTAGGTGTTGTTTCAGCTTGGGTTCGACAATCGTGTCGTGGTTCAGCAGGAAACAAAAGTCTGTAGCATTGAGTTCTGCCGAGGCAAAATATATGGCGGCTAGTTTAGCGAGTTGCGAGGCCATTTGGCTTCACAAAATGTTGGTAAGTCTATTTGATCAACAGTTGGAGCCTACAATGATTCACTGTGATAATTAGAGTTGCATCAAGCTCTTTGAGAATCCAGTTTTTCATGATAGGTCCAAACAGATATAGATTAGGTATCACTTCATTCGAGATCATGTTCAGAGAGGAGCAGTTGAGCTCCAATACATATCCACGGATGAGCAGGTTGCATACATTCTCGCAAAGTCCTTGATGAGAAATAAGTTTGAGTACTTCCGGGAGAAGATGGGAGTGGTTCAGAATCCTTTCCTGGTTAAGAGGGAGTGTTAAAAAGTTAACCAGGGAAGTTATTCTCTAGAGGGCATGAAAAGTTTTGCATGCTAAGATGCATGCAAAAGTGAGTTTTGCATGCACCCACTTTTAGGTTTTCGGTAAACCTAATTCAATAATGAGTTGATATAAGGAGACAGAAGGTGTCTGCCAGAGTCATCGAGCCAACTGATCTGAGATAGATCTAGTTGAGAGGTGGGCAACTTTCCTAAGGAAGGAGGGTGCATTCTTTGAGGAGAGAGAAGCTCGTATAGCTTCCGTTTGATTGATTAAGCGGCTGAGAATTTCAGAGTACCCTTGTCTCTGCGATTGAGAAAGGTCTGTGACCATCAAAGCTTAGATCTGTTGAGATCTGATCTTGTACGAGCATTTGTTATCTTGAGGGAGGGCGCACTTATCCATGCAAGGGAGGACGCATTCAGCTATTGGGATTCTTCTGTAGCAGAGCAAATCAGAGCAGAGCAGTGGGGGAGGCAGGACAGTCAGAGCTACTTGTAGACAGACTCAGATCCAGATTGACAGTTAGGGCTCATTTCCTCTGTGCATGCATCAGCTGAGGCATGCGGATCTAGGGTTTTGACCTGGTCAGGATTGAGTATTACATCTGAGGTAACATTGTTGTATTTGTTCATTTCATATATTGCTCTGGGCTCGAGATAGAAGAAAGCCCCACAGGATTGCTGGTTTTCCCCGTTTGGGGTTTCCAGGGTATATGTAGTGTCATATGTGTGATTGATTGTGTTTAAGTTGTAAAGAGATCTATAGTTGTTGAGTCTTATTTCATTAGAGCATTATTGATATACATAGACTCAAACCGCTTGAGATCTTAGGGCTATATAGAGGGAGTAGTGATCTCTGGATTAAAATTTACATATAGAACTCTCATTACTAGCCTTGATTGTTACCATATTCCCAACATCAACCCTAGGCACTATTCACATGTTCTTTGACCCATACAAAAATTAATCTCAAATTTTATAAAATTCTTTAGTGGATCTGGAATTTGTCTTTGCTTGCAACCTACAAAAAATCAACTTCAAGTTCTTCATTTGATGGTCCTTGACCCTCTGTTCTTGTTTAAATGTTACCACACAAACTAACACCCGTAAAGATAACACCCGTAAAGAGCAAGGTCTTCAGTAGGGTTTAGTTGAGGGAACGTCTAGAAGTGTTTCCATTGTCACTTGAGTAACAATTTCTCTCACTTTGTAGGTTTGAAAAGGCCTTGTATGGACTCAAGCAGGCACTGAGAGCATGGTATTCCGGTAGCAATGGGTATTTGTTGAGTATGGGCTTCACCAAGAGTGAAGGAGACCCTTAACTTTTATTATATATTTGATGGGGTTGATCTTCTTGTTTTGTTGCTATATGTAGATGACTTGTTTCTTACAGCTTCAAAGAAGCTCATTGTAGGGTGTAAGGAAGATATGGCGGATGAGTTTGAGATGGACATCGGCATGATGCATTACTTCTTGGGGTTGTGGGTTTGGTAGAGACCACGGGAGATATTCCTTGTGAAGGGTAAGTATGTAGTTGAGATTGTGAAGAGGTTTTGGATGGAGGAGTGTAGACCTATGACCACATCTATGATCACTAATATAAAGAAGATGACAACTTCAGTTTTAGAGATGGTGGATCCCACATTGTATAGGACATTGATAGTTTCCTTGATATATTTGGTCAACGCTAGGTCAAATATATGTTTTGTAATGAGCACCTTGAGTTAGTTCACGGTGGAGCCTAGGTAGGAGCATTTGGTAGAAACAAAACATGTGCTTAGATACTTGAGGGGCATAATGGAGTATGGTGTTAGATATCTTTGAGATAGTGAAGTGAAGTTACAAGTGTATACAAGCTTAGATTGGACAAGAAGTGCATCGATGGGAGGAGCACATATGGGTGTTGCTTTAGTTTGGGATTAATGATGATATCGTGGTTCAGTAGGAAGCAAAGTTCTGTGGTACATAGCTCGATAGATGTAAAGTATATTGCAGCCAATACTGCTAGTTGTGACACCATTTGGATTTGCAAGTTGCTTAGAGGATTATTTGATTAGGAGTTGGATCCCACAATGATTTATTATGATAATTAGAGTTGTATCAAGCTCTCTGAGAATCCAGTGCTTCATGGTAGGTCCAACCACATAGAGATCAAATATCACTTTGTACGAGACATGATACGAAAGGGAGCCATAAAGTTCTTGTATGCACCTACAGATCAATAGCTTGTTAATATTTTGACCAAGGCCTTAACAAAAGGAAAGTTTGAAGTATTAAGAGACAAACTTGGATTGGTGCAGAATTCCTTCCTGAACTTTTGCATAGGTTCAATCTGAACATACTAGAGATAGTTTGAGATAATTCTCTTTAGGAATAAGCTAAGAGTCATATATTTGGTTGTTGAGTCTAATAAAGTGTATTTTATACACTACTGAATTAGATTTAATTTTTGTTGTATATCTCATTGAGAGATTAGTGTTTTGGTAGATTAGGGTTTCAACTCAAGTATAAAGATAGTTTATTGGACATGGACAACAACCGAAAGAAAGGAGAGAAATTAAAGATATGAGAAAGATGATCTACCAACACTGAAGTAGGTTGAGGAAGGGCTATACAACAATAGATTCATACAATAAGTATAATTGTATGGACATGTTCGTATAGTATAGTTCGTACAACAATACTTACAGATCCATACTGTTGCACAGGTCATGTAATATCCCGATTTTGACCCTATTGCATTAAAATTGTAAATGATGTAAATATCGTTATTAAATCATGGTGAGGACCTCAAGGCCAAGGCCGTGCCATCGATTTATCGTTTTATGTATCGACAATTAAAAATCTATGCATATGGTTTTTGTGCTAGCCATGCACAATAGAAATTATGACATCATGTAAATATAAATTTTAATGAAATACCCACAACTAGCTATGCAATGCAACAAGAGATGGGGGCATGATTTTCACAAGGAATAGGGATGGAATATTCAAACCCTTGAGCCAATAGTGTTAAGCCAAATTTCATTGAGAGAACCCATAAACCCCAACTACCCATTTTGACTTATGCACGCAATCATTTAATTCTTCCAGGAGTTGGTTGAGGTAGTTAATGCCTTGGGAATGGAGAGGTATGGCAGCCAATTTTGTGTATGGGCAAGCCATCAATCTGGGAAAACGTATTTTTTTGCTTCTTGGACAAGAAAACACCCACGAAATGGTGCCCAAAGCCATTCTTCACCCATGGTCTTTTCTCTCTCAAGCAGTCTGAGCTAGCTGGGGCTTTCTCCTTCACATTTTCCATCTTTTTCCTGCATTTTCCATAGTTGGGAACTCGTTTTTGTATTGCACAGTGGCTGGGAGGAAGGGAGTCACGATTTGGGAGTTTATGGAGTTCGTTTTTGTCCCTTGAATGCCCATAAACGTTTTCTGAAAATGATTTTGCTCTCCCAGGGTTGATTCCCCATTTGCCATTTTGTTTTTGGTTGCCCATGTTTTTACTGAAACTAATGGAAACCCATTTTGGGCATCCCACTGTCAAAACGTTTCTCTTCATGCCCAACATTTGTGATTTTGTTGTTATTTGAATCCCTGTTTTGGTTTGAACTTGTGAGCAAGAAATTAGGAGTGGAAGTGGACCAGAATTGGCTTGATAGACCTAGTGAGGAAAGTGTTATCACACTATCTCTAGCTGCTGAAGTAAGGTGTCCCAACAGGGATGGTAGAGGGCGAGCAACTAGGAAGGTGTAACCAGCAATGGCCAAGTCCTCCGCTCAATGAACGGAAGTCACACCGGACAAGGCTATTATCACTTCAGACGAGGCACGTAGTCAAGTCAGGGGGGAGACCCCACTCAACCAGTGATGGTTGAGACTCAACAATCAGACACCCAAGCCAAAAGATGAGTAAAGCAAAACACAAGGTGAATGCCTAAGTGCGAGATTTCTTCCAGCCTAGTAAAATCGAGACTCTGGATAGGAAAATAGGCTAAATGAAATGATCTCAGATCTGATTATGAGTGTTTAATGATGAATATTTTGAAGATTAGAAGGCTGGAAACTAAATCAGAAAATCGAAATTGACTAGAAGAGTGACTAAACAAAATTGCCTATGGGGAATGAGGCTCACTATGACTACTCAAGGATGGCAGCAGTAAATTAAGCGATTAAAACACACCTTCTAGCAATTGTAAATTGATTACTAACTGATTTAGTACAAAAGAAATGCAAATCAGCAAGAAGTGAAGTGAAACTGCCCAAGACAGTGGTGAATCAATGAGTTAAATGGATCTAGGGCTACAAAAAATTAGCGTTTATAATCACTTTCAACAAACGATACTTCATTCTCTAAGGTAAAATGACGTTTTAAACTTGAATCAAGAGTACCCACAACCCAGAAAGTTACCCAACAATATGATTGGCTAAAATGCCCAAGGAGGGTGGATTCAATGGATGACCAGTGCCTAGTTCTATGGGTAAACAGGGTCGGAATTAAATGAAACTTGAGATAGTGGTTTAAGCACATATCATTAGTGGGTTTTAAAGGAAAAAGAGTTTCGACAGTTAGATTTTGAGATTTTAATTTTTTATGGTTTGTTTAGTGGTTTTGCAGCTAAACATACATATACTAAAATTGGAACTCTATGAGATCAGCAATGAGGAATACCTGGGATAGAAATGTATGGAAGAAATGGGTTGAAGACCAACTTCACGTCCAATAGTGGAGCAACCAGCGAGTTCTGTGGGCGTTTTGAGCAACCGGATGACCAATGGCGACCTGAAAACCTGCCACAACAAAAGGAAGTCAATAGGTGCAGCAAATAAACAAGTAAGAACAACAAATAAATGGCTGAAAATGAAGGAATTAACAAGCTGAAAGCAAAGACAACTCCCTTTGTGAATAACTTTGACGAGATTTGCTAGAATGGAGCTCCCACTCCAAGTGTAGCGCTTCTCCTCAAATGGCCACGTTCCCTGCAATTCGTGTTAGCCAAATAATGGACAGAAAACTCACTAAAATGCTCCACAAAGCTATGAAGACCAGCTTACAATCAACACCATTAACAATACATACACATCCACTCAAGAAGTTGGGAGAAAAATCTCTATATTGTTCCAATATCAAGTGTCTACAATGCCAAGAGAAGTAGAAATGGAGTGAGCTCATTCTGTTATAGAGATGGCTCAAAACCTAGCTTCAGTCCCCCCAAAACCAATGGCTGGGATTGACTTTCCCAATCAGCAAATCGAGGGTGGAGATGAGCTCATGAAGGGGGTGCGAATTGCCCAAGAGAGCACACATGTGGAGAGAGAGGGGCCCATTGTGGGGCCATACAATACATAAGACACAAGTTAGGGTGTGTCTATAACATATTTTATCCCCCTAACTAATACATCAAGGTCCCACCACAATATAACATCAAAATCGAAAAACGCACCCATGGGCAAATTCGACCTCCTATAGTGAGCTGGTCCAAATGGACAGAAAACTCACTAAAATGCTCCACAAAGCTATGAAGACCAGCTTACAATCAACACCATTAACAATACATACACATCCACTCAAGAAGTTGGGAGAAAAATCTCTATATTGTTCCAATATCAAGTGTCTACAATGCCAAGAGAAGTAGAAATGGAGTGAGCTCATTCTGTTATAGAGATGGCTCAAAACCTAGCTTCAGTCCCCCCAAAACCAATGGCTGGGATTGACTTTCCCAATCAGCAAATCGAGGGTGGAGATGAGCTCATGAAGGGGGTGCGAATTGCCCAAGAGAGCACACATGTGGAGAGAGAGGGGCCCATTGTGGGGCCATACAATACATAAGACACAAGTTAGGGTGTGTCTATAACATATTTTATCCCCCTAACTAATACATCAAGGTCCCACCACAATATAACATCAAAATCGAAAAACGCACCCATGGGCAAATTCGACCTCCTATAGTGAGCTGGTCCAATGGAGGGACCCACAACCAAAAATACAATGTCCAACATTACCAAAATTACCTTTGAGATCACTCTTATATTAGCCAACCTTGATTTTGCCATTTGCCATAGTTGCCTTTGCCAATTTTTGATTTTCCATGTAATTAACTGCTGGTTTTTATTGCTGAAGGTGTAAATTGGGCTTTTGACCCACTTATAGTGCCTGAATTGTCGAACCGTCTGTTGCTATGCGATCGTGGACCCCAAAAATAGTAGACATGGTCACTTGAACGACCACGATCCATCACTTAGGCACTGTTTGCCCAAAACCCATGATTTTTAATTAAAACAAGTCATTAATCACCAATGATAATTAAAAATCTCATCGCTGCCTCAACATTTTCAAATTCTGATGCTTGGAGGTTCATATGGGACCCCTGAAGATAATAATTGACCAAAATCGAAATCTCAGTTGCAACATTTTTTCGGGCCCATTTTTGGCTTGGTCAACCTAGTTTGACCATGTCAAACTAGGTTCATATTCTGTTGCTTGGAGGTTCATATGGGACCCCTGAAGATAATAATTGACCAAAATCGAAATCTCGGTCGCAACATTTTTTCGGGCCCATTTTTGGCCTGGTCAACCTAGTTTGACCAAGTCAAATCTAGTCAACATGGTGCTGGCTGAATACCTGTATGCCATATGAAGCGATAGGATTCCTTATACATGTTAGTACATTACTAAACAAAATGATGCCAATATAGTGATCAACAATACATAATATCTCAAAAATACGAGGCCCCTGGTGAGGTGGGCCCACCACATTCAAAAGACTCAAACTGCTATGCACAACGTATAGACTTGACCACCTAGCTGACTTTGGGTGAGGTGGGAAACAAGGTGAAGGACAAGGGATGACAAGGACAAAGATCATGTGACCCTTTGGATAACTCGAGAAAGCAGGGTCCACTGAGATAAGCATACCATGACAAAACACGACGAAGGGCAGTGCCTCACAAATGGGTATAGTGCAGGGAAACTGCCATTGGTCATCTAACAAGTACCTCACAACTCACATCTGTGCCTTAATAAGACTCCGTGAGGATCTTTTCTAGAGCCGCCAAACTGGGTGTTTGGCAAACCGTAACTTGAGACTCTAGGGGACAATCTTGAGCTTGTCTTGCTCCCTCTCACCTCCTTGCCCCGTAGGACTAGGTGAGGAAATAACCACTACAAAACTGATATGTATGGCTGACCTGTGTCCATGTGTGTTTACAAACACATTGCATGGATTTCACAATGACTTTCATACTTAGCCTTTTTGGTTAGATTTTACATTTACAATAGCCTTTTTGGCTTGCTTTACAATTCTTCATTTCTTCATTTACATCAAGGCCCTTTTGGGCTACATACATATCTCAGTAGATATAATCAAGGTGCTCATACTGCAAAGTAATGGGGGTGAACATACATGCTTCGATGACCAATGGGGAACACCCGGTGAGGCTACACACTCCTATACTGCATTGCAACATCGGGAGCAACCGACAGGAGCAAATCCCAGGTTTGAGAGTGCATCTCACACACTAAAGAGCCGAGGCACAAAAGACAGGGAATCATGGCATACTCAGAGATCAGTGGGGAAGGGGATCCTCAAGGTCACAAATCAGAATCCAAGTCGAGAAAGAACAATCATGAATGAGTCGGATGGGTGGAGAGTGAAGGTGGATCCAAAGTCAGCTGCCTAGGGGTACTAAGTGACCAAGTCTATACCAATAGTGGGGATATGATCCAGTGTGCATAGACAGGAGCCTACGGAAAGGGGTGGACTGACATCACCAAGGGCCAAACACATCATAATAATAACTAGATCACCACATCAACATAATATGTAAAGTCAGTGTACTATCATGTATAAACAAGTCTAATCAACAACATGAGCAATAGAACATCAAATGCTATACCTGCCACACCATGTACCTGCTGCTGAAGCTGACTCTGAAATTGGATCTCTACTGAATCCGGGCAATAAGTGGCCAACCAACAATACTCAGTGCTCTCAATAAAAAATATGGCTAGGCAACTGTCTCAATGGGCTTGTGCAAAGCCTGGCAAAGAAGGACGCCTCTGTAGGCAGTAATGTGTACATGTTTGGACTCATGAATAAACCATCTGTCCCCACTGATATCTCTGCTCAAGGCAATCTGAACAAAAATGTATGCCTCCTCTGAAGGCATCTGATGTCTGATCTGGAAAAAAACGTGTAGTATGGTCCCTGACCACACAATCTGTAGCATGGTAGCTCCAGCTAACATGGATGTGATAATAGAAAGTAACCTCTCAAGAAGATCAAAAGGGCTGGCTACTCTTCTATGCACACCTTGAACAATACTGGATTGGAAGGTATGGCCTAAGGGACTGTGTAGTAGTGAAGGTAATACTTCCTTGTGTCGGGTGTGTAGGCATTGTGGGGAACCAAGCTTGTTAGATCTTGTAGAGGTATCCTTAGCTCCGTGGTTGAGCTCACTAGCTTAGCAATTCTTCCTTTCCATTGCCTTAGTAGCCTGATAAACCCAATTGTAGATTGGCTTGGCTGATTTTGGTGTATATCTGGTTATGTGTGAGTCCTCTGTTCCCTTTTTCCTTGTAGAAATCATGCCCAACTCGGGGGTGGCAGTTGTGTTGAGAGATCGATGAGCACAATTGGCCTATGGTTGGGTGGAACGTTGCAGTGGCATAGCTAGTTGCTCGGTACTACTTTGTTTTAAGATAAGTACTCTCTTGTGTTAATTCTGTAATGTATTTATTTGATGACTATCATGAATATCTTGAATGTATGCTAGATGTGTAATAGAATTTACTTTCGCTGTGTTTCTTGCACATATATATATACATCTGCATATGTCTTTTTATATTCCAATGGTTTTTGTTAATAATCATGGGGCTAGATGCCCAGTTTTAGCATCACGTTCTCTCCATATCGCTATTATGATGGGAGGGGACGTGACAGGTCATGCTTCATATATTGGTACTCTACATTTGATTGATCAACCTCTTGCTATATAGTTAATGATTATGGAGCATGCTTACGTCATCATTGTGTTGTATTGGTATACTTGTTCATCATCTGTAGAGGTTACTACACCTTGGTTCATGTATGATGGTTCTAGCTCCCCACGGAGCTGGATATTGCTGATATGAGGTAGTGGCATAGTATCATATTATTCTTGGAGCATTGTAGTGATTATGCATGATGGTGTTATGATATTGGTTTGTCACTAGGAGGGGTTGTTCCAAATGGTCCTCTTTTGTTGAATGTATGGTGTCAACATACTTGATGTATCACAATGAGTTGGCGCTTTTATATGTTCCTTTCCTATGGTGTTTGTGATACCCTAGTTCCTCGGTAGTGGTGTGTTAAGGTTGAGCCTAATTTTTTATTCCTATCTTGGTACCATGCTGGGGATTTGCTAGAAGATACAACTTATTATTACATGGTACAACACTTGGTGGAGCACACGCTTCATTGGGACACATGTTCATGTTGATTTAATCATTTATTGGTTAATTGGAAGTGGACTATGGTTATATTAGAGCTCTAACCTTTGTGGCACACATGTCCATGATGATTTAATCATTCAATGGCTCTTTGGAGAAGGATTGTGGTACATTTGGTGATACGCACTAGCTTATCAACAAATATCCTTTGATAGAGTGCTTCAATTTTTATCAAATCAACACCATTAAATGCAGAGTGGTCGTGGGATTTTCAAAAAGTGGTGATAATAGGAAATCTGATTGAGGGAGTTGGAAACTTCAAATCTATCATTAAATAAAAGTTGCACCGCATTTTGACCACACTTGCCACTTGGAGGGTGCGCTTTTGCAGGATGAGCCACACATGCAGTTGTGATTTGGTTGTTGTTCATTTGTGGAGATTGTTACTAACTAACTCTTTCATTTTAGTACTGTTGAATTTTCTCATTGAGTTAGTTACACAAGAACATTATTATATAGTTTTCCTTAGAGAAGAGGATGATTATTTTATTGTATCTCCTAGCAAAGGAAGCAGATCTCAACAAGTCATTGCTACTTTTAATAAGGAGGTTGTTGAGGAGGTTAGGAACACAATATTTTATTGTAATCCTTAAAGAACTAATGGATCTAGGAAAACAATTACTTGTTTATTGCACAATGAAGTGGAGCCAAAACGTATATAAGGGTTTGCTCTCTTCATTTGTGACGGGTGGAATGGTTTGGAGATATACTCTTTGTAAATAGTAAATACATTGTTAGTGCTAATGGAGACCATATTTTTTAATAATTAGTCAACTCGGAATTGGGACTGGTTGAGTTGACTGGTTTAATCTTTAGTAGCATCGAACCGTCAGAAAACTTGGCCTGGAAGTTCGGTATCGAAATAGCCTGAACTGCATGAGTCGTAAAAAATCGGCCGATTTGGTCTCTGTACAACCCCCACGGGCCTGCGTGGCATCAAACGGGAGGCAATTACATTTTTTAAAGAATAAAACTAAATAAACTAAACCCTAGCACACTCCTAAACGCTAAAAACAAACTACAAATAGACCCTCCCCACTCCCATTTGCCTCACACTTCTCTCATTCATCATTTGTGAGCATTTGGAGGCTGGAGCTTTTAGAGCTTCTTATGGGATGTTGGCATCTCGATTAGGAGTCAGATCTAGGAGGGCCCTCAAGCCTCAACTTCAAGCCTCAATGTATGCTTATTGTTAACAGTTCATTATTAACAACTTAAATATGCCCCTGCTTTTTTTTTTCTAATAAAAAGTTAAAGTTGCAGATCTGAAGGGTTGAAATATGTCTTTTAGTAAAAAAATTAAGATAGGTTTGCTATATGAAACTTTGAACTTGAAGTTGAACTTTGCATATTTCATTTGCATTTTGCACTTGTCAATTTTTTGCATTTACTGTGGCCGCAAGAGTCAAAGGTGCTGCATGGGTCCATTTTGTGTATGTTGATGGTGGAATATTTTGCAAATATTGCGACAAACACATAGGTGGGGGGGGGTATTCATAGGGAGAATCAACACTTGGCTGGAATGAGAGGCCAAGTTCTCCCATGTGAGGCACCAAATGAAGTAATTGGAGATTAGATCAGAATTGTTAAACCAGTTTCAGAAATTTGAAGACAAGGCTAGGCAAAAAGAGATACAAACTGAAATAGGGAGGAAGAGGGAGCTTGCCAATGCCATGAAAGGGGAATCGAGAGAAAATCCTAGTGTTGATTTTGAAGGCTCTTCCTCTACCCCTTCTACCAATGTTAGGGACCCCTTCCATTATGTTCCTCCCTCTCGTCAAAATCAACCTAAAAAGAAGAAGACCATTCAACATTATTTTTCTACACCTTCCCCCACCTTTGGAAGTGGCAATGGCTCTCTATCTCAACTGAGTCAAACTCAGCTCACCTTAGATGAGCATTGGAAGAAGCAATGCAAAGAAGTTGCTTATGAGTACATAGCGAGATGGTGGTATGATTCAGATATCTGCTTTAATGCTTCCTGCTCACCTTATTATCAACCCATGTGGGATTCCATTCTTGTTGTCGGTAAGGGCTTCAAAGGCCATAGTATGTACGACTTGAGGGGATCACTTTTGCACAAGGAAGTGTTCTACATAGATGAATACTTGCAGAGTTTTAAGGAGTCATTGGTCAAAACTGGATGCACAATCATTCCAGATGGATGGATTGATGGAAGGAATCGTACTATACTCAATTTCCTTGTCTCTTGTCCACAAGGAACCATGTTTTTGAAATTAATTATTGCATCTGATAAGGTGAAGAATGCAAACTTGTTATTTCAGCTGTTGGATGAGATTGTTATGGAAGTGGGGGTGGCAAATGTTGTTCAAATAATCACCGATCATGCTTGTAACTATGTTATTGTTGGTAAGATGCTAGAGAGCAACACAACCATATTTTGGAACCCATGAGCTGAACATTGCATAGACCTCATGCTTGAGGATATAGGCAAACATGATTGGGTGAAGAACATTGTAGAGCATGCCAAGAGCATTACAAAATACATCTACAACCACTCATGGGTCATGAACCTAATGAGGAAAAACTTTGGGAATAGGGTACTTGTTAAGTTAGTAGGCCTGCCATCATGAGATTTGCAACTCACTTCCTCAGATTGCAATCTCTCATTTCCAAAGAACAGAACTTGCAAAAGACGTTTTCAAGTGATGAATGGAATTCAATGATTCATCTAAGTGGGCCTGTAGACAAGATGCAAAAGACACCAAAAAGAAAGTTTTTGAGAGCACATTTTGTGAAAATTGTGGAGTGCCTTGTTAAGGTGTTGTGGTTGGTGGATGGGGAAAAATTGGCAGTGGGGTTACATTTATGAGGCTATGGATCAGGTAAAGGCAACACATAAGGATAGAGTAGCCAAGTATGGGCCTATTTGGGAGATCATTGATAACAGATGGAACAATCAACTCCGTTGCCCTATACATGCAGCTGGGTATTTTTTGAACCCAAGGTATCATTACAAAGTTCAGTTGGGAGATGATCAAACAAGGTAGGTCAAAAATGTTTTGTATGAATGCCTAGAGCGCATGGTCCCTGATGAGAGTGAGCAGCTGGAAATAGATCGACAGATCAACTCTTTCACTAGAGCCACGGGCACCTTTGGCAAAAACCTAGCCCCAACTTGGCCTTTTACGATGGCAAAAAAACCCCCTCTTTGGCATAATTTGGTAGGGTGTGCTGCAGAGCATCTGGGGCTTGACAATGCTCACCGTCTACTGGAAAAAGTGAAGGGTGCACTCTATGACTTTTTTCGGTGCATTTTCAGTTGTGGATGCTAACTTTGTTCAAACCGTTGATAAATCAATAAAGGTTTATACTTTTGTTTTTCAAGGCCCTGTTTTGGAACGTGTATAAAATGAAATAACATTTTATGTAACATTGAAGACTATATTAATTGTTTTGAACTTTTATGGGTTATAAGTTCGTATGGTATTGAAGTTGTTCTGTAGATCAGGCAATTTTTGAATCACATCTCAGGCACAAAGATGACTATATAAATATTTTGTTTGTGAAAATAGTCAATACATATTCATTTATTCTTTAGAATAAATTATAAGTCTCTACAATGGTTCTGTTCAAGATTATTGGCTATAACTTCTTGAGTCATCAAAGTTGCTGTGTAGCTTAGGCACTTATTAAATCGCATCTCATGCATGGAAATGATTGTATCAATCTTTTATTCTTGATGATTTTTCATGTATTTAGAATTTTAAGCAGAGGACTGAATTCTTACATGCATGTTTAAAATAAAGATAGGTTATTAACTAAATTTTCCTTTATCTATGCTGTAAAAGATTTACATTTACTTGATTGTTTTCAGAAGATAAATGCATGGAACAAAGAAATTGATTCAGTAGTTTGCTAGAAGCTGAATACTTCCTTTTGTTATACTCTGATGTAAAAGTACTGTCTACTTGTATTTGCAGGAAAAGGAACTTGAACACTTGAAAAGGGAGGAGGCGACTTGGGATGATGATAAAAGGCGTGAAAGTTGCATGTTAATAGGAGAAAATTGCAAGTTCAAAGTTAGAATCCTTCTTACGATATGTATGCATATTTTTAGGAAAAGATTTCATATATTACAATGAGATAAAAAAGATTTTAATGGAGATGCTTTAATGTTTAAATTAAGAGAAATGTCGGCTTTCAAAGCTAAGTTAACAATTGAGGTGGCTGGTAGAGTAGATTTTCTTAGAACAGATATTGATGCATTAGAGGTTGGGTCTAACGCTGACATGATTTCCCTTTTCACAAATGTTGTTTGAGGTCAGAATTTTTTTTATGTGAGTTATTTGAAAAAGATTTTACTGCTTTTCATGTGAGAATACGGGATTAGTTTTTAAAGGTCCAGAATGTTTGATACATCTATTTCTCAAACTGTCAAAGTTAAGGGTTTGGTATTTGATGTTCAGGAAGTTGAATAATCCATGATTGTTAAATGGTTCATCCCTGAGACAAGTTGTTGTGTTTGAGAAAATCACCATGTTTTTCTAGTGAACTATAGGTGTACCTGTTTTGCACTGGAATTTAATTGTGTTTATTCACTTTTCAGGAATTAAGACTTGAAGACCAACTTAGGCAGAAAAGGGAAGACTGGAGAGATCTACAAAAACTTGATTTTATGGTTAAGAGGTACAATTAGAAATGGCTATTTTTTAAAGCAGTTACTTCTGGCTGGGTAAAAAACTGAGTTTTGCTTTTATAACTTAGGCATGTCCCCTTGCAACTTGAACTTTTGCATGCAGCCAAATAAAAGAGCATAAGCACATTTCTTATTTTACTGGTGTGTTCACTTTTTCTCAGATATAGAAGGCCTTTACTTTACAAATACCCAATTTCTGGTAGATTAAACTTCTGGTCTGAATGAAACTTGGTTTTTGTTTGATTGTATTAGCGGGACATCAGTTCGAGATCAATTCATTTTTTTCAAGTTGCTTATATATTTTTGACGTAAGGGAGCTTACAAATCAATTGAGCACCATGTTCGCTTTTGGGGCTGCTCCAAAAGTGTTTTCACTTTGCTAATAGAGTGCTGTGTCTACTAGCCCCTTGGCGATGCTTCATGGACAGCTTGATGTGGCTCAGTTTGGGTGGATGCTTGACCTTGGTTAGGGTGCAAGCATGGTGCCCCTACCTTATCTTATCTTATCTATGGGAATCGAACAACCATGCGCTTGTATTCTACAACACCCCCATCAATTGCAAGCTTGGAATCAATCATTGATATTCCGCAATAGGTTTTGAGCTTGTCCCTATGGCATCCCACCATACATGTTTTGCGTATGCCACCTCAAATGTAGAAGGCACATCCAACTTATCATTGTGTTATCACATAAATCTTTGCTAGTATATTTGTGTAACAATTATAAGCCACTCAGCGTTGTCGCCGCTAGATGCCTCTTTTTTGGATTGGTGCTTTTCCAATTGTAGGGGGGTGTCCAAGATGGTCAACGCACAAAAGACCAAGATGGTCCACACACAAAAGATTTCCTCTTGGGCTATCCACAGACAATCAAGAGAAAGGGTGAGTTTCAATAACAAGTTTTAAGTGGTTGGGATCAAGTTCCATAAATAGTTGACACAACTAATTAACGAAAATGAGTGGAGTGAAGTTCAAAGAAAGTGCACTGCAAGCTATCGAAACACTACAAACAATTTAACGAATAGTAACCAAGAGATTGAAGGATATGGAACAAAGCATAATTGTACCAAATCACATATTAGCTAGGAGATTGGTTGCATCATAGTGAGTATAGTCGACAGACTTGCATGGATCTCCTTGCTTGCAATGGAGGTAGCAGTTTGAGGTCCCGGCGATGGAGGAGTGAGGAAATGTCTGTTGCTACAAATTATCTAGAGTAAATAATATCCAACTTTTCATGTTCTCAGATTTGTAATTATAGAACTGTTATCACATCCATAGTAGCCGGGCTACCATGATTGCAGATCAGTTCCCAGTATATTTTTGAGCCAGTGCTTTACTCATTTTGATGAGATCAGTTGATGACGAGCAACATTTTGATGATCACTCTTATGCATTAGGTGGATCTAGAGCTTGTACATTTACAGTCTCATGCCAGGACTGAGCCCCATGACACCAGGTCGGTGATTGAGTTAGCCATTCTTCTATCATCCAGGGCAGATTGATGACACTGCCCATATGATATTCAGATGCAGTGCTTCAGTGTGATTCGGGTAGTTCAGATCAGGGACTTAGGTACATGATCCAACAGGTATATGATTGGTGCATTTGGGTTGCTGATGTGCTCTTTCCTTTATCTAGGTAGTTTATGATTGGGTGTATGATGATTGTTTACTGGCTTTATCTTATGATGATTTCTTGTTGTTTAGAGTAGAAGTAGTCAGTTACTATTAGTAGGAGGTTCTTGTTGCGCCGAGAGGCGCTCTATAGCCTAGTATGAGGGAGATCTTGTAACATGTGTGTAGTGTTTGTCGAGTAACAAATTAATAACAAAATAATAAAAATAAAATATTGTAACGTCAACCATTAATAAAAATAAAAAGACTTGTATTTTCGAAATGAAATCAATGACTATATTATAGCTTACATAAAAACTAGAAATATAAGAAGTAAAAAAGATAAAGAAGTAAAAAATATTATAATTGATATAAAAGTAGAAATACCCTTAGGTAGATACGTGAGAAGAGGTTTGCACCTCGGCGCTTGATAGAGCCTAGGATTTGGATCTAGGCTGGTGTATACTCATTGGTCATACCCTTACTTTACGAAGTACAAACTTGTTCTTTCCCTTATTTTTGGGCCTTTGCTATCCATGGCATCATCAGTCACTTCTTCGTCCATCCATTACTTTCCAGTTTGGTTTCATCTCGACTTACATTTTAACTAGTAGTCTCAAGGACTTCCCCCACCTAGACCTCTGTGTCAAATAGATTCCTTGTTTGCATTTTGTCTTGGCTCTCGAGTGTGTGATTATTCTCCTCTAGTCCTCGAAACCAAGTATTCCTACAAACAATGTTGCTAAACACTAGAGCATCAGATCTTAAATGCTATATCTAAAGGAATGCTAAGTCAACAAAAAAAGTGTTGTGAAACACTACCATACATATCTATATTAACTATTCAGTGGCCAAAGGACGAGCACTCATCCTTGTTTGATGTAAGGCTGTTTGTCCCCACAGGGGAACAGGGTAGTCACTCCATCGCACCTCCATCACACCTACGGACAGTGGTGGGCAATGGAGGTCATACCTAGTCATATCTGAAGCCCAGAAGGCTTTCAGGGCACCTGCTTTTGGAGGCTGGCTAGTGAAAATCTCTAAAGTGAAATAAATGATAAATCTCAAGTGAGAAAATCTGACAAATAAATCAATTTGCTAAAAGGTTGCTTGTCTAGAGTCTATTGGAAGGATTCTCATCACTCTACCCATTTGTGAGACATCGCCATCCCCCATGTTATTGTCTATCCAGCATATGTATAGGTGGTTCCCCTGCTTCCTTCATCCGAGAGATTGCAGTGTTTAGGTTGTTAAGTCCTTCTCCTAGCCTAGCCTTTGTTTTTCCACCCTCACCCATGGTTAGAAAATTGTTCCAGTCTGTAAACGAGTATATATTTGAGATTCCTTTTTATAGTAGTTAGCTACTTTGATCTAGACTTATCTTGGCTACATTATTTACATGCTTATGCCAATTAAACATCATCGAAGGAGCTTTTCATAACCATTTGTACTGGCAACAACAATTATTCATGGTTTGGATCATTATTTTAATCATTTTGACCTGATCAACCTAGTTTGACCAAGTCAACCGCAGGGTCTAGGATGAGTTTGGGCAGATAGTGTTCGAGATGGATTATTCATTGCCCATATGTGTTCATTAGATGGTTCCATGCTTCAGACGATAGTTTTAGATGATGGTTTGATGGATTTTTATTATTATTTAGAGGCCATTATTTTATTATTCTGGGCATGGATGAACTTACAGAGCTATCACTTGATGGTCACATGGTGTATGAGTACTCATTTCTAGTGGATTTGAGCTTTCTGAGCTCATTGGTGCACTCAATTATCAGTTCCGGGCAGTTTCAGAAGATGATATGGTTAGATTACCACATTTCTCTAGTTTGCCATGTAAAAATGGTCTGTCATCACTTTTATTGATCATTTTTATTCTCCTAGGGCACTACAAAGGGGATATGGGGTCCTTCTAGTCATTATTACCATATTACCCCATCCCTAGACATTTTGGTGCAGTCAGATTTGTGTCCGGGACACTTGGTAGAGAGTTACATGCATTTTTATCTTTCAGAGGTGGTTTTCTGGCAGAGGAATGGCTAACAAAGGAAATCGATTTGGCTTAGTGGGGCAAGGAAATGGCATGAGGTTGGTTCGGGATATTTTGATGATTATTTACACACCTTCCAGCATTTGTTCCAGCATCAATGGGGTTCACACGTCATCCCATTTATTATTTCGGGGGTTTTATTATGTATTTTTGGACACACGTCCTAGTGTCTCCAGACACTTTATCACATGATATTATATTTTTGATGTAAGTGGGGCATTAGTCTAGTGAAGATGTATTCTCCTAGGTGCTCCCACCATGTTATGACATTATGTTGTGTCCGTAGTCACATTTTATGTACTAGGTCCCCCCTAGGGCGTCATTGAGGGAGGACGTCCCCTCTATTTTGAGTGATCCATGTATATCTTATTTCGGCTCATCTTTGCCATTGATTATTATCTTTGTATCTTATGATCTCAACCACTCCTTTGAAAAGTGGTTAGGATTTTGGTCTCTCTCACTCCTCTTTAAAGGAGACACCCCCCTCATTGTAGAAGGACTTTTGGCTCTTGTCTATTGGAATACAAAGAAATATTTTGTGAGAAATTCTTGTGATCTTGGGTTGAATGCTTGGCTATGGTGATTGAAACTACTTTTCCATTGCACTGAAATATTTTGGTAGCTATCTTGCATATTTTGGATCCACAATTTGATTTGCAGGTGAAGAAGGTGATTTGGGAGAGGGGCGTATTGGCTAGGGAGGCCCTCCTTGATTCTCTCTTTTCAAATCCGGTTTATTCAGGGAGTAGTTTTATCTTTGTACCAATTATTCTCTGCATATTGTTTTCATTTGCATCTGCCCTCATTTTTGTTTAGTGATTGAGGTTTGTCTCCTTGGTTTTGCAGGAAGAGAGGGGCACGCTTGTGGACTTCGAAAAATTGTTGGAGCAAGAGAAGAGACCAGTCTTTCATTTGATATTTGCGGGAGTAATCCTCCTCATACTAGCATTCATTCTCATCATCTAGGTACGTTCACAAGGTACGTATATTGTTCCTTTAACTTACCCATTTGTCATTTACTTCAAATTCCTAACCGCAAAAATTTCTAAAATTTCTCTAGGGTTAGTTACTTGGTTTACTGTCAAACCATTTTTGGGTTTTCATCCTTAAACCTAACCCCAAGTGGGTCCTCAAGGGCGTCTTGCTCTGTGGACTCCATCTACCTGATCCCCTAGGCACTATCTCTCCATGCTTGCGCCCTCGTTGGTCTGTTGGTTTTCTGAGTGGTTAACTCCTCTTTTCCTAGCTTCTGTGCTATGATACTGTCAAATCTATCATCAAGTTGTGCTAGGAATCCCTAAACTTGTTAGATTTGCTACTTGGGACCATTTTCCACATTTTAAGTACACGCTTCCCAAGGCATTTGATTTTGATCATTTACCCTAGCACCTACATCCTAGATTCATCTTTAATTTTGAGTTACTGTAATTGAACTAATCAACTTTCAGATCTTATCTTCCCTGCCTCTACAATAACTCCATTCCTTAAATCTAGGGTTCTTCATCCTTCACCTTGTATACCTTATTTGATTTGTTTGATTCAATGAGTGGGTTAGATCTCTCCTCTCTGGAGTAGATCAAGGTCTCCCCCTTTGTTATCCAGGGCTTGGATAACAAGAAGCGAAGAGTGTCTTGATTGGCGTGACAACCAATCCATCTTGGGAATCGAGGCCCGCTTGGGTCACCTCTTTAGTTGCCCGTCCCCTCTACCATCTTGGATAGGATTACCATTCGGGGCAATTACAAGTTGTGTGATAACATTTTTGGCGTCGTTGCCGTGGAGGTAGAGGCTTACCTCAAGTGTCTGCGTGTGTCCATGTGATCATTTCTTATCTTATCACATCCGGTTTTATTTCTGGATGGTTACCATTTGCATCTTTAAATTATACGTAGCCATCTCATTTCACTCATCTCTCCTCGCTATTATATGACATATCTTTCTGTAGACGAGATCTATAGTTTACCTGGCGACTCCTAAATGTGACTCCGTTGAGGAATGACCTCATATACATCCTTACGATCTCAGAAGTCGAGTCAATTCGAATCAATTAGAAGGAAGCCCATTTAAATATCATCGAAGAGATCCCAAAGCTCAATCATCTAATTTCTTTTGGAAAATCGTGAATTGTTCTGATTCTCCAAATCCTATTTTAGGATCTCCTTCAACTAATCAGGTTCCTCCTACCTCTCCATCTCATCAAACAAATTCAATGGCTGGAACTAATCAAGCTCCTCCAGGCAATAATAACCAAAATAACCCTCCCTAGGTCACCTCATGACATGCCCGATAAGTATTTTGAAAAGATTCCTAAATTTAGTGGAAGTTGTGCAACTTCCATTGAAGATCATATCGAGGCTGTTTGGGCTCATATGGAATCCTATGGGGCTTGTTGCCCGTCGGATGTGCACACCAGCAGCAAAAATCTTTCGAAAGCTGTTTCCCAAGTGGGAAAGGTGTGTCCTTGGGAGCAAGCAAAGAGTCAAGTGCTGTCACCTGATCCCGACTCCTTCGGTTAGGCAAACTCCTAAAGTTAAGCCAAGGGGGGTAGACCCTACAAAGAGTTTCTAAGGCTCTTGTGTTTTAAATGTTTTTATGGTATGTGATGCAAATGGGTGTTTTTTAGGAGTTTTTTGTGAAGATTTACAATAACAGTTTATAAATTCCAAGCATATACTTGCAAAAATAATTAAGATACACAACCAATGATGATGATATTTTAACAAGGCATCCACAACATAATATGATTAAAGCAGTTAAGATAAGTGCTCCAGATAGATAATAAGCAAATAAATGTTGAATTCGAAGGACCAGTGCCTTATGGAGTCAATGAAGTGCTTGGGATGCTGAATACAAGTCTTGGTGTGCTTGAGAATTGTTTTGTAAGTGTTCTTGATGAATTTTATTGTAAATTTTAAGATGAGTTGATTATTAAAGGAAGGCAATCTCCAAGATATACCTTTCGGTACAAGAGATGTGTTCGGAAAATACTCTAGGTGGTTCCGTACAAGGACATGTCGTCTGTCCGAGTCTCCAGAGCGTGTTCAACACTACACCAACCAGGGATGTAGTCTAACGATGCCCTTAAGATCTCGGTACAGTGGTTCTAGCTTCCCCAGACAGAATTTGCCCACTTTCGAATATTGATGATCAACGCCGGATTTTCGTTGGTTTTCAGGGAGAGTATTTTATTATGGTTTGAGTGGATTTAGATGTGGAAAATTAATAAACCTATAATGTTTCTGAGTATCCCACAAGTGGGTAGAGCATACACAGTATAGAAAATGTAAATTCCAATTTTATTGCATGTGATGAACAAGAACCATTGTAAAACTCTCCGACAGAGAGCACTCTTGATCCGCCTTATGGCGAGATTCAAGAGATTTATGAGATGCAAAAAATACTGAAAATGAACCACACAACCCAAGAGTCTCTTTCAGGTCTTAAGACTGTACTTGAGAAAGCAAGGGCTTTAGCAATAAAGTAAAAAAAACAAACAAATGAACTCTCTGACAGAGAGCACTCTTGATCCACTTTTCAGTGAGATTCAAGATATTTTAATGTTCTTTTTATGAGATTATATGAAATTGAAAAACTGAAACAATGAAGTAAGCTTCAACTATGAACTTCTAAGATCTAGCAACTATTTCAAAATTTGAAACTACTCTAGCAATTGAAAACTAATCTAGCAATACAGTCTATGATACTTGCAAATAAAACAACTAAACTAAAGCAAAAAAGGGACAAGAGACAACGCAAGCTTCCCCCAAATGGGGGAAGTAGGGGTGTGGGAGCCTTTATCCCACTTGCTTTTTATTAGTCTTTTACAATGCTTGTGTTTTTTGATCACTTCAAAGCACAAAAATGGATGGGGGAATGAAGAAGAGGGAAGTGCTTTTCAAGGAGTTTTTTGGTTGCTTTCTTGCTCTCTTTGGTCTAGCCTTTTTACTTTGCTTAGATCTTCTTTGTTCTCCTACGAATAAGAGCTTCAAACATGACACTTATTAAGATGTTAGAAAAACAAAATCAATGGAACTAGGCTACAAGAAATGAAAATTTAAACTAGAAACAAGATGAGATCTAAGAATTAAACTATCATGCAGGCTAAGTATGAGTTTAAAAAGCTTTTAAAAATTGAACTAAGTATGAAGTTTAAGCTACTAACAAGAAATGAAAGAGAAGAGAAGGCTAGAAGAAAAGAGACAAGTAGAAGAGAGGTAAAGAGGACAAAGAGAAAACAAACAAAAAATGGAAGAGAAGAAAGAGTAAGGAAAGGAGAAACAGAATGGTAAAAGAGAAAGCAGCCCAAAAAAGGAAGAATAGGGCAATGAAGAAACAAATGAAGAACGCTGTAAATTAAGAGAAGAAAACAACAGTGAACAAAGGGAAGAAGGGTGAAGAGTGAAGGGGCTGAAAAATAGAGAAAAGATAGGGCAAAAAGGGAAGAAGAAGGTGGCTGAAAAAGGAGAGAAAGATGGCTGAAAAGAGATAGGGCAGCCAACAAACCAAAAGCTAGAAGGTAGTAAAGAAGAAGACAAGGACGAATGGAAGGGAAGGAGAAGAAGAGCTAGAAGAGAAAAGAAGCAAAAAGCCAAGGAAAGTGAAAGTTTTGGGAAAAACAAAGAGACCCAAACTTTAACCTAATAACCAAGTAACCAAGATTTTAAATTTGATTTTAAGGGTGGAGATGAGAAGAAACAAAGCACTTTTTGGATCCTTGGATTAAAAAGAGCCTATGTAGATGCCAATGAGCATTCATGGACAATGATCCCTTTGAGGCTTGAAGAAGGGGGAGATGCAAACTAGCTCATCCCTTACTCCATGAAGTAACCTGAAACTTATACACATGCTTCAACAAAAGAGCTTAGATCGAGTATGTTAGTATAAAGAAAATTCAAAAAGCTTGTATTGACTCCAACTAAAGCACGCTACTTTAAGATATTTTAAATACTAATCATCAACAAATAACTTGAAGCCTACAAATATTTGTCCTATGTGCTTGTTAAAAATCCCTCTAAGCTAGATCCAAACTCAAATAGATAAGCATGCATAAAATTTTTAAAAATATTACCTCGAAAAGTCATCATGAACCATGCATGCACCAAATGGACCTCCAAAGTCTCAATTTTATTCATTAGCAACAACAAATGAGCAGAGTATCCTTGCACAAAAATTCCACCTTGAATGGTGTAGCAAGGCTCTGCATTTATACAAAAGGAGAGCACCGATAACCTAATTCGAATTGGAGATCAAGGGCTGAGGTAGGCGCATGCCAATAAAGGAGAGACTCACGCATGACTGATTCACGTGAGGTTGGCGTGATGGCAGGCTTAGAGTTTAGTTTGGTGTGATTGGTAGTTGGTGGGGATGAGGTGGAGCCCCTCTCCACTAGTTTCGACGCCCATCACATGTATTACTCGCCCACCATATACTCGTGAGAATCCGCCCATGTGAGTGCAAGCGTGGAGAGCCCCACGTGAGGGATGCTCACGTCATCCCCCACTAATTCAATTCGTAATCCAAACTTTTAATTAGCATGTGCTTTAATCTTTTGGCATGGTCGTACACCTTAGGAAAACATTAACCACCCTTTTCCAAATCATTTTTTAATGAATTTTGACCTTTTTAAATTTTTGTCAAAAGTTCATTTTCTCTTTTTCTGGCAATTAAATGCCAAAATGATGCATCTTTAGCAAAAACTGCTTCTAGAGGCGACTTAACCGCCCGGGTCCCGGAAAAAATGGGCTCCAGGGTAAAGAGGACGCTCTGAGCGTAAACGAGCCTCCCCACGCCAAATTCCGCCTCCAGATGAGGTTTTTATCACAATTTGAAAATTTCCAGTTAAACCATTAAAAAATGGTCTAAATTAGGGAAAAAAATATGTTCGCCGGAATGAAATGAAACTCCTAGGGGACCTAGTGCATGTTGATACGACTCAATCGAGATGACTAACACGGAAAAAGTCCTAGACAGAAGACTCTAATAACCGCCTTTAGGTTCGACCACCATGGTAAATACTCCAGCTTTGGAGGTATGAGTGAAAAACTCATGAATTATACACGACTGAAGCGCAATGCATAATTTCTAAGGAAAAAACACTCTAGAGTATCCCCCTGACAGTTAAACCTAAGGATAGCCGAGTCTTTTATAAAAGGACCCCGTTTAGATCAACTTTTTACAATTTCCCCGTGGGGGTATGAACATGCAGTTATTTCAAATGGGGCAGAATTGCCCTGAAAATGACTTCTGAACTTCTGAACACTGATGACGAACATTGAACATGTTCATGAAATTGGTGTCTCACAAGAAATTCAGCTATTGTACAAAATAGCTGGTAACAGGGCTGAGGAAGAAGATGTTTACATGAGTGGTCTCTTCGCATCCTTAGAGGGTTATGCTTGCAAATGGTTTGATAGTCTTCCTGCATCACCAATTACTGGATATGATGCTTTCGTTGCAAAGCTAAAGCATGAGTGGTCTGTCAAGTTGGATGGACATTTTCTTTTGAACCAACTTTTTGAAATTAAGAAAGAAAATGAGTCTGTTCATGAATTCAATTTTCGTTTCGATAAGATAGTGGCCAACATACCTGATGACATTAGGCCCTAAGAGCAATCTGTGTTGATTCATTACCTCAATTCATTTGAAGGTTACCTTGGCTACCATCTCAGAGATAAAAACCCGAAAGACCTCAATGAAGCCCAGGAAAATGCTAGAAAAGCTGAAGCCAATGCTGCCTCTGTGGGGAAGCAAAACTTTTTCGATTCTATTAGTGTTTCATCTTCTAGATCTGAGCCCAAAACTAGGAAAGTAAAGGAACTAGTTAAAGATCCCAACGATATAATGGAGAACATGCATGAAATGATGAAACGTTTAACTCTCTTGACTAGGGATTTGGCTAAGAATAAAGTATCAGAGAGATATAGGCAACCTTATGGCCCCAAACCTTATTGGAACCCTCAAAAGAGGCCCTCTAATGATGATAACAGAAGAACCCCTGTGGGCCAAACGTCACCTGAACCACCTGGAATTAACTGGTCAAAAGACGGAAAAGAGGATGATCCTGAGTACCTCACTCATAGTGAGGATACCCAAGATTCTCCTAAGAACATTAACTAGGTCGAAAATCTTGAATTTGACTAGGACTTTGGATGTATATTGATAGATCACGAAGAAGAGAATGAAGAAAGTCCTAGTCTTAGTATTCTTGTGTTTTCCACAGAACGACCTGAAAGCAGTGGCCAAGCTCCTATTAGGATTTATTAGAGAAGAAAGGATGGCCAAAAGCCACCTCCTTTCATTGAGAAGAAAGTAGTGAGAAACCTAGTTTAGTGAGTGAGCCAACCTCTATTCTCCTTGATTATGACTTAGACATCAATATTGAGAAATCATTGGACAAAGTTATTCATAATATTCCACTCACTGAATTAATGAATATCTCGTCTGTTAAAGAACAAGTGGTAAAGTTTTTTGAGAGTATCCTTGAGACTACCAATAATGATGGAGAAGTTCATCCTCTTTTAGACTTGGCCCCTAGTGCCATGGTTGAAGATGATGAAGATCCTCCCATCAACATCCAAACATCTTTGTACGAGAGAAAGAATGGTGGTCACCAACCCTTTTATCTCACACTTTACATTGGTGATCTACTTCTTCACAATTGTATGTTGGATTCTGGTGCTTCTATTTATGTCATGCCTTTACAAGTTATGGAAGCGATGGGATTAAAGATTACTAGGCCATATGGGAATGTGTGCGGTCTAGACTCAAGACCAGTGCAAGCTTTTGGTTTGATCAAGAACTTGAGAGTCGACTTATTTTCATGCCCTGATATATCCATGCTTATGAAGATAGTAGTCATAGATTTACCCCCTATCTACGGTATGCTTCTGTGTAGGAAGTGGTTTGTTGGATTATGAGGTCATCTTCAGATGGACTTATCATATGCTACTATTCCTAACTTTGATGGTGCTTTAGTTAGGATTTATCGGGAACCATTCTATGATGGTCATCTTGAGAGTTTTGAGGATGGTATCAAGATTACTATGGTCAGAAGAGCTATTGCCTGAGGGTATTTTTATGGTCATGGGTGGCCCTGGTGAGGATCATAGTACTAGAAGAGAAGAGATTTGGAGGTCTTTTAGAGATGCTGACTTCTATGAGGGTGTTATCACACAATCACTAGCTGCTACTAAGGGTATCATATCCGGGACGGTAGAGGTAGGCAGCTAGGCAGGTGACACCTGCAAACACCAGGTCCACTGCACAGATGGACAGTTGTCACTTTGGACAAGGTGTTCGTCACTTTAGACAAGGCAAGTAGCCAAGTCAAGGGGGAGACCCTACTCAACCAGCGATGGTTGAGACTCAAAATAGACACTTCCAAAACCCAAATAATGAAATGAAAATAGACAAGAGGTGTCTAGTGTGTCTAAGACTCTTATCCAACCAACATACAAAAATTGGGTGATGGATGGGGCGCTAACTAAAGCAATTTTTGATTTGATTTTAAGATGAAAAATGGTTAATTTGAAATGTTTAATGGCTGGAAATGAAATCAGAAAACAAAATCAGCTAGAAGTGGAAGATAAATTTCTGCATATGGGGAAATTGACCCAAATTTGACCAAGTATGTAAAACAGAAATAAAATCAGCGACTTAATCAACACTTCTAGTGATTTAAACTTGGTTTTAGATGATGATTAAAATAGTAGAACAACAACCAAGCTAACCCACAAACCCAAAATCAACCAGCAAATGAAATATGACCGAAAACGCCCAAGTAGGGCGCAGGCCAGCAAGTGACTAGTGCCAAAAGTATGGGTAAATGGAGTCCAAATGAACAGAAATTCAAGATATGATCGTTTAAGACTATTTCAGAAGCGGGTTTAAAAGAAAAATAGAGTTTTGACGGTGAAATTTTAATATTTTAATTTTCCCTTGGTTTTTATGCAAGTTTCAGCTCAACAAACACAACGAAAATCTAAATGGAGAAATAAATATGAGAGAAGTACCTGGAACAATGATGAATGGATGATATTTTGTATGAAGACTACTTCTAAAGTTCAAGTGGTGAGCAACCAACCTTCTTTCCTAAGCGTTTGAGCCAGCCAAATGACCAAGTGCGTGCTTGCTACCTGCCACAAAAGATGAAAATCATAATTCTGAAGCAAATAGCAAGTTAGCACAGTAAAATGAAAGAAAAATGATGAAGAAATTGAAAGACAGTAAGTAAGTTCAACTCCCTTGTTAAATCCTTGAAGAGAAAGAGCAAGTATGGAGTTCCCACTCCAAGATTTGCGCCCTCCTCCAAGTGGTCTCTCAACCTGCAAATCGAATCAGCTATGTATGGTGGAAAAACACACTAGATCACTCAACAATGCATTAGCAAGTAGATATCAGTCATGACAATACACATCCAAACACACAATGTCTCAAGAACTCTCCAAGAATCTTCTCTATTCAGTCCAAGTGTTCCAAAAAAATGTTCAAGAGAGTGAGTAAATGAGAGAGTCTCCTCTCTTATAGAAAATGGCTCACGATCCAAACCTACTCCCACCAAAACGAATGGCTGGGATTCAATCCCCAAAGGGCCAAACGAATGGCTGGGATGTGCTCTAGAGGGGGGCCGAGTTACCCTCATGCACCGAAGGAGAAAGAGGGGACCACGTAGGTGTTGATTAAGTTGTCATTGATGCCAACAGTGTATAGTCATTGATGCCAACATGTCTTGGTGCCCCTCGAGGAGCCCCTGAGGGTTAAGTAATTGTCAGTGTCTAAGGAGACCTTTTGATCTTGTCCAAGCCCAAGTTTGAAGCCCTTGGAGCCCTTGGGACAATGACAAAAGCCCTGAACACCCTGTAGAGTGTTTAAGTACCCCAAAGATGTTTTGCGGTTCCCCAGTTGTTTCTTTGTTTCCCCAATACCACAACTTATGCCCCAGTACGCTACAAAAGCGTTGAAGAAGTTGCAAGAGTCCAAATGAACCTTTCAGTGGTCATTTGTGTTTATTGAGGTCATGGTACCCCGGGAGAAGGTCTAGCAACCCCACAGGTGATGTCATGATGGATCTTGACCCTTGTAGGTCTCCTGGTGTGGTTGAGGTGGTTGAAGAAGCCTATGAAGCCCCTTGCTTGATGAAGAAGTCCTTGGACCCACATTTGATGGTTTAATGGTCCTTGTCCCCTTAAAGGTGATGATGTGGTCATTAATGACTTGATGAAGACTTGGAACCCTTAATGAAGATCTTGATGCCCGTGTATCCCTTGTTGGGGTCATGGAACCCTTGGAGAAGGTCATTATGCATGAGAAGGTCTAGCACCCACATAAATGGCGGCATGATGACCCTTGGACACTATATGATCATTGATGGTGCATTTGGAAATGATTTGGGTCTTGGAATCCATACATATGGTGGTCTGTAAGCCCATGATTGTTGGAGCCTTTGATATGATAGAATCCTTGGTCATGATGCCCTCATCACTTGGCGATGGAGTCCTATGTGATGGGCTTGAAGTCCATGGAAAGTATCTTGTTCAAATATTATATGATATCCTTGAAAGAGTCCTTGAAACCCTTGCATGTGGTGCCTTGGGTCTTGAACCATGGTGATGTATGGTCCTATTTGTGGTTATATAGCTATTGGGATGTAGATGGAGGTAGAGCCCATGGACGTGCCTTGATAGGTTGAAGAAGACTTTGAAACTCTTGTAGTTGGTGGTATGGTCTTTGACACCCTCATGTGTGGGGTCTTTGACGTCCTAGACATATTGAATCATTTAAGGGTATTAGACCAAGAATTTGCAAATAAACCCATCATAGGGAGATAGTCCTCGTCAAGCCATTTCCATTGATATGTGGAGCATCTTCTAACTCCTTACGGTTGAAGAGATATGGATTTTTGAAGTTGGTGTACCCCACCCTTTTGGGTGAGCCGACCAAACAAAAGAAAATTTAATTATTTGTAATTTCGAATTGCATGTCGGCCCTGTTTGAGGTAATAACTTTCCTCCACGACCTATATAAATAGAATATCAAACATTTCATTTTCTCATCAATTGGAATTTCGCAACTCCTGGAGAAAAGTGCGAAATTTTGTGGAGGAATTTTTTTTTGGGTATCTTCACTAAAATTGGCATAACTTTCTCATACGGAATCGGAATTACAAAATTCTTGGCTTGTTGGAAAGCTTGTTACGAGGGCTATGTGATGACATGATCTAGAGTTTATTTTGGTTTGTCTATTATTTCTTGACCTTATGATTTTCAAAAAGGTATGGCTCATGCTTCTGGGTTTCTCTTGTAATGGCACATGTCTCTCATGGATAGAGTTCATATTTGATATTAGTATGTGAGCCTATATATTGGTATATATATTTGAAGTCATTATGGAGGATATGATGATGATGTTGCATACCTTTATGCTATGATATTATACACTTTATCATGATAATGCATGTGATAATGATGTACACTCTATGAAGTTGATGCACTCCTATACAATATGATGTACATGCATACCATAGTGTGATGATGCTCTCCTATGCATTATGATGTATAATTGATGTTGATGATGCATACACGATCCAGACTGAAGTGATGATTATGCATATTTTATGATGATGATGCATACCCTATGATGATGATGAACACTATGATAAGATACTATATGATGATGGTGCATACATGATATTAATGGTACCTTGCATGCTATACATATTGTACACCTTGATGATATGGAATTATAAATGATGCAATGACGACAATAGTACAATAATGAATAGTGGTAATTAGGAGCGAGTACATTGGTTCAGTTGAGCAGCATTAGCACAGGCTACTACATGTGCATTTGGTCTAACTCAGATTGGCTGAGTTGTATGAGCAGTTGGTTTGACCCAGGTGGTTTGGTATACAGTTGATTGAACTCAAATTTATTGAATTAAATAATGTGAACAGCAGATTGATTTATGCAGACAGATTGATTGGTACAGCTAGATTGGACAGATTGATAGTACAAATTGATGTACAGTGTGGCACAGTTGTGATGAGCAGTGGTCAGTTGATGAGCAGTGACAGTGGTTGTGCAGTGTGGTACAGATTGTGCAGTGTGGTACAGGTGTTGGATAGCAGGTCCGCAGGATCAGTGCAGTTTGTGGTTTAGTAGTTTAGTATTTATCTTCATATCAGGGTGGCAGGACGGGGCAAGGAAATCTAGGGAGCTAAGGCTTCCTTCAGGTTGTAGCCTGTAAACCAGGGGGATGTAGCCTCCTTCCAGTTGTAGCTGGAGAATTGAAGTCTTTGTAACAAAGGGGGTTGTTGCCTCCTTCCAGTTGCTGCTGGTAAATTATTATTATAAAGGCTTCCGTGGTTTTTCCCCCAGTACTTGGGTTTCGACGTAAAAATCTTGTGTACTGTGTTTTGCTATGCTTCCTATGTGATGATGATATGATGATGAGCTGTAATTGTTAATAATGCTGATGATATAATGATAATGTGATAATACATTAATGAATGATGTATTGAAGAAGCAGTTGATGATTGTTAAAGTTGAAAAAGTAATAAAAAGCTATACACACTGTTCACCCCCCCCTCTCAGTGTGCTCGGTGTGTCCAACAGTAGGGACCATTACAATGTGAAGGGGGGTGTCTAGGGGGTGGCTTTAGGCTGTTTTAGCCCCCTAGACCCCACACCTTAAGTCTCAACACTTAATTTTTCCAAATTTTTTATTTTTCAATGGTCCAAAACGCCCAACTATGGGCAAATTCGTCCCACAAGTAAAGCTGGGAATAAATCGGGGCCTCACACCTAATATTTCATGTCCAAACATAATCAAAGTGATGTTAGAATACCCTTTTACCTTTGCCTACCATTGCATTTGCCATTTCCAAAATCAACTTAGCCAAATTTGATCTTTTTCCATTAATTAATTGCTGGATTTTATTGCTGAAGATGTAATTTGCACTTTTGACCCACTTATATTGCCCGTATTGATGAACCGTTTGTTGCATTGTGATCGTAGACCCCAAATATATTGGAAATGGTCACTGGAACGATCACGATCGATCAATTGAGCACTGTTTGCCCAAATTCAAGGATTTTTAATTAAAACAGGGTTCTGTTGGCCAATAATAATTAAAAATCTCACTGATTCTTCAACTTTTTTGCAATCTGATACTTGGAGGCACATATGGGACCCCAACACATAATAAATAACCAAAATCGAAGTTTTGGTTGCAACTTTTTTCGGATCCATTTTTGGCCTCTTCAAACTAGTTTGACCAAGTCAACTCTGGTCAAAATGGCAATGGCTGTGTTATCACACAAACTCTAGCTGATAGTGGAAGGTGTCCCAACAGGGATGGTAGAGGGAGTGTAGCTAGGAAGGTGTAACCAGCAATGGCCAAATCCTCCCCTCAAGGAACGGAAGCACATTGGACAAGGCTATTGTCACTTCAGACGAGGCACGTAGCCAAGTCAGGGGGAGACCCTGTTCAACTGGTGATGGTTGAGAGACAAAAATACACCCAAATCCCACACAAGATAAAGAGATAAAACAAGAGATTGAGTGTAGATGAACTCCTAAGTCTAGTTTCAGCCAAACGGTGGACACAAATGGTAGAATGAGAGTGATGCAAAAGGGTGACCAGCAATCAAAAGTAATTAAATAACAAGATTAGATTAGTGATTATCTAAGAAACATGATTCGTTCAAAACAGGGCAAGTGTCGTGTCCCTATCGAATCGGACACGATTCGACCTGAGGTCGTGTCCGATTCGATTTTTCAGCGAATCCTTTTTTCGGACACGAACTTTAGACGAGTCGGACACGAATTCGTAACGTGTCCCGACTGTCGGACACGCGTCCCTCAAACAGGACACGTTAAGTGCGCGAAAAAACAGGAAAGTGCGGCCGGGTAAGTTATAAAACCAAATTTTGAGTTTCTTTTTATCATTTGCAAGGAAAGGAGTTGGCTAAGAGTGATTGTATGTGCAGGTGAAGGAGATTTGAAGGCGATTTGAAGGCTATCCAAGCAATTCCAAGTGCATTCCGGTGGATTTGTGGAGAGGATTTCAAGCTCAACCATCACACAACAAAAGGAATGTCTCAATCAGCTAGAGCAGGAGGTAGGGGGCAAAGGAGAGGGAGAAATGCACCATCTAGTGCCTCCCCTCGTATTCCACCAAGCACAAGCGGTTCTCCTCCTCCGTCAAGTGCTCCATCGGCTGCTAGTGGAGCTCAAGCTCATGCTCCATTTAACCCTGTTTTAGCAAGACAACAAGCCCAAGAAAAAAAATACCCTTTGTGGAAGTATGTGACAAGAAAAGATGGGCCCGGGGCAAAGCTTGGTGGGGGAGGTAATGTGTCTTGGAGATGCAATTTTTGCAAGCATGACTTCATGAGCACATATTTCCAGGTTAAGGGCCATTTGTTGGCCCTTCCTTCTTGTGGGATTTCTTCATGCAAAGCGGTGACTGTTCAACAAAGGAGGGATATGGAAAGAGAGGATCATGTTGGCTTAGGGAAGGTGGCAGCAACAAGCAGGAAAAAAGAGGATGATCCTCTTCCATTTTTGAGAAAGCCCTCTAGCACCAAGCGTCCATTTCCACCTAGCTCTAGCAGTCATGGGCGTGGGGATACTCATCAAACAAGAAAGAGGCAATCTATCGGTGGTCCAATGGATAGGATTTTCCAACAAGAGGCGCGAGAAGAGGTAGACCTTACCATTGCATTTTTCTTCTACCTCAACTTCATCTCATTCAATGTTGCACGGTCACCATTGTATTTTGAGACGGTTAAAACTATCTTGGATCGAGCTCCAAGTGGTTATGTGCCTCCTAGTTCAGAGAAGCTTAGAACCACATTGTTGGTTAAAGCAAAGAAGGAGGTAGATAAAATCCTTGAGCCAATTAGAACAACATGGCCCTCATGCATTGTGAGTGTTGTTTCTGATGGATGGACGGATCCCGCACGCCATCCACTCATCAATTTCATGGTATCTTCCCAAAATGGACCGTTGTTCTTGAAAGCGGTGGATGCTCTTGGGAAATACAAGGATGCACAATTTATGGGCGATTTATTCATCAAAACCATTGAAGAAGTAGGTGTTGATTCGTGTGTACAAATCATCACGGACAATGCACCTGTTTGCAAGGCTGCTGGCATGATTGTGGAAGCTAAATATCCACAGGTATGTTCATTTTGGACACCTTTCATTTCTAATTTGTTCATTGTTTGAATTTGGTCATTGCAATGTTAGTGTTGTAGAGTCATTGATACATGCTTTTATTGCTCTTACAGGTTTTTTGGACACCTTGCATTATCCATTCCTTGAATTTAGCACTGAAAGCCATTGTTTCGGATGTGACATGGATTGGAAACCTTATTGAGGATGCACGCCATATCCGTAACTTTGTGCAAAACCACACAAATGCCCTCACCATCTACAAACAATACACACAGCTTTCATTGCTGAAGGTTGCAGATACTCGGTTTGCTTCCTCATTCATCATGCTCAAGAGGTTGAGGGAGGTCAAAACCGCTCTTGGGTCCATGGTGATTTCAGAGTTTTGGGCTTTTTGGAGAAAGACGGATCAGGCTTCTTCACAAAAGGTGAAGGACACGGTGTTAAATGATGGTTGGTGGGACATGGTAGATCTTAGCATTAAGATCATGGAGCCAATCATTTCTTTGTTGCGGTTTGCAGACACGGACCAACCCATCCTAGCAGAGGTTTATGAGGGGTGGGATTCCATGATTGAGTCCACGAGGTCCATTGTCATGGAGAATGAGTGTCCCGAGTATGGGACATCGGCAGAGAACTTATAGACCATTATTCGGGATATTCTTATCTCCAGGTGGGATAAGAATTGCACACCTTTGCATTGCTTGGCCCACTCCTTGAACCCCAAGTTCTACACTCAGGAGTGGCTCACTGGTGGATCGGGGGCCTCACACAGAGTCCCTCCTCACATGGATGCAGAGATTGCAAATGGGAGGAAGATAGCACTTAGACGGCTATTTCAGGATAGAGACATGCTTGAGGAGGTGGAGGATGGCTTTGTAGATTTTTCCACTGGCACTGGGAGATTTGGAGGCTATGATGTGCTTAGAGATAGGGAGGGTAAGACACCCTATCGTTGGTGGGCAACTCACGGGGCAACATCCCCTATTCTACAGAAGTTAGCCTTCAGGGTCATCTCTCAAGTTACATCATCCTCTTGTTGTGAGAGGAATTGGAGCACATATGGGAACTTGTACAGTGTGAAGAAGAGCAGGCTTGAGCAATCCAGGGCAGAGTCGATGGTGTATGTGCACTCCAACCTTCGTCTTATTTACAGGAAGAGGGAGGAGTGGGTGAAGGGAAAGACAAAGATGTGGGATGTCTTTCCTGATGATATGGGTTTGGACAGCAGTACTGAGTTGGCATTAGCCAACATGGATCTTAATGATCCAGTGCTAGAGCCGGTCACTTTTGATGATAGTGATCGTACAGAGGGGTCATCCTCCACAGCAGCAGATGCAGATCGTCAGATGGGCAGAGAGGAGGAGGAGGGGGAGGAGGATGAGGATCAGGGCAGTGGCAGTGGCAGTGATGAGTATGTTGATTCATGCATGGAGGAGGACTACTGACATATGGGATTCTCCCATCTTGATCCACCCCTTTTTGTATTTACTATTAGTCTATTTGGCATTTGCCAGTGGCCCAGTGCCCAGTGGCATTCCGACATATATGTATACATTTTGATTTTGATGACTTAATGAGAAATATGGTTCCGACATGCATCTGTGTCTCATTGTGATTTGTGAATGACAAATGTGTTGTGAATCGTGATTTGTGAATGACAAATGTGTAATCATTAATGTGTTTTTATTCTAATTTCTATTGAATATTTGTAAATGTTCTAGTTTCTAAATATTTTTGGATCTATATGTCTATATTTTTAAATTTTAATATATTTTTAAAAATATATATATATGTATATAAAACGTATCCTACGTGTCCTGATTTCGGGGGTCACCGTGTCCGTGTCGGACTCTCGTATTTTCGTGTCCCGTCTCCCCGTGTCAGGTGACTTTGGTGATTATATGGCTGAAAATAGGCTAAGGACATACAGTAAATTGGAAGTGAAATGCTGAAGTAAATTGCCCAAGGAATGGGGTTAAGTAGTGGATTAATGGACCGAGGGCAGCGTAGAATTAACGTTTGTAATCACTTCCAGCAGACAATAACTTGATTTCTTGTGATAAAATGACAATTTAAGTCCAAATCAAGAGTACCCACAACCCCAAAATGACCCAGCTAGAGAGAGAAAAAAATGCCCTAGGGGGGGCGTTTTTACCAAGTGGACCAGTGCTAGATCTATGGGAAAATGGAGTCGGAATTAACTGAAATTTTAGATGTAGAGGTTTCAGAACATTTCAGAAGCGGGTTTACAATAAAAACAAGGTTTTAACAGTGGAGTTTTTAGATTTTAATTTTTGGGGTTTTAATGGAAATTTCTCTCTTCAACCATTTAAAAATTCAAATGCAAGAGAAAGAAATGAAACGCCTACTTGGAACCAGTTGATATCTTTGATTTGATGAGGTTATACATCCTGAAGTTCAAATAGAAGCGATTGTAGAAGTCCCCAAGTGAATTCGATTTGCTCAATCCCACCAACTTGCCCTCCTTGCCTGCCAAAACACATGGACATAATTCAAATATGCATAGCAAGTAAATGAAAGCTACAACAATAAAAATGTAAATGAAAACAAGAAGAAAATGCTTGGCTTGAAGGCAAAAACACTTCCCTTTGATGACCGATCCTGAAGAGTGGAGCAACAGTGGCAGCCAAATGGTGTGCCCTTCTCCAATAGTTCGTGTTTGCTGCAAACAATGGTGAGAAATAATGTGTTGAAGAAAATCACAATCTATTCTAGTGCATCAAGATAGCATGGCAATCAACGATCTCAAAGAACATCTCATCGCTGCCTCAACTTTTTCAAATTCTGATGCTTGGAGGCTCATATGGGACCCCAAGAGATAACAAACGACCAAAATCGAAATCTTGATCGCAATATTTTTTTCGGGCCCATTTTTGGCCTAGTCAACCTGGTTTTACCAAGTCAAATCTGGTCAAAATGGTGCTAGCTGAATACCTGTATGCAATCTGAAGTGATAGGCTTCCTTATACATGTTAGTACATTACTAAACAATATGATGCCAATATGGTGATAAAAAATACAAAATATCTCAAAAATATTAGGCCCCTAGTGAGTTGGGCCCACCACATCCAAAAGACTCAAACTGCTATGCATAACCTAAAGACTTGACCACCTAGCTGACTTTGGGTGATGGAAAACAAGGTGAAGGGTAAGGGAAGACAAGGACAAAAATAGTGCGACCTTTTGGATGAATCGGGAAAGCGGGGCCCACTGAGATAAGCATACCATGATAATACGTAGGGAAGGGCGGTGCCTCACAAATGGGTATAGTGCAGGGAAACCGCCACTGGTCATCTAACAAATACCTCACAACTCACATCCGTGCCTTAAGAAGACTCCGTGAGGATCTTTTCTAGAGCCGCCAAATTGGGTGTCCGACAAACCGTAACTTGAGACTCTAGGGGACAATCTTGAGCTTGTCCCTTGCTCCCTCTCACTTCCTTGCCCCGCAGGATTAGGTAAGGAAATAACCACTACAAAGATGATATGTACGGCTGATCTGTGTCCATGTGTGTTTACAAATGCATTGCATGGATTTTACATTGACTTTCACTTAGCCTTTTTGGCTTGATTTTACATTTACAATAGCCTTTTTGGATTGCTTTACATTTCTTCATTTCTTTTTACATCAAGGCCATTTTGGGCTACATACATATCTCAATAGATATAATCAAGGTGCTCATATTGCAGAGTAATGGGGGTGAGCGTACATGCTTTGATGACCAATGGGGAACACACGGTGAGGCTGCACAATCCTATACTGCATTGCAACATCGGGGGCAACCGACAGGAGCAAATCCCAGGTTTGAGAGTGCATCTCACACACTAAAGAGCCGAGGCACAAAAGACAGAGAATCATGGCATACTCAGAGGTCAGTGGGGAAGGGGATCCTCAAGGTCACAAAACAGAATCCAAGTCAGGAAAGACCAATCATGAATGAATCAGATGGGTGGAGAAAGTGAAGGTGGATCCACAGTCAGCTGCCTAGGGGGACTAAGTGACCAAGTCTATACCAATAGTGGAAATATGATCCAGTGTGCATAGACAGGAGCCTGCTGGAAGGGGTGGACTGACATCACCAAGGGTAAAACACATCATAATGACAACTAGATCACCACATCAACATTATATATGTAAAGTTAGTGTACTATCATGTATAAACAAGTCTAATCAACAACATGAGCAATATAACATCAAATGCTATACCTGCCACACCATATACCTGCTGCAGATGCTGACTCTAAAACTGGATCTCTATTGAATCCAGGCAATAAGTGGCCAACCAGCAATACTCTGTACTCTCAATAAAAAATATGGCTAGGCAAATGTCTCAATGGGCTTATGCAAAGCCTGGCAAGGAAGGGGGCCTTTGTAGGGAATGATGTATACATGTCTGGACTCATGAATAAACCATCTGTCCCCACCGATATGTCTGCTCAGGGCAATTTGAACAAAAATGTGTGCCTCCTCTGAAGGCATTTGATCTCTGATCTGGAAAAAAAGAGTATTGTATGGTCCCTGACCACACAATTTGCAGCATGGTGGCTCCAGCTAACATGGATGTGATCATAGACTGAAACCTGTATGCAACATGAAATGCCAAGGCTTCCTTATATATGTTAGTACATAACTAAAAACATATAATGATGACATGATGATCATAATAAACAATATCTCACGAAAAACAGGCCCTTGGTGAGGTGGGCCCACCACCTCCAACAACGACTCAAAACTACTATGCACACTTATAGATTTGGTCACTTAGCTAACTTTGGGTGAGGTGGAGAAACAAGGTGAAAAGATAGGGGGATGACAAAGACCATGACCATGCGACCCTTTGGTTAAGCGCGGAAAGCGGGACCCAATGAAATAAGCATACCATGGTAACACAAGGGAAGGGCGGTGCCTCACAAATGGGTATAGTGAAGGGAAACCACCACTAATCATCTAACACACACCTTGCAACTCACATCCGTGCCTTCAACAGACTCCGTGAGGATCTTTTTTAGAGCTGCCATGATTTAGTGTCTGACAAACCGTAACTTGAGACTCTAGGGGACACTTAGAATTAGCTGTCCCTTACTCCATCCCACCTCCTTGCCTCGCAGGACTAGGTGTGAAATAACCAATACAATGGTCTGATACATATGGCTAGACTGTGTCTGTGTGTGTTAAAAAACATATTCTTGGACTTTACATTTCACTTTCATTCTTTTAGCCTTTTTCGCTTGATTTACATTCAAATAGCCTTTTTGGCTTCATTTACATTTCATTACATTTCATAGCCCTTTCGGCTTCATACATATCTCAAAAGATATAACAATGGCGCTCACACTGCAAAGTAATGGGGGCAAGTGTGCATGCTTCGATGACTAATGGGGAACACCGGGTGAGTCTACACAATCCTATACTGCATTACAACATCGGGGGCAACTGACAGGAGTCAATCCCAGGTTTGAGAATGCATTTCACACACTAAAGAGCCGAGGCACAAGAAACAGGGAGTCATGGCATACTCAGGGGTCATTGGGGTAAGGGGTCCTCAAGACCACATATCAAGGTCTAAGTTGGGAAAGAACCAAAAATGGATGAGTCGGATGGGTGGAAGGAAGTGACAGGTGGAACCAATGTTAGCTTCCTAGAAGGATGAATGACCAAGTCTATACCAATAATGGGGACAGGAACCAGTGTGCATATACAAGAGTCTACTGAAAAAGGTGGACTGACCTCACCAAGGGTCATAAGTATCACAATGAAACACAAGATCACCAAATCAGACATCATACATCTAGTCCATGTACTATCATAAATAAACAAGTCTCAAAGCAACAACATGAGCAATAACCATAGATTGATATACCTGCCATACCATATACCTGCTGCTGAAGGTGGATTTAAATCTCAATCTCTGCTGTATCCGGGCAATAAGTGGCAAACCAACTGTACTCTGTAATGCTCTCATCATAATATGGCTAAGTTACCCTCTCAATGGGGTCATGCAAAGCTAGGCAAGGAAGAGGGACCCTGTAATCACTACTCTGTAGTAGCTCTAGACCGTCAAGGTACATACTGTCCCCTCTCCAATCTCTGCTCCGTGCAATCTCAATACAATAGATGCCCCCTCTGATGCCATCTGATCTCTGATCTCGAAAAAAAAATGTAGTATAGTCCCTAACCACACAATCTGCAGCATGGTAGATCCAGCTAACATGGATGTGATAACAGAGGGTGAGAATGATAGAATAGAATTTGCTAGAGAGATAAACCTTGAAATGCATCGTGGTGAAGTGTCTGAAGAAATTCAAGCCTTGAATCAACCTGGTGATGTTGAACCACAGAATGTTGAACCTAATCCTATCACTGAAGTAGATGATTCTGAGAAAATTTTAGAACAGGTAAGACAGGGTGAGCGTGTGCCTAGAACAGTTAGGGAATTCCTTGTGTTGGTTGATCACAATATCGAAAGAGAAAGACAAGGGCTTGATCACATTCTTCCATGGATAAACAACAATGAAGGAACACATCCTTCTCCCATATGGGGGAGTGATGATGAGCCAAATGAATCCCATTATTTTGATGTTTCTGATCATTTATCTAATATGTCTTTGGAAGATGGTGTATTAAGGAATGCTAGTGAATATATGAATATCATTGTCATGGAAGCCCCTGGATCTCGGGATTGTAGGAGGTAAATTACTAAAAATAGCACTTGGACTCTACTAGATTTGGAATGAACTCAGATCAATGTGTATGTTTTGATCAATGTATAGTGGAACCAACATGATGGAATTTTGTTGGATCTCTGCCCTCCAATAGTGCAAGCTCAATTGGGTGTTAACATGTTCAAATGTACAAGTACCATACGATGAATAGGAAACTTGTAGACACCACCATTTGGCACACCTTTAGCCAATGTCTTTGTACTTGCTAGACAACAATCACTGATAGTGCAACTCTTTCCTTCAAATGTTGCTCTACATTGATAATCTACCAAATAAGAAAGATAATGAATATTTTTGTTCAAAGTAGGAAGAAACCAAACATCATTCAATTCAAGAGCATCACTTGATGGCAGTTGGAAGGAAATGGAGCCATGTGCTCCTCCAGGTTCACCACACATACGTGACCTCTCGCTCAACCCAATTGTCCTCGAGCCAAGTATAGGCCTCCATGCAAGCAAACAGGTGTGGCCATGGCATGTAGGGCTCAACGAGCTCCTTCGATATGCTCAACGCTCGTTCAAAGGAAGGTGTCGTCCATGCAAGCAATTAACCTCCATGTGTTCATCGTGAGGAAATCACCAAGTTACATGGATCTCCATGTCTCCGTGGAAGAATGCCATTAGAGCATCCATATAGGGTCTAGCAGTAAATGAGCAAGTCAACTCCATTGTGTTTGACTTTGTCCATTGAGGGTCATTAATACACCTTTCATGTTGTTAGCTCTCAAATCCTCACTTCTTGAGATAGAGTTCTAAAGCTTAAGTGAGGCCTTGGAGGAACTAAGAGGGATTGCTAATATCACCTCGCAAGCCCTCTTTGCTATGTAGGTCGACTCTCCTATGGAGTTTGTATGCTAAGCCATCAACCAAGCAACTACCAAAGATGTCTATGTACCATAACACCATCAGAATTGTACAAGGAGTGATATCATCTAGACATGACAAGCAATATATCAAGCACAACATCAAGCATTATCATTATCTATGACTAGCATCTGATCCATCAACCTTCAATATGCAACTGTGAAGAGAGAACCCAGTCATGGCAACCTTTTACCAAGGAGAAATAGATCTCCTCCATTGCAAAGTAAGTGCCATCCTCATGAAATAACCAACCTCCAAATGTCTGAATTGTGTGATAAGAATCGCACATGTAATCCTCATGCAATGTGAGGGTTCACACAGCACATTACATGAAGCACCCCCAAGCATGGTGTAAAGACATTGAGAGTAATCCTGAAACCTAACCACAAGCTAACATGCCCCCCTCCCTCCCGATGGTTATGTAAATTTGATTGATAGAATGTGTTCATTTCGGAAGGAGGTTCCCTCCCTACTTTGTTCTTTCAGTGTGCCTTCCACCATTGTGATTCCTTTTTTCGTGCTCTTGTTTACTGCTTATACATGGAGGAAATGGACCTCTTTGAAGTGCTTCATATGAGTTTTGGATCGGATTATGTGTCTGGCCAACATTGGTGAGGCATTTCCCCCATGGGTTCTCAAGGCATTAATTATTAGGGATGCATGTCCTTATCTTGTTATGGTTTCCCTTGCTATGTTGGCGAGCAATTTCTATCCTTGTAACATAGCCAAAACTTTGGTTTTATTGTTGGTGGCTTGACCTATTCCCCATGCAAACTGTATTTCGTTGTGTCCCCTGGGATTAAGATGAACCCCTGTGCTTGCTGCCCCAGATACATAACATATATTGCAAACCAGGTAACAGTCATAATATTATAATTCCCTAAAGTCAATCAGTCATAATGTTATAATTATTATTTATTATTTGCAAATCTGATAAGTCACCGCTTTTACCAAAAGGTATGGCCTATCACCCTTATGTATTTGTACTCGCCATTGTAAGTGTATCAATTATCATCCCTCATTCATTTCAATATTAAATATATATTTCATATATATACTTGTGTGCTATATGTTTTTTGCTCTGTGTGCAAAATAGATTTTAAACCTATGCTGTTGGGAGTGGGGATGGGAGCAGAGTGAAAAACAAAATTTTCAAAAGCTCCCGTTTCGGGAGCGTTTTTTATATACTATATTTTTAATAAATTTTGATGGATTTATATCTAAAAAACCTGTAGGATGTTGAATTAGCTATAGAAAACATGTATTAAACCATATAACATCAACCATATAACATCAATCATCTAGTAGTTATAACTTATGACATTGTCATCAAATGGTCAACTATAACATCTTTTATAGGAGCTTGGGAAGGAAGGGAGGTACCATAATATTGTCATCAAATGATCAACTTAGTATATGAGTTTTTAGTATAGGATAGGTAGGGAGTGCCTCGGGAGCGCTCCCCCAAAACTGGGAGAGTTTTGGAAGCGATCTTCCGAAGGGAGTGAGCTTCGGGAGTGGAAGTGAGGGAGGAGGGGGCGCTCCCCTACAGCAGAGTTATAAACCACCCGCTTTATAACGCTATTTATTGCTGTCCTAATTAAATATGAAATATGCTGTGCTCTTTCTGACTGTCTTCATCTCTGATTATTTCATGTGTGTTTTTTATATTTTATTATTTTAGATCTCCCAAGAACTTCCATGGCAGATAATCATATTTTTAGTCCCATTAATCTAAAGTGATTTTGTTTTTACGTACTGTACTTGTTCTGCTTATATGTTTTTTTAATCAGAGACAAAATCTTTTGTTAGCTGTCTATACTAGATTTATGCGATCTTTTCCTATGTTGTAATACAATGTTTTCTTCATTAGATGAAATAGAAGAATAACAAGCAAGGGTATTGTTTTAGCATCAGTTATGTCAGTAACAGATATGTGATTGTGCCTGACAATCTTTGCTACTGTTGTTGATTTTGTAAGTTATTGTTTTCATGATATCTGAAAGAAATGAAACTTTTTTTTTCTGTAGGATTGAAGCTACCAGAGTAGTTGAGGACCTCCTTTGTGAAATGAAGGATATTAGCTTTAATGATGGTTGCATTAAATTATCTTTGAAAACTTATATTCCTGCAATGGGAGGCTCAATTTGCCAGTTTAAAATTGATTGCGTCAAAGAAACATCTACAGTGGAGCATGGACTAACAATAAAAGTAGTGACAGAAACTATGGCACTTCAAGCTGCAGAGGTATCCTGCTCCATTTGACATGCATGTATACTATTAATGTATTATTTGGTTATAAATTATGCCAAATGTAGTTGAAATTTATTACATGAAAAATAAAAAATGGAAACATGGCTATGTATAATTGATGGGTTAAAATATCAGTTTGTAAGTTCTCAAGTGGCCAAGGTCATAAATAGTTATTAAACCTTTAACTATACACTTCTGTATGAGTGAACCTGTGCCTAGGATTAGCAGTTCTAGAGCTGTTTAACATTGTTTGTCATGTTGGTATGGATCTATATAAATCAAATTCTGAGATAAATTAGATGGGATTTTTTAAAGTATGTGAAGAGGTGCTTTTAGAATCTCTTGAGCTCTGAATGTTTCAGTGAAAGATAATCAAGATATCCAACACAGACTTGTCTAACAGAATGTCTGTGAAATGGAATTAAATCGGCCCAAAATGTACCTCACTTTGGATGCTAGTGCATAATTGCCCTAAGGAAATCTAGTGAATATGTTGGACAATCCGAAGCCAGGGATAGGATTAGATAGTTATGCAACTAGTAACTAGTCATAATCAGTAGATTTGTGTGTAAACGTATATGCTTCATTGAAAAGAGCGGGATATAATTTGTATACCCAGCTTTTTCTTTGTTGTCTCCCTCATTCTCTCTGAATCCCTCTTCGATTTCTTGCAAGAGGTTTGTGTGTTCCTAAGATACAGAAAATAAAAACTTGTGATATAATGCCAGAGGATTCATCTTTTCGATCATCTTAGTAGGTTGAATGTGTTTTACTCTAGGGTCATTCCGTAGTAAATTTATCTGGTGATTAGTTTGGTGATTAGTTTCGTGAACTTAAAGTCTATACAAGATCGTTACGTTTTATCTTCTATATTTGTGAAATGTTTGAGGTTCTTGGTTTCTTTTTCGCATGATTCAACTCTAGGCAGACATGAATGGAGGTTTGTGAATATTTTCTTGAAGTATAGTGTGCCTCTGCTTGTGATGAAAGCTATTGTTTCTATCTTGGGTGCATTATTGTGTCCCCAGTTATGCTGTAGCTTCCATGTTGAGTGCATGATTTTGTCCCTAGTTGTTGTGTGTGAATGATCTCTGTGTATAGTGGGCACCTTATTTTCAAACTATGTTGTCGTTGTGAATGGAGGCGATATCTTGTCAATTTTTCATACCTCCATCTTTATTGATGACATTTACATTAAACCTATGTTGCACTAGTTTTGGGGATGGGGGGATTGTTATTACACAACTTGTAGTTGCCCCAGAAGATGATCCTCTATAGGACGGTAGAGGAGATAGGCAACTAAAGAGGTGACCTAAGAGTGCCTCGATCCCCATATGGATTGGTTGTCATGCCAATCGAGGCACTCTTTGCTTTATGCTATGCAAGCCCTAGATAACAATGGTGGAGACCCAGATCAACTCTCGACAAGAGAGATCTAACTGAAACACCAGATCAAACCAGCAAGCTAGAGTACATAAGGTGTAAGGTATGATAAACCCCAGATCTATGGATGAAGTCACAAGGTGAGTTAAGTTTAGATCAAGAGGCTTAAATGATGTAAATATTGACCCAATGTGAAAGTACAAGTGACTTACAAGTATGGAAGCTAGATCTAGGATCAAGGCACTAGCAAATGAGAAATCTTTCTTCTGCCTTGGGAAACGTGTCCAAGGTAGAAGGGTTAACATCAAGATGAGGCTATCTAGTACCTTTAGATGAGAGTTGGTGAAGGATATGACAGTGTCTTAGCTTACAAGTCAAAACCGACATCAAACAACTTAAAAATATGGCTAAGTCTCGGAATGCGCTAGTGTAGTAGAATAATGCCTAGGGGATTGGGCAAGATGGAGTCCACAAAGGGTGACGCCCTTGAGAACCCACTTTGGGCTAAGCCTAAAGGTAAAAACCCAGAAATCATTCGCCACAATTTGAAGTTGTTTGAGCTAGAGAATTTTTATAAATTTTAGTAGCTTAGGGTTTGAAATAAAAATAGCAGCAAACCAATGGAATAGATAAATAGCTCAAGAAAAACAGTGGTACTTACCTCTTGTGACTTGCAGATGCCAAGTGCAATGATGTTTCGACCCGCTCGAAGCAATTCCAAGTTGATTTGACAGTCTCCAAGATGAAATTGATTTTCCTCCAGCAGCTAATGCGCCCCCCTTCTTGGAGATGGCAATCTCAATGAGAATTGATTTACAGAAAGAGAAAGTAAATGATGCAAGAAGATTTAGATAGCATAAACATTGATCGAAGATACAATATAAATTACTCCTTGATTATTTTACTCATCCAATGGAGAGATCCGGAGAAACCTCACGAAATCCTCTAGTGAAATTGCCCTCCTGCAGAGCAAACACTAAGCCAAAACGTCTAGCATGGATATCTCATCAAATAACAAGGATGTGACAGGATATCAGACCTACAATCAAACATAACAACAATCTATAACAAAGGCACAATATTTTTCCCAAAATAATTCTTTATTGCCAGGAATACAGAGCCAAAAGTCCCTTTACAATGAGGGGGGTCTCTTTAAATAGGAATGAGAGAGACCAAAGCTCTAACCACTTTTTGAATGAGTGGTTGAGATCATAAGATACAACAATGATAATCGACGGCTATGATGAGCCGGAACAATAATACATGGATCACTCTAAGAGAGGCACATGTTTCCTCAACGATGCCCTTGGGGGGACGTATGACACAAGTGACTAGGAAACACAACACGACACTTTGTTGGGGGGTCTAGGAGATACTGTCTTCACTAGATTAATGCCCCTACTACATCAAATGATACATACATCATAAAGTGATAAAAATCACTAGGACGTTTTGTCCCAATAATACAATAGAAACCCCAAATAATGACCTAGAGGACGTGTGGACCCCATTGAAGCATTTAAATTGTGCCAGAAGGAGTTGGATGCATAACAAAAATTCTCTGATGAAACCTCATGTCATTTCCTTGCCTCATTTGCCCAAATCAATTTCCTCAGTGACCATTTCTTCCATTTTGTACCATCGGAATATCACCTGTAAAATAATAAAATCTGGTATCTCTCTACCAAGTGCGTCGGGGACCAAACTGACTGCACCAAAATGTCTGGAAGCTTGAAATATGGTAATAAGGACTGGCTAGACTCCATACTCTCTCTGTAGTGCCCTAGGAGAACCAACATGATCTCAAAATGCGCTGACAAGCCATTTTATATGGCAAATATCCAATAAAGTGATAAACTGACCATAACTTCTTCCGCAAGTGCTTAAAACTGATATCTGAGTGTACCAATGAAGTCAGAAGGTCCAAATCTTGTAAGGATGAGTACTCATACGCCATGTGACCACCTGGATAATCATATGTAAGCTCAACCATGCCCGGACAATAAAAATAATGGTTTGTAAATAATAATAATAATAATAAAAATCCATCAAACCATCACATGAAATCTCTGTTTGATGCGTGGAAACATCAATTGGGCACCATAGGACCACAAATAATCAATATGGAACATCATCGGTCCAACTCATCTCGGATTCGGCGGTTGACTTGGTCAAACTGGGTTGACCAGGTCAAAACTGATCAAAATAATGACCCAGGCTCAAACTGACTGATGCTGCAAGTGCAAATGGATAAGATATGCTCCTTTAAATATTTCAATAGAAAAACTAAAGTATAAAGTGGTATTCTACTGGCGATTAAACAAATATAACATCAAATATAAGTCTAGATTAAAGCAATCAACTACTAAGAAGAAGACTCTCAAGTATATACTCATTTTATGGATGCGACCATTTTGCTAGAAATGGGTGAAGATGGAAAAGACAAGGCGAGGACAAGGGGTAGACTTTACAACTTCAACACTATGACACTTCGGATAAAGGGAAAGGGAAGACCACCTAAGCATTTGTTGGATAGAAAACACACAAGGAATGGCGGTGTCTCACAAATGGAATAAGTTGTTTTTGAGGAGTGCCCATTCAACTTTAACAAATGTCTACAGCTCACATCCAAGCTTGAATCAAGCTCTGTGAGGATCTTTTCTAGAACCACCGTGACTGGGTGCATAGTAGACCACAACTTGAGGTTCTAGGAAAAACTTAGAATTAGCTGTCCCTTAATCCATCTCACATCCCTACTCGCAGTCTCCGTGAGGAAATAATCATTACATTTCAATCATGGCCAACAGTCTTTAGTTTTAGCATTTGTTTACCCACTGCTTTTTAGGCCTTTGACCCTTAGGATTTTGTATGTGCTTAGAAGCACAACTAATTGTAGCTTTCATCCAGGTTGCTTTTACATTTCATTTCATAGCCCTCTTTATTTGTGCTTAAAAGCATAGTTTATTTTCATTTTATCATGGGTTTGCACTTTCAAAAAATATAACAATGAATCACATAATGCATGTAATGATGGTAGGACAATTTGCTTCAAGTTTTAGCTGACACAACTCAGGAAACTAGGGGGAATCATCCACAATTAGGACCAAACATCAGGGGCAACCGACCAAAGAGGTCAAGGCTTCAGAAACCAACTCACCTAAGCTCAGGAACCAACACCAACGGTTCTCCTGGCCCAGAAGGATTAAGGCTTCGACAAGTTCTGTTGCACAACTCAGAGCCGAGACACATAACAACATGGAGTCTATCCAACATAGAGGCATAAGTGGGGAAGTCCTCAATATCACACGCATAAAGTGTAAGTCAGGACACAACCAAGAATAGATGGTAATGGATAGACGGGGAAAATGACAAGTGATGCCATAACTAGCAAGCCATAAATGGTGGGATTGACCAAGTCCATATTACTAAGAGGGTGAGACCAATGACTATACACAAGAATTTCTATTTCCAAGCAATTAAATCACTTCTACTCTAAACAGTCAACCAATAACCACATACATATATATATATATATATATATATATATATATATATATATAATATATTGCTAGATCATGACCACTAAATACCCAATCAAGCTACTAAGATAAGTAAAAGAGCACAACATAGATATCTAATGCACAACCATATACCTGTTGGGTCATATACCTATATCCATCATCTGAACCATCAACTATCATTGGAGCATTGCTGCTGCATAACTCTGGGCACTGTCATCATACTGCTGTGCATGGAAGCAAATGGCTACCTCAGTCATCAAATTTGGGGTCATGAGGCTCAGTCATGGTATAAGGCTGCAATGTATCTGCTCTGGATCTGTTGAAAATACGAGTGATCATAGAATAACTGCTCATCATTTGCCGATCTCATGCACCTCGTAGCAAAAAGACTGGCTCAGAAAAGTACTGCAATCTGGTCTGAAGAAATGGTATCCCCGGCTACTATGGATGTGATAACAGGGACGAGCCCCCGAGATGGCTAGAGCTCAGCCTAGTTTTTCAGGGGACGACAATGATATCTATCTATCTATCTATATAAAGTTAGAATTCACCATAAACATCTATAGTTGCTTGTAAACACAATAGTCTATACTATATAGTATTATGTGTTAAAATCAAAACTGATAGCAGTAATAGACTGTAAATAACAAAAGTGCAGAGATAGCTAAATAAAATTAGGACAAAATGCAACCACAAGAACACAGCTGTTTACCTTGGGGAAAACCTTTTAAGGTATAAAAACCCCAGCAAAATATCTTCCTTAAATATGAGATGTCTGAGTTTAACAGCAGGCTAAATAAGCCTTTCCAACAATTTAGAATTGTTACAATGACCAAGAAGAACCCTGTTGAACTGCTGTAGCTGAAGCAATCCTTGTATAACCAATCCTGTACTGTTCACTGATGTCTGTAGTGGCCTTTTGTAGATGGCTGAATGCAGCTCAGCTGAACTGTAGTGTGGAGATAACTCAGTACAGACATGACCCAGCAATATTAACCCAGCAGTAAGAATTCACCCTTGACAGGGGGCCGAGTATGCACAGTAGTAAGTACACCCTTAACAGAGCTCGGGTAGCAGCCAGCAGTAAGATACCCTTGACAGGGCTTGGGTAGCAGCCAGTAGTAAGACACCAGCAGTAACAGTAATATGAAAGAACCTAGCAGCAGTGAGAATACACCAGCAAATTGTGGAGATAACCAACAATATATAATCCAGTAAACAATGGAGAGAACCCAGCAAACGTGGAGAGAAACCAGCAATAGCAATGGAGAGAAACTCAGCAATAATCACTGAACTGATTTACTTAACCAACAAGCTGTCTTACTTGACCACCGAACTGTCTACTGAGCTCACCTTAAAATCCACGAGCTGTTCTTTTTACTCATGCGAATTGCTAATGTAATGATGAATTTACTTTGTATTTATAGTGGAATTTCACACAAAATAAGTGAGGCCGACTTGCATAGTTCAACCATTAACTATTGTTTAATTTGTTGAGGCCGACCAACATCTTATATAGATGTTTGTTTTCCATTTAATGAAATAATTTGGGGCTGTCCCTTCTATAAATACATATAGCATATGTATTTTATTTTCTTCACAACATTCATCATTTTATTTGTCTTTTCCTCCATTATTGAGTTGACCCAAAAATAAATAAATAAATACATATTTATTTTTTCTTCTTCTTCTAGCTGGTGGGTTCATGGACCAAGTCAAGTGGTGCTTGGGTTCTATAAATCATCCAGGTGTCCTTCAGGGTCTTCATGTCCACTCCAAGGACATCATCATAGGAAGATATTTAATTTCTTTACTTCACCCATCTGTGGTCAACAAGTCCAAGTGGAGAAGTACACCACTTGCCCAGACCCGGTCTAAGGCTTACAGTGAAATCTTGGTAACGGACCAGGTGCCTCCATTCTCCCATAGAATGGCTCTCAGCCCCAGGCTGAGCTTCCAGTCCCAGACTGGATTAATATCCTGGTAACTGACCAGGTGCCTCCATTCTCCCAGAGAATGGCACTCAGCCCCAGGCTGAGTTCCCAGTCCCAGACTGGGTCAATATCCTGGTAACTGACCAGGTGCCTCCATTCTCCTAGAGAATGGCACTCAGCCCCAGGCTGAGTTCCCAGTCCTAGACTGGGTCAATATCCTGGTAACTGACCAGGTGCCTCCATTCTCCCAGAGAATGGCACTCGATGCTGCTCAGAAAAATCAACACTCCCTCTCAGCGAGAGGGTCATTCTCTGCAATACCAAGCTTGTCTCGAAAGTGCACAAGCTTTGTCAACGACAGGGGCTTGGTCAATATGTCAGCAATCTGCTCGTCTGTACGAATGTACTGGAGCTTCATGGCACCTTGCTGTACCATATCTCTGATGAAGTGGTACTTCATCTCAATGTGTTTTGACCTGTCGTGAAATACAGGGTTCTCTGAAAGCTTAATGCAACTCTGATTATCGCAATGGATAACAGTTGGTTCAAGCTTTCCACCAAACAGGTCAGAGAGACGCTTTCTAAGCCAAACTTCTTCTCTGCAGGCATCACTGGCAGCAATATACTCAGCTTCAGCTGTGCTTTGAGCTATGGAACCCTGTTTTCTGCTGGACCATGAGATCATGGCTGATCCCAAATTGAAGCAATACCCTGATGTGCTTTTCCGGTCCACAGCACTGCCAGCGCAATCGGAGTCAGCATATCCAAGTAGCATTACCCCACTGTTGGAGGTATATCTGAGCCCATATGTAATAGTACCTCGAAAATATCTGAGCACATGTTTGGCAGCTATCCAGTGTATGTGCTTTGGCTCGGACATGAACTGACTCAATGCATTCACGGTATAACATATATTTGGTCTCGTATGCACTAGATACAACAAACATCCAAGAAGTTGTCGATACTGAGTAGGATCCACTGCCTGTGAAGAAGTAGCTGAGTCACGTAACTTCTTCAGATTTGATGTCATAGGTACACTCATGGGTTTGCAGTCATGCATCCCAAACCTCTGCAAGATATCAACTGTATACTTTCCTTGAGATAGAAAGATCTCATCGGGCTTCTGCCAGACCTCTAAACCAAGGAAATAGTGCATGAGTCCCAGATCTTTCATTTCAAATTCTGAAGTAAGCTCCCTCTTGCACTGAGCTATCAGTTGCTCCTCTCCAGTGAGGAACAGATCATCCACATATAAGACTAGGCTCAAGACATGGTTCTGAACAACCTTAAAGTAGAGGTTGGGATCAGCAGTGCTCTTGGAGAATCCCAAACTGTGAAGGTAACCATCAATCCTGGCATACCAGACCCTTGGGGCCTGTTTGAGTCCATACAAAGCTTTCTTTAGTTTGCACACATGAGACTGCATTTCATGTGTCACAAAACCTTCAGGTTGCTCAATGTAGACCTCTTCTTCAACTTCTCCATTAAGAAAAGCTGTCTTTACATCCATTTGATGGAGTTTCCATCCAAAGACAGCAGCGAGGGAGATAATAGTTCTGATGGTGGTATACCTGGCAACAGGGGCAAATGTTTCATCATAGTCTATGCCTTCCTTTTGTGAGAAACCTCGTGCCACAAATCTTGCTTTATATTTCTCAATGCTGCCATCAGCAGCATGCTTGATTTTATAGAGCCATTTGGAAGTTACCACAGAATTCCCTTTTGGTCGAGGAACAATTTCCCACACATCATTTTTCATAATGGAATTATATTCTTCTGTCATGGCATCAATCCATACCTGATGAGACTCTGCTTCTTTGAATGTAGAAGGTTCTGCATCAATGAGCTTACTCATAAGACTTGAGTATTTCTGGGGCTTCTTGCTTTCTCTGAATGTCCCAGATGGAGCTTTATGCTTCTCTGCTTCTTGCAATATTTCTCTTGCCCAAGTAGGTCTTCTCTTGGAAGGAGGAGCTTCAAGTAGTTCTTCAGTTGGTCTTTCTGGTTCTGAGTAAGCATGAGGTTCATCTTCTTCCTCCCTCTGATTCTCTGAATGAGGAGAGTCTGGAATGTCAGAAAGAGATCCTTCTGGATCTTTTGGAAGCTCTTTGGAGTGGCGGAAAACAACTTCCTCATGAAATATCACATCTCTGCTGATTTCAATGTACCTTTGACCAGGAACATAGATACGGTAAGCTTTTGAATTTTCACTGTACCCAACAAATGTGCCTTTCTTTCCGGAAGGCTCCAGCTTTAATCTCTTTTTCTTTGGCACATGGATGTAGACTGGAGTGCCAAAGATCCTCATGTGGTCAACTGCAGGTTCCCTTCCTGTAAAGATTTCCTCTGGAGTCTTTTCTCCCAAAATGGCATGAGGACTTCTGTTTTGAATATAGACAGCTGTACTAGTAGCCTCAGCCCATAGAGACAAGGGAAGATCTAGATCACACAACATGGCTTTAGCAACCTCACAAACTGTTCTATTCTTCCTTTCTGCCACCCCATTCTGTTGGGGGTTGTAAGGTACAGTTAACTCCCTCTTGATCCCTGCTTATTGGCAAAAATCATCAAAATCATTTGATTCAAACTCACCTCCATTGTCTGACCTCAAGATGCGAATGTGTCTTCCTGTTTGATTTTCAATCAGTGCCTTGAACTCCTTGAGCTTATCAAAAGTTTCACTCTTAGCCTTTAGAAAGTAAATCCAAGATTTACGAGAGTAATCATCAATGAACAGTACATAGTATAAGCAACCACTTAAGGAAGGTGAAGACATGGGTCCACAAATGTCAGAGTGAATTAAATCCAAAATACCTTTTGATCTGCTATGACTTTTTGGAAAAGACTTCTTGGTATTTTTACCAAGGGCACAACCTTTGCAAATACCACTATGTTCATTAGAAAACTCAGGCATACCTGTAACCATCTTTTGAAGACCAGGGAGAGCTGCATAGTGAAGGTGCCCAAACCTGCGATGCCAAAGTTCACAAGGGTTGATGGTGTTGTGAACCAATGCTTGAGTAGAATGCCCAGAGGCCTTGTAAAGGCCTCCCTCTCGAACCCCAATCAATTCTGCTGCACTTAACCTTTCATTCTTTGACCAAAGCAAAACCTTTTTGTCCATGAATATAACCGTGTAGCCTTTGTCTTCTAAACCAGCAACAGAAAGAAGATTTTTCTTCAAACCTGGAACATATAGTATGTCTTCAATGTGCAACATGGTCCTTGAATCAAGTTGAAATGAGACTGAACCCACTCCCTCTATTTTGTAGGTGGAGTCATCTCCAAGTTTTACTTGAGTGTCAAACTTCTTCTTTCTGTAGCTTGTAAGAGCTTCACGGGAAGCTGTCATATGTTTTGAGGCTCCACTGTCCACCAACCAAGAATTTGAGCTGTTGGTGATGGACCCTGCTAGGGCATAAATCAAATAGTATTCTTTTCTTGATTCTTCTTGCTTGGAAGACCTTGCATTTTTCTTCTTCTTTGGTTCTTCTTCTTCAGCTGTAGATGCTTCAAATTTTCTTTTGGGCCTTCTCTTTGGCAGCCTACAGTCCCTAGCATAATGTCCCATTTTGAAACAATTAAAACATTTAACTTGTGACATATCAAATTGCCTACCTTGTGGCTTGTTCTCTTTCTTCTTGGGATGGAAGGGCTTCTTGAATTGCTTCTTAGTTTTAGCTGCTAGTGCAAGGTTCCCTTCTTTAGGACCCTTAGTTCTGCTCTGTACTCTGCCTTCTTTTTCTAAATAGTCATGCCAAAGTCTCTCAAAATCTGGCTGAGTCTCACGCCCACTAACAGAAGCTAAGAAGGTTTCCCAAGAACTTAGAAGACCATCAAAAACTGTTTGTACAAGATCATCATCATCTACTGTAACCCCAATAGCAGAAAGTTGATCTCTTACCTGAGCAATCTTTGTGAAGAAGGAGGCCACTCCTTCATCCTTTTCCATCTTTAATGTACGAAGTCTATTTTTCAAGACTCTCTTTTGACTGGGTGCTTTCTTCTCGTACAAATTTGTCAAAGTGTCAAAACACTCCTTGGTTGTCTTTAGTGGTGTTATGGCAGGCATTATATTTTCCTTGATTGAGTCATATATAATTCCCCTAGCCTTGGCTTGCTTCTTTTTGAATGCTGCCCTTCCTGTGTTTGACGTGGGTTCTTCTACAACATTGATGACCAAGTCATCAAGGTCATTTTCTTCCAAGGTGGCCATAATCCTTGCTTTCCATGAATTAAAGTTTGCTGAGCCTTCAAGCCTGTCCTCTGGTCTGAAAGAGGTAGAGGTAGCCATCTTTGATCTGTTTGTACTGTCCCAAGGTCTATGTAAGACATAGTCAGTTGCCCAAACACTGTGTGTTTTACAAGCAGAGCTCTGATACCATGTTAAAATCAAAATTGATAGCAATAACAGACTGTAAATAACAAAAGTGCAGAGATAGCTAAATAAAATTAGGACAAAATGCAACCACAAGTACACAGCTGTTTACCCTGGGGAAAACCTTTTAAGGTATAAAAACCCCAGCAAAATATCTTCCTTAAATATGAGATGTCTGAGTTTAACAGCAGGCTAAATAAGCCTTTCCAACAATTTAGAATTGTTACAATGACCAAGAAGAACCCTGTTGAACTGCTGTAGCTGAAGCAATCCTTGTATAACCAATCCTGTACTGTTCACTGATGTCTGTAGTGGCCTTTTGTAGATGGCTGAATGCAACTCAGCTGAACTGTAGTGTGGAGATAACTCAGTACAGAGATGACCCAGCAGTAAGAATTCACCCTTGACAGGGGGCCGAGTATGCACAGTAGTAAGTACACCCTTAACAGAGCTCGGGTAGCAGCCAGCAGTAAGACACCCTTGACAGGGCTTGGGTAGCAGCCAGTAGTAAGACACCAGCAGTAACAATAATATGAAAGAACCTAGCAGCAGTGAGAATACACCAGCAAATTGTGGAGATAACCAGCAATATATAACCCAGTAAACAATGGAGAGAACCCAGCAAACGTGGAGAGAAACTAGCAATAGCAATGGAGAGAAACTCAACAATAATCACTGAACTGATTTACTTAACCAACAAGCTGTCTTACTTGACCACCGAACTGTCTACTGAGCTCACCTTAAAATCCACGAGCTGTTCTTTTTAGTCATGGGAATTGCTAATGTAATGATGAATTTACTTTGTATTTATAGTGGAATTTCACACAAAATAAGTGAGGCCGACTTGCATAGTTCAACCATTAACTATTGTTTAATTTGTTGAGGCCGACCAACATCTTATATAGATGTTTGTTTTCCATTTAATGAAATAATTTGGGGCTGTCCCTTCTATAAATACATATAGCATATGTATTTTATTTTCTTCACAACATTCATCATTTTATTTGTCTTTTCCTCCATTATTGAGTTGACCCAAAAATAAATAAATAAATACATATTTATTTTTTCTTCTTCTTCTAGCTGGTGGGTTCATGGACCAAGTCAAGTGGTGCTTGGGTTCTATAAATCATCCAGGTGTCCTTCAGGGTCTTCATGTCCACTCCAAGTACATCCTCATAGGAAGATATTTAATTTCTTTACTTCACCCATCTGTGGTCAACAAGTCCAAGTGGAGAAGTACACCACTTGCCCAGATCCGGTCTAAGGCTTACAGTGAAATCCTGGTAACTGACCAGGTGCCTCTATTCTCCCAGAGAATGGCTCTCAGCCCCAGGCTGAGCTTCCAGTCCCAGACTGGATTAATATCCTGGTAACTGACCAGGTGCCTCCATTCTCCTAGAGAATGGCACTCAGCCCCAGGCTGAGTTCCCAGTCCCAGACTGGGTCAATATCCTGGTAAGGGTCAATATCCTGGTAACTGACCAGGTGCCTCCATTCTCCCAGAGAATGGCACTCAGCCCCAGGCTGAGTTCCCAGTCCCAGACTGGGTCAATATCCTGGTAACTGACCAGGTGCCTCCATTCTCCCAGAGAATGGCACTCGATGCTGCTCAGAAAAATCAACATTATGCACATCTCTTACATCTGCTAGTTCTGAAAAAGCTCATGCAAATAAGAAAAGGGCTGAGTGACATTGCATTATTGGCTTGAATATGAGCAAAATGCAGTTTAGCTGTAGGAAACTTAAGTTCAACTATTTTCAATCTGCATTAAGGTCCATGAAGGGTCTATGAGAAGAATGCTGGTCTCTATAACAACTTTTCTTCCTTATATTTCTTGTTTATGATGATTGAGTTAAAAAGCATTCCCTTCTCAACAGGTTTTGAAGATTTTTTACAGCTGTGTTGAAAACCACTACAAAACACTTTTGGGATATACATGCTTGCATTTTGTAAAGATATTAGATTCATATTTTAGATTAAGATGGATAATGAATAGGAATTTATTCAAATGTTTAGTACCCAATCTAAGTCTTTACTATCCAATTGGTTTCATAGTGCCTGAGGTTTATATGGGGGAAGAGTTGGACTTGAATAACTCCTGGACACCTATGTACAATATATAAAAAAGCCAAGATGACCCTAAGAATGATAAGAACAAGAGCAATACCTAGAAGGATCAAACCTTTGAGTTGTTGCAATTTTTAATTTGTTGACATCGAGGCTTTGATGCTCGTAATGATGTTGCTAAAAAGACAATAGTTAAATTACCAGAAACCCAAATCAAATCCATCATACACAACTCATATTTTGAGCTAGAACTTGTTGGAAACATAATCCTTTTGGGTTATGAAATATTATTGTGTTATTATTTACTATTCACATTTATGAGAGAAATAATGTGAACAATCGTTGGGAGTCCAAGAGACCACTTGGAATATGAAAGCCAAGGGTCATACTCTTGTATTTATATGTACATATCTTATTAATGAAATGTATGTCAGACTTATCCTATTTTGCGTATCTGTCTTTCACACCGTCTGTCAGACTTATCCTAAGAGGGCGCATCTTTTGGAGGAAGCATAATTCAGTTTGGAGAATTTTTATTTTTTGACCCAGTCACTGCTGCTAGAAGAAACTAGGGCTTCCTGTTCCAGACACTTCCCTCCACAGATCAGCTTGAAAAGGAGGTCATTCCCACTCGCCCTAGGAGGGTGCATCTTCCTATGAAAGCAGAATTCAAAACCGAGAATTTTCATTTTTTGCCCTATCGCTACTGCCGGGGGAAAACTAGGGCATCAATTATATTGCAATTCTGTCCACAAATTTGAGAAAAGGGGTACATTTCTCAACTCGCCTTGAGGAGGCGCATCTCTCTATCCAAAGAAAAGTTAAAGATTCCAAGTTTGACAAATTAGGGTTTATCTGTCAAATCCTAGGTCAGCCAGCTCCATAACCACGTTGGGCATCTCAAATTGCTAAGATCTAATTCCTTGATATTTGCTAACTGTGGCGAGATAATACCTTCCTAGTTAAGAGGGAGTGTTGTTGTAATTGTAACTTCGGAAGATATTCTTTTGTTTATTATTATTATATTATTATTGTATTTTTATTGTACCTCCGTTAGAGATGTTTTTCCTCCGTTCGGGGATGTCATTATTATACTTGGTCATTCTAGAATATCGAGGTAAAACCTCCATTGTAAGTCGGGGAAATAGCTCCCCAAAAGATAAATGTAAATTGTATTTTTGAGTCTCCCTAGGACAGGTCGGCCCAATCAAGTTAGTGTGGTCGACCCCATTAGGAAAAAGGTCACCCACACATAAAGTATAAATAGAGAGGATCACTCTTTGATTTTGGCACCGCACTCACTCAAGTAAGTTCGCATAAGGAGAGAGAGAAGAAAAGTTCGTTGGAGGAGAAAGAGAGAGAGATGCAGAAGATATCTTATATTTTGGGTTTTCCATCTTGGTTGGTATTGTACTAGTGACGAATCTATTTCTGAGGAAGTTACAGGGTTTTCTCCTGTATGGTTTCCCCGAGGAAAATTCTTGTGTCTTTGTGTTTTGCTGTGCTTGTCTATCTTTCAGTTTAAAGATCTAACTAAATTGAATTAAAGTGTAAACTCTAACAAGAAGCTTGGTGTTTTAAGTAATATTTGACAAATCTTTAATAAAAACAAATTGTTTGCTGGTTTTCGCCAGGGATTAGGGTTTCCCGAGTACATCTTGTGTTCAATTTTCTCTATGCATAATTGCTTATCAGTGTGTTGTCATTTATCATTTCAGTCAGAGTGAATTTATTAAAAATCAATTGCCGAATATAAATGCTTGAATTGGCAATCGGGATCTCGTAAGCTAAAATTCTCTGAATTCTAGGTTCTATGAGTAGAATAAGGATGTTTCTCAGGGAGGTGACCCTGCTATAGATGTTCGTGTGATCAATTTAGTGTAGAAGGGCACGAGTTCCAAGAGAAAGGAGCAGCACCCATCCCTAGGTAGTTTGCAACAACCGTACATCATCATTTATGACAGTCACATGTGTGGGCTCGAATCCCAAGAAAGGTGGCTCGAATCCCAAGAAATGATTGCACATTAAATGCAGATCCTACAAAATTAATTGTAGGCATCTGTGGGCACAGAAATCGAGTGCAGGCCATATAGTACCGTACAACACGTGTGGGTAGTCATACAGTAGACCGTACAATGCTTTTTGGCACATATTTCAAGGTAGTTTTGCTGTTGTTATGTTTTGAGAAATTTTGTCAGTAAGGGTTGAAAGAAGAAAAATTCATTGTAAAGATTTTTTCTGAGTTTGCTCTTCTTAATGAAAAATCTTCTTCTTAGGGTTTTCCCCAAGTTTGTGGGGTTTTTCCTAGTCTTTGACCAAAATTCTTGTGTTCATCTTGCTTAAAGTTATTTTCAGTATTTGGGAGTATTTGAAAGTACATTTTTGAAGTTGTGGTTTTACTTTTTCAGAAATTCAAGTTAAAACCCTAGTTTTTCAAAGTGTTTGACTAAATATGTGAATGAGCAAATTTCATATTGTTAAGTCAATTTTCTTCATGGTATTAGAGCTTCTGGTATCAGAGTTCATGTTATCAAAGCCATATTGAAGAAGAAAATAAGCAAGTGTTCTTTGAAGTGCATAAGGGTGTTAGGTTTATGTTTCAAGTTGTTTTTTGGTTGCAAGTATTTTCCATGATGGGTATTAGGTTTGAGGATAGGTTGGATGGAGTATCCAAATATATTCCATGGAAAGTAAGAATCATTGCTGTGTTAAAGGAACTAAGAGTTGGGGGATTTATTAACATTGTCATGACTAAGCCAACAGATAAAGATGAGCTTGAGGAGTTTGAAGCTCTTGAAGCCAAAGCCCAGAGAGTCATACTAGATGGGTTTAAAGACCATCTCATCCCACATTTAGCAGAAAATAAAATTGCTATAGAGATGTGGGACACATTGAACCAGTTGTTTGAAGCAAAGAACGAGAATCGTAAGATGGCCCTAAAAGACAAGCTACACTGTATCAAAATGAACAAAGATTAAGGTGTAGCCTCCTACTTGACTCGTGTTACACAAATCAAGGACGCGTTGGCAGCAGTAGGAGAGACTATCCCGATTCTGAGTTGGTGAGGATAGCCCTGAAGGGATTCACCAAGAAGTGGGAGGTCTTTGTGAAATGTATTGTGGGTAGAGCAAAGCTTCCTAGTTGGTCCAGATTATGGGATGACTTTACCCAGGAGGAAATCCGGGAAGGGCCTTAGGTTGGCCAGACTAGTGAGGATACTAAGCAGGATGTGGCACTTGCAGCCAAATCGAAGAACAAGAAGAAAGATTTGAGTCAGATCAGATGTTATCAATGTGGTCAGTTAGGACACTATGCCACAAAATGTCCCGAGAAGAAGAAAGGGAAGACAGAAAATATTCAGCAACAACTGCAATAGATGAGTTTGCAGGTGAGTTTGAGCATGAATTTCTGCAGCCTCTTTTGACTCTAGTGTAGGAAGCTCAGTTTTTGAGCATGTCTGGATTGTTGACAGTGGGTCAACCAGAAATATGACTGGAGTGTATGATGCATTCCGGATTATCACAGAGTTGGGACCAGGACACTACATTCAGAAAGATATTGACGATCCACAAATAGCTATTCGACGGGTTGGAACAGTTAGGTTTCAACTAGACCTTGGAGAGGTCTTGGAGATACATGGAGTCCTCTTTGTACCTGGGATGAGAGTTAGTAAACTCTCAGTGTCATCTTTTGAAGATGATGGTTATGGGATGTTGGTCAGGGAGAGTGATATCTTCATCTATCGAAGAAATGATCCTGTCAGGACCACAATCTTACTTAGTGATTGCAGGGACATATTATATATTTTGAGAGGACATGTTGTACGTCCATGGACAGGTGGATGGTTGTCAGAGTCAGAGGATGGGGCAGGAGATACAGTTGATCGGCATGTTAGTTACATTTCTTCTGATGAGGAGAGTGAATCTCTCCAGAGCATTGGCGGACGACTCAGCCAAACAGGTGATGGTGATGAGCAGGTTGATGAGGTTCAGTCAGAATCTCAGAGTCAGAGTTTTATTTCAGTGGTGGGCACTTCTCTTCGAGAGACATTCCAGAGCAGGAGGGAGCTGCGTCAGGAGTCAGAGGCAGAGATTTCGATGGTGCTAGAAGGACCTCCCTCGTTAGGAGGGAGTGTTGAAAAAGATAACTTTGGAGGTCCTCCCATATTTTTGGTGTGGGTGTGATGAGGAGGACCATAAAGTTTTGTTCTTTGTGTATTTATGTAACAAAGTGACGTTTATGTAAATAAAGTGAAAGTGATGTTTTGTACTTTATAAAGTGGCTCACTTAAGTGATGTATTTATTAATTAATTATTAATTGAGAAACGTGCATCTATTGTGAACCATAGATCTCCTATTCTAATGCTAGCCATTGATTAGGTAGTTTCTTTGGTAGTTAGGGTTAGTTGATGAAAAGTAAAGTATAAAAGAAGACAAAGAGACAAAAGAAGAATATACTCACCATCAAAAGAGAGGAAGAGGAAGATTGAAGACAAAGAAGAGTTCCCTAGCAGAGAAAGGCACGATTGCCAAGAGAAAGGAGCAGCATGCATCGCTAGGTAGTTTGCAGCAATCGTATAACAACATTTATGATAGTAATATCTCTAGGCTTGAATCCCAAGAAATGACTGCACCTTAAATGCAGATTGTACAACATTAATTGCAGGCACATAAACCGAGGCCAGAAAGTGTGCAGGTAGTACAATATCGTACAACACGTGTGGGCAGCCGTACAACATATCGTACAATACTTTTTGGCACAGATTTCGAGGTAGTTTTGCTACTGTTCTGTTTTGAGAAATTTTGTCAGTAAGGGTTAAAAGAAGAAAAAATCATTGTTAAGATTTTTTCTGAGTCTGCTCTTAATGAAAAATCTTCTTCTTAGGGTTTTCCCCAAGTTTGTGGGGTTTTGCTTGGTCTTTGACCATAATTCTTGTGTTCATCTTGCTTAAAGTTATTCTCAGTATTTGGGAGTATTTGAAAGTACATTTTTGAAGTTGTGGTTTTACTTTTAGAAATTCAAGTTAAAACCCTAGTTTTTCAAAGTGTTTGACTAAATATGTAGATGAGCAAATTTCATATTTTTAAGTCAATTTCCTTCAAGTCCAACATAGATCGAAGTCAATTGTGGGATTGGATGGCCTCCTCTCTTCCAGTGGTAGATTGGATTGTCGAGGGTGATTTCAACATTGTAGAATGGGAAGGTGACAGGTGTGGTGGTCGTGGTGCAGTGATTATTGGCTCGGAGAAGCAGGTTTGGTGCAGATGTAAAGACTCTCTCCCTATTTTTGACCCCAATTAGAAACAAAAAGGGTTGGATTATGGTGGCTTGTTCATGTGTACCAACTACAAATAGGGGTAGGATAGGGCACATGCTCGGTTGGATAGGTTCTATGGCCCTAGGGAGGAGGTAGTGTTTTTAGGCAAGCTTCGTTCGGTGGATACCTTGATGGATATTACTGGTTCATATCACTTACTGATTCAGTTAGTGATTTCTATAGGTGTGGCAATGGATGTTCTGGTAACTTTAGTTTTTAAACTGAATGTATCTCACCTTGAGTCAGCTGAATTTCACGCCCCTTGTGAAAAGGGTGTGATCTCTCTCCCCACGCCCACCTCAGGGATGGATTTTGTGGTGGGAAGAGGCGATGCGGACACACAGTCAAATTTATGTGACGTTGGTGCAGGATGATGGCTTGACAAAGGAGAAGGGAATCTTCAGGAAGTGTAGACAAAGTTGAAGGAGGTGCACATCTTTTTTGGAAGAGGATATTCGTAATGTTGCTCTACAAGAGGAATCGGCCAAGCTTGCGTTAACTGTCAGACGGGGGAAGGAGTTTATTTCTCGAGGTGGTCAAGTTTTGCTCTCGTTTACAGTGGATTCAGGTGGGGGATGAGGGCTCCAAATTTTATTTTGACATCCTTGAAAGGAAGGTTGTAACTGAGAGTGTGCTTGGGCTTCGTAGAGCAGATGGTTCACTTGCAGAGGATGCAATAAAGGTTCGGGGTATTTTCAGTGAGCACTTTCTTGCGATCTTTTCTTCCTATCTGCTTTCCAGCTGGGCTTTGGTTGCCCGAGAGGTTTGTCATAGGGTGGTCCCTTGCAAAGTGTCGATTGGTGTTAAGGACATATTAGAGCAATGTCTGACGCAAGAACAATTGTATGTAGCTCTTATGACGATGAAGAATGGGAAGTCCCCAGGTTTAGATGGTTTAGCCTTGTCCACCCAGATATCTTTAACAATGTTCTATTAGACAAGGATGTCCTTTGGATCCATATCTTTATGTGTTTGATCACAAACGCGTTAGGATATCTACTATAGACTACATGTGTTGTGGGGCAGATCAGAGGGATCTCTCTCCTAGATGGTTAAAAAATGGTTAATAATCACTTTACAGATGGCTCTCTTCTTTCGTAGGCTTGCATTAGGCTTCAGTAGACGAGGGGTTGTCTTGTTTGTACACTTTTTGTATGGCTTCTGGTGCCATTGTCAGTCCTCACTAAACAAACATTTGGTTGATTGGAGCAGATTCGACCCCCAACTTGGATCCCTCAGGATTGATCATTTATTTGTCCTGGGAGGATTGTGAGGTACCTTGGGATTCCATTTGGGACAAGGTCGTCTCCGGTGGCGATGTGGGATTGGTGTTTGCAGAGACTTCAATGTGAGTTGCATGTTTGGCATTATATAAAATCTTCCCTTCGTAGGAAAGTTGACGGTATTGGTCGCATTCTTCAGGCCTCATGTGTGTATTATGTGTCTTGTTGGTTTCCTAGTAGAACACAATTCGGATGGCTTGAGCAAATTTTGAGGGCCTATCTTTGCTCGAAGTATATGGGGGGGTGAGAGGCTTGCCCCTAGTGGCATGTGATGTTTGCACACTCCCTAAGGATGAGGGTGGGTTAGGTTTGATAGATGTGGCCATGTAGGGCAGTATATTGGTAGGCACGTGTGTGGTTTGTTGTCTTGAGGGTACAGTGCCATGGCAGATTCTTTTTCGCACCCGCATCTTGATAGCTCAGCATCTCGGGAAGATTCAGGGAAGATTTGATCTATGTGACATCATATCTTTGCACTCTTTGTTTCAGGTGGAGGGCTCCATTATCTTTAGGAGTATTTGGGTGGCTTGGCGCTCGACTGCTAGTTTGGTTCATTGGCAGTGGGAGGGTAGTAGAGCTGGTTGGGACATTGCCTCTAGGTCGATTGGAGCTGGTGTGACCAGGGTGTTTGCATTGCAAAGTTGTCGAGGTTCCAGGTGAGATGAATGAGTCAGAAGGGTATTTTTTCAGTGGCGGGATCTATGGGACCTGTTGTCCGTCGAGATGCACACCAGCAGCAAAAATCTTTCGAAAGCTGTTCCCCTCACTACAAGTGGGGAAAGTGTGGCCTTGGGGGCAAGCAATGAGCCAAGTACTGTCACCTGAATCCCAGCTCCTCCGTGTAGGCTAACTCCTAACGAAGCCAAGGGGTGTAGTCCCTACAAAGAGTTTACTATGGTTCAATGTGTTTTAATGTTTTTAGTGTATGGTGATGTGGATGGGTGTTGTTTAGGAGTTTTTAAAGATGAAAGACCACAAATTTACTTTAAATGAAACACAAGGTAAAATGCAATCCACGTTGCGAAACAGTATATGAAAGACTTTGCGAAAATAAGAAGCATCCACAGATAGATAAATTCTAAATATAAAATCCAATGGACAAATGGCCCAACTTAATTAAAGCATAAATATAAAATGACCAGTGCCAAAATGGAGTCAAACAAGTGTATTGCTTGGGGATGCTGAAATGCAAGTCTCAATAGTAGCTGTTCGTGAGATCGTTGTGCAGATTATCTTGGTAAATTAAAAGTTTTAATGGTCTTGATTATTAGGCTAAGAACAACAAGGTAAGCAAAAGACCGGAAAGGTATACTTTCAGTGGCTTCCCCTTCTGATGGTATGTCGGTCCGCCCAGATGTCAAGGAGTAAGTGTCTAAAGACTTAACTACTCCGATGTCTAGACAGCGGAAACTTCTGGACCCACCAGGTTTAGGAACTTTGCCCACTACCTGAGTATGTCTTGAAAAAGCAACGCCGGTTCGTTGGTTGTGGGGGTGAAAATTTTATTATGTTATCGAAAATTATCAAATCCAACACCTTTCTGAGTACTAGCCCAACCTTTTCAGGTTGGCAGAGCATACGGGTGTTAGATAGCAACCAAGATAAATTATTAAAGGGGGAGTGTGAGTTGAAATGTCTTAAAATTATTAGAGCACACAGTTCAACTCTCCGACAGAGAGCGCTCTTGACTTTGTCTTATGACAAGGTTCAAGAGACTTAGCTATTCTATATGCCTAATGCTGGGAAGATGCAATATTAATATGCTCTCCGACGGAGAGTGCTCTTGACTTGGGTTATTGCAAGTGCAAGAGGCTTTGTTCTTTGTTAAAAATAGAGGTAGATTGTATGCAAAGAAAAAACACGTTTTGCAAAGTAGACAAGCAATGAAAGGAAAAACAAATGGAAGAGAAAAGACAAGGCCAAATCGAGTAACAAACCAAGAAATAAACAAACAAGGTGGGATCAACCTTGGAACAATGTGACTACTAGAACCACTAGTCTTGAAAACCTTCCAGCTAGCTGGATGTCCACAAGGATGCTAATGGGGAAAGAGAAGTAGCCACAAAATTATGTGGCACTTGGGATCAAATCCCAAGCTACTTTCTCAAGGAAAAATTTGGAAGAGAATTATTCTAGGTACAAAAATGAGAAATTATCTAGAAAATTGGAGCAAAACTAAACTAAAGAATGCACCAAAACACTCCTCCCCCAAATGGGGAAGAAGAAACCAAAGTGTGGGAGGCCTTATCCCACCTAGCCTTTTTTATTAATGAATTTACAAGCGCCTTTGGGAATGAAACCCTTTAAAGGTCTTTTTTGAGAGAAATAAAAAAACTATGGAAACAATACTTAGAAGCCCTTAATGGCTTTTACAAAGGAGAGTGGTTTTATATCTTCATGGTTATCACCCTCTTCATTGATTTTGGATCTTCTTATTGGTTTAGTTTTCCTCTTTGGGTTTGCTCTTCTTCTTGTTGGTTTATTTCTTCCCAAGTACCTACAACAAAAGTTCACTTCAAAGCACCCATTAGCATTAGTCAAATCAAAGCATTTAACGAAGTCTAAGATCTAGAAATTGAAATCTAAGATCTATATGCAAGCAACAAGCTAGTCTATATGCCAAAACAACTTTTAAATGCAAGTTTTATATTTTAATGTGAGATCTAAACTAAGTATAAAATAGAAACTTGACAAGCAAATGCAAATCTAATCTTAGGAATGAGACCTAAAATACAAGTATAATGTGATAATGCCTAACTTTATAAAGAGATCCAATGCAAGCGAATCAAGTAAACTAGATGCCAAATTTAACTAAAAGCTTTCTTTTTAAAGAAATGAAATTACTAACTCACTAACTCCTTAACAAACTCATGCAACTTTAGCCAAAAGATAACAATTAACAACTTTTTAATTCGTTTTGTGGTTTTTGTGTGAAACTAGGGCTCTAAAGGAGGTGGACGAAAGGGAAACTTTGAAGACAAAAGAAGGGGAACGGATAGAACATAGTATGGCTAAGGAGAGGAGGGACGAGAGCTAGGGAGAAAAGAGAAGTGAAGGAAAGGAAGACTAGAAGGAGTGGAAGCGAGAAAGGAAGGGAGACGAGAGGGAGATGAAGAGAGCAAGGAGAGGATGGAGGAGGCAAAAAACGAAAGGAGAAGAGGCCAGAAAATAGGTAAGACGAGAGCTAGAAGGAGAGGAGAAAGGGTAAGGGGAAAACGAGGGCAAGGAAGAAGACTAAAGCTAAGACGAGAGGAAGGTGGGTGAGCAATTCAAGGGGCAAAAGACTCAAGGAGAAGAAGAGAAGGCTTGAAGAAAGAGCCTTTTAGAACCAAGGTGACCAAGTTGATTAAAAAAAGTTTTGTTGATGAAATATTTGAGAAGAGCTCTTCCTAGCCTTCTTTAGATGAAAGATTTGGGACTTTGTCGATCCTGCAATCACAAGGTGTTATATCAAAGCTTGAAGATGAAGCATGGGTTTGATGCAACCGAGCTCTTACACCTCTTCACTTTAGCCAATACATACAACTCAACCAACAAGTGAGATCAACAATGCTAGTATGCTAGAAAGATCAAGACTAAATCAACAATTTGTATAACCGACTACTCATGCCCACTTAGTTCTTGATAAATTTTGCATAAACAACCAATTTGAGACTACAAATGGCTATTCTACTGTGCTAAAAATAGGCCTCCTAAGCTAGCAATTGATCATACACTTTGCAAAATTGAGAGATGAGTTTAGAAAAGATGTCACCTCAACAAGAGATGAAATCACACCAAAGAATGAGAGCTCATGGACCTCCAAAGTCGAATTCTTTATTTCAATATAAAGCCAAAGCTTGTTACAAATTGTGCAGAGTAATCTTACATCAAAATATCCATGTAGAATGAGGAGAAAAGCCCTCATTATATAACAAAACTAGAAACCTAGTCTACCCTAATTCGAATTGGCATAGAAGGAGCTAATGATACCAAACACCAAGTCGAATTCCATGTCAATCCAATCAAATCCAAGCTTGGAGCTCGAATCTCACCAATAAACTTGAGTTGCATTAAACTGGATGGGGAGGTGGCCTCCACCTAGGCAAGGCGCCCCCCATCCCTCCATAGGAAGTATCGCCCATCAAATATGAATTTGCCACTTGTAAACTCGTGATCACAAGGAAGATGAGGGTTGAGGAGAAACACGTGAGCATAGGGTTAAATGCAAAGAGAGAATGGTGGGGAGTGTAGATTCGAATTACAATGGGAGCCAAAACCTTGATTGCATAGATTATGGAGGGCGCCCACTATAGCATTAACTTCAAACACAACCACTACCAATCGAATGCCAAGTGGATAAACTCGTGATACAAGGGGATATACATGAAGATTTGAGGTAGTAGCTTGGAGTTTGACTCATAATCGAATTAGATCTTGGTGGGTGGGAGTGGGAGGTGGCCTCCACCTAGGCAAGGCGCCCCCACTCCATTTAATGTAACTCAAACATAACTCAAAAACCACTTAATATCTTCTCCACATCACAAATTCGAAATTCTGCATGCAGGGGGCGAGTTCACTAGGAGTTAATTACTAGTTGCTGACTGTATAGTTGACTGGATCCACTTGGAGATGACTGGAATGCTCTTTAATGTCTGGTGCCATGTCATTTAGCTTTTTATTTTAATCCATTTGGATTAAATTTGAGAGAATTGGATTATCTCCAATTATCAATTTTTTGATTTAATTTAAATAATAATCCTCCTTTATTGGTTTTTTGAGGATTTATTAATTAAGTAGCTGAATGACGATCTGAAACTTAGGTTTAGCTGGTCTGGGGGTCATGAATGATTTGTTGTATTAAGGTTAGAGCCTTCAATCACAGAATTCGGACCTCGGATGACTGACATATTACAAATTGAAAATTTTCCATTTAAACTATGGAAAAATTTATTAAAAATAAAAATAATTAAAAACCCAAAACCGGAGGACCCGATAATTTTTTTTCGAAATTTTTTTTGAGGGTCTTAGGGACTTAGGACATGACCAAAACCTATACTAATAGTGTCTAGTAGGCTTATATACATCAGTTGGACTCTAACAACCCCCCATGGCTAAAATTTTCAAAATCAGGCATTCCTGCTTTGGAGGAAGCGGGAGAAAACCTCATCGATTATAGCTCGGCTATAGGCAAAGTATAATTGACAAGGGAAAAAACTCCCTGGAATACCTTAGTTGCTTAACCAAGTCATGGGGGACCGAGCCACTCAAAATCCTACTAGCACACTTTATTACAAACCCCGCAGGGCCATGGTCATGTTGACTGAAAAATGAAACTGACTAGCCAAAATTGGCTAGGCACAAAGGATGGATCATCTGATACACTGGAGTACAAACACTTATCATGTTTGTCAAATGGCGGCTCTTGAGATAATCCAACTATAGTACAAAAAAGTTGGCAACAGGACCCAGAGGGCCACTCCTGGAAGGAGTGGAGGTCGCTGGTGCATGAGTTTGGGTTGTTAGCTTCGGATTGTCCCGTGATCATGGAGCTTCAAGGTTCCCCCCCAGAGGAAGAATTGTTCAAGATGAACATTGGTATGCTAGGTTCATTTTGGAGAGACCGACAGTGGAGATTTGGTACACTGCTTCTTCACTTTGCTTCTCACCGTATGTGCTTGGATTTGCATAGACGACATCCTTTGTTTCCTGTTCTCAATGCTAGATGGATGTTGTTTGACCACGAGGAGAGGTGGATCCGACGGTTGCATAGTGTTTGATCAGTAAAGACTCTCGTATAAGTTGAGACTCTTTGCTTGGTTGGTGATCTATCAAGGGCTTCCCTCCAATGCTAGGTTGGCCAAGATAGGCTTGTCTTGTCCTTGTTGGCCAAGACAGGCCTCTCGGATGGGAGGTGTCATATTTGTCAAAAGTAGGAGACAGTCAAGCACATTTTTGGGATTGCATATTTGCTAAGCATTGTTGGAATCTGGTGGAGGGGCAACATCCTGACTTATTCTTAGGCAAGCTCTATTGGAGAACTGCATTGTTGGGAGATGGTTACTTGCTTGTGCGGGTCTCATTCTCTAGTTTGTGGCACTGCCTCCTGATCTTTGCTTTGTTTGTGCTGTGGAAGCTCGTGTGTGAGTATGTCTTTGATCATGAAGGTAGTCCCATCTCTGTTTTTTTGTGTTTTGGAAGGATGAGGTACACCACCAGTTGCTAGCCAAGGGCGTCCATTGATAAGGGATGCCAAGAAATTGGATCCTGTTGTATGTTCTGATTTCATTTCATCTCTTGTCAGTTTTAGGAAACAGTAAGGATAGGCATTGTAAATACCGTTCTGCTGCAAGTTTTTTGTATATATGTTTATGTGAATATAAGAAGTATTGTTCCAAAAAGAATTCCTTGAATTTAAAATTTTCTTAAAGAGATGACAGTTAAAGATGATTTATTGAAGAAAGTTGAATGAATCTTTCAGCCTGCCTTTGAAGAAGAATTTCTCAGTTTACATGATTTACAATATGATGACAAGGGCAAGTCATTTGTGATGAGATCAGATAAGTCAAAGGTAAGGGGGAGGAAAAAGGTTTAATTGTGATCCTAAACTTTAGATGTTTCAAATATAGTTGGTATTTATGTTGTCAATCTGAATGTGGTAGTGACAGAAGTTGTTAAATCTAATGTTGAAGAATAAACAGCCCTCGTTAAGCGGCTAAGATACAAGTCATGGATCGACATGTAGAATTCAAGAAAATAGGATTGTCTTATGGCCAGAGACATTATATGTAATCCGTACATCAATTGAGCCTACTGTAGAAAATGCTGTTTTTCCATTTGGAATTGAGAGTATTAATAAAACTTAAATGGTAAAGACTACTCTGTTTCTCCAACGATGGCTTTGATACCATACAAATTGCATGCAGACACAAAGCAGTGAGCATGAAAGTTATAGAGAGAGATGCATGCATATAAATGTGACTCAATTAATAACGGAAGTCTCTTGAAGTAACACCTAACTGAAAAGCTCTATGCTAGGTAAAGGTCATTATAACATGTGCATTAAACTACAAATAAGTTAATAACCTATGAGTCAGAACATATTTTTCGTGCAGCTATTTTTTAAAGCTGTGGATAAGCTTTCCTTTTGGAGTTGCAGTTTTTGTGACATTTAAGATGTGAATAATTTTTCTACTAGCTTATTGTTATTTATTATTGTCATCAAATGAATGCTAAAGACAACTTTTATGGTGAAAAATCGCATCGCATTGCTTGCAGCTTGTTCCAAATGATGTGCCTATTGATGATATTGTCCATGCTGCGAAGATGATGAGGTAATGTTAGGCAATGATCAATTAGTAGTAAATTGCTATATATATAGATACACACACATTTGTACTTTTTTGTTTACTTTTTAAAAATACACTTGTTATTTTGTTATTTTTAAAATTGATAACAGAAAATGTATCCAATATGGTAATATTCTTTGCATCTATTGTTTTTTATTCATCGCAAGCAATCTGCATGTTGGGAGAAAATTGATATCCTTTGTTCATGGATAGCTGGGATTTTAGTTCTTATTCTTTCTCCATTTGAACATGATAATAAAATAGTACATCTAGTATAATCTGTACTGTAATTCAATATTTACGTTGCTTTACGTACTAAAGTTCCATGGAGTGCACAAATGGAAGCTAGGATGTATGGTGACATATATAAGCCCTTCTCTAAAAGTAAGATTTAATATGCTAGGAAAGATGGGTGTATTAGGGTGAGAAGCTGATGAATATATTATTTTAAATCAATGCATTTAACATTCTATTTCATATCTATCTTTGTGCAAGTAGGTAATTTAACTGGGAATTGTCCTCTATGGAAGGGAATGTATGATCATGCCATTTTTTATTATTAGAGTAATATCAGATTAATAACGGTTAGTTAGGTATTAGACATGCATTATTAAAGTCATTTTGAGTTTGTAATAAACATATCTATATATGTGTGTGTGTGTGTAAGCATCCTATATGAAGGGCACATCGTAACTAAGGGGCATGACCTAACCAAGGGACATGACTCCTCAACCATTGTGGCTAGTCAATGCTATAGGTATATCATCACACAGTATTGTATTAATGAACTCATCTATCATTTATTCATATTCGTTATTCAATTATTAAATACCTGTCCTATTTGGATTTCTGTTCTTTGTCATTTTTATGTTGGATATTTGTTAGTAAACTTTAGTTTATTTTATCTTTTTATGTTTGATACCACTCTAATGTGTTTTTCAGCTAAGAGACCAGATTCGTCAAAACCCCTCTCCGTGTCCCGTGGGGATCGAATCGGACACGATTCAATGCCAAATCGTGTCCGATTTGACTTTCGGTCGTGTCCGAAATCAGGACACATCCGAAAGTCGAATCGGACACGATTTGACATCGTGTCCCCGACTGTCGGACACGAGTCCCGAAAACACACATAAATGGCGGAAAAGTGCAGCTGGGTTGGCTTTAAAACAAAAATTTGGGTTTCTTTTTTGTCATTTGGGTGTCTCATTATGATTTGTGAATGACAAATGTGTTGTGAATCGTGATTTGTGAATGACAAATGTGTAATCATTAATGTGTTTTGATTCTAATTTCTATTGAATATTTGTAAATGTTCTAGTTTCTAAATATTTTTGGATCTATATGTCTATATTTTTAAAATTTTAATATATTTAAAAAAAAGATATATGTATATAAAACGTGTCCTTCGTGTCTTGCTTCCGGGGGTCACCGTGTCCGTGTCGGACTCTCGTATTTTTGTGTCCTTTGTGTCTCGTGTCCCCGTGTCAGGTGACTTAGTTTTTCAGTCTATCCCAAATTCATCAGGTGGACTGACTCGAGTATATTGTAACCATTTACAATGAGGCTTTCTCTTCTTATTTCATTAATGCAATATGGACAATGTTCCACAAAGTTTCCGGGATGCAGGGGCGAGGGAGTGGGGAAACGCACAAGGGGGACGTGTGGAAGCCACCCCAAATTTTAGGGAAATTTCAGGGGGACGGAGGGACGTCCGGGTCATAAAAATTAATTGAAAATATAAAAATAATAAATCCCAACAATAATTATTACCATGTAAAAACCAAAAACTAATTCGTCATTAGGCTATGTACATCTAAATTAAAATTTCAAATTTGTAAATGATACTAAATGATTAAATTTGTAAAAACTATTACCTTACAAAAACTAAAAACTAAATTCATCATTATCATTATGCAATGTATATCGAAATTCAAATTTCAAATTTATGAAAGATAATGCAGTAGATGCTGAAATTTGAAATAGATATTAAACAATGAACACAACGAAGTTAGAAAAGTGATATAGACTAAAGTCTAATAGTAAATTAAAATTTCTCAAAAAATAGTAAAGAGTCAAGGAATGTAATCAATATCTGGTATCTACTATCTTGATTCAAAACTGAAAAAATGGAAAGTAGCTGAAATCTATGTTGCCAGGAGACTTGGGTTCAAGGATAGGAATGGGGATGAGGAAGCCACTTGTTGAAACATGGGACTTGCGTATGTCGGGGGTACTTTCTCTCTCTCTCTCTCTATATATATATATATATATATATTTTTTTTTAATTACAAACTATAATACATATGCAATTCAAATCATTTTCATTGTAGGTATATATTCATGTGCATCCATATGAATCTAAACCATTATACCCAAATATCCAAAGTTCCTTATGTATATCGTAAGGGTGCATACATCGAAAAGAACATTGAGTGCAATCCATATCTGACCCAAAATACATAAACAAAGAGGCTCTAAATGGCATGTAGAGTAAAAAAAGCTTCATGCTACAACAAATAGCTACATATGATAAAGATCATTGCCTATACTGGGATCCTATTCATCAATGACACCTTGTACGCCTCCCCTCTAGGATCTAGCCCTTGCCTATACCTCGAACCTTGAAGTGCAATCCATGTCTGACCCAAAATACATAAACAAAGAGGCTCTAAATGGCATGTAGAGTAAAAAAAGCTTCATGCTACAACAAATAACTACACATGATAAAAATCATTGCCTATACTGGGATCCTGTTATCACACTATAGTAGTAGGGCTACTATCCTTGTTCAGCAGATATCTGCACATTCCAGAGCTTTCATTATTCCAGAGCATGGCTATATATTTTGGATCACTCATGATCAGAGCAGTATATTATTTAGACCTTGTGTCAAGGTTGAGCCTTGAGAGTTCAGATTTGATGACTGATGTGACCCTTTATCCCATACAGTTTCAGTTCAGTGCTTAGAGATGTATTGCAGCAGTGTTTCAGATGATGCATGATGATGATTATTATGATGATGTTGTATGATCTATGGATATGTTATCACTGACTGTGGATTATTATCTTGTTGATTTAGTCATGTTCATAGCATCTGCTTGGTATATATTTCCTGATGTGGTAATCTGTTTAAAATGAACTGTAAATCATAAAATGGACAATTGCTTGCACATTTAGGTCATTTAACAAAACCCACTGGTTTTTCACCTTACATAGATATGGTCTTTCCCGACACCAGTTGTCTGCTAGTGTAGGCTCCATATTCACTTGACTCCACCCATACATGACCTTCCTATTTGACATTAAACCTTGACCTGTCTCATTTGACTTTTTGATACCGAGGACTTCCCCATTTTTCTACCTCTGTGTTTGGACCGCATCCCTGTATATTCAGTGTCTCGGCTCTAAGTTGGTGACAAAACTTGCCTTTGGTGAGTTGGATTGTAGGCCTAAATCATTCTGGTCGGTTGTCCCGATGTTTGGCATTGGCTCGAACTCCCCCTAGTCACTTGAGATGTTGTTGGCTAAAACTGAAAGCTCATGTTCTACCTATGGAAATTTATAAATTCGCCCATGGAAACAAAAACAAAAGGGCAAGAGCGATGAATAGCTAAAAAAAAATACTCCTCGAAGAGTATAAGAAAGGTCCAAAAAGCAATGATTCTTAAAAGCTATATCTAAACAATTGCTGACCTTATAAATATTTGAAAAACATGCCCTGGATGCAAGCTGCAACTAGTTGTGCTTCTCAGCACATCTGAAATCCGAAGGGTTATGTAGGCCAAAAAGGCCATGGAATAAAATTGAATGATCCTAATGAACCTGGATCAACTTGATGTAGACATGATGCCTAAGTTGAATAAGCACTCTCTGAACAACTTATCCATTTGTGAGGCACAACCATTCCCCGTGTTATTTTGTCCAGCACAGAGTTTGTAGCTTCCCCCTTCTCCCAGTCCAAAGTATTTTTGAGTTAGGTTAGACAAGTCAACCCCTTGGCCCAACCTTGTTCCTAGCCTTCATCCTTCACTAGCAGTTTGACGATGTTTAATGGGCGAGTTTGTCATTTGAACTATTGTGCAAGTAATTTTTTTTAATAACCAAGGAATGTGCTAACTTTATTAATGCCATTGAATGGAATTTATACTTTGAGCTTAGCTGTGAAAATGATTAGAGAAGCATGTCTTAGTCTACTGATGTGATTTATCCTTGGTTATATATTATGGGGATCTGTGATGATGTGGGCCATGTATAGATGCCTATTGATGATGATTGATGGTCCCACATGCTTGATGATGATATCATATGATGGACATATGATGCAGATGATGATTGATCCAGTTCAGCAGGTTTTATTACTACTTCAGATCAACAGATTATACATTGTCCATATATGGTGGACCCTACAGCTGGCCCATTAGGACAACCCATGGTGTATGAGTACACATTTCTAGTGGATTTGGGTCTTCTGGATCCAATGAGACACTTATCTTTCAGTTCCGGGCACTTCTGACAGTGATTGATGCAGTTTTACACTTGTTGACCAGATCTGGGGCTGATTTCCCAGCCTGAGCAGCGGGGGGCCATGATTGGCCAGTTCACCTAGGGTGCTGATGATGGAGGGGGTGGTCCAGCCACTTGTTTTTACCATTTACCCCCCCTTCTGGAGAGCCTGGTGGGCTTAGATGGACAGCGCAGGTGCCCTAGGAGGCAGTTTTGGCACTTTCACAGTTACGGAGGTAGTTAAAAAATGGGATAAAGTGGTCACTGAGGAAATCGATTTGGGCAATTGAGGCAAGGTTTTGGCATTTGGTCTTCATAGAGGTCTTCCAGGGTGGCATCACTATCTTCCAGTCAGTTTTCACCATGTGGGTATGCCCACATTGATCACAGGAGGTCATTTACTGCTTGACTGTCATGGATTCGGAGGACAGTTTTGGTCATTTATATTATCTTGGACATATTTTATTATTTTGTTGTGCCTTGGGGATGAGCTAGTAAGGATTGATGCCTCCTAGCCCCACCATGTGCTTATGTTGTCATGTCCTAGTCATCATGAGGTGGATTTTGGCACCTATACTTCTCTAGTGGATGACGTCACCCCCTTTTTGTACCATTTAGTGGGGGCGCTATCATTATGTTGGGTGATCCATGTGATATATTGTTATGATTTATTGTTAGCCGTTGATTAGATCTTATGATCTTTTAATCTTAGCCACTCATGTAAAAAGTGGTTATGATTGTACTCTCTCCCCATCCTATTTAAGGAGGGAGCCTCTCATTGTAAAATGGATCTAGAGATTTTTGGCTCTTGGCTCTTGGAATAAAATTTCTATCTTTTGGAGTACATGCTTGGATTGGAGTGGATGTTGGTTGTTTCGATTGTAAATGCTTTTGTCCATTGCACTGGAGGATCTATTGTAGCTTTCTTGCATATTTGCCATATCTTATTTATAGGTTAAGAGGACGATTTTGGACAAGTGCGAATTGGTGGGGAGGCTTGCCCTTCAAGCTTGGAAGAAGTCGTTTTGGTTTGACAGGGAGTGGTTTTGCCTTTGTGTCAACCATTCTATGTTTCTCTCTCTCTTACTTGTATCTACCTTCAACATGTTAAACTGATTGATGCTTTGCTCCTTGGTTTTGACAGGTTAGAGGGAATCACATGTGGCTTGGGAAAATCGATTTGGCAAGAAGACTTCAAGAATTCTCCATTTGATCTTTGGCAAAGTAATCCTCATCTCAACTAGCATTCATCTCTTCATCCAGGTATGATCCAAGAGGTATGATCTTCTTCTTCCTTGAATCATCCATAATTTCTAGATCACAAAAACCCTAATTGATTAAAACCCTTGTTTTTGGTTTTTCTTAGATGTACTTAGATCTAGCCTTGCTTTTGGGAATATTTTGAAAACCCACCTCTATAGCATCCACCCCTAGTTGGATCTATAGTTTGGTGGTGATTGGCTTAAAATTGACACACTTTTCAAGGCAAAAAGCCCTCTTGAACCCAAATCGCACTTCCTAGTGAGAGGCTTGTTTGGTTAGATCTAGCACATGGGTAGGTGAGATCCCACTTGATTTGCAATCTAGACACTTGATAACCTACCCCCAAATTGTTACTTTGGTGAATTCTACCTTGTGGACATCATTCCATGTTTTAAGGGGTCAAAACCCCCTTTTGAATTTCTTGGCACCTCAAAACTCAGATCTACTAAGATCTAACCCTTGGATTGACTTGATTTTTGGGATCTACATAGATCGGGGTGCTAGCTACTTGGATCTATAGTTTGGTGGCCATTGGACTTGATTTGGTCCACCAAACCCTCATTTTAGCCCTCCTTGAGCATGTCACACTCCCTTGTGAAGGTGAGTTTGCCCACTTCAAGGAGGTGGGTGGTTGAGATTTTTGGGGATTCGGAACAGCCATACCTTGAAACCTAGGTCTAGAGTATCTTTTTGTGACGATCCGCCTTGGGGTTAGCATTCCTTGTTTCAAGGGATTGTGGTCCACTTAGGGTCATTTCATGAAAACCTAGATCTAGCAAGATCCAACCATTAGATCTCATTTAGCCCACTTGACTTGGCTCTTAGGTGTCCCGATCTACACTTTGACATACCTTTTGACCCCATTAGCCCATCCAACAAGGCACTAGTCCTCCTCAAAGCAAGTCACACTCCTTGGAAATTGTGTCAAACTCTAGATCTAGTACATGGGTACTTCTAGAATCAACTTAGATCTATAGATCTAGTCATTACCTAACCTCTAGTACCAACATCACACCTAGCTTCACCTTGTGGGCCCACTTAAAGCCATTTCACACATCCCAAGAAAATAGGACCCACTTGTGTAAACATATGGTACTACTCCCAATTATGTGGCCTAAACCATACATAGGTTGAAACACTAACAATCTCTCTAGACACCTTCAACCACAGCTTAACTTCTAGGTCCATTTATGCTTGCATTGGTTTCCGTAACTCATCATTTAGTTACCGTTAGAAACCTTTGTTTGGGTCCAATCAACTGTGATTGGTTATAGGGTCTCCCCCTAGGTCTCACCTTGACCTAAAGCGAAGAGTGCCTCGGTTGACGTGACTCCCACCTTGCCTTGGGAACCGTGGCATCTCTTGGGTCACCTCTTTAGTTGCCGGTCTCCTCTACCGTCCCGGATGGGATACCACTAGGGGCAACTACAAGTTGTGTGATAACAGATCCTATACATCAATAACACCTTGTACCCCTCCCCTCTAGGCTCTAGCCCTTGCCTATACCTCGAACCTTGAAGTTGATCCTCCAAGGACATTAGTCAACACCCTTCGATTTTGATGAAACTTCCTAATCCAAGCAACAAAATAAGGTAGAAAAAGCTTTCCATGCTTAAAAAGTGATTTTGTTTGACTAAAAGGTACATTTTTATTAAGGTCATGAGTATGACAGAGGAGTTCAACAATCCACATCCTAGACATCAAGGTACATAGAGAGGTTGATGTCCTTGATTAAATGCCAATCCCTTACCCTCGTACATGATAGAATCCATTGGAAATGTTGCAATCTTGAAATCTCGAAAGCTGTTAAGTTTGTTGAATTTTGAATGGCATCTAAAAATCTGCTTTTTGCATATGTAGTCCGATGAGGTTGGAACCACTCTCAAACATCCTGAAACAGTCAATGGTAATGCTAAAAATTTAAGTAAAATGATAGAAAATAAAAGATAAGGAGACTGGCACTTTTACTTTAAGAATTTAATATTAGCATTTGGGGTGGACGACCAAATGCTAAGCCAAAAGGGAAACATGTTCCATCATTGGGGAAATGTTTCCCCATGCGCTTCCTTGTGTTTCCCACAAAAGGGGAGCGCAGGGGTGTTTTCTCCACCCTAAGGGACGTGTCCCCGTGGAACACTGAATACATAGAACAGTTTCGAGTTTATCTTTGTTTTCTTTGTTTGATTTCGATTTATCGTGGTATGGTATCAGACCTCAATTAATGCCACAGACAGTGAGAGTGTGAACACCTAGGGATTGTTGTCGACATAGATGGATGGAGGGATCATTATCGTTGTACACATCGAAGAGCCAAAAGGGTTTTATCAAAACTAGGTATTGCTTCATTTTAGTCTTCAATTGAAGCAAAATAAGTTTTTAAGGGAACCTTACAGTTGTGGTTCCATAAAAATGTGATTTTTTAAAGAAAGGCTCATCGTACATCTCAACTGCCAAGCACAACCACCATACGTGTAAGGATCAATCACCAATCAATCATCGTATTGATGGATTTGATCGTATAGCCGCCAAGGTATTATGTACAATTGCCATTGAAAGTTTTCTAAGCCTGATGGTTGGATTTTCAAACCGTCAGTTAATTTAATTTCTCAGATTTCTTAATAGTACTGAGGAATTAGAACCAGATTGAAGTTGTTTCTTTTTGTGTTGTTGTTGAGAGTTGTAGATCTGGAAGGTTTAGTTTTGGTGATTTGCAACTGAGCAATTCTGTCAAAATTTGGTGATTTGCAACTGAGTAATTTCGGTGCTGTTTTTTGATTAATTCTGTCAAACGTTGTGTGATTTGGTGTTGTTTTTGAGCATATCTGTCAAAATTGCTTGGTCTGGTGTAGTTTGTGAGAACATCTATATGTTTTGTTGTTGTTTTTGAGCATATTTATCAAAATCTATGGGTTTTTGGGTTGTTTTTTGCTAGATTCGTTAGATATGAGAATGCTTTTTAGTGATACATGGCTGTTATAGGTGTGTAGAGCCATTATCCAGGTGTTCTTACTCCAAGATTGCATATTGAGGGAGGGAAGAACATTTATTTTACTCTGTTTTAGTATATATTTGTGCAGTTTTGTTTGTTATTGTTATCACATATATTGTCGCTGGAGCTACGTGTTACACCTAAATCTTGCCACCTTAAGACTCAGTGTAAACATCCCTGAGGTTCCCATGACTAAGAAGCTAAACTGGAAGAGATATTGACCTATTTTCATGGGGTTTAGTGAGGTTGTCACAAGTCACCTTTGTGCAACATGCGACGTCGCAGGTTGTCCTACTGCAGCCTGCGATGATGTCAGTTAAATGGATAAAAGGGCATCTTCGAGCCATTTCTCAAAGGTGTGTGATGTGGATCTCTATCCCTAACCTATAGGGGAGCTGACATTCGGTTTCCTATCCCTTTGGGAGGATCCCTTAGTCCTCTCCCACTATTTTTCAACCTACTCTATCCTCTTAGTCCTATATATATGAAGCTCATTCCCATTCCAAAGGGAGGAAGTCTATAGCACTTGCATGCTGGTGAAATTAGCTTAGGAGATCTCTACTCATCTCTTGGGAAACCTATACTTCCTTTGGAGGCTTTGGCATTGGCTTGTTGGAGAAGGATTCCGATGTTAAGCTTTGGTTGTAATCATCTCTCTTTTGTACTTCCCTCTTTTAATACAGTAATATAAACTCTTTCCACCAAATGTTGTTGTATTAATAATGTTTGTGTAGTTTACTTGCTTAACCGTTTACTTAGATCTGTTACTGTTTAGATGCGTTTTATTGCTTGTATTGTTCTGTATGTCTTGACAGGTCTTGCAGTTGAGATCTGACGACCGTGGAGCTTGGAACAACATCAAGGAGAAAGATCTACAAGCTAAAGGTAAGCCATCTAATCACTCGATCTTTAACTAGATCTAGGAAAGCAGTTTCATATTCTGTCCCACTTGTTCTAGATTCACATTGAACTAGGGAGATCACGCCTTAAGTCCGGTTTTGGTAGATTGTCCAATAACACTACGATGATGCAGACCGGAATTTTTCACATCCATGAGCTAGTCTTGTGGTTGAGATGAGCCTATAGATCAATGATGATGCAATTATTTCTGAGCCAGCAGCAGCAGTTTGCTGCCTTGTCATGATTGATCCTGCATGACCCCATTGAGATGATTCTGGTGTAGTCATGGTTCATACAAAGCAGAGCGGTTGGCCGATGTTTTCCTTTGCCCATAGTCAGTTGCAGATGTTTCTACGGACATGTATATGGTTGAGTAGAGGTATATATATTGCATTTGGATGTTATAGTTTGCTCTTTAGTTTATTTTAATCACTGTGAATATGCATGTTCTACTGACAATGACATTTTGAGCTTTATGGTTTGAAACCTGTGTCTTGGGTTGTCTGAGAGCCCTTAGTGTAAGGCAATGGCATCACCTTTCACCTTTCTCCATTCATCAATAACAATATTCTTGCTTTGTTGGTATCAGCTTTCACCTTTCTCTATTCAACCGTCTCTTCCTAATTTGGTTATGACCTTGACTTGTACTTTGACTAGTGAGATCAAGGACTCCCCCAACTTAGGCCTCTGTGTTGGATAGACTCCATGTTAACCTTGTATCTCGACTCTGGAGTGTGTGGCATATGTCACCAGATTGTTCTCCTTTAGTCCTTGAAAGCAAGTATTCCCACGAAAGCATTAGAACGCATAAATGCCATATCTAAATGGATGCAAAAAGGTCAACTACAAAAAGTGTTGCTAAACACTAATAAATAAAAAGTCTTCCGTAGCTAGTCAGTGGCCAAGGGATGAGCACTCATCCTTTGTATGATGTAAGGTCGTTTTCCCCTACAGGGCAATAGGGTGGTAACTCCATCGCACATATGGACGGTAGCGGGCAATGGTGGTATGATCGAGTCATTATCTGATGCCCGCAAAGCTATTCAAGGCACTTGCCCTTGGAGGATGGCTAGTGAAAGATAGATCCAAATGTTAACTGCTAAATCTTAAATGTTAAATGTGCAAAAATCTGGCAAGAAATTAAATGCAAAAAGGATGCTTGTCTAGAGTCTACTGGAAGCCTTCCAAGCACTCTACCCATTTGTGAGGCACCGCCATTCCCTAGTGTCTTCTATCCTACATATGTCTAAGTGGTTCCCTTTTCCCTTATTGCAAAGAGATCACAATGTCGAGGTTATCGAGTCAATTCCCATTATCCTAGCCTTGTTTCTTCCACCTCACCCATCCTAGCAGTTTGCCTAAGTCTGTGAGTGAGCATATGTTGGGGCTTCATGAAAAACTCTATGGTTTCTCCGACACAGGTACATTATGATTGGATTATTGTGGCCATTGTTGTGTATTTCATGTTTTAGTCTGGTTATTGACATAAACGTGTGAGCATTATTCATCCAATGTGCATGTAGGATTATCCAGATTATTGCTCAGCCTTCTGTTTGAGTATTTTGACTTGGTCAACACGTTTCTCGAGGCAGTGACTGCAGTGTTCGAGATTGTACATTTGTTCTCTAGATGTATCCAGTAAACCGTTTCCATGCTCAATTTTTGGTTTTTGGCCATTATATAACAGTTCCATGGATTATTATTATTATTATGGCCATATTTTATTCACTAGATGTGGTGTTGGGATTCATATGGATATTTTGGTGGACATATGTGGTATGAGTAGTCACTATTGATGGATTTGAGGTCTTTGATATTGTTGGTGCACTCAAATGTGGATTTTGGGCAAAGGAAGTGGACTTATTGATGTTTGTATCCTCCCGCATGATGAATGGACAATTTTATTCACAAAATATGACCATGGCTTCACTAGGAAAATCGATTTGGATAATGTGAGTGAAGAAATGACTTAAGGATGATTGATTATGATGAAATGAGGCTCTACTTGTATGTTCCGTGGATTATCTTCGTTAGAGGAGGACTTCACATGTTGCAACCTTGGTTCTAGGGAGGACATCTTCCTTCATGGGGCGCACTTTATGATTGATCATTTGATGTATATCATGTTATGTTGTTATATCATTGTAAAAGGTGGGCACCTAGGACGATTTATGCCCCTAGTGCCCCCCTTCTTATGTTGCCCCATGTTATATCATGATGTTATGTTGTACTTGCTTTTCCTAAGGCGTTATTGGGCAAAAGTGCGCCCCCCCTTTATGACTTAGTCATTGATCCATGTAATGTAAAAATAAAAGGATCTCCATCGTTGATGATATCCATTGTATCTTTAAATCTCAACTACTCATTCAAAAAGTGGTTAGGGTTTTGGTCTCTTTCGGATCTATTTAAGAGAGAGGACCCCCTTATTGTAAAGGGACTTTTGGCTCTAGATTCTTGGAATAGAAAAAATATTTTGTGATCCAACACTTGTGTTTTTGTGGATGAATGTTGAATATGGTGACTGAAGCTAGCTTTTTCTTGCATTGAAAGATCTTTGTGATAGCTCTCGTATCTTTTGGATCCAATTTTTGATTGCAAACAGGGAGGTCGATTTGAAGAGGGGCGCACTTGTTGAGGGGACTCGACTTTCTCTTCTCTCTCGGATCTTGGTTCAACAGGGAGTACTTTTTGTTGTTCGCCGAGATGCACACCAGCAGCAGAAATCTTTCGAAAGCTGACTCCTCACTACAAGTGGGAGAAGTGTGGCCTTGGGGGCAAGCAATGAGCTAGGTACTATCACCTGAATCCCAGCTCCTCCGTTTAGGCTAACTCCTAACGAAGCCAAGGGGGGTTGTCCCTAACAAAGAGTTTTCTATGGCTCTTGTGTTTTAAGTGTTTTTAAATGATGGAATGATGCGGATGGGTATTGTTTAGGAGTTTTTTAATGAGATCACAGTTTATAAAAGTGAGATGAACACAAGATAAAAAGCAATCCATGTTGCGATCACAGGACACAAGATTTAGAGATAAACAATACAATGAAGACTTGTGAAATAAGATAGCATCCACAGATAAATAACTTAGACAAATTCCAATGGACAAATGGCCCAGATTAATGGTGATGCATAAAAGTTCAAATAGACCAGTGCCAAATGGAGTCAAATATACGAAGTGCTTGGGGATGCTGAAAATACAAGTCTCAGAATAATGTTATGCAAATTATCTTGGTTGATTTTATGAGTTTTAGTGATCTTGATTATTAAGGCTAAGAAAGCAAGGTATATGTCCAACCGGAAAAGTATACCTTCAGGGGTTCCCCTTGGTGACCCGACAGACCATCCAGTATTCTAGGCTAGGTGTCCAAGGAACTTAACCAACAAGCTAGAACTCTATGACAACGGTGATTTCAGGCGCCACCAGTAAGAATTTGCCCACTACCTGTGTATTTCTCGAAACAACGTCGGTTCGTTGGTTATGGGGGTGAAGATTTTATTATGGTTATTGTTATCACACAATCTCTAGCTGTTTATGGTAGATATCCCAATAGGGACGGTAGAGGATACAACTAGGAAGGTGTAACCGGCAATAGCTAGGTCCTCCGCTCAAATGAACGGAAGTCACACCGGAGAAGGCTATTGTCACTTTAGACGAGGCACTTGGCCAAATCAAGGGGGAGACCCTGCTCAACCAGTGATGGTTGAGAGACAACAAATACACCCAAACATAGAAAGATGAGAAATGAAAGCAAGGAGTGAGTGGAAATGAGCTCCTTGTGTTTGATTTCAGCCAATAAATGGACAGAAGCAGTAAAATGAGAGTGATGAGACAAGTGACCAGCAATCGGAAATAGTTAAAGACCAAGATTATAACAAGGTTTGTATGGCTGAAATGATTAAGGGAGATGTAAAAATAGAAGTGATGTGCTATAATGAATTGCCCAGGGAAATGTTTGAATAATGAGTCAAGTGGACCTAGGGCAGCAAGAAAATGACGTTTATGATCACTTCTAGAAGATGGTACTTGATTTCCTATGGTAAACTGACAATAGAAATCCAAATCAGAAGTACCCAGAACCCCAAATCAACCCAATTAAACGGCAAGAGAAAAACGCCTAAGTGGGGCGTTTTTGCCAGGTGGACCAGTGCTAAAATTATGGGCAAATGGCGTCCAAAAGATTTGAAACTTGATTCCCTAAGGTGAAATGGCGTTCTAAGCTGGAATGAAGACTACCTAAGGTGAAATGGCTGACTGACACCTCTATAGGATTGACCATGTTGTTGACTCTAGGTGATGTGAACAACAAGGTAAAGGACATGGGAAGACAAGGATAAAGATCATGTGACCCTTTAGACAACTCGAGAAAGCGGGGTCCACTAAGGTAAGTATGCCATGACAAAACACGGGGAAGGGCGGTGCCTCACAAATGGGTATAGTGCAGGGAAACCACCACTAGTCACCTAACTAGTATCCCACAACTCACATCCGTATCCGAAGACTCTGTGAGGTTCTTTTCTAGAGCCGCCAAACTAGGTGTCCGGCAAACCGTAACTTGAGACTCTCGGGGGCAATCTTGAGCTTGTCCCTTGCTCCTCACCTTCTTGTCCCGCAGGACTAGGTGAGAAATAACCACTACCAATGCTGACATGTATAGCTGACCATAATCCATGTGTGTTCATAAACACATTGCATGGATTTTACAACGAGTTTCATACTTAGGCCTTTTTTGGCTAGATTTTACATTTACAATACAAAGGCTAGATTTTACATTTACATTTCATTTCTTCATTTCTTCATGGCCCTCTTGGGCTACATACATATCTCAAAAGATATAAACATGGCGCTCATACTGCAAAGGTAATGGGGTGCGTAATACATGCTTCAACGACAAGTGGGGAGCACCCGGTGAGGCTACACAATCCTAACTGCATTGCAACATCGGGGACAACCGACAGGAGCAAATCCCAGGTCTAACTGTGTATCTCACACACTAAAGAGCCGAGGCACAATAAACAGGGAATCATGGAAATCTCAGAGATCAGTGGGGAAAGGGGGTCATCGTGATCACAAACCAGAATCCAAGTCGGGGAAGAAGTGTTATGGATGAGTCAGATGGGTGGAGAAGGTGATAATAGTGCTAAAGTCAGCTATCGAGGGGCTAAGTGATCAAGTCTAAGCCAAGTATACAGGACATGACTCAGCGTGCATATACATAAGTCTAACCGGAGGGGTGGACTGACATCACCAAGGGCCCAAGCACATCATATCATAACCAGATCACCAAATATATCATCTCATGCAAAGTTAGTGTACTAGCAAGTATAAAGGAGTCTAATCTACAACATGAGCAATAATCAATAATATGCAATACTTGCTGCACCATATACCTGCTGTTACTGAACCTGTATCTGAGCTGGATCTTTGCTGAATCTGGGCACATAATAAACCAGCATTGTACTGTGATAATCTCGATCAGAACAAGACTAGGCAACTGTCTCAAATGGGCTTGTGTCAAAGCTTGGCAAGGAAAGGTAACCCTGTGGTAGATGGTAAGTCCAACTGTCTGTCCCCTCTGATATGTCTGCTAGGTGCAATCTGAACAAACATGCCTCATCTGAAGGCAACTGATCTCTGATCTGGAAAAAAAAGTACTGTGCGGTCCTCGGCCGCACAGTCTGCAGTATGGAAGCTGCTGCCGACATAAAATGTGATAACAGTTATCACTTGTAAGATTAACAACTCCAGTCACCCTTCTGAGTAATAATCCAACTTTTTAGGGTTGGCAGAGCATACTTGGTGGTGGAAAGCAACAAAGTAAATTTTAGAAAGGGGAATGTGAGTTTGAAGTTTTCATTAAGAGCACAAGGAAAAACTTTCTGACAGAGAGCGCTCTTGACTTCGTCTTATGACAATGTTCAAGAGGCTTATGATGCACGAAATTAAATAACTGTACTGGAAATAATGTCTAATCTACCCAAGAATCTCTTTCAAGTCAAAGACCGTACTTGGGAGAGCATGGGGGTAAGTAAAAATTGAAATAAAAGCAACTCTCCGACAAAGAGCACTCTTGATCCACTATTGGTGAGATTCAAGAGATTTCTAACTTAAGCAGTTGTATTACTTGAAAAAATGAAACTTTTTGTTAAAATAGTAAACAACTAGCAACTAAAGATGCTAAAAATGAACTACTCTAGCAATTAGTGATCTAAGAGCAAAAACGGAAACTAACTAACAACTCAACCAAGCAAAGAAGACTACAAGGCTTCCGCAAATGGGGGAAGTGAATGTGGGGGCTTAAAAACCCCACTTGCAAACTTTATTATAAGAGTACAAATGCCTTTGGGATTAAAACCCTTGGAAGGAGTTTGAGAGAAATAAACTTGGAAAATACTTGAAACAAGCTCTTAAGAGGTATTACAAAGGATAATGATTAATGATTTCTTGGTTTAGATCATCCTTTTGGTTTTTTGATGTTCTTCTTGGTTTAGACCTTTTTCTCTTCTTCTTGCTTCAAGATTTCTTGAGTTTCTCTTTCCCAAGTACCTATCACAATGATGAACTCAATAACCCATTAGCATTAGTTTGAAAATAAAAATAAAAATAAAGCTTGAAACTACCTTAGATCTACAACTTGCAAAAAACGAAACTAGATGCAACTAAAGTCTAATTATAAAAATGAAATGCAACTTTTTAATGTGAGATCTAGATGCAAATGCAAATAATAATGGTCTAGATGCAAGATCTAAAAGTAAAATGAAATGCAAGCTACTATGAACTAAGACTAGGAAAATACAAGTTACTTTTTAAAGTCTTTTGGAAGTTTTTATGAGGAAAAGGGAAGCTAACAAAAGGGAAAACGAAAAGGAGGCAAGGGTAGAGACCAAAACGAAATGAGAAGAGGCTTTAGAAGGAGGAAAAGAAAGGGCAAACCAATATGGATGAGAGGAAGTTAGGAAAGGGCTTTGAAAGGAGGAAAGACAAGAAAATGAAAGCAAAAGGAAGAGAGAAACGAAGCTAAGGTAGGAGAGACGAAAGTTAGGAGGAAAGGAATGGGACGAAAGGGAGGCAAGGATGGAAAAAGATCCAAGGACAAACGAGAGGGAAGAAGGGGCTTTGGGAGAGGACGAAAGCAAGGAGGAAGAAGGGATCCTAGAAGGCAAAAAATGAGAGGAAAGGAGGCCCAAAAACGAAATCAAGGGTGTTCTAGGGCTTCCAAAGTAGCAAGTAACCAAGTTTGATGTAGTTTTTGTAATAGCTTGATGGATGAGGCAAGAAAGATCGAAATTGCTTGAAACCCTGCAAACAAAAGACCATCAACAATAGAGTTCGTGCATAGTGAAGGTATTAGATGCCAAAATCTTCTACTAGATGCAACCCCTAAAGACACAAACACTCAATAACAATTTGATTAGAAGCCTAAGTACTAGATTGTTAGTCTTCAATAAGCATACAATAATCAAAATTGAAATCAAAGAGTAGGGTGAAAGAGATATAACGTCATCATAGAATGAAGACACAATGCCAAGAGCCAGTGCAAGTGACCTCCAAAGTCGAAAATATTTTATTAACAAAGAATGCTTACAATTTCACTAGAGTTTCTATGCCCAATTCTCCATATCAAGAGTGCCCAAAGGCATGCTCTTTATACAAAACTAGAAGGCTAAAACCCTAATTCGAATTGGCTTGAAGAGAGCCAAATAACACTTGACATAAATTCGAAATTCCAATCAATAATCAATCTAATGGTGGCTTGGAGTGATATCCCTTCATTAGACTTGAGTTTGAAGTAAATGAGGATGGGGAGGTGGCCTCCTCCTTGGCAAGTTGCCCCCCATTCCATCTTTGGAAGCTTCACCATCCACACATGTAATGCCAAGTGTAATACTCGTGATCCAAGGGAGATATACGTGAGCTCTTGAAGGAGATACGTGAGCCCACAAGGGATATGCATGAGCTTGTGTAGGAGACCAAGCTATGAGTTATAATCAATGCAACTCGTTTATAATGGGAGCCAAGCCCATGACGTGGCCACAATCCAAGGAGGGCGCCCACCTTTGTCATTAATACATCTCAACAATCCATTAAACAAATGACACATCACCAAATCGAATTTTGCATAAAGGAGGGCAAATTCTTTTGAAGGAGATCTCTTGTAGTGATTGGATAGCTGATTGGAGTTGAATGGAATCTTCATTAATGCCCAGTGCCATGGTAATTAGCCTTTTATTTTAATCCATTTGGATTAAATCTGAGAGAATTGGACTATCTCCAATTATTAATTTTTTGATTTAATTAATTATTAATTAAGTGGCCAAATGACGATCCAAAACTTAGGATAATGGTGCCCGGGGTCGAAGTGTGAATTTTGGCTTAGGAATTAAGCCTTCAATCACTGAAAAACACCCATGGGCGACTGACATATTACAAATTGAATTTTTCCATTTAAACTATGGAAAAATTAATTATTAAAAGATAATTAAAAATAAAATAATTAACTGTCCAACGCGTCCGGTAAATTTTTTTCGAACAACGTTTGAAAACCACTACAAACCTAGGAAATGACCACCGACTTGACTCATAGTGTCTAGTAGGTTCATATTCATCAGTTGGACTCTAATAATGCCCCATGGCCAGAATCTCAAAATCGGGCATTCCAGCTTTGGAGGAAGCGGGAGAAAACCTTGTCAATTATATCTTGGCTGAAGGCAAAGTATAATTGATCAGGGTAAAAAACTCCCTGGAATACCTTAGTTGATAAACCAGTCATGGGTGACCGAGTCACTCAAATCCTACTAGTACACTTTATTACAAAAAACCCCGTGGGGCATGGTCATTTCAAGACAAACAACAAACTGACTAGCCAAAACTGGCTAGGCATAAAGGATGGATCTTCTGATACACTGGAACACAAACACTTATCATGTTTGTCATATGGCGGCTCTTCAGATAATTAAGTTGGTAACACTTTTGTCATATGATCATTTACTCTCTTATTATTTGTCTCTCGCTTGTTATCATCCATTCTTCTTGCATTTCTCATTGAATCTCATGTGTTGTGCCGGAAAGGAGGGATGCACTTGGTTCTTTGGGCGTTTTACTTGGACGTGGGCTCACAAAAAATTCAGTTGATCTTGTTGGGGTTAGTCTTCATCATACGACAAGCTTCTACAAACACCAATTAAGTGATTGCAAGTGTTTTTATTCTATTTTATTTCTCTATCCATTAATCATCAATTAAATCTACTTAAAACCTTAAAGCTAAAAAATATAAAAATTCTCTAGGTCACACAACTTGGTTTCTTGGTAAATCCTTTCTGGGTTTTTACACTCTTCCTTAACTTGGAGAGGGTTCTCAAGGGCATCACCCTTTGTGGACTCCAACTGCCCAATCCAACAGGCATTGATCCTTAGGCAATTCACCCTCCTTGGTTATGCTCATCTTTTGGTTATTTCGCGATCCGGGTATTGCTTGTATCCTTTGATATTGTTAGATCTATCATCAAGCCATCTCATCCAAGTGTTAGAAAGCCCTGACTCACCCTCAATCTACTACTTTGGAAATTTCACCAAGATTTAACCTTAATCCCCCCAATGTAGTAGCTTTGATCATTTAGTCTAACACTAAGATCCTAGATCCTTCATTAAACTCCTAAGTCACTAAATTAAACACATCAGGTTGATAATTAACTCATCCTAAGCCTCTCAAATCGAATAAAACCCAAATAGTGGCTTTACTCAGATCTAGGGTTTCATCAACTACTCACCTTACGAACTCTACTTGCCTAGTTTGATCTGGTAATTTAACTTAGATCAGGGTCTCCCCCTTTGTCACTTGGGGCTTTCAGTGGCATAAAGCAAAGAGTGTCTCGATTGGCATGACAATCGATCCATTCGGGGATCGAGACCCTCTTAGGTCTCCTCTTTGGTTGCTGGCTCCTCTGACATCCTGAATAGGATCATTCGATAGGGGCAACTATAAGTTGTGTGATAACAAGTATCTTGGATTGGTGACCCTAGACCACAAATGACCACTATTGAGTGACAACCTAGTGACAAAATGAGTGATTATATGTACACACCAGGTTTGAAATATATTTTTGAAGTGCAAGATTCGGTAGTAGAGAGATTTAACACAAGTCTAGGGTGAAATTAGTGATAGGTGTTTATGACTGAAATTCTACCCTATGGGGAATTTAGCTCTATAAATCAAGAATATCTAAGGCAAAAAATTACAAGGCTTTGGTGGCTATCCTATTAGTAAAAAAAATGCTTGGGAAAATGATTAGACAATTGACAAACATCCCCAAGCAAAAGAAACAAGTCATATGCACTCAAAATTAGCAGTCACCAAGCAAAGGGGATGCACATCAAAATAAGCCAGTGCCTAATCCTAGGGAAAATGGAGTCGAACAAGCAAGAAAAATAGTCCCCAAGGGTTTTAGACCAAGATTAAAAATACCCAAATGCTGATTTTAACTAATTATAAGAGAAAGACTTGCCGAAATTTATATGGATTTAGTTGGTTAATGATTTAAACTGAGTAGTGGGTAGAAAATGAAACCGAGAGAAAATAGTTGAAGTACTTATCCGGTATCGGGAGTAATGGATTATTTGATGAAGATATGCACCACAAAGATCAAATAGAGAAGCGTTGATGAAGTTCCAGCTTGAGAAAATAATGCCCAAGTCCACCAATGTGCCCCTTGTCCCTGCCAAACAAGAGAAATAAATCAGTATGAGTGGGCAAGAAAAATGAGCAATGACAAGATACAAATGTGATGAAGAAATGCTTGACATAAGCAGTAGAAGCACTCCTTATTAAAATACAATGCGGAGAATGGAGCAAGAATGGCTTCCAAGTGGTCTGCCCCTCTCCAAGACTTCTTCCCTGCAAAATAGTGGTAAAAAAAATGTACCGGAACCACAACGAATATTCTCTAATGCATTGGAGAAACAATGCCAATCATCTCCTCAAACATTCATCCCCAAGTACACATGTATTCGACCGGAAGAAATTTCTCTCTAGTCACTTCTCCGAAGAGCCAATAGTCTCTACAAATGAGTTGAATCTCTCTTAAATAGATTAAATCCTCTAAATCAAATCCATGGTTGAAATGTCATTTCAAATTACATTACGTTTGCATAGCGAAGTGAGTGGGGCCATTTTTCCCTAGTGCGCCCCTCTCTAGTGAGATGACATAACATATAAGTGATACAACATGAGTGGGGTCACCAATGAGGTGTCTCTAGGCCGTTTTAGCCCCCAAGGCCCCATTACAAGTGATAAATATAACAGTGATAACCATACATAAGAGTTGGAGCAAGCAAGTGCGCCTCCCATGAGCCAAGTGTGCCCTCTCTAGGAGATGGACCACATGTGGACCCCATCTCAAGTGATAATCTCATGTAATAAGGTCCAAAAGTATAGTAAAATCACCCGATGCCATTAGTTGTCCAAACATCAGCCACTTTGATAATTTTGCTTAGTCCATGGTTATTTTATTTTATTTTATTATGCTGGTATATATGGTTGAAGCTGTAATCTGCTAAAATTGGTCATTTCCCTTGCCCAGAACCTTGAACCAACTACACCAATGAGATCAAAGACCTCAAATCCGCTGATAATGGTCACAAGCACCAAAGGAATCCATCAAATATCCATTGTATAGCCCAATCCATGCTCAAACCATTAAAACAATGCCCTAATAACCAATAATAATTAAAAATATCTCAAATCAAAGCATATTATGGCCAACTGATGCATGGAGTCATGTAAGGGACCCCAAAGGATGTCAAAAAACCAAAATTGCAACTCTGTATCCAAAGTTGCTCGAGACCCTATATTTGGCTTGGCCAAACAGGTTTGACCAAGTCAAACTGGTCAAAATAATGACAACTGCTGAAAATTTAATTCCCTGCATGCACCATAAGATGAAATAGGCTTCCTTATTTATATTAGTATACTAACTACAACAATAAGTAACAAGTTATGGTGATCAATCATAAAACATTGCATAAAACTGGCATAAGTTAGGGTGACCACATCACCTTTTCTTGAAGCCTCCGAAGTATGCACATTTATAAACTTGGTCAGATCGCTAGCCATGAGTGAGGTGGATAAAACAAGGTTTAAAGATAATAGGGAGTGATTGGGACTTTGATAATGTGACCTTTTGGATAAGCATGGGGAAATAGGGGACCACAGCGACATATGCACACTAGAGAACAATAGGGGACGGAGGTGTCTCACAAATGTAATAAAGTGCTTGGGAAACCACCACTAACCTCTAACATGCAACCTGCAACTCACATCCAACCCTGCCTTAGGCTCCCTGAGGATCTTTTCTCGAACCCCTATGTTAAGTACACAGGTGACTGTAATGTGGTGAGGTTCTAGGGGACACTTAGAATCAGCTATTCCTTGCTCCGTCTCACATCCATTCCCCTTTTGTGACTCCGTGAGGAATAACCATTACATTTGTATCTTATGTGGCCAAACAATCATTTTGATTTAGCAATTGTTCCAAATCTGCTTGGCCCTTTTTCATTTAATTTCATATTAGCCTTTTTGGCTTGATTTAATTTTCGTTAGCCCTTTTGGCTTTATTTAATGGTGGCATGATTGGAAGCTTCAAGGACAAATTGGTGAAGCAAGCTAGAAGCTTGATTCTAGAACCCCCATGAAGATGAAGGAAGTCTTATATGTACCAGGTTTGAAGAAGAATTTATTTTCTATCTCAACATTAGATAAGAAAGGATATAGGGTTGCCTTCATAGATGGACAAGTACTTATGTGGCCCAAAGGAAAATCAGTTGAAGATGCAGTTGTCATTGGTGAAGAAGAAGGCAACTTATATAAACTCAAGGGACATTGAGAAACAACCCTTGTTCATGAGACCACTAGCTCGGGTGAACTATGGCATAGGAGGCTTGCTCACATCAACTACAAACCACTACCTCATGTGAGCAAAGTAGTGATAGGATTACCAGATTTGAAGATTGATCATGAAGGCATTTGCAAAGGATGTGCAAAAGGTAAGAATATCAAGAATCCATTTCCGAAAAGTGAGACAAAAACTAAAGGTACGTTGGAATTAATCCACTAGATGTATGTGGTCCAATGCCCTCCACTTCTTTGAGTGGTTATGAATATTATGTTACATTTATTGATGACTATTCAAGAAAGACATGGATATATTTCTTGAAAGCAAAGGATGAAGTATTTGGAAAATTCAAGGAATTCAAAGCCTTGATAGAGAATCATTCAGGAAAGAAAATCAAGACACTTGGAACTGATAATGGTGGAGAATATACTTCAAAAGATTTTGAAGCCTTCTGTAAGGAAGCTGAAATCAAGAGGGAACTAACTACTCCCTACAATCCTCAACAAAATGGTGTTGCGGAAAGAAAGAATAGAACCATTATGGAAGCAATGAAGACAATGATACATGATCAAGATCTTCCAATGCATCTATGGGCTGAAGCAACAAGGATGATAGTTTATGTACAAAATAGATTATCCCATAGTGCTCTTGGATTCAAGACTCCAAAAGAAATGTTCACAGGGAAGAAGCCCGAGGTAAGCCACCTCAAGATATTTGGTTGCCCAGTATATGTTCACATCCGAAAAGAAAAGAGAACCAAGTTGGACCCTTCCGGAAAGAAGGGAATATTTGTTGGATATTGTGAAGAATCCAAAGCCTTCAGGATATACATTCCTGGATTCCATCACATAGAGATTAGTAGAGTTGTGACATTTGATGAAGAAGCATTTCTCAAGAGATCCAGAAAGTGCCAGTATGAAGAAGTATATGAAGAATATATACCGCCCAGGAATGTAGAAGCTGCACCCTCCCCTGAAAATGAAACACCAGAAGACCATGATATTCTAGAACCTCAAGAACCCCCTACTATGAATATATCAAGAAAAAGGAAGCCTACTTGGGCAAGATAAATTATACAAGAAGCAGAGAAGTATGGAGGTCCAGAAAGCTCCACAAGAGTAAGTAAGAAGCCAAAGCCATTTTCCAATTATGTGGCTTTGATGCGTGATCTTGTAGATCAAGAACCCACTAGTTATGAAGAAGCTATACAGAAGAAAGAATGGGTAGAAGCAATGATGGAAGAAAGTAATCAATAATGAAGAATGATGTTTGGGATATAGTTCCCAAACCAGAAGGCAAAAGTGTGGGATCTTCCAAATGGATATACAAGATAAAACATGTAGCTGATGGAAGTATTGAGAAATACAAGGCAAGGTTTGTGGCCAGAGGATTCTCTCAGAAAGAGGTAATTGATTATGAAGAGAGATTTGCACCAGTAGCAAGGTACACCTCCATTAGAACCATCATGGCACTTGCATCCATGATGAAGTGGAGTTTACACCAGATGGATGTGAAGACAACATTTCTAAATGGTGTGATTGAGGAAGAGGTGTACATAGAGCAGCCAAAAGGATTTGAAATTGAAGACAGAAAGACTCACGTATGCAAGCTAAAGAAGGCTCTGTATGGATTGAAGCAAGCTCCCAGAACTTGGTATGGAAGAATTGATAGTTTCTTGACGAGCTTGGGCTTTACCAAAAGTAAAGTTGACCCTAACCTTTACTTCAAGGTTATGGATGATGAACGTATCATATTATTGCTGTATGGGGATGATCTATTTCTGACAGGAAATGAGAAACAGATTGTATAGTGCAAGAAGAAGCTCGCTGAAGAATTTGAGATGAAAGACCTTGGATTGATGCACCATTTTCTAGGTCTGGAAGTATGGCAGAGCCCAGAGTGAATCTTTCTCAAGCAGGGAAAGTATGTTGTGGAAATCCTAAAGAGATTTGCTATGTTGGAATGTAAAGCCATGGCCACACCCATGGATACCAACCTGAAGTTGTTAGCTGATGAATCGTCAGAGTTAGTGGATGTGACTCAGTACAGATAGATCATTGGGTCATTGATGTATCTAACGAATACCAAGCCAGATATATGCTTTGCTGTGAACACCCTGATTCAGTATCTAGTTGAGCCTAGACGTGTTCACTTGGTAGCTGCAAAGCATGTACATGATGAAGTACCTGAAAGGTACGATAGACTTTGGTCTATACTATGCTGGAGATCATGACTATAGACTGTATGGTTATATAGATGCAGATTGGGCTGGAAGTGTCTCAGACAGGAAGCGCACCTCAGGTGGATGTTATTGTCTGGGATCAACCATGATCTCATGGTTCAATAGGAAGTAGTCTATTGTTGCTCTCAACATAGCTGAAGCAGAGTATATAGCATCTTGTTCTGCTAGTTGTGAAGCCATATGGCTTCGAAAAATGATGTCAGGTCTATTTGATTTGGAGTTGGATACCACGGTGATTCTATGTGACAACCAGAGTTGTATAAAGATGACGGAGAACCCAGTGTTCCATGACAAGTCAAAACACATAGAAATCTGGTATTTTTATATACGAGATATGGTACAGAAGGGAGCTATAAAGCTCCAGTATGTGAGCACTGATGAGCAAGTTGCTGATGTGTTGACTAAGCCTCTGTCTTGAGTAAAGTTTGAGTATTTCCGAGACACGCTTGGTGTGGTTGGAAAGGACCTTCCTCGAAAGGGGGAGCAGTGCTGATGTTGATGATGATGTTACAGTGGGATTGTATAATCCTTGGATACATGTCCTAAAAGGATCCGTAGACCCTTGTCTCCGAGAAAGATGTTGATGATGTTGCAGTGGGATTGTATCATCCCTGGACACATGTCCTAAAAGGATCCGTAGACCCTTGTCTCCGAGAAAGATGTTGATGATGTTGCAGTGGGATTGTATCATCCCTGGACACATGTCCTAAAAGGATCCATAGACTCTTGTCTCCGAGAATGTGATGATGATGTTGTATTGGTAAATCCTAGATTTGATCTAGGCCACATCCAATATGAAAAAGGACTGGCATTGTGGTTGGGATTATATCTTCGTTGGACCTTAGTCCTAAAGTGATTCGGAGACCTTTGTCCCCAAGAATGTGGTTGGAGTGTATCTTCCTTGGACCTTAGTCCTAAAGTTATCCGAAGACTTCTGTCCTCGATAATGTGGATAGGATTGCATCATCATTGGACTTATGTCCTAAAGTGAGAGGGACTGATCATCCCGTAATTGGATTAGGATTGCATCATCCCTAACATTATGTCCTAAAGTGAGATGGATTGATCATCCCGTAATTGTATCAGGATTGCATCATCCTTGGCATTATGTCGTAAAGTGAGAGGGACTGATCATCCCGTAATTGGATCAGGATTGCATCATCCTTGGCATTATGTCCTAAAGTGAGAGGGATTGATCATCCCGTAATTGGATCATGTGTGTTGCAGGTTATGTTGCTATGATGATGTTGTCGATCGAAAGATCAAGATGATGATGTTGTTGTTGATCGAAAAATCCAGATGTTGATGCTGTAGACGATCGAGTGATTGAGTGCTGCAAAAGATGAAGGCTCGGTACTGTAGAAGATGATGCTCCAGTATTGAAGATGTTGAAGATGTACCAATAGCTGTTCCAATTGCTGATGATGTTGAAGAAAACTTTCGATGATTTATAGATGTATCACCATGATGCTGTTGATGATGCTCTCTCTCCTTGCTCCTTCAGTTGATGTTGCTGTTGTCAATAGAATACCCTTCTCGTTAAGGGGGAGTGTTGAAATATTGTAACTTCGAAGAATATTCTATTTGTATTTTATTATTATTATTTATTCGGAGATGTTTTATTCTTCTGTCGGGATGTCATTATTGTATTTGATTATGTAAAGTCATTGAGGTAAATCCTCCCTTCTAAGTCGGGGGCAATAGATCCCCCTTGAGTCATTTGTAATGGGGTATTTAAGTCCCCTAGAGAAGTCGGCTCAGTCAGCATTAGGGTAAATTTGTTGGGGCCGACCTAGTTAGGGAGAAAGTCAAGTGAAAAATAAAGTATAAATAGAGGTGTTGTGTTCCTCATTTAAACAGAGACTCACTTGTGGATTGCGCATAGGAGAGAGAGAGAGAGATATCTGCAAAGGAGAAGGAGCTCTTGTTTGGGGATTTCATCTTTGTATTTTTTGATCATCTATATTGAGGATGTTTTGCTGGGTTTTCTACCCCATGAGGGTTTCCCAGGGTAAATATGTGTCTATCTTGTGATTGTGTTTCTTTCAGTGATCCTTATTATGCTCTTGTTGTGAATTTGATCTAAACTTAACAAACACAACTCTATAAGTTAGTAGAATAGTTATTCTAGACTATATATATATATATATATATATATAGCATCAGTTTGCAACAGAGAAAAATTGTATATATATATATATATATATATATATATATATATTATTGTTGGGATTTTGGTATAGTGTTGTGTACTTGAACTACAGAGTTTTCTGTTATGCTGCAAGAGTTATTCTTTCTGCATTTCTTATGTTCGATATGATTACAATTTATTATTGCATTAAGAATTGTGAAGCTCATTTTTATAGCAACATATTACATGATAACTAATTCGTAGAAAATCATTGTTTTCTTTTTGTTTATCTCATTATTGTTTTTCAAGGGGTGCATCACTAATTTTTTTATGTTCATACAGAGACTCAGTGACACCGATTGCTTTGTTAGAGTTGAGGAGTCTGCTAGTGTACTTGGTGGGACAAATTCAATTTCGTATTTATTGCTATTCTATAAGGTCGGCCGTTCTCAAAGATGATGCTAAAGTTTCTCGGTATGTCTTTGGTTCATCTACCTTTATTTTATATGCTGTTTTTTTGAAAATATCATGTGTATTCAATGAGATTCAATGTTTCCTTTAATGTGTTTTTTTTAAGTGGTACTTGAGTTTCAAAAGAAACATTGTCTTGTCCTGTCGCTTGTCAATAAGAGGTTGAAATATGTGTCAGAGTGAAGAAGTTTTGCAGTTCTACAAGATGGGGCTCGAGATTTAAAATCTTGAGGAAATAATCATCTGATTGTATTAAAATATATGGATTCTATGACATGCAATTAGAATAAATAATGTTTTAAGTTTTGAGTAGGGCTTGCCAAACATCAAAAGAAAATGTCGTTGTGGTCTATTTATTTATTACTTATAAAAATAATTTAGGATATTGAGAACAAGTGCAGAAATTGCCATGAATATTTGACTATCGTTTAGTATGGTGTAATGGCCAATCATAAGCCTAAATCTAATGAAGCTTGTTTATTTTCTTTTGTTTCTTGTTTGTAACACAAGTCTTTAAGTTATTCACAACTTAGTTTATCACTTCCACTCATTTTGAGGATGATACCCAGGATAAATGCCTAGAGTTTTAAGGGCACAAGGCCAAGTCAACAACCGTACTCGAAGTCAATACAACAATATATTCATTAGGAATTCATTGTGTCACTTAAGGGAATAGAATGTGGGTGGAAAGGATAACACTTATCCCACAACCACTTGGGCTAAACTTTATATATATATATAATTTGACTCGTTTAACATGGTATAATAGCCAATTCATAAACCTAAATCTAATGAAACTAGTCTTGAAAAAACACAATCATTAATCTTATTCTAATTAGGTAATGCTAGTTAATCTCAAACAAGTTCATTTCGTTATGCACTCATTCCTTCTTCGTGTTTTCTTTAACTAATGGCTCTCAGCAATAAATGATTTATATTGACTTTAAGGTTTACCTTCATTATGTGTTGTTATTACAAACGTTCATTATACTCTGGTCTCAATATCCATGCTGAAAGGATGTTTGACGAATGATGTATGGGAAAGCCACAGATCTCAATTTAGGAACAAATGTTTGTGATATGATCACAAACAACATCTGATCAATGTAGCATGCCTTGTTGAAATACCATTAATGAAATACCATGGGTTGGAAGGAAATACCATGGGCCTGTTGGATTTTAATGTAGCAGTATAACTTTAATTATTTGCAGCGGAAACAAAAATAGGATCACTGAAAGATAAGCATGCACAGAAACAAAGAGACACAATGATTTTATCTTGGGAAACCCTTTTACACGAAGGAAGAAAACCCAGCAACCTTTCTTATGTAGAGAATCAGTTCAAGATACAAAGTACATCAGATCACAGAGTAATGACATAGACAAACCAAAGAAGAATCTCTCCAAAGATGGCGAACCCAAGAATAGTCTTTTACTGCAGCCTTTGTCCTTCTTCTTCTGTTGTTGCGCATTTGTTTAGGAGAGCAAATTACTTGGTGGTGAAATGAGTGAGATGTCACTTCTATTTATACTTGTTTTCATGTCTTGCATAATCATGAAATTCAATCAAATCATATTGACATTTCAATGCACTATCAATCTTCAATGCATAATGACACAGTGCACACAGTCATGTAACTACTCATGAAGGTTTAACATCTTAGCCAATGCGACGACACCCATCCATATCCCAAACACACTCGATAACTATCTGGATGCCTTCCATCTCCACCAGAACATACTATCAAGAGCGTGCATTGCTCTCAGCATGTTAGAAAAGAGGTTTCATCCTAGACTAGCTCCACCAAGGGGCTCATGGGTTGCTGTGCAGCAGTATAGGCTATTTACTCAACATAACATGCACTATATGAGCCTACTGCTCATCAATCTCAGTCATATATAAATGCATTAAAGAAATGTGTATTATAAGCACATCATGAGCCTATTGTTCAGTGCACAATTTATGAATGTATTGCATAATCAGATCACAAAATATTATTACTCAAAACATTAAATACTTAACTTTTATTGTTGATTTCCTTTTGAGGATTGAACAGCTGGAATAGGAGCCTCTTCCTCCTCTCTGTTCATCTCCCTCTTGTTCCTTGCCTCCTTGCAAAGATCTCTGAAGTCCTTCCTGTAATACAGAATCTCTGTCTGTGTGCCTGGAGGCATCACCGTCTACCATCTATGTATCACTGTCCCCAGGGATAGTATTTGGAGACAAATAAATATCCCTTCCAGATATTATTTGCAATTTCATGTTTTTCTTTGTCTTTTTCTGTGGTAGATCCTCATTCAGCATTGTCTTCAGCAAAATAAGTATGTCTGTTTGAAGGAAGACAACCAATGGAATGAAGTGTAGACTGAAGTCGTTCTACTTTCTCCTTTTCACTCTGTGCTTTTTGAAGCACATACATGTCCAAAGTCTTCATTAATAACATTTTCTCGTGGGAATATTGCTTTGCACTACTCTGTGGATGGTGCACTCCATTAATAGTCCTAGTGTTGATCATCTTAAAATAAAATTCATCGGGGTTTCTAGATGCAGTTTTCCGTTGAAGACTTTAGATGTTTTCTTTCTTCTTCTGATATTCACGAGCCCTAAATACATAGCCCTTGTGTTTTTCTTGTAGCCCAAATTTACTCGTTGCAGCCAGCTGGGCACGTTGCTTGTGAGTCCTCCACTTTACAACATTTCTTAACGATAACATAATTGAAAACTAGATAACATAAATTTCAATCAGTGGAGTCTTTGGAAGTGTAACGCTCAACTTCCTCATGCCTGTGCATTGTTCAGCCCTCTACTGACTCAAGAAGCTCTTCGTGAGTTCTAAGAAATCCTTCTTGATGCCTTTGCTATGCAAACCGTGCCACCATCAAATATATCCAGTCGATTTATTCATGAAGATCGCAAGAGGTATTTGTGGAGCCGTCGATCTTACCTTCACCAGGCCGTAAATGAGATATCCTAGTCTCAGTAGTTTTGTCTGGATTAGGGCCCATGGGGTGAACAAGAAAAAGGTATTCATAGATCGAGTTTAATGAGTAATGAGATTCACAAATTGAAAATTCGTGAGTATATGATCCATTAGACTAAAGAATTAAGAGTCAAGTTTCTATATGAGCTGCCATTTCCAGTTCTGTCCGAGTCCGCATGATGATCGTGTAGCAGTAGAGCCACGAGGAACGGGCTTGAGACGTTCGCATATCGCATTCAACAATTTGATCATCAATATTCTCGACCAAATCTAAGCAGGGATGATACTTCACATTACGTCTGAGATCCTTCTCATAGGCCGAAACTGGAAGCTGGTCACCATCTGCAATTAAAAATTTGTTAAACACCGAGAGTGTGAGTGATTGGTGGACTAATCTCAATGGCCATGAGGGCGAGCATGTCAAGGTTTCCAAGCGAGGCAGAGGCACATGAGAAAGGGGGGTCTACCTATGAGGGATTTTTGTAACTCCCTTCGATATGGGCACCCTTGCTTATGGCACCGACAGAGACCTCCTCCCTTGCTGCGAGAACTGTTGGGCCTACTTAAATGCCCTCTGCGAGGTGGAATAGTGGGCGTGGAACTGTTTCCTCTGCGGCACCGTTAAGGGCCTCTTTGCCTAAATGGCTGCCCACTATTCCCTTCCTCAATCTTTCCACGAGCTCACCTTCTCCTTCGTCGATTTGGAACTCTGTGAGATGAGGAGATGCAGGCTGAGTTTGCATGGATAACTCTTGCGCGGTCAAGGAAACTCAGATCCGCTTGAGTCCAAACTTTCATGGCTAATGCATTGCTGGCTAATTGCTATCTTTTCAGAACTGCTCTGATTCCATGTTAGATTTTAATGTAGTAGTATAACTTTAATTATTCGCAGCAGAAATAAAAATAGGATCATTGAAAGATAACCATGCACAGAAACAAAGAGGCACAAAGATTTTATCCTAGGAAACCTTTCTACACAAAGAAAGTGTTATCACACAACTTGGAGTTGTCCCTAGTGGTATCCCATCTAGGATGGTAGAGGAGACAGACAACTAAAGAGGTGACCCAAGAGATGATACGGTTCCCAATGCAAGGTGGGAGTCATGTCAACCGTGGCACTCTTCACTTTAGATCTAGATAAATCAAGACCTAGGGGGAGACCCTACTACCAATCAAAGATGATTGGACCCAAACAAAGGTTCCTAGTGATGAGTAAATGGTAAGTTACGGAAACCAATGCAAGGTAAAGTGGACCTAGAAATTAAAGTATGGTTGAAGGTGGTTTGAGAGATGATTAGTGTGTCAACCAATCTATGATTTAGGCCACATGATGAGCTAAAAAGACAAGATCTAGTACCATGTGTTACACAAGTGGGACCCACTTCCTTGGGATATGTGAATGGCTCAAATGGGACCCACAAGGTGGAATTTAAGGGATGAAATTGGTACTAAGGGGTATGTAGTGAGTAGATCTATGGATCTAAGTTAAAATTAGGAATACCCACATATGGGATCTAAGGTTTGACACAATTCCCAAGGAGCGCGACTTTGCTCAAGGAGGACTAGTGCCTTGTTGGATGGGTTAATGGAGTCAAAAGATATGTCAAAGTGTAGATTGGGATACCTAGTAGGCAAATCAAGTGGGCTACTTGGGATGTGATGGTTGGATTTTGCTAGATCTAGGTTTTCATGATATGACCCTAAGTGGACCACAATCCCTTAAAAGAAGGAATGCTACCCCCAAGGCAGATTGTCATAAAATGACACACTAGATATAGGTTTCAAGGTATGCTCTTTCCAAATCCATGAAAATCTCAACTACCCACGTCCTTAAAGTGGGAAAACTCAATCACCCAAGGAAGTGCGACCTTGCTCAAGGAGGGCTAAAAGGTGGGAAAAGTGTGTCAAAACAAGTCCAATGGCCACCAAATTGTAGATCCAAGTAGTTTAGGCAATGATCTATGTGGATCTTGAAAATCAAGGGGATCCAATGGCTAGATCTCCATAGATATGAGATGAGATTGAAGTGGTTCACCAAATTGATCCAAGTGGGCATAACCCCCAAAATGAGGAATGCTGCCCCCAAGGCAGAAATCAAAGAAGTGACACACTAGGGGTAGGTTATCAAGTGTGTAGATTGCAAATCAAGTGGGATCTCACCTACCCATATGCTAGATCTAACCAAACAAGCCTCACCTAAGGAAGTGCAATTTGCCTTGAAAAGTGTCAATTTTAACCCAATCACCACCAAACTATAGATCCGAATAGGCATGGATGCTATAGAGGTGGGTTTTTAATATCTTTTCAAAAGCAAGGCTAGATCTAAGTAGATCTAAGAAAAACCAAAATGAGGGTTTCAATGAATTAGGGTTTGTGACCAATGAAGGAGAATGGATGGAAATAGGCACATACCTTGTAGATCTTACCTCAATTGCTTATGGTCACCTTGCAAATTGATAGCATTCTCCTATGTGTATATTCAAGAGTGAGATCCAAGAGCTCCAACCAAAACGTCCTCCTCCAAGATAGCCAAATCGTCCTCCTCCTACAAGACAAGATCAAGTGAAACAAGCCAAGTAAGATGATTATGAAAATGATGGAAAGATGTAATAGAAAGCATCAACTATGTCACAAAGATACAATAATGATACTTCCTTTCACCAAGATCAACCCAAGAGAGACTATGTGGATCCCTCCAACAATAACCCTCAAGAAATCGCCCTCCTCTCCACCAATTCGACTTTCCTGCAAGAAAACTAGTTGTAGCACCAAAATCCACAATGATACATAGAAGAGATACTGTATACTCAAGATGCAAGAGAATCCACAAGACAAGAGAGATATGCTCCACAAAGAAATGTTCTATTCCAATATTCCAGAGCTCCAAAGGTAAGCTATACAATAGGGGGTCTCCTCCTTATATAGGATAATAAAGACCAAAACGCTATACCACTTTACAATACTACATCAAATGAGTGGTTGAGATTAAAAGATCTCAACATACAATCAATGGCTAAGATGAACCATAATAACATAACACATGGATCACTCATAAAGTGATGACGTCATAGTCTAAAAATAATCATGGAGGGTGACGTCATCCACTAGAGGGGGTAAAAGTATCAAAATCCACCTCATAATGACTAGGACATGACATATGGAGCACATGGTGGGGCTAGGAGGCATCAATCCTTACTAGCTCATCCCCAAGGCACAATAAAATAATAAAATACGTCCAAGATAAATATAAATAACCAAATCTGTCCTCAAAATCTGTGACAGACAAGCAGTAAAAGACCTCCTGTGATCGCTGTGGGCCTACCCACATGGTGAAAACTGGCTGGAAGATAGTGGGATCACCCTGGAAGACCTCTGTGAAAACCAAGTGCCAAAACCTTGCCTCAATTGCCCAAATCGAATTCCTCAGTGACCACTTTATCCCATTTTTTAACTACCTCGGTAACTGTGAAAGTGCCAAAACTGCCTCCTAGGTCATCTGCGCTGTCCACTTGAGCCCACCAGGCTCTCCAGAAGGGGGGGTAAATGGTAAAAACAAGTGGCTAGACCACCCCCTCCTCATACAACGCCCTAGGTGAACTGGCCTGTCCTGGCCCCTGCTGCTAAGGCTGGGAAATCAGCCCCAAATCTGGTCAACAAGTGTAAAACTGCATCAATCACTGTCATAAGTGCCCGGAACTGAAAGATAAGTGTCTCATTGGATCCAGAACACCCAAATCCACTAGGAATGTGTACTCATACACCATGGGTTGCCCTAATGGGCTAGCTGTAGGGTCCACCATATATGGACAGTGCATAATCTGATGATCTGAAGTAATAATAAAACCTGCTGAACTGCATCAATCATCATCTGAACCATATGTCCATCATATGGCATCATCATCAAGTATGTGGGACCATCAATCATCATCAATAGGTATATATATGGCCCACATCATCACGGATCCTAATAATATGCAACCAAGGATAAATCACATCAATAGACTAAGACATGTTTCTCTAATCATTCTCATAGCCAAGCTCAAAGTATAACATCCATACAGTGGCATTGATTAAGTTAGCATATTTCCTTTGTTATTTGAAATTACTTGCACAATAGTTTAAATGACAAACTCACCCATTGGATATGGTCAAATTGCTAGTGAAGGATGAAGGCTAGGAACAAGGTTGGGCCAAGGGGTTGACTTGTCTTACTCAACTCAAAAATACTTTGAACTGGGAGAAGGGGAAAACTACAAACTCTGTGCTGGACAAAATAACACAGGGGATGGATGTGCCTCACAAATGGATAAGTTGTTTAGAGAGTGCTTATTCAACTTAGGCATCATGTCTACATCAAGTTGATCTAGGTTCATTAGGATCATTCAATTTCATTTCATGGCCTTTTTGGCCTACATAACCCTTCGGATCTCAGGTGTGCTGATAAGCACAACTAGTTGCAGCTTGCATCCAGGGCATGTTTTCATGTACATATAGGTCAGCAATTGTTTAGATATAGCTTTTAAGAACCATTGCTTTTTGGACCTTTCTTATACTCTTCGAGGAGTATTTTTAGTAGTTCATCGCTCTTGCCCTTTTTAGTTTCCATGGGCGAATTTATAAGTTTCCATAAGTAGTACATGAGCTTTCAGTTTTAGCCAACAACATCTCAAGTGACTAGGGGGAGTTCGAGCCAATGCCAAACATCGACACAACGGACCAGAATGATTTAGGCCTACAATCCAACTCACCAAAGGCAAGTTTTGTCACCAACTTAGAGCCGAGACACTAAACATACAGGGATGTGGTCCAGACACAGAGGTAGAAAAATGGGGAAGTCCTCAGTTCCAGAAAGTCAAATGAGACAGGTCAGGGTTTACAGTCAAATAAGGAAAGTCATGTATGGATGGAGTCAAGTGAATGTGGAGCCTAAACTAGCAGACAACTAGTGTCAGGAAAGACCATATCTATGTAAGGTGGTAAACCAATGAGTTTTGTTAAACAACCTAAATGTGCAAGTAAATGTTCATTTTAGAGTTCATTTTAAATAGTTTCCCACATCAGGAATAATATACCAAGCAGATGCTGTGAACATGACTAAATCAACAAGATAATAATCCACAGTCAGTGATAAAGCATCCATAAGTCATACAACATCATCACAAGAATAATCATCATATATCATCTGAAAACACTGCTGCAATACATCTCTAGGCACTGAACTGAAACTGCATGGGATAAATGGTCACATCGGTCATCAAATATGAACTCTCAAGGCTCAGCCTTGACACAAGGTCTAACATAAGTCTGAATAATACACTGCTCTGATCATGAGTAATCTCAAAATATACAATCATCATAGCGAAGCTCTGAATAATGGAAGCTCTGGAATGTGCAGATATCTGCTAAGCAAGAATAGTAGCCCTGCTATTATGGTGTGATAACAGAAAGAAAACCCAACAACCTTTCTTATGTAGAGAATACGTTCAAGATACAAAGTACATCAGATCACAGAGTAATCACATAGACAAAGCAAAGAAGAATCTCTCCAAAGATGGTGAACCCAAGAATAGTCTTCTACTACAGGCTTCATCCTTCTTCTTCTGTTGCTGCGCACTTGTTTTAGAGAGCAGAGAAAATTACTTGGTGGTGAAATGAGTGAGACATCACTTCTATTTATACTTGTTTTCATGTATGTTTTTCCACTTTTACTGCTGGGGATGACTTGCACAATTTATGGATCTGACTTGGCTTTTTGTGATTAATAATTATTATCTTCTTGGGGCCGACTTTGTTGGAGGATACTGTTATCACATCCATAGTAGCCGAGATACCATGATTGCAGAGCAGTTTCCTGTATATTTTTGAGCCAGTCCTTTACAAATTTTTGATGAGATCAGCCTATGATGAGCAATATTCTTTTGATGATCACTCATGTATCAGAGCAGCCCCAGATCAGATATGATGAACCTTATGCCATGATTGAGCCTCATGACCTCAGATTTGGTGATTGAGGTGACCATTTTTCTTCCATACAAAGTAGTGTGATAATGCCCAGAACTTTACAACAACAGTGTGCCAGTGACGATTGATGATCTAGATGGTAGATACAGGTATATGGCCCAATAGGTATATGTTTGTGCATTGGATATGTTTGTCTTGCTCTTTTGCTTATGTTAGTAGCTTGACTAGGTATTTAGTGGTCACGATCTGGCAATATATATATATATATATATATATATATGGACATGGTTGTTTTGTTGACTGTCTAGAATCTAAGTGATCTAATTACAAGAAATTCTTGTTTATACTCGTTGGTTTTATCCTCTTAAGTAGTATGGACATGGTCATTCCCACCATTTATGGCTTGCTAGTTATGGCATCACCTATCACTTTCCCCATCCATCCGTTCTCTTCCATGTTTGTTTTTACCTTGACTTACACCTAAGCCTTTGATATGGAGGACCTTCCCACTTTTGCCTCTATGTTGGATAGATTCCCTATTGTTTTGTGTCTTGGCTCTGAGTTGTGCAATAGAACTTGCTGAAGCCTTGATCCTTCTGGGCCATGAGAACCCACTGGTGTTGGTTCTTGAGCTTAGGTGAGTTGGATTTGAAGCCTTGACCTCTCTGGTCGGTTGCCCCTAATGTTTGGTCCTGATTGTGGATGAGCCCCCTAGTTGCTTGAGTTGTGTCGAGTAGTCTTGAAGCAAAATGTACTACCATCATTACATGCATATGTGAACTATTATTATATCTTATGTGCAATCCCATGGAAATAAATTAAAACTGTGCTTTTCAGCACAATGAAAGAAGGCTATGAAATGAAATATAAAAGCACCTTGGATTAAAGCTACGATTAGTCTTGCTTCTAAGCACATACAAAATCCAAAGGGTCATAAGGCCTAAAACAACAGTGGTTAAATGTATGCTAAATCTAAAGAACTGTTGGCCAAAATAAAATGTAATGATTAATTCCTCACAGAGCCTACGAGTTGGGATGTGAGATGGAGTAAGGGACATCTAATTCTAAGTGTCCCCTAGAACCTCAAGTTCTAGTTAGCTGTGCACCAAGTCACGGTGGTTCTAGAAAAGATCCTCACAGAGCTAGTCCCAGCTTGAATGTGAGTTGTAGACATTTGTTAAAAGTTGAATAAACACTTCTCAAATCAACTTATTCCATTTGTGAGACACTGCCATTCCCTTTGTGTTTTCTGTCCAACATATGCGTAAGTGAGTCTCCCTTTTCCCCTTTATCCAAAGTATCACAGTGTTGAGATTGTAAAGTCATCCCCTTATCCTAGCCTTGCATTTTTCACCATCACCCATTCCTAGCAAAATGGTCATGTCCATGAAATGAGTATATTTTTTAGGGTTTGTTCTGAGTAACTGACTGTTTTAATTATGGACTTATATTTGATGTGCTAATTGCCTAGTCGCCAGTGAAATGCTACTTTATACTTTAGACTTGCTATTAGAATAATTAAAGGAGCATATCTTATCCATTTGGACTTGTATCATCAGTCAGTTTCAGCATGGGTCATTATTTCGATCAAGTTTGACCAGGTCAACCCAACTTGACCAAGTCAATCGCAGGATCCGAGACGAGTTGGACCAATGGTGTCCAAGGTTTATTATTTATGGTTCTATGATACCCACTCGATGGTTCCATGCAACAGACACAGGTTTCATATGATGGTTTGGTGATTTCTTTATTATTATTATTATTATTTACAGACCATTATTTTTATTTGTCCGGATATGGTTGAGCCTACAGATGATTATCTAGGTGGTGACAGGGTGTATGAGTACTCATCTCTACTGCATTTGGGCCTGTTATCACATTTATAGTAGCCGGGCTACCATACATTATTTTTCTCATTCCAGTACACTATTCAGCCAGTTCCCTTACATTTGAGATGCTGAGATGAGCATCTAGATTTGATCACTATCAGATTGTGGACAGCAGTTGTATTCCCCATGCCATGACTGAGTCTCAGGACACTCAGAGAGATGACCGATATAGCCATTATACCATTTGTACAGAGCAGTCAGTAGTGTTCAGAGTTGCAGCAGCAGTTCTAGAGGACAGGTGATGGTACAGGTTGATGAGCTTTAAGGTATATGACTCAGCAGGTATATCATGGTGTTATGGTTAGATTGCTTTTATACTTATTCTTATAGCATGTCTTAGCACTCAGTGTCATGATCTGGCGATCATATAGATATTTGGACTTGGTCGATCTATTATATATATTACATTGTCCCTACTCAGACTTAGAAGTTCACTATTCATACTCATTGGTTTTACCCTCCTTAGGGAGAATAGAGGTGATCATTCAACCATACCTTGGCTTGCTAGTGTTGGCTCCATTATTCATTGTCTTCATCCATCCATGGCCTACCTTTTAGATTATCACCCTGACTTACTACTTGACTAGTGGTATGGAGGACTTTTCCCCACTGTAGCCTCTGTATTGGATGAGCTTCCCTGTTTATTGTGTCTCGGCTCTGAGTTGGTGACAAAACTTACCTATGGTGAGTTGGAGTTCCTTGTGAATTCCCCCTAGTCATTAAAGTTGTGTTGGCTAAACCTGAAACTTTTAGTGCTGCCATGAATACAAAATATGGAAAAATGAAATGCTATATCTTGTATGAAAAGCCCATTCATGCAATGTGTTTCTAAACACACATGAATGAGAGGCATGCCAAATGAACATGGCAATGAAAATAAAATGTTATATCTTTTGAAAAATAAATACCTAGGTAAACAAGCTGTCCATGACACACCTAGAAGTGCTCAGGTAAACAAGTGCCTTAAAAACACACCTGCAGCAGAAAGCCTAAAGAAAAAATGTAAATCTATGCAATGTGTTTATAAACACACATAGATCAAGGCTATGGAAACTTCAGGCCCAAAAGCAATAGAACTTAAATGCTATATCTAAACAATTGCTGGCCTTATTTGTATTATGGATTGTGCGCATCTGTGAAGGTGAATAAACCCTCTTTAAACAACTCATCCATTTGTGAGACACCGCCATTCCCTGTGTTATTGCTCATTCAGTATATACTATGGTGTATATTCCCTTTCCCTTGCCAAAGTGTCACAAAGTTAAGTTAGTCAAGTCATCCCTTAGCCTAGCCAATTATTTCAGCCTTCACCCTTCACTAGCAAATTGATCACAGCTATGAAGTGAGTATGATCCTGAAAGTCTAGTCTGAGTAATAATAATAATTAACGACACTATATATTTGGATTTAGATCGCCAGTTATGATTACTCTGTGTTATAATTGTTATTTGAATAAGTTGTAGAGCATGTATTAACCTTGACACTTTGCAGCAGCCTCGGATGATGGTCTGAGTTATATTTGGTCTTGGTTAGACCCAGTTTGACCATGGAGGACCATGGGACATGAGATGTTAGACCTTATGATGATATGGATAGATGATATATGGTCTATGTATACATACATGATGATTCTATGCAGCAGCTACAAGGTTATGATGATGATTCTTGGGTTACAGCAGTGTTTGGTCATTTACAGATCACTATTATTGGCCTTGTTCCGGTATATTGGATATTTATTTTGATCATGCAGAGACTCCTATGGTGTATGAGTACACATCTTGGATGGATTTGGACCTTCTGAGTCCAATGGGACAGTTTGTTTTCAGTTCCGGGCACTTACAGTGATGATTGAGCCTCAGTAGGCTGTCCTAGTGCATTTTTGGTCTGTCGGAGGCCCTGTCAGAGCAGATGAGATTTTTATCCGGTTGATCTAGGGCGCTGATGATGGAGGGGGTGTTCCAGCCACTTGTTTTTACCATATTACCCCCCTCCCGGACACACTGGTGCCCTCACCTTGACAGCGCAGGCACTCCAGGAGGCTGTTTGGGGCAGTCTCACGCTTCCCGAGGCATTTCAGGATTGGTAGAAATGGCTATTGAGGAAATCGATTTGGGCTACTGAGGCAATGTTATGGCATGGGATGATCAGTGATGATAGATCGGGGTCCTCCACACCTTCTCCAGCAGTTTCAACTTCATCGGGGCCCGCATCCATCACTTATGGCACTTTCTGTGGATTTCTGAGGTCTCTTGAGGACTGCGATTTGACTATGGAGGCACGATTTGGTACATTCATGATTATTTTTTGGTTATTGTGCTATGGGGATTGACCAAGGAGGGATAAAATTACCCCTTGGACCCACCATAAGCCTCCTATGATATTATGTCATCATGATTTGGTGGGATTCCCCTCTTCTAGGGTGATTTTGTCCACTCACATGATATTTTATTTGTGATCCATGTATTTTATTGTTGAGCTCATCTCAACCATTGATTAGACATTTGTATCTTTTAATCTTAGCCACTCATTCAAAAAGTGGTTAGGGTTTTGGTGCCTCTCCTTCCTATTTAAAGGAGAGAGCTTCTCATTGTAAGGAGTCTTTGGCTCTTGGATTATTGGTATAGAAAAATATTCTTGTGGAAATTCTTGTGGTCTCCTTTGCATCTGGTGTTCTTAGATGGTGATTGGAAAGTCTATTGCAACCTAGCATTTGGAAATTGTGGTAAGATCTATCTTTTTTGGAAATCATTGTTTGTCTACAGGAGGGCGACTTCAACAAGGGCGATTTTGCAAGGCTTCTTCAAATCGACTTTCTTGGCATTCGCTTGTATCAGGGGGTTATCATTAGCATCATTGTGATCTACGCTATCTTTCTGTTACTTCTTTTGTGGCATTAGTGTTATCTCTTGATGCATCAAATCTGATATTGTTGACGTTTGTTGTGCAGGAGAGAGGGCGCATTGGCTTCTTGGATCAAATCGACTTGCATAGAAAACTACCTCAAAGCTTCTCAAATTGATCGGGTTTGCATCGATCATCATCGTCAAGGCATCTACAAGGTTACCCAGGTAAGATCCACAGGTTTGTTTCTCTTTCCTTTATCCAATCCATTGACATAGCTCATAAATTGTTAAAACCCTAAATATTTCAAAACCCCCATTTTACATTTTCTCAGATCTACTTAGATCTAGTGGGTTGTTGGGCATAATATTGAAAACCCACCTCTATAGCATCCACGGCATCCCGGATCTATAGTTTGGTGAGGATTGGCTACTGTTTGACCCCTCTCCCAAGCCAACTTAGCTTCTCCCAAGCAAAGCGCACTTCCTAGTTTGAGCAAGTTGACCTAGATCTAGTACATGGGTGTTTGAGATCCCGCTTGATCCATAATCTACACATCAAATAACATACACCCAGATTGTTACTTTTCTGAAATTCACCTTGTGGGCCCTATTCCACATTTTAAGGGATTTAATCCCCATTTTGGACCATTAGGTGTACTTAAACTCAGATCTAGAAAGATCTAACCGTCGGATTGCTGTGAAATTATAGATCCATACACCTACTGGACCAACCTACCCGGATCTAAAGTTTGGATGCCATCCGACTTGTCTTGACCTCATTTACCCCGCTTTTAGGCCTCCTTGGGTAAAGTCGCACCACCTTGGAGAAGTGAGTTTGTCCACTTCTAGGACATGGGTACTTGAGATTCTTGCGGATTTGGAACGGGAATAATTCAAAACCTAGGTCTAGACTATCACTTTGTCAAATCTTGCCTTGGGGATAACATTCCTTGTTTTAAGGGATTGTGGTCCACTTGGGTCAAACCTAGATCTAGACACATTCATCCATCAAGACCTCTATTGCCCACTTGTCCCAAGTACTAGGAGTCCTAAACCACAAGTCAACCCTACTTTGACTCCACTTCCCAATTCCCAAGGCACTAGTTTCTCTCCAAGTTAATTCAACTTTCCTAGATTGTTGGATTGACTTGTGGTTTGACTTTTGCATGGTGAACTAAACCCTTGAAGCTATCATGTATCATGGTCAAGCTTGTCACTTGTGCTAGTTAGCCCCAATTTAATCCCTAAACTACCCTGCATTGGACACGGTTCCCAAGGCAGTGAGTTCTTCCAACATTGAACTAGTACACTCATCCTAGATCCCACTTCAAACATTGTAAGTCACTCTCACACCAACTATGAACCAAAGCTATATCTATTGAACCCCTCACTTGGCTTGTGACTTCAACCTATAAGGTCTAGGATAAACCATACACCTAACTTCACTTAGAAATACCCTGATTTGGTGTCTTGGTTTTGATCTCTCCTTTCGGGAGTAGATCGGGTCTCCCCCTTTGTTGTCTGGGCAAGATAACATAAAGTGAAGGTTGCCTCGACTGGCGTGACAACCATATACTGGAGGTCGAGGTGATCGTGGTTGCACCTTTTGAGTTGCCCTTCCCTATTGCCATCCATGACTGGATACATCCATAGGGGTAACTACATTTAGGTGATAACAGGGCCTTCTGAGTCCATTGGCACACTCAGGTATCAGTTTCAGGCACTTTCAATTGAGGTTACAGTCAGATTATCACTTTATTGCATATTTGCCATTATAAAATAGCTTGACAACATAGTTTGAGATTTATTTGGTTCTCCTAGGGCGCTACAGAGGGAGTATGGGGTCCAACCACTTGTTATTACCATATTACCATATTCCCAGACATTTGGATGCAGTCAGATTTGTGCTCGGGGCACCAGGCAGAGAGCTATAGGCATTTTATTATTTTAAAGGTGATTTTTTGAGGATAAAAAAAATGGAATAAAATGGTCACTAAGGAAATCGATTTGGGCAATTGAGGCAAGGAATTGGCATGAGGCTTGTTCAGAGGATTTTTGTGATGCATCCCACACCTTCCGGCAGAGCTTGCAGCATTCAGTGGGTTCCACACACACTCCGGGCCATTATTTGGATATTTTATTGTACTCTTGAGGGGGGCACGATTTGGTCTTTTGGTCACTTTATGATGTTATTTGGTCATATTATTTATTATTGTGCCATGGGGCCATGCTAGCGAAGGATATAATGACCTCCTAGCCCCACCATGTGCTTTTATCATATGTTTTAGTCACTTATCATTTGGTAGTCCTCCTAAGGCATCTTAGTGAGTGCGCCCCCCTCTATTTGTGAGTTGATCCATGTATTGTATTTCTGGCTCATCTTTGCCGTTGATTATTAATTGTTATATCTTTTGATCTCCACCACTCATTCAAAAAGTGGTTAGGGTTTTAGTCTCTCTCATTCCTATTTAAGGAAGAGACCCCCCTCATTGTAAAGCACCTTTTGGCTCTGGAATTCTTGGAATAAAATATTATTTTGCAGATCTACTTCTCATGCTTTGACGAATGTTCTCGTACGTGATTGGAATGCCTTTCTTTTAGAAATCTCAGTGATTTTCATTTGATTTCAATATCTTTTCTATGGAGACCAAATTCATCTTGTGCAGGATGCGACTAGCTTGGAGGGGCGATTGTGGGGTTTCCCCATCTCTTCTTGGGCAAGAGGTTTTCATCTCGAAGGGAGTTTTTCAATTGTGATTTGTCCATTGATCTATTCTCTTTGATATGTCATGCATAGTTCTTCTTTTATTTGTGGATCAAATATAACTTGAGTTGTTTGAATTTTGTAGGTAAAGAAGACACACTTCCTCCTTGGACCAACACGTTTTAGCTTGAAATCGACTGGATCTCACTCGAAATTGTAACTAGTTGAAAGGATCATCAATGTACTTGGCGGACACAAGCATTTGAGGTAAGATCTACAAGGTACGTATTGGTTTTCATGCATTTTACCTAATGGTCATTCAAAACCCTCATTGTTAAAACTCTCAATTTATAGATCTGATAGATCTAGCGATAATTTGGGCTTAATAACTAAAACCCACTTCTAAAATAATCAATAAACCTTAGAGACCAAGTTTCATGGAAATACGACTCCATTTACCCTCAGATCCAAGCACTGGCCATCTCTAAAGGAGGACGCACTTGTGGGTTTTTAGTCAATTTTACAGATCTGTCATTTGGGTATTGCCATTTTGTCCTCTAAACTCTAGATCTACCATTTGGCAACCTTTCTAGTGCCTTTCCTATCCTAATTTCACTAAGTGGGCCCCACCTCACTCTAATTTGACTAAATCACAGGTGGATCTCATTTGGGTCTTTTAGATTGGCATTAGATCTATCTAGATCTACTTGTTTAACTTCATTAGTGGCATATTCATTCCTTGGTTGATCATTTACCTCTTGCATAGTCCTCGTCAATCAAGCCCTAACTCTATTTTCCACCCATCTTCCCTAGATCTAGATCTACTTACTCTTGATCTCTCTTTCTCTTCCACTTCACATCTTCCTAGAGTGTCTAGAGTAGGTTCGCTAGCCTTCATTAACTACCTAGGGTCTCCCCCTTGGTCTTGTATTAGCTTGATCTAAAGTGAAGAGTGCCTCGATTAGCGTGACAACCATTTATCCTTGGGAGTCAAAGCCCTATTAGGTCACCTCTTTAGTTTTGCAACACCTCTACCATCCTGGATAGGATCACCTTTTTGGGAAACTACAAGTTGTGTGATAACAGATACGTCACGAAGCTACAATCACCAACAAAGCCAATACCATCACAAGTCCAAACCATGAATTAAGCCACCACATTTAAGAAGAATACATCCAACCATTCATACATGTGGGAGAAAAAATATAATTCCTCACACACACACACACACACGCGCGCGCGCACGCACACTCACGCACGCACACGCACGCATGCATGCACACCCACGCCCGCACACGCACACGGACTCGCACACACACACACACACACACACACACACACACACACACACACACAAAACTGGAAAAAAAAACATGGGTAGGAAAGTAAAACAAAGTGTTAAAAACCAGCCTCATCTACTAGTCTCATCTCCAAAATGTCTTGAAATTATGCCATTAGGATGAGTGCTCCACCTAATTCCATACATACATACTAAACTGGCAAAAAACCATGGGTAGGAAAGTAAAACAAAAGGTTAAAAACCAGCCTCATCTCCAAAATGTCTTGAAATTATGCCATTAGGATGAGTGCTCCACTTAATTTCCATGTTTTACATTATAGTACAACAGTGCAACCATCCAAGTGTTAGACAATGTAATGTTAAGTTGTTTTCACTAGCTAAACTCCCAACAATGTGTAATTTCGGAAAAATGCCTTATATATATAAATCATAAACATGCAAAGGTTAGCAAGTGCACTTTTTTAAATAACTCAATTAAGTTTTTAAATTTTTGTCTCATCAAACCTTAGATCTGATATGGTGAGGCCATAATTAACTCACATTACATGCATAACCCCTAAACGAAGTGAATTTCCTATTTTCTAAATAAGGTGAAGGTGATGGAGTGAGTATGATACTAGGGAGAAGGTGTTCGCAAGAGTATGGTACTAGGGAGAAGGTGTTTGCAAATTGACCACCGTAGAAGTGTTAATGATATATAGGTCTACCCCTTAGCCTTCAAAAGCTAAGGGTTATCGTTTCTTTTACCACCTGACATGTAGGAGTGACTGGCCCTACAAGCTAATAGCTCCATTTTTCCACCCAAAAATTACCAAAACAGATGACAAATAATATAATGATCCATTTATGATCAATATAACCTATCAGAAGTATGCGACCATCTTTATATAGATTGTTGGGGAGTGTAGAAATTTAACCATGTCAGCTAGTCTTCGTGTTGAATCTTCACTTAAGTTTTCTTTTAGTCCTAGCTCTTGATCTGCCTCTAAAATTTCCTTTTAATCCTTGCCCTTGATCTCTCGCTCAAGTTGTGATTTAATTTTAGCGTTCAATTTCCCATTAAGGCTGTCATTGTAATTCTAATCCTTCATTGGTCTGCTAATCTCTTAATGGCACTATAAGGATATTTTTTAGTCATCGTAAACACTACACTTCCAAAAATATGAACAAGTTTGGTTAAGAAGTAGAGGGAGAATAAGAGGATGTGATGTAAGAAATGGTTGTCTTATCAAGTTTATTTTCAGCTTGCGCCTTGTATTTGGCTTGTTAATATCTCCTTATCGAGGTGTAGATGATAATGTGTTCTAAAAGGTTTATAAATCAATGTTGCAAATATTGTTTTGGAAAAGTAATTGTCGAGGTTACAGAAATAAACTTATCGAAAATCTTAGGGAAAATATCTGAAACTATTTGAAATCATAAACTTGAACTTGGAAACACTAAAAATATTGGCAACTTGAAAACTCGGGAAAAAATCAGAAATACCATGGGAAATCGTAGATATTTGCAACACTATTTTATAGTGTGTAGTAATACATTGTAGTGAATCAATAAATTGCTTTTGCTTGTTTAGTTGTCTTCAATTTTTTGGTTGCAGGATGTCATCTATAAAGACTTTAATGTTGTGAGGCTTTCTAGATTTGGTAGGGATTAATGAGGTGTCAATTGAGTTCTGGAGTGTTATGACAATTCCCTTTCATCCTCATCAACTAGCATAAAATGTTGTAATATTTTTGGAGTTTTATCATCTAGAGAGTGTTTCTCTAGGGCATTGTTTTATTTCTCAATCTTATGTGGAGTAGATTCTTGCAAAATTATATATTGAGCCCTTCGTTAGGGATACTATGGTGTGCGCCCTTCATTGGGGATACTATAGTGTGTAGTTGTAGCATTCTTCAAATAGTTTTTTGGGGAAGCGGGTTTTGTGTGATAAGAATTTTGAATTTTTTTAAGGCAATCTCTTAAGGGACTATCAATATGAACTTTTGAAGTTTTGAGGCATGCTCTTGTCAAACTATCCATGTGAGTAGTTGATAATGCAAGTGATAAAATGAAATTGATAGGTAGTACATATTTGCTTATTTTAAAAGATAAGTAAGAATCTCTTGTTAGAAACTAGAGCTAAACAATTTTGGACTTTGTGGGACTTGAGTGATTGTATTTTTCACGTGGCATGGAGGAAATTATTGTGTTGTTGGTATCATGCATAATTGGAAAACAGAGTGATTATATGATTGTGCACAAATGACGATTACATGCTCATTGAATTGCTAAATAAAACCTGTATAATATATTATATTAGGAGTGTGCTGAAGGCATATTTTAGCTATATGAAAAAATACAAATGTTAAGAACAAAACATTTAATTTATATTTAAGAACAATAATTTGACAATTAAATGGTAAGGTAGAAGATGAATCAGAATGGCTTAGCCTAGGTTATAAATTTATAATCCATTGAAGTGAATCTTGCAACTTAAAATATAAAGGATTTTTGTATGTTAGGCTTATTATTTTTATTTTTGCTTGTGAAAGAGGTGCACTCAGTAACTGATTATGCATTACTATTGATAAGAATGGGCATGCACTATATACATATTAGGATAGTTTTTTAATAGCATTTTGTTCTCACAGGAATTCATTCCAGTACTCAGAGAGAGATCAAGTCATTACTGTCCATGTGTTTGGAGGAATTAAGGCATTTGTTAAAATTCCTCAGAATTGGCCAGTGTCCATGAGTCCCCTTAAGCTAATTTCTTTGAAGCCTTTGGATGAGTCATCCGGTGACATTTCATTGGGTATGCTTTGTAAAGCTATGGTAAGTCTACTATTTCTTTCCTTTAGTCTTTTTTTTTTTCCAAATTGTGGCTCTAAACTTATTGTAATGCTATAGTGATTGGGAATTATGAGGCCTAGTGCATATGAATGTTGTATTTCATAGATATGGTTATATGAAATTTGATATTTGTAATTGTTTGTTTGCGTGTTTGGAATGTAACTGCTTATTTTGTTAGATTTTGGGATTATGAATGGATATTTTGCAATCACATGTCATATTTTGCAATCACATGTAACCTATGTTTGTACGAAACATAGGTTAAGGTGGAAATTGAGGTTTTGTGCAGATTAAATCAAGATGTATTATATTCCAAACTTTTAGTTCTGTGTTGCTCCAATATTTCAAGTCTTTGTTTTTCAAAATCTTAGGGCAATGCCAAATTTTTCAGTGACATAAAGATGGGATTGATCCTAGTGAATTGTTGTATATTATAGCGGAAAATTGGAATGACATATATCTAGTAAGCCTATATAATGATGGTGAAGCTTATCATTGTAATATAGTCTTCATGATGAAACACAAGTAGCATTTAGCTGGGAAGAATTTGAAGAAGTCTTCAGATAAAGGTAACAAAATTGGAGGAAATGCTTCCCCTTTGTTTTGAACACAAGGAAAATATGCACAGCATCAAAGATGAATTAAGGGTGTAGACAAATGATAAGATCTCCAAGTTGCAGCCACTTAATTATATGCTTCTTAAGAGGGTTAGGAGCTTAGTAAATTGGAAGAGGACAAGGATGCGTCACAGTGAGAACTTGTAAGGAGATATTGTTGAGATTCAGAAGAGAGAGAGAGAGGATCAAATGGAATCAACCAAAAAAACTGCTAACTTGCAATAAAGAAAATAATTCAATAAACCAGCTCTAGGGAAATATAACTATAGTGAGAGAAAATGAAACCAAGCATAACCGTATGCTAGTGAGAGAAATAACACAAGCATAATTGCGCTATAGAAAAAAATAGTCCAAGCATAGGAAATAACAACACTTTTGTGGTTCCCTTAGGCATAACACTTTATTAAAGAGGCAAAATAATCAACTTGAATGAATATTACAAATGAGAATTGGTGTATATATAACAACTCAATGGGTAGGTCATTTTCTGTTAAATTTCATACATTCGTAGCATAAAACATAAATGCATTACCAAGATCACTAGAAGTAAGACAAAGCACAAAACAACAACACAAAGTTTACCCTGGGAAACCCAAATGGGAGAAAACCCAGCAACCTTCGCAAAGAGATGATAATTCTGAGATCAGAGTACAAATAAAGAAAGAGAAAGAATGTGAAAGTATCTTTCACAAGTAGATGCTCCAAATAAGCTTCCTCCTTCAAGTGATGCGAAATTTGCCTCCTCCAAGTGATGCGCACTTCCTAAGTGAGTGAATGAGCTAATGAGGTGCACGAGCCTCTTATTTATACAAGTGTAAATTGGAAAATTCCCTAATGGGGCCGACTTCACCTAGGGGCAATAAAAAATTTAAATTTAATCTTTCTATTTGTTTCTTTTGCACCCCAAGGCTTACATTGATTCTTTCATGTGTTTACATAATTGATTACATAAAGTTCTTCTCTCCTTTAGAGGTATATACAAGTACAATGAAAGTACAATAAAATATAATGAATAATATCTTTCGAAGTTGTACAAAATCCAACACTCCCTCTCAACGAGGAAGGTATTCTTCGGTCTTCATCTGCATCACGATCCTCTGGGTTTCATCTTGTACATCCATTCTGTCTCCATCATCTTTCTGCATACTGAAGGTTGTCCACACAGTCTTTGTGCATCATCATCACCAGTCCTTCGGTCAGTCCAGGAGAATCACTCAATCTTGGATATCTGAGATTATCAGCTGTACCATCTCTGCTATACAATTTGCTACCTGTCTGTCTCATCTTCCAATGGGGTCCGCCCATACCTGGTTGAGATCTCAGATGAGAAAATGGGCATGGCCATCTACTGACTGTCCGACTCTTTTGCCTATGGGATTTCTCCCATATCTGGATGAGTACCTGGACTGTAGAGGCACCTGTGCAACCACACCGCCAACTGCTGACTGTCCTACTCATCTTCCTATGAGATTTCTCCCATATCTGGCTGAGTAACCGGACTGCAGAGGCACCTGTGTGAACCTGACCAACTGTTGACTGTCCTACTCATCTGCCTATGGGATTTCTCCCATATTTGGTTGAGTAACTGGACTACAAAAGGTACCTGGGTGAGCTCGACCAACTGCTGACTGTCCTACTCATCTGCCTATGGGATTTCTCACCAAGGCTCTTCCCAGGGTGAAGTTCGATTACTTTCACGGAAGACTTGGAGTCGAAGAGAACGTATCCCTCCTTGAGAGGGAAAGATGACATGCCGAACAATCCTGCCAGGAGTTTACGAAGCCAAATTGCTTCTCGCGTTGTTGTGCTAGCAGCCATGTACTCGGCCTCTGCAGTACTGAGTGCTACTGAGTTCTGCTTCCTGCTGCACCAGGAAATAACTGCAGAACCCAAACTGAAGCAACATCGAGAAGTACTCTTCCGATTTGCAACACATCCAGCCCAATCTGAGTCTGTAAACCCCTGCAATATAAAGTCACCATCTGAAGCATACTTCAATCCATATCCCACAGTGCCACGTAAGTATCTGAGCACATGTTTTGCAGCAATCTAGTGAATCTTCCTTGCTTCACACGTGAACTGACTGAGGGCATTCACAGCAAAACATATGTTTGGTCTGGTGTTGGTCAGATACATCAATAACCCAATCAACTAGCGATAAATGTTGGGATCAAACAAATCAAAATCTGAAGTAGAATCTCTCAACTTCTTCCAATTTGCATCCCATCGGAGTAGCCATGGACTTGCAGTCCAACATTCCGAATCTCTTCAATATATCAATAGTGTATTTTCCTTGTCCTAGGAAAATCTCTTTCTGCCTCTGCCATACTTCTAATCCCAAGAAGTAATGCATCAATCAAAGATCTTTCATTTCAAACTCAGAGGTGAGATTCTTCTGACACCATACAATGAGTTTCTCATTTCCTGTGAGAAACAAGTCACCAGCATATGATACCAAAATCAGTGGCTCATTATCTACAACCTTGTAGTAAAGGTTGGGGTTTGCATCACTCTTGGAAAATCCCAAGCTCACCAGGAATCCGTCTATTTGTCCATACCAAGCACGGGGTGCTTACTTGAGGCCATACAATGCCTTCTTCAGTCTACATACATGAGACTCCTTTCCTTGGACAATAAACCCATCTAGTTGTTCGATGTAAACTTCTTCCTCAATAACACCATTGAGAAAGGCTGTCTTCACATCCATCTGATGCAACTTCCATCCCATAGCTAAAGCAATCGCGATAATGGATCTGATAGAAGTATATCGAGCCACAGGAGCAAAAGTCTCATCATAATCAACTCCCTCTTTGTGAGAGAATCCTCTGGCTACAAATATGGCCTTGTATTTCTCAACACTGCCATCTGCTCCATGCTTGATCTTGTATAGCCATTTAGAAGTCACTACTAACTTCTCCTCAGGTCTCGGCACACTTTCCCACACATCATTCTTCATGATGGATTGATATTCTTCCATCATGGCATCCTTCCAAACTTGATGTTTTGATGCTTCTTCGTAAGTGGTGGGTTCTGAATCAATAATGTTACTCATCAGTGCCACATAGCTAGAGAACCTCTGAGGTCTTTTGGTTTCTTTGAAAGTGCCATGTGGAGCATCATGCCCCTCTGCATCTTGCAGTGTTTGCTGTGCCCATCTAGGTCTTTTCCGACCTGTCACATCTCTGGGAATATCAACTGGATCTATGGGATCGATAGGTTCATCCTTTTCTGCTGACTCTCTCTGAACTGGAGGGGGAGATGATCTCATCTCCTTTGGTTCTAGCATTTCTTCATCATCGATCTCCATATCTGATCCTCTGCCTTTCCTGACAACCATTTCTTCTTCAAAGGTCCTTCTGACGTCAATCTGTCTGGACCCTGGAATGTAAATTCTGTAAGCCTTTGAAGACTCACTGTATCCCACAAAGGTACCCTTCTTGCCTGAAGGTTCTAACTTTGATCTTTTCTCTTTGGGCACATGTATGTAGACTTGACAGCCAAAGATCCGGAGATGGCCCACTTCTGGTTTCACACCTGTGAACGCTTCTTCTGGAGTCATATTCTTCAATATCTTATGTGGACATCTATTCTATACATATACAACGATTTTGGATGCTTCTTCCCACAAGAACATTTGAAGACTTTGGTCATGTATCATAGCTTTGGCTGCGTCCACAATTGTATGATTCTTTCTTTCTGCAACCCCATTTTGTTGAGGGTTGTAGGGAACTGTGAGCTCCCTCTTAATTCTTGCTTCCTTGCAGAAATCATTGAATTCTATAGAGGTCTATTCTCCACCATTATCGAATCTCAAGATCTTGATCCTCTTTCCTAACAGATTCTCAACTTGTGCTTTAAACTCTTTGAACTTGCTGAGCACTTCCTCGGATTCTTTTGACTTGAGAAAGTATATCCAAGTCTTTCGTGAGTAATCATCAATAAAGGTGATATAGTAATGATAACCACCTAATGACACAACTGTCATGGGCCCGCACAAATCAGAGTGTACTAGATCCAAAATCCCTTTGGATCTACTCTCGCTATCTGGAAAGGACTTCTTGGCATTCTTGCCAAGTGCACATCCTCTACAAGTTCCATCATGGTTTACCTGGAGCCCTGGCAAACCTGTTACAATATTCTTCAGAACTGGGAGAGCTCGATAATTTAGATGAGCTAACCTTCTATGCCATAACTCGCACATACTTGTAGCATCATGCATTAGGGCTTGGACTGGAGAAGTATTTAGGCTATAGAAGCTCTCTTCTCTTATGCCAATAACCTTGGCTGTGCTCATGTTTGAGTTCTTGTGCCAAGCAAAGACTTTCCCTTCTGAGAAAGCTACTTTATAACCCTTGTCCTCCAATGCTGAGATGGAGACAAGATTTCTTTGCATACCAGGTACATAGAGTACATCACTTAAGCGTAATGTATCATTTGATTCCAATTGAAGGGTGGTGGCTCCAGATCCCTTCACAGTGTAATTTGCATCATCTCCAAGTACAACACGGAGATGTGAATCTTTCTCAATCAATTCTGAAAGATTCTCTCTATAACCTTTCATGTGTCTAGATGCACCACTATCTATGAGCCAAGTGTCACTACTGGTAGGAATAGTACTTGATAGTGCTGATATGAATAGAAATTCTGTGTGATCTTCATTCTTTTGCTTCTTGTGATGATTATCTTCTTCTACATCAGCAGTGGATGCTTCATGCTTCCTTTTGATTTGACTTCGACAGCTACTGGCGTAATGTCCATACTTCCTGCATCGATAGCATTGAACTTGAGATACATCCTTCTTCTTCTTTTGTTCTTGACGGGGACTTGATCTCCTTTCTTGGTGCTTGTGTTTGTGGAACTTCTTTCCTTTTCCCTTACTATTCTTGGTATGAGAGAGAAATGCTTGAGTCTCTTCAGTTTGATTGCCATGGAGTCTTTGACGTGCTACGATTCTTGTCTCCTCTTGAGAGCAATCTGCCCAAAGCTTGTCAAACTTTGGTAGTTTGGATCTACCACTTATGCTTTGGATAAAGGACTCCCATGATGGTGGAAGACCATTCAAGGTGTGGAGGACAAGCTCCTTATCACCAATAGGATCTCTAATGGTGCTGAGCTTGTCTCTGAGTTCTGCGATCCTCATAAAGTATGAGACCATGGATTCCGATATTGTTATCATATTTGAGAGTTGGTTTCTCAAAGTCATGGATACATTTAGGCTAGTGTGTTCAAACAGCTTCATAATGGTCTTGAACATTTTCCTAGCATTCTTCTTTCCTGATATTTGAGGAACCAAATGGTCTCTCACAGAATCCACAAGGATCCTTCTTGCTTTAGCATCATTCTTCCTCCATTGAGATTTATCTTCTTCGGCTTCTGGTTCGGGGACCTTCACATTTACATATAGTAAGAGATCATTTTCTTCTAGGAGTAGAAGAACCCTAGACTTCCAGGAGATAAAGTTGGAGGCTCCTTCCAACCGATCTTCAACCTTCATCCCAATCATCTTGATTTGCGGATCTGGATCAGAAACGCTAGCAGGAGTTAGGTCAAAAATGAAAGTTCTCGGAATTGAATTCCGTCTTCACCAATGTATTAGTCTAGCAAAAAGTGAAATTCCTATGGCTCTTTTTCTCCAAAATAATGGGCGAAGATTTCACAAGATGAAACCCTAATTCCAGTAGGGTTCTGACAATGCTTCGGCAATGGCTTCTTCTAGAATGGCTCTGATACCATGTTAAATTTCATACATTCATAGCATAAAACATAAATGCATTACCAAGATCACTAGAAGTAAGACAAAACACAAAACAACAACACAGAGTTTACCCTAGGAAACCCAAATGGGAGAAAACCGAGCAACCTTCGCAGAGAGATGATAATTCTGAGATTAGAGTACAAATGAAGAAAGAGAAAGAATATGAAAGTATCTTTCACAAGTAGATGCCCCAAATAAGCTTCCTCCTTCAAGTGATGCGAAATTTGCCTCCTCCAAGTGATGCGCACTTCCTAAGTGAGTGAATGAGCTAATGAGGTGCACGAGCCTCTTAGTTATACAAGTGCAAATTGGAAAATTCCCTAATGGGGCCGACTTCACCTGGGGGCAATAAATAATTTAAATTTAATCTTTTTATTTGTTTCTTTTGCACCCCAAGGCTTACATTGATTCTTTCATGTGTTTACATAATTGATTACATAAAGTTCTTCTCCCCTTTGGAGGTATACACAAGTACAATGAAAGTACAATAAAATATAATGAATAATATCTTCCGAAGTTGTACAAAATCCAACATTTTCCTCAAGAGGGTTTATGAGCCTACAATGATTAGGTTTGCCTTAACCAAACCTAAAAATAACAAATGATAGAATATCAGGTTGACTATGACCAGATGTGAAGCTTACACCTTTCTCAACATCTGAACATCCACTCTTAATCTCAACAGGGGGTGATGAAAGAGAATGGTGAATGCAAATTAGAGTGGGAGTATAAATATCCAACTCAATACAAGGTCTGCATTAGTCAAAAGATTAGAGTGTGTGTATATATATCTAACTCAATAGAAGGTTGGCCTTAGCAGGAAATATCAGTGGGTGTATCAATACCCAACTCAATATATGGTTGATCGTAGTAAAAAAAGAGAGTAGGTTTATAAATACTCAATTACAATTAAGGTTGGCCATAGCTGGAAAGTTTGAGTGGGTTTATAAATGCCCAACAAAATGTAAAGTCAACTGTGGCTGCAAATGAAGATTACAATCCTATATTCAAAATCCCCTCTTAATTTGAATAGGATGCCACAAAGAGAAGACATTTCATCATAAGATTCACATCCCCTCTTAATGCTAAACAAGAGACACAAAGAAGTTAAGGCACATCACCACCTTTGAATGCCATACCTCCCACACCAATATGATTCCACAAGTTAGTGAAGGTAGCTTGTGGTAGAAATTTTGTGAAGATGTTCACAATTTTCTCTATCAAGGATACAAGAATTGGCACAAATTGTTGTTGATAATGAAGTTGCCTAATGTAGTGAAGCGTGTCCAAATAGAGTTCTACAAAATTGGATCTAGCAAGTCATAAGTAAGACAATAATCTTAACATTTGTTTGCCTAGTCATTATACAAGGTGTTGAAATCATAAGATAGTGGATCTATGATGAAATCTTTGATAAACTGTAATATAACCAATAGAAAAACACAATAGAAATTTCCTAGGGTTGACACGTGGCCTCAACTGAAGCTTAAGCATAATCACAACACCCACCCTTATGTTGAACAAGGGACATTAAGAAGACACTACATTGACAAATCATCACAATATCCCCCATAATTTTGATTTGGGATTCTTAAAAGCCATATCACTTCTGGAGAAAACCTTTAGGATCTTCGTTGGGATTGATGGTGCTATAAAGAGTCTTCAATGGAGCAAATTGATATTTGTTTGGAAGAGGTTCAACTGAAAAAAGGGCCTAGAGTGGGGGCTACTTTGATCACTATGTGGAAGGATTTACAAGAAAATCAACAACATCGATGAGAATAGAAACATCCCACTTAGGCAGAGAAGAGAATAATGGGTGAGTAGGTTCATTGTCATCTAATAGATGCAGGTTGAAGTGGAAAGTGTCATTGTTGAATTGAGCATCACCATACGTAGAAAGAAAAACAGTTGGGTTGTAGTAACCTCATTTGAAAGTAGAGCGTTGGAAGATATATTTGGGAGAGATGAGGGACTAGAAGAAGAAGGGGGCCTAGCAAGTGGTCTTGCAACTATAGATGTAGTACTCAAAAGAGTACATATAGTTGGATGAACATCATATGGAGATGAGCAAATGTACACTACAAGCAATCCAATAAGAAAAGAAGAGACATAATCCATGGATACATGAGGAGATTTGATAGCCATCACTAGAATCATTACTGACAAGAAGTGATGAAGAACATTTTGGTGGACCATCAAGAAAAGGTTCATCAAAGATAACATCACAATTTTTAGTCATCTTGTGAGAGGTGGGGGTCATAGAGATGATAGTAGATACCCTTGAAAAGTCTCATTGTAGCCATCAAGTCCTATGAGGAGTATAATGGACATGTGATATATGTTTCCTATGATGAGGTTGTTGATGTTTGTCTATTTAGCAACATCGGGCAGACATTCTCCTAGATTGGTCATGCTGATTTGACCAAAGGGGGAATGATACATTCACTCACGAGGCCATGTTGATTTGGTTAGTGGTGAATGGCCCAGGCACAGTCTTTCTCCCAGTATTAGCCATGTTGATTTGGCTAGGGATGAAAGGCTCGAGGTGCTCTCACATTGCCTGCTCCAGGACGGAGTGATCTATTCTATATTAGAGCAGGTTTGACTTGTTTACAAGTCTAATCTAATGTTGAAGATGTAGGCTTAAGAGACCTCTTGTGATGCGGGGTTTCTTGGTGGGTTTACTCAACATTAGAGCTCTATATGAATAAACGTGCATGTGAGGAGAAGAATAACATCAACATGGCTCATGGACAACTTTTCTAGTAAAGAATAAATAACCAAGAAGACAAGTCAAGCCAAATGAAACATTGAAGAATCCCTGGAAAGCATTGAAGAAACCCCGAGAAATATTGAAGACAAAAGTACAAGTCAACCCTAGAAGAAAAGGATAAGTTGGCCCAAAAGAGAAATTAAAGGCAACTTGAGTGTATAAATAAGCAGCTAAACATTTCATTTTATCATCACAACTCATCATCTCTTCTCAACTATTCTAGTGCGCAAGTTTCAAGGAGGCCTAGCGAAGCTACAAGGAGCAATTTTGTGAAGGCTCTTATCATCTCCAAGGGTTTGCTATCTTGAACTAGTGTTTCTTCATGAAGGGCAAACTTCTTATGTGCTAGGTTGTCTTCATAATGGTAATGTACTTATTGGATTGATTTCTTCTAAGAAAAGTTGGTTGGGTTTTCTCCCAAGTTTGGGTTTCCCACGGTAAAAATTTTGTGTCTACTATGCATGGCTATCTTTCTGTGATTCTCTTTTGTTTCCGCTGCATTTAAAGTTGAAATTTTTAGTGTGTAATTATTCAATGAAAACAATGGGATGAAATCACTGTTTGAAATCATTAGGAAGTAATTATTAGATCTAAAAATTGTATTTCTACTGCTATAAGAAAATTCAACAGAGGTGGGTCGACCTAAGATACAAAGATACAAAAGTGTGAGATAGAATGCTTTTGCATATTTAATTGTCCATAAGGAGTCATACGAGTAAACTTAATTATGTAGCATAAACAATGGCCTCTTTCCAAAAGAGAGCTTCATATTTTGAGAATAAAGCATACAATGAGTTGTTTCAATGATTTCCCTATTCTTATGGCCAACCATTCCATTTTGCTAAGGAGTACAGGGAATAGTCTTCTGCCAAGAAATGCCACGAGGAAGAGAAATTTTTGGAAAGTGCTACCAGTATACTTGTTGTTGTCGCCTAGAATCACACCTGGGAAAATGCGGCAAAAATCTTCAAGCCACTCGGTGTGGCCTTAGGGGCAAGCCAGAGTCAAGTGTTGTCACCTGAAACTCGACTCCTCTGTCTAGGCTTACCCCTAGCGAAGCCAAGGGGGGTGGACCCTAAAAGAAAGAAAGTCTAAGGTGTTTATTCTATGAAAGATAAAAACAACTAATCCAGGAGTTAGAATTTTAAATACAAGAACAATGCAATAATCAAATTGAAATCACTTGTCATCCAACATTATCATTGAAACATAAACATCCATCATCATGAAATATCCAATAACAAGACCAGTACCGATAATGGAGTCAAAATAAAGTGCTCGAAATGAAATGACAATGTTTTGCAATTGTTCTTGGTAATTTTTTTTTGTGGTTATGAGTTGATTATTAGGGATGAGTGATTTCCAATATACCGTGAGGTACTAGAAATATGTCCGAAATTTGACAATGGTGGCTCCTCACTTGGAAATGTGGGCTGGATCGGAGTCTCTGGGAGGTGTTCAACACTACACCAAACAAGGGTGCAGTCTAACGGTATCCCGAGGTCACTACCCAGTGGTTCCCGCTTCCTTTGAGGAATTTCCCCACACAGTATCAATAATCGTTTACATTGGATTTTCCTAAGTGGGAGGTTAATTTGGAAAATGAAACTAATTACTAGTCACTAAGTCCCTTTCTGGTTGATCAGCATGTCCAGTCAAAGCCTTGTTAATTTTATGGATTTTTTAACAATGTTTTTCTTTTTTATTAAACCCCAAGAGTCTCTTTTCTGGCCAGTACTCGGGCAATCCCTTAACCTGAAACTGTACTTTGGGAAAGCAAGGGGGGTTGATTAAAAAACTTAAAAAAAAGAAAATTGTTAAAAAAATGTGAAAAAACTAAGTCCTCAGTGAACTTGTGGCCCGCCAATGGAACGGACCAACAAGGTAAATTTTAATCCTAGTTTGATTTTATTAAGTGCGGAAAAAGGAAATCTAAACTAAAAATTGCAAACCACGAAAATTGAGTCGACACAGTTTCCCCCCTGGGGGGATGGGGTGTGAGTGCTGGGTAGCCCACTTGCTCTCGTTTATTTTTTCGTTTACAACGCCAATAGAAGTGCCCGAGTCATTGAAAATTGACTCAAAGGCTTACAAAAATTGATAGAAAAAGTTTCCGGATGAAAAGGTATGGTTCTTGGGTGCTCCGGATGGCTCAATCTACCAAAAATTGGGCAGAGTCTCCTTCTATCTGTTCACAAAATGCTGCAAAACAGCGAACAAATATTAGTAAAAAGTGCTAAAAAACACTTAGAAAGTGAGTTTGGGTCACTACAAAAATTACTGAATGGAAAAATTTACTAAGTTAATCTATGATAAACTAATAGAAAATAACCAAGGAAAGCAAGCTTTCCTTGGGATCTTGGCTTGCTTGTGAGGCAGCCAATAAGATGCACTTTTTGAAATTGCAAGATAAACTTTAATCCAAATGACTAGCTTCCTACTCAAGCCTTATGATTTTATGATAAAAACTGGACTTTTTTGTATGCAAACTAGTGAATAGATCTAGGAAATAATGATAAAACTTATAAAACAACTAGATCTAAATGCAACTAAACAATAGATGAACTTATGATTTAATCAGAAAAGTATAGATCTATTATTTGATTGCATATAGTAACCAAAACAGAAAAAAGTATATGAAAGAGAGAGAGGGAGATGAGAAAAGTTTATTTTTTATTTTTTATGTGTTCTTGAGAAGAGGCTTTGGAGCCTTTCGGTGGAGAACCGTGGGACTAAGTCTGGAAAAGAGATGTTAGATGAATGAAGGAAAAAAACAAGATCCTTCACTAATCCACTTGAGATGACCTACAAATACAAATCACATCAACTTGAAAACAAAAGATCTATTCTAGACATACACATATAAGAAATCGAATTAATAATGCTCATGAACAAATGAAACATCAAGATTAGATCTCTACACATGCATATATAAAAGATTAGAACAATATAACTATTGCCTAACCTTTCTTATAAATCGATACCGATCCTTACAATAAGCTAGATTTATATGCAAGAGAAAACAAGAAGCTCAAATGCATGTTACCTCAATGAAGCTCATGACATACATCCACTTATCAAAGGACTACACCAAGCTTGACCTCCAAAGTCTCTTTATTTTCATAAACAAATTAACGATTACAATAGCAAGCTCTCAATCTCAAACTCCAACTAGTCAAATGAAGGATGAGAGGCTTGCTTAAATAGAAAAAATGAGAGAGGGGGGAGTACTTAGTCATGGAGAGAATCAAGCCATAACTTGTGGCTTGATGGAGGGGATTGTTTCCTTCTTTCTAGCTGCCAAAAATCAGCCCTAATGCTGCCATAAAGTCAGCTGCAAACTCCTAAAGAATTGCGCCTCCCTCTTTTGTGGAATGTGCCCCCCTTTCATGGGGAAATGATTCCTCAATTAAAGGATGCCCAAAAGATGCTAAAAATTAGCTGTTACATCCCTTACATATTTTTGACCTCTAACTCTTACAAATCCCACCAAATTAGGATATGGATTTTTTGACATTTTTCAATTTTTTTATACTTTTTGGGGGAAAAGTGAAAAATATGAAAAATAAAGTGCACGAATACTTAGGAAAGTAGGTCTTGGGGTAAAGTGGGTGCTCTGAGCTTGAAAATGAGCACGCCCATGTCAGAATAAGCCCCTAGACCACACTTTTACAACATTTTTAATTTTTTTAATTGAACCATTAAAAAATGGCTTAATTTTACGGAAAATTATTTTTTTCTCAGAACTTAAAAAATACCTAGGGGGACCTAGCACATGTCCATTCGACTCAAAATTAGTGTCTAGCAGGTTCATATACATTGACCCGTGGACTTTAATAACCCCCTAAGGCCTATCCACCACACCAGGCATTCCAGCTTTGGAGGAGCAGGAGAAAAAATAAAAAATTATGTCCTGCTGAAACGCAAGACACAATTAATAAGTGAAAAAATTCCTTGGAATACCTGACTTGACTGACAAGTCCTAGGAAGCCAAGTCTTTTACATAAAAATACCATGCTAGCACACTTTATTAAAAACCCCGCAGGGCATGGACATGTAAAGAAAAAATAAAAAAAGGGCTCATAAAAAGGCTCGATGGACTTCAGATCATGGATAATGAACATGAAACATGTTCAAACTTTTCCCGCTCACTTGAATGTCCAACTAAGTACAACTTAACTGGTAACACTTGTCTCTTGCATTAGTACAAAGAGACTTGATCTTTTCTTTTCATTGAACTTCGACAAGAGTTTTGGATTCTTAGAATTTGCATAACACCTTATCCTTGGAGTTAATGGTGTAGATCCATAGAAATTGTGGATAATCACCTATAAAAGGGTGAATGTACTTGGCTCCTCCAAGAGAAGAAGTGGCCACGGGATTGCAAATATCATTGCAAACTAATTTTAGGGGTTGCAAGGAACACCTTTAGTTGCTTTCTTTGGAAAGGAATCTTGGTGATGTTTACCCGACTCCTTTTTCTTCCCTAGAAAGCATATTCTCTTGTAGTTGTGTTCATGCTTCCTTTTGTTGCTAGAATATGGACCTAAACAATTCTTCCTCATCCTCATCGTCTTCATGGGCATCATATATTCTAGAGAACACTGTGTCCTTAGAGTTTGTTCCATAGTTTTCGTTTTGTTGTTTTAGATAGTTCATCATTACCCAACCTCTCTTATGCTTATCGAAATTGTAGTCTTGGATCTCAAGTCTTCACTTGTGTTGGAAAGCAACAGATTTGGCATCGTACACTTTTGTCCCTTGATTTTCTTTTCTGTAAAATGTGAAGTAGGGTAGTACCTGAAGTTTCTTTGTAATAACGTCTAGGAAAGTAAGTGTAAATATTTGATACAGAGATCACTACTCCCTCTGTATCAGTCTGAGACCTCAAGTGGTATGAATCTTTAAATCAATATATGCTCATAAAGAAATAAACTCAAACCACTAGATCTGCATCTACCAACAACATATAACAACAATCAACCACAATAGACAACAGATATACCCTGGAACCCTTTCGGGAGAAACCAGCTAACTATGGGGCTATCTTCTCAATCTCGAGCCTAGAGCATATAGAAGAATAAAGAAGCAGTACAATACAGAATTACCTTAGCCGGTAACTCAATCCCTCTGACTAGTGCAAACCCTAATTTGCATGCATCCAGCTGATGCATGCACTGATGAAGTGTGCCCTAACTGCCAATCTGGATCTGAGTGCTTTGACGGTGCCTCTGATGGATCTGCCCTCTACTGATCACCCTGCTCTAATCTGCTCTCTCTGAACACTGCCCACTGATGAAATTGACCCTCTTTGCATGCACAAGTGCGCCCTCCTCCTCTGGATGTCAAATGCTCGTATAGCTCCGGATCTCAACAGATCTGAGCTTCGATCGTCTCTAACCTTCCTGAAATCTCAAGGCAAGGCTATCCTGAAAGTCTCGGACTCCAACTCGGTTGATCCAGCTCACAACGAGCTTCTCCTCCTCAGGAAAAATGTCCTCCTCCAATCTGATCAATAATCACACCGTGGAGCTCTCTCAGCTCACAGTACCGAGGATCTAGTCTCTCTGGAACTGAAGGTCACTGATCTAGCTCAGATCTGACCTTCCTAGCTCCTGCAGCAACTCCTCCCTATCTCAGAAAGTCGCCCCATATGGATAGATTGCCCTCCTCACTCTGGCTGTATCTCTCTCTGATAATGCAACTGAGTAACCCCATCTGGGGACCCCCTGCCTCTATAAATAATCTCACTGATTAATTAGGTTTGCTAAAACTCTAATTCCCAATGCATGCAAAAAGTCACTTTTGCATGCATTCATTGAATGCTGGCAGGTCATGCAAAAATCATGCATGTATAGGTCAATCTCCCCTGAAGCTCCGCATGCAGCCCCTGCTGGGCTCATGCCACTGAGTAGAGTGCATCTCACTCTCTACTCCATCCTGATGCCTATGGTACTAATGTCCCTCCATGCAAGGCATCTGAGTCATGGAGGACATCCCGAAGTTACCATAATCTAACAGTAAGTGCAGTGACTTCCATTAAGTTTCACCCACATGGTTGTCTACACCTCCTGCCATGATTCTATATGTGCCAACTTCTCAATGTTTGAGTTATGTGATTATTTTGGGAATTTTATTGTCGGGTTTTTGAATCCTATAAAGGTGTTTTTGTTTCAGTCTTTTCTAACTTATGGGGGCTATTTTTTGTTGTTTTATTAAGGCAGGCTAATATGCTTATTTATAAATGTAATTCTCCCCTCCTTAAAGGGTTTAGAGGATGACTCAAAATCAACAGTTTTATTGAAGGAATTATTTGTTGGTTGGGGAGCTTATTTGTCTTGGGTGATTTATTTCTCCCCATTATTATAATTGGTTTCAATGAGAACTGTTGCTGCCGGATTACACGCCATCTTTGTCGCAGCATAAATCTATGCTGTCGCTCGGTGTGCCCTTGGTGGCAAGTCTCGAGTCAAGTATGTCATTTGGTTCTTGACTCCTCCATTTAGACAAAATTCCCAACGAAAGCCAAGGGGGGTTGTACCTATGGAATGTTATTAAGGTTATTAGGGTCTTCCAATTAGTTGATGGGTTGTTTATTAAGTTTTGGGAGTTTTTTGATTAGGGGGTTTCAAGATATAATTGCAGCAAGGTTTAAAGAAGTCTTTTCTAGCATGAATTAAATTACATTGTAAAATATATAAAAGATGCACGATACTTTATATTGATAATAAGCAAATAAAGTGCAAGGACCAGTGCCTTATGGAGTCAAACACAGTGAAAGTAAATAATGCTGAAAAGGGAAATGTTGTGCAATTGTCTCTTGATGAATTTTAGATTATTAATTGTGAATCTTGATTAGGGAAAAAAGGGGAACTCTAGAGATACCGGGAGGTACAGAGATAAATGTCCGGAAATTTAGAAGTTAATGGTTCCGTACAAGGACATGTTGGTTGCCAAAGCCTCAAGAGCGTGTTCAACACTACACCAACCAGGGATGTAGTCTAACGGTGCCCCCAAGGTCTAAGTACAATGATTCAGCGTCCCCAGGCAGAATTTCCCCACCAAAGTCCAACGAAGTGCCGGATTTTCACTTATCTTGTGGGTAGTTAATTTTATTAAGTGGCTGATTAAGTTAAGTGTGGAATATTAAAAAAGTGCTCCCACTATTTCTGAGTATCCCAAAAAGGGTAGAGCATACGTAGTGGTAGTGAAATGAGTTTATTCCAAATTTGAACAAGTAACCATTGTACTCTCCGACAGAGAGCACTCTTGACTTGCTTTTCAGCTAAGTTCAAGAGACTTTGGGTTCTTTTTATTAAACAAATTAAACTATGAAAGTAAAAGACAAAATTTTAAATAGAAAAAAAAATATGGATGGCCAATCTTATGCGTCACTTTTCTGATTCAACCTCCACTAATCGACAAATGCCTTTGGGTGGAGGTGAGAGCATACATCGTGGCGACGAAGATGGTTTTATTTCTACTTTACTTTTGTAAAATGAAAATGATTAAAATGTAAAATATTAATGCAAGTATACACCCTGCACTTCAATAGTGAGTGTGTGAATTAGTGGAGTTAGAAAAATTGCAGTCACATGAAAATGTAGAAAATACACAAATCCCCCCAGGGGGGATGGGATGTGGGTGTTGTTTACCCCACTGCTCTCGTTTAATATTTTACAAATTACAAAAAGAAAATACTGTACTTGGATCTAAGGGTTTACAAGCTGAAACTTTGAAACAATGGTGGAGAAGGTCCTCTGGTAGGTAATCTCAAATGGAGAGGAGGGCTGCCAACTAAGGTAGGCGCCTTCCCTCCTTACATTGTAAACTCCTCCCTCTATCAAATGGCTGCCACATGTGGAAAACGTCTCCTTGAGGGAAGGCACAATCCTCAAGGAGAGACAACTCGTGGGGATGTATTCAATGCCCAATCTCTCTCAAAATTGACTTGAATCTTCATTAAATAACCTTTCCAAGTCATCCCATCCAACTCCCCAGACAAACTCCCGTTGATTTAGGAGTTTGGATTTTCTCCAAATTGATTATTCTTGAATTAAATAATTCATTTTTATTATTTTGGAGAGAAAATGATTTAAGTGAATACTATTCACTCAAAACTTAGGAAAAGTGGGTTTAGGGGTTTTATCATTATTTGGGTTTTTTAAATTAAATTATTAAAAATCTCATAAACTGAGAAAAAATAATTTTCTCAGAATGACTCAAAAATCCTAGGGGACTTAGTGCATGTCCATATGACTCAATACTGATGGCTAGCATGTTACAAAAATACATTCCAATAGGTTTTAATAACCCCTCAAAATTCACCATCATGGAAACACTCCAGCTTTGGAGGTGTGAGTGAAAAACTCGGGAATTATACGTCATTGAATAGTAACGCATAATCCCTAAGGAAAGAACACTCTAGAGTATTCCTCTGATAACAAACTTTAAGAAAGGCCAAACCTTTCATAAAAAACTCATGCTAGACCAACTTATTACAATTCTCCCGCAGGGGTTTGGACATGCAAAAATTACAAACGGCCAATTTTTTTTGGCCTGATGGATCTCGGAACATTGATGATGAACATTTAACATTTTCACAACTTCGATGGTTCACTCGGAATCCACTAAGTGCAATTTAGTGGATAACAAGAACCTTATTTTGTTAACCTTGAGCATAGAATTATTAGATTCTCAGAGTTTTTTAAGGAAAACAATTTAGTGTATTGCTTTTTGAGATGGACCATTTTTAACAAAAGTAACAACCATAAAGGTTCCGTAGTCCTTTAAATTTAGAGAATATCTTTGGAACCTATAGTAGCGTTCGGTTCTTGTGGCATATGGCCTTTTGTATGGATGCCTAGCAACAATATGATATTAATTATAGATAAATATCTTGTGTTCTATACTTTTAAAACTTGTTTAATAATCCTAGAAGTATTTGGGATAAATTTCCCAAGGGTTGTTTTAAGTGCTTGTATCTCCACCCTCTTTGGCTTATTATTGGATTTTAGACTAGAAATGTTAGTGCTAAGGAGAGAACAAGTTTTCTTTTGATAATAACCTAAACCCTTTTCCATAACACTACCTTAGCATTCTATTCATCCTTGAAAAAAGAACGAGGCACTATTCATCAATTTATTGTTGAGACATTGTGGAATGAATTTTTTGAATGAATAAAGGAAAGAGAAGACACAACCATCCTAGTTTCTTTATATAAGTATCTTCTTCATTCCTTTCAACCCTATGAAGGGAGGAGGCAAAGAGGGCCTCACCTCATTTCCTGCATTAGTGTCACCTCTTGCCTCTTGCTCAATAGTTCTCCATTGTTACATGAACTAGACATTGATTAGTTAGGGTTCAAGGAGGATGATGAATATATAATAACCCCTCCATTAGTACCCCTTTGTATGTGCCCATAAGCTCTAGAGATATTTTGTAGTGAAGCCCAGGTCCCTTTGTTTCATTGAGATGTCGCAAAAGCATGTATGATAATTGATGCAAGACAATGCAGTTGATCATCCACCTCCTTTGACCCAAAACTTTGCTCGTATTTTCTCTTTTAACTTAGTATCTCTTATTTTAATTATTTAAAAGTTAAAACCCTACTAGGTATTTGAAGACTTGCTTAGGTTGTTCTAAGTTAGCATTCTCCATTGACATTTTAAGGTTCTATAGCTAGTTTGTTAGGGTACATGATTATTGGTGTGGTTGTGGGAATGACAATTTTGAAACAAGGGATAGAGGTACATCAGGGTTATACATGTAAAATTTTATTTATATGATAAAATTTAAAACCAAAAAACATAGTTGATAGTTATGTAAAGCAACAATGATTCCTTTTCATTTTCAGATTGTTACCCCCCACATTGTATGAGGGTTACGATTGTTGTAGGTCATTTCAAAGAATATGATTGTGAAGACTTCATTCAAATTTTGGATCCTGACACAACAAGATTAGTTGCACATGGATTAGAGCCCCTTGGAGCAAACTTATCAAGATATATGTTTCGCATTTTGGCATTATGGTCAAAGTGATGTTCATAAATAATGCAATGGAAATCATGTCATGCTTTGGTGTGGCATAAAGTAAGGTTTTATTTGTAATAAACCTATGATGGATAAATTTGCTCCTCCTTAAAAAATGGTGGGCACACTTGGATTTATTTGGAAGTAAAATTCCTAAATAGAAGATGAGCCCACTTCCCAAGATATAATCCCTTAAATAAAAGTGTCTTATCCACTTCCCAAGATATCAATCCCCAAATAAAAGGTGGACACACTCCCCATGATGACATGATTTCTTGACTAAAGGAAGGTGCACTTCCCAATATATGAATCCCTCATTTTATGGTAGGCGCACTTCTCTGGGAGACAAGTTTCCTTGATTTATGGATATATGTTTTGGATTCCTCATTTTATGGTGGGTGCACCTCTTTGGGACACAATCCCTTGACTCGTGGATGTTTGCCACAACATGTGTCCTATTCTAGCCTAGGAAAATCTCTCTCTCTCTCTCTCTCTCTAGTTCACAAATGTGGCAACCTTCACGCTTGCATGGGCTTGCACAGTTATCCCTACCTTCACATGTGTGGCATTTTCTCCCTTGCATGCTCCTACACATTGCTAGTGTGCCTTGCTTCATTGTGGCTATATAAGAAGAGGACCCTCTTCATTGTAAAACATGGTTGGATTTTTGGAGCTCTCTCTCTCTCTCTCTCTCTCTCTCTCTCGCTTAATTGATACATCTTTTCTTGGAGCATATCTTGTTGTAAAAGTTCCCTTCTTGTTCATGTATGATGCTTTGATCTTGCTTTGAGCTTCAAGGTTGTATGTTTTATGTAGTGTTTACATTGTCATTTCTATGCTTTTGCTTGGGCCATTGAAAGGGTATCACTACCTCGTTAGGGAAAGGGGTGTTAAGTTAATTTCTATTTCATCCTTTCTTTGCATGTTTATTTATGTGGGAGTTTTGTATTGTATCTTTAGTTTTACCTTGATTTGGATTGTGCAACCATCTACCTTTATCTATAGAGTGCAACTCCCAAGAGCTTGAAAGGAAGGGGATTCTTCATTCGACTACTTCCCTTGTAAACCCTACTTCACCTTCAACTTCACCAAGTAGGGTTTGGGTTAGCACATGCAGTTCTACTCTCTTGGTGACATATTAAGCAAGCCCCCATTTAGTTGGTGATTCTTTGGCTCCATTTTCCCTTGGTTGGATCGGCACTAGTCCTTGGAGTGATCTCTTTTGTCTCGTATACTCATAAAAGACAAATGTTTTGCTAGAGCTACTCTTCACATCACCTTGTACTTCATTTGTTTATAGCCCTAGTAATCCTATCATAGGGAATCCCCCCTTGAGTTGGAGAAGAGCCAAGCAAAAGTGAGAAGAGGGTTTTGTGTGGTGACATTGGCGTCCCTTTTGAGTTCCACTTGGGCTAGCATTGCCTCTTTTGGACTTTAATCACACATGCTAGTTTGGGAGTGTTGCCCGCCGTATGTGCACACCAGCAGCAAAACTCTTTCGAAAGTTGTTTCCCAAGTGGGAAAGGTGTGGCCTTGGGGGCAAGCAAAGAGTCAGGTGCTATCACCTGATCCCGACTCCTCCGTTTAGGCAAACTCTTAGCAAAGCCAAGGGTGGTAGACCCTACAAAGTGTTTCTAAGGCTCTTGATTTTAAAGTGTTTTTTGATGGTATGTGATGTGGATGGGTGTTTTTTAGGAGTTTTTATCATTCACAATAACAATTTAAATAATCCAAGCATGTACTTGCAAAATTAAATGAAGATGCACAACCACTGATAATGCTAGTTTAATACAAAGCATCCACGGCATAATATGAATTTAAAAGATAAGACAAGTGCTCCAGATAGATAATAAGCAAATAAATGTTGAGTTTGAAGTACCGGTGCCTTATGGAGTCAATGTCTTTGAGTGCTTGGGATGCTGAATACAAGTCTTGGTGTGGTTGAGAACTGTTTTGCAAATGTTTTTGGTGAATTTTATTGTAAATTTTAATATGAGTTGATTATTAAAGGAAGGGAATCTCCAAGATATACCTTTCGGTACAAGAGATGTGTCTGGAAAATACTCTAAGTGGTTCCGTACAAGGACATGTTGGCTGTCCGGAGTCTCTAGAGCGTGTTCAACACTACACCAACCAGGGATGTAGTCTAACGGTGCCCTTAAGGTCTCGATACAGTGGTTCCAGCGTCCCCAGACAGAATTTGCCCACTTCCGAATATTTGACCACCAACGCCGGATTTTCGTTGGTTTTCAGGGAGAGTATTTTGTTATGGTTTGAGTGGAATTAGATATGGAAAATTAAAAAGCCTACAATTGCTTATGGGTATCCCACAAGTGGGCAAAGCATACACAGTGTAGTAATTTGTAAATTCCAATTTTACTGAATGTTTGGAACAAGAACCATTGTAAAACTCTCCAACAGAGAGCACTCTTGATCTGCCTTATGGCGAGATTCAAGAGATTTATGAGATGCAAAAATACTGAAAATGAAATTTACACTACCCAAGAGTTTCTTTCAGGTCTAAGACCGTACTCGGGAAAGCAAGGGGGTTAGCAATAAAACCAACAAATGCAATTAAATTCTTCGACAGAGAGCACTTTTGATCCACTTTTCAGTGAGATTCAAGAGATTTTAGTGTTCTTTTTGGCAGGTTATATAAAGATGAAAGTATTGAAGCAAAGCTAAACTAGCAAATTACTTCAAGCAAAATAAAATTAATCTAAGAACAATAAAGATGCAAATGAGCTAAACAATTAGTTCTAAGATCTACAACTTGTCAAAATGAAGCTAACTAACTATTCTATCAGTTTACTGTGCAGGTATAAAGCAAAGCAAAGTGTGGAAATCAGACAATGGGCGATACAGGCTTCCCCCAAATGGGGGAAGTGGGGTTGTGGGAGCCATTATCCCACTCGCTCCTTTATTAATTATTACAATCTTTGTTTTTTTGTCTTCACTTGAAAGCACAATATTGGATGGGGGAATGAAGAAGAGGGAAGTGCTTTTCAAGGAATTTGTTTTGGTTTGCTTGCTTGCTCTTCTTGCTTGGTTCTAGCCTTTGGGCTTCTTCTCTTAGAATGTCTTCTTTGGTCACCTAAACATAGGAGCTTTAAACAAGTACTTATTTAAGAGATTAGTGAAAAATATTGCAACTAAGATCTATGACAAAAATTATGAGTGAACTAAGTGCAAAACTAGGTAATGAAAAGAGGCTAAGCTAAATGCAAACTAAATATGAGTTAGAGAACTTTGGAAGATGAAACAACTACGTGCAAGTTAAAATGAATCTTTAAAATGAAACTAGATTAAAAATAAACTAAGACCAAGCTAAGTGCACTCTTGGAAATTTCAAACTAGATGCAAAATTTAAAACTAGATGCAAGTTGAGTACGAATTAGGAAACTAAAATGTAAAAAAAAATGCTAACTAGATGCAAGAGCTAAGATCAAAGAAAAAGGAAGATCACAGATGGAATGAGGAGAAAGCAAGAAGATGCAAAGGCAAAAAGGAGTGAGAGCTAGGAAAAGGTAAGAAAAGAGGTGAAAAGAGAGGGTTGTAAGAGAGGTTGGGAGAGCCAACAAATGAAGAGTAGGGGCTGAAAAACAAGGAGCGGAAGAGGCTGTAAAAAGATGAAGAAAGGAATTGAAAAGTAGTGAGAAAAGAGACTGAAAAGTGAAGAATAGGTGGCTGCTATAAAAGATGAAAAGTGGGACAGCAAACAGGGAATAAAAGGGACTGAAAACAGTGAGAAAAGGTCTGCAAAAACAGTGCGGAAAGGACTGAAAACAGTGAGCAAATAAGGCTGCCAACAGCATGCTTTTCGAGACAGTTTCAGGCACGTTCTCGAAGGCAGTTTTAGCACACTTTTAGGGACTGTTTTTTGGCACGTTAGGGACTGCTTTTGGCATACTTTTCAAGGTGTCAAAAAGTGCTCTTTCTCAAGGCAAAAAGGACAATGAATCAAAATGGAAAAAAGTGGATTTATAAGCTCAAAAAACACAAACAAAAACTGGATCTTGAAAATGAAGCTTATGATGAAATAGATCTAGACAAGAAGAAGTAAATCAAAGGTATACAACTTTGAACTACTTAGTAGATGAAATACAACTTCGAATGATAATGACTTTAGGAGTTTGCAATCTTTACATGCACATGAGTGATTTTACTTAAAGCCTTTGAAACAATCTCATGTATGCATAAAGGTAGATAGATTTTAAGAGAAAAATTTGAAGCTTAGAAAATCTATTACACTTGGAGATAGCGAATGCAAGAAAGATAGAACCTTTTGAAATAGAGATTCGCTTGTGGTAACTGTAAATTTTTCTGAGTTTACTGCTTGTTGGTTTATGCCAAGTTTTCAGTGTTTTTATGAGTTTACTGCTTGCTGGAAATTACCTATGAAAATTTCAGAACAATAAACACGCTGTAAATTCACATTAACAAGCAGAAATCTAAATTTAACATGGACGCCATAAAAATTTCAGACTCAGAAATTTTTGGCCAAATAAGCTCTGGAAAAACCCCCATGGGGAAAACCAGTCAGAGAGAGAGAGAGATTTATTTCTTCAGCAAAAAATTCAGTACAATAATTTTTCAGTCAAAGATGTACTTATCTCAACCACCCAAAGTCACCCAGAAATCTACCTTGATTTCTGTGCCAACCTGCAACTCAAAATTGAACCAACTGTCTTGATTTTTGTGCCACAAACATGTCTCAATTTCTGTGCCAAAACAACACCTCGAAAGCTATGCCAAACCTCTTGAAATTCGTGTAGCAGGACTGCCTCGAAAACTGTGCAGAAAGTACGACTGTACGGACTCCTCGAAAACTGTGCAGAAAGTACGACTGTATGGACTGTATAGACACCTCGAAATCTATGCAGAAAGTATGACTGTACTGACACCTCAAAAACTGTGCAGAAAGTATGACTGTACGGACGCCTCGAAAACTGTGCAGAAGGTATGATTGTACGGATGCCTCGGGAAATGTGCCTGTAATAAATGCTGGAAACCTCCTCGATTCTTGTGCTGGAAAACCTCTCCTTGGAAATCGTGCCGCTCTCTCTTCACTTCTCTTCTCTTCACTTGAATCTCTCAAAAGTGAAGTTCAAAATGCCTCCCTCATGCTTTTTGATCAAACCTTAGGGTTTCCCTAAATCCAATGGGTGAGATTGATTTAGATCAAGGGTGGAAATTAAATGCGCCATTTACTTTTCATAAACAATTAATTTTCCTCACCCACTTAAATTTATCAAAAAGTGACTTTGACTTTATAAAGTCTCATTAAATGCTTTTACTAAGTCATTTAATGTGAGGGTCACCTTTATCCCCCTTCTAAGTGACTTTAGGCAAAAGTCACTTGGGGAACCTGTTATCACATATATAGTAGCCGGGATATCATACATTATTTTTCTCATACCAGTACACTATTCAGCCAGTTCCCTTACATTTGAGATGCTGAGATGAGCATCTAGATTGGATCACTATCAGATTGTGGACAGCAGTTGTATTCCCCATGCCATGACTGAGTCTCAGGACACTCGGAGAGATGACCGATATAGCCATTATACCATTTGTACAGAGCAATCAGTAGTGTTCAGAGTTGCAGCAGCAGTTCCAGAGGACATGTGATGGTACAGGTTGATGAGCTTTCAGGTATATGACTCAGCAGGTATATCATGGTGTTATGGTTAGATTGCTTTTATACTTATTCTTATAGCATGTCTTAGCACTCAGTGTCATGATCTGGCGATCATATAGATATTTGGACCTGGTCGATCTATTATATATATTACATTGTCCCTACTCAGACTTAGAAGTTCACTATTCATACTCATTGGTTTTACCCTCCTTAGGGAGAATAGAGGTGATCATTCAACCATACCTTGGCTTGCTAGTGTTGGCTCCATTATTCATTGTCTTCATCCATACATGGCCTACCTTTTAGATTATCACCCTGACTTACTACTTGACTAGTGGCATGGAGGACCTTTCCCCGCTGTAGCCTCTGTATTGATGAGCTTCCTTGTTTATTGTGTCTCGGCTCTGAGTTGGTGACAAAACTTACCTATGGTGAGTTGGAGTTCCTTGGAATTCCCCCTAGTCACTAAAGTTGTGTTGGCTAAACCTAAAACTTTTAGTGCTGCCATAAATACAAAATCTGGAAAAAATGAAATGCTATATCTTGTATGAAAAGCCCATTCATGCAATGTGTTTCTAAACACACATGAATGAAAGGCATGCCAAATGAAAATTGGCCATGAAAATAAAATGTTATATCTTTTGGAAAATAAATACCTAGGTAAACAAGCTGTCCATGACACACCTAGAAGTGCTCAGGTAAACAAGTGCCTTAAAAACACACCTGCAGCAGAAAGCCTAAAGAAAAAATGTAAATCTATGCAATGTGTTTGTAAACACACATAGATCAAGGCTATGGAAACTTCAGGCCCAAAAAGCAATGGAACTTAAATGCTATATCTAAACAATTGCTGGCCTTGTTTGTATTATGGATTGTGCGCATCTGTGAAGGTGAATAAACCCTCTTTGAACAACTCATCCATTTGTGAGACACCGCCATTCCCTGTGTTATTGCTCATTCACTATATACTATGGTGTGTATTCCCTTTCCCTTGCCAAAGTGTCACAAAGTCAAGTCAGTCAAGTCATCCCTTAGCCTAGCCAGTTAATTTAGCCTTCACCCTTCACTAGCAAATTGATCACAACTATGAAGTGAGTATGATCTTGAAAGTCTAGTCTGAGTAATAATAATAATTAACGACACTATATATTTGGATTTAGATCACCAGTTATGATTACTCTGTGTTATAATTGTTATTTGAATAAGTTGTAGAGCATGTGTTAACCTTGACACTTCGCAGCAGCTTTGGATGATGGTTTGAGTTATATTTGGTCTTGGTTAGACCCAGTTTGACCATGGAGGACCATGGGACATGAGATGTTAGACCTTATGATGATATGGATAGATGATATATGGTCTATGTATACATACATGATGATTCTATGCAGCAGCTACAGGGTTATGATGATGATTCTTGGGTTACAGCAGTGTTTGGTCATTATTATTGGCCTTGTTCCGGTATATTGGATATTTATTTTGATCATGCAGAGACTCATATGGTGTATGAGTACACATCTTGGATGGATTTGGACCTTCTGAGTCCAATGGGACAATTTGTTTTTAGTTCCGGGCACTTATAGTGATGATTGGGCCTCAGTAGGCTGTCCTAGTGCATTTTTGGTCTGTCAGAGGCCCTATCAGAGCAGATGAGATTTTTATCTGGTTGACCTAGGGCGCTGATGATGGAGGGGGTGGTCCAGCCACTTGTTTTTACCATATTACCCCCCTCCCGGACACACTGGTGCCCTCACCTTGACAGCGCAGGCACTCCAGGAGGCAGTTTGGGGCAGTTTCACGCTTCCCGAGGCATTTCAGGATTGGTAGAAATGGCTATTGAGGAAATCGATTTGGGCTACTGAGGCAAAGTTATGGCATGGGATGATCAGTGATGATAGATCGGGGTCTTCCACACCTTCTCCAGCAGTTTCAGCTTCATCGGGGCCCGCATCCATCACTTATTGCACTTTCTGTGGATTTCTGAGGTCTTTTGAGGACCACGACTTGACTATGGAGGCACGATTTGGTACATTCATGATTATTTATTGGTTATTGTGCTATGGGGATTGACCAAGGAGGGATAAAATTACCCCTTGGACCCACCATAAGCCTCCTATGATATTATGTCATCATGATTTGGTGGGATTCCCCTCTTCTAGGGCGATTTTGTCCACTTACATTATATTTTATTTGTGATCCATGTATTATATTGTTGAGCTCATCTCAACCATTGATTAGACATTTGTATCTTTTAATCTTAGCCACTCATTCAAAAAGTGGTTAGGGTTTTGGTGCCTCTCCTTCCTATTTAAAGGAGAGAGCCTCTCATTGTAAGGGGTCTTTGGCTCTTGGATTATTGGTATAGAAAAATATTCTTGTGGAAATTCTTGTGGTCTCCTTTGCATCTGGTGTTCTTAGATGGTGATTGGAAAGTCTATTGCAACCTAGCATTTGGAAATTGTGGTAAGATCTATCTTTTTTTGGAAATCATTGTTTGTCTACAGCAGGGCGACTTCAACAAGGGCGATTTTGCAAGGCTTCTTAAAATCGACTTTCTTGGCATTCGCTTGTATCAGGGGGTTATCATTAGCTTCATTGTGATCTATGCTATCTTTCTGTTACTTCTCTTGTGGCATTAGTCTTATCTCTTGATGCATCAAATCTGATATTGTTGACGTTTGTTGTGCAGGAGAGAGGGCGCATTGGCTTCTTGGATCAAATCGACTTGCATAGAAAACTACCTCAAAGCTTCTCAAATTGATCGGGTTTGCATAGATCATCATCATCAAGGCATCTACAAGGTTACCCAGGTAAGATCCACAGGTTTGTTTCTCTTTTCTTTATCCAATCCATTGACATAGCTCATAAATTGTTAAAACCCTAAATATTTCAAAACCCCCATTTTTACATTTTCTCAGATCTACTTAGATCTAGTGGGTTGTTGGGCATAATATTGAAAACCCACCTCTATAGCATCCACGGCATCCCGGATCTATAGTTTGGTGAGGATTGGCTACCGTTTGACCCCTCTCCCAAGCCAACTTAGCTTCTCCCAAGCAAAGCGCACTTCCTAGTTTGAACAAGTTGACCTAGATCTAGTACATGGGTGTTTGAGATCCCGCTTGATCCATAATCTACACATCAAATAACATACACCCAGATTGTTACTTTTCTGAAATTCACCTTGTGGGCCCTATTCCACATTTTAAGGGATTTAATCCCCATTTTGGACCATTAGGTGTACTTAAACTCAGATCTAGTAAGATCTAGCCGTCCGATTGCCGTGAAATTATAGATCCATACTCCTACTTGACTAACCTACCCAGATCTAAAGTTTGGATGCCATCGGACTTGTCTTGACCCACCTAACACACATTTTTAGCCTCCTTGGGTAAAGTCGCACCACCTTGGAGAAGTGAGTTGACTCACTTCTAGGACGTGGGTACTTGAGATTCTTGTGGATTTGGAACGGGAATAATTCAAAACCTAGGTCTAGTGTATCACTTTGTCAGATCGTGCCTTGGGGATAGCATTCCTTGTTTTAAGGGATTGTGGTCCACTTGGGTTAAACCTAGATCTAGACCTACTTATCCATCAAGATCTTTATTTCCCACTTGTCCCAAGTACTAAGAGTCCTTAACCACAAGTCAACCCTACTTTGACTCCATTATCCCAATTCCCAAGGCACTGGTTACTCTCCAAGTCAATTCGACTTTCCTAGATTGTTGGATTAACTTATGGTTTGACCTTAGTGTGGTGAACCAAACCCTTGATGCCACCATGTATCATGGTCAAACTTGTCATGTGTACTAGTTAGCCCCAATTCAACCCCTAAACTACCCTGCATTGGACACGGTTCCCAAGGCAGTGGATCTTCCAACATTGAACTAGTACTCTCATCCTGGACCCTATCTTTAACTATTATAAGTCACTCTCACATCAACTATGGAACAAAGCTACACCCATTGAACCCCTGACTTGGCTTGTGACTTCATCCTAAGGTCTAGGATAAACCATACACCTAACTTCACTTAGAAATACCCTGATTTGGTGTCTTGGTTTTGATCTCTCCTGTCGGGAGTAGATCGGGTCTCCCCCTTTGTTATCTGGGCTAGATAACATAAAGCGAAGGTTGCCTCAACTGGCGTGACAACCATATACTGGAGGTCGAGGTGATCGTGGTTGCACCTTTTGAGTTGCCCTTCCCTATTGCCATCCATGACTGGATACATCCATAGGGGTAACTACAGTTTAGGTGATAACAGAACCACTTCCCTAGGTACAAAAACTAACAGTAACCAACTAGAAGGGAGATTGAAAAATTGAATTTTTGATGGTGAATAGTGAGCAAGATCCTTTGAACCCAATCTTGAACAAAAATTGACCTTGTAGAATCCTGAAATGCACAAATTGTTAGCAAAATGATGGTGAAGGGGAGGAAGAAGCAACCGAGCTCAAGATCCCACTTCACTCTTAGGAGATCTGCAAAAATATACCACTTCAACACAAGATATTATCAAGTATAGTATGATTAATCAAATGAAATAAAAAGAGCATAAGTATAACCAACTACAGTTTGCTACTTTTAAATCTCATACAACCAAGCATCAATGAACAACTTAAGACTATAAATGTTCACCCTATGGACTTGACAAAGCCTTCTAAGCTAGATACATGATCAAATAAATTGCATATGAAGAATATAATTGAACTAGTATCACCTCAATAGAGCTTCGATGAATTCTCATGGACAAAATGTGCACACCATATGGACCTCCAAAGTCTTGATTTTATTCAAATAGCAACAACAAATGAGCAGAGTATCCTTGCACACAAATTCCACACAAAACATGGAGGCAAGGCTCTGTATTTATACAAAAGAGAGAGACTGAAAACCTAAGTCGAATTGGTGAAGTGGCTAGGGCAAGCAAGGCGCAATCCAAAGAGAGCCAAGCTCTAGACTTGGAGTTAACTGGCTCTGGTAGCTGAATAGAGGGTGAGGTGGCCTCCACTTAGGCAAGGCGCCCACTGTCATGCATAGTAACTATCACCTAACGAACAGAAGGATGCCACATAACCAATTCGTGAGAGCCAGCCAAGGAGGGCGCAAAGCAAATCCCAAGAGAGTCATCTGCAGTGCTCTGATATTGATACAAAATCAGTTGGTGGAACTTGGAATATTCCCAAATGCCCTATGCCATGTCATTTAGCACTTTATTTTATTCAATTTGGTCTTTTTTGGAGAGATTTGGATTTTCTCCATTTTATTATTTTCTGATTATTTTTAATTAAATATTCCTCATTTATTAATCTTAAGGAAATATCCAATTAAGTGCAAAATAATCATTTGAAACTTAAGATAAGTGGGTTTAGGGGTTAAATGGATACTCTGGCTTAGAAAATGAGCATCTATTTGCCAAAATCCACTCCCAAACCACTTAATTATTACAAATTGAAAATTTTCAATTAAACCATGTAAAAAATGGCTTAATTAATTGAAAATTTTAATAATTAAAAAATAAAAAATAAAAAAGTTCAACACGTCCAGTAATTTGTTTTTGTTGGACAATGTTTTAACACACCTAGGGACCTAGGAAATGACCATAGAACATACCAATAGTGTCTAGTAGGTTCATATTTTACAGTTGGGCTCTAATAACCCCCCAAGGCCTAACCGCCAAATTTGGGCATTTCAGCTTTGGAGGTTGTAGGAGAAAAACTCATCGGTTATTGCTCGGCTAAAGGCAAAGCATAATCGACAAGGGAAAAAACTCCTTGGAATACTTTATTTGACTGTCAAGTCTTAGGGAACTGAGCCACTCAGACCCCCATACTAGCACACTTTATTACAAACCCGATGGGGCATGGTCATTTCAAGACAAAATTAAAAAGATGGCCAAAATAGGCCAAATCCAGAACATCTGAACCTCAGAACTCTGGAAATGAACATGGATCATGTTCAATAACTAGCGGCTCAATAAAAGTTCAACTATTGTACAAAATAGTTGGTAACAGGGAGGTAACATAGATGAGATGCATCATGCAAATCATTCAAACTTCAACTTGGTAGCCAAACATTAGACATTCATGATTCAGAATTCTTAAGCAATCATACAATGATTAGAAAAACAATAAACTTGAGCATTTTCATTAATAGCTCTCGAATGCCGTTGGTTGGTTTTGTCCTCTCCATGTATTTCAAACAGCTGATAGAGAGCATTTGATGCAGCAATTGTGGAGAAGTTTGAAAGAGGATTTCAAGAAGAGAAATATGAAAATGAAATTTCAATACTGAAAATTGCTGAAAATACTGAGAAAATACCCTTATAATGGAAAGATTTGGACACCAAAGTCAGGTGTCAACTGCACCACTTCACTGCCTATTGTTATCTGCAAATTTTCTGCAAGAAAAATGCCACCAAAATCCCTATTGTCCTTCTTCTTTGGTGCTGGACTGTTTGTCCCTACAATCTGAAAATGGGATTATGACAGTCTGAAAATGAGATGATGATAAAGAAGTGTTCTTTTCTGCTTTCAAGTTCATGAAAACATTTGAGACTTGATGGTGAAGGGTTTTGGAGGAGAAGGATCAACGTTTCTTGAGGGATTTGTTGTTTTATTTTTTTAAATGCAAAAGGTTCCTTGGATAACCTGAATTCAGGGTTCTGGTACCCAAATCATGCCACATTCCCGTTTTTTGGGTGGGAGGTATCCTGCGAAAGCAGGGGGCATGGGTACTCTGGGGCAGGAACCTGCTCCTTAACCAGATATGGGTGTGCCAAACTCATGCACCCAAGGGGTGGGTTCCCAGACCCCAGAAACTAGTTCTAAAAGCAATCTGAACTATATCTTTTAACATAGTAGAGAACTATTACACTTACAAAATACAATTGTATCTTATATTAAGAGGATTAATGAAAATGTTGGCCACATTCAATGTAGAACATAAAAAAATAAAAATTTGAAAGATGATATAAATTGTTTTCAACGTAAGTATCGTACATATAGATTTAGAAGCTATGCAATTTGCCAATATTGTGTCCTTTTCACTGGGATTGTTTCAACTGCAGTTGTTTTTGTAGTGAATCTTGTTTGTACTGCCATTCATTTGCTGCTCATTTTGTGCTTCCTTACGTTAGTTCTTTTTCCTGTTACGTTGTAGGACAAATCCACTTGAATGTGTTTTAAATAAGCTCACCAACTTCTGCAAATACTTGTTTTGACAGAATTTTTTTATTTATTTAATTGGGCCAGGATATATTGAATTCATTGGAGCTCTCAAGGAGACACGGTCTTCTACTGTTCATCGATGCTATAGAAGAAATACTTCTGCAAGAAATGCCAAAAGGCACGAGTTTCAAAAGGACGCTTCAGTAAATGTTTGATGTTTAAACTCGATGGTGGACACTAACTAAGTTAGTATGAACTCTGCGTTGAGTCTCACATGAAAAATGCAAATGCAATTATTGTAGTGTTTAATTAGTATAACAAAAGTTATTTGAGAACTAAAATGTATCATGAGTAAGCATCTATTGGTCAACAACTTGTCTCTATCATTCAAAATTATAATTATTAATATGCACAGCTCTGCTGAGAGAAAATTATTTAGATAGACAGTGGATACGTTGAGAGAAAATTTCATGTTGACAGCTCTGTTCTCCTTGAAACTCATAATTGTTAGATCTCAAGTGATTGTGTATAATACAAAATCAAATCATGCACAATGAATTTTTATTGGATCTAAGTTAATTTTTTAGGCTTAGAAAAGAAAGACATTTATTGGTTTAAGAAAATGGGCCGTCGGTGATTGTAATTGTTTAGTTTTTATATATTGCAGTACCTTTGGTTTAATAAAGTTTATTTAATCATTTGTGCTTTTCTTTCAGCCTAATAGAAATGAGATGGTCATGCATGCTTTTAGCAACAATATAAATCGAAGAGTTTTGCCGTGAATTTCCAAGGTAGCAATTTGCTGGATTTAACACTCAGAGATAATAGAACGGTAACATGGACATAATTTGGACTTACTGTGGTTGATTGCATTCTAAGAACTTTGTCCTTTTACTGTGTATTTGTTGTTTTTTTATTTTTATTTTGATGGCGCTTTTATTTATGAAATTAGATATATATATATATATATATATATATATGGGTACCTGTACCCAGGGGAAGGGTACACGTATCGGGTACTTGGGTACACGAAGGTATGTCTCCTGTCGTACCCCATACTGGCTCCACGTACCGGAGATGCCGTTATAAAAAATGGGTACTTATAGGCTAAATGGTACGACGTACCCTGTGTTTGGGTACTCTGGGGGTACGTCAGACTCAACAAAATGCAATTCCACTGGGTAAAATATAATGACCCCTAGCCAAATTTGAACTAAATTTTTGCTAACTACGTATGGAGTCTGTTTCAAGACTTATGTCTGCGTTTGGAGTCTGGTTCAAGACTTATGTCGAGCACTTTGCAACACTGTTCAAATTCCATTGAATATTGTCCAAATCTGGTAGACTGATTTTGCATTGATTTACAAGGAATGTTTTTATGGTTTTGTGTTCAGCACTCATGGAACATAATTTGACTACCAAATGTGCACATAAAAAATATACATATGTATTTAATACTAAGAAATACACTCACATCAACCCAGTATTACATTTGCAAATTTTTATCGCCTATAACAACAATACAAATAGGTGTTTAAAATCAGATTTCAAGTGTACCTTCAAATTACAGTTTGACTATTTGTTACAACTACCTGGTACACTGATTTATCAAATTTTATGTAACTTCCAGTCTTCCACTTGATATCTACTACGAGTCTGATTTTTCAAATTTTCAATGTGTGTTCATTGTTCAATGAACTATTGAATTTATAATTATGAATCATGATTTATAATTTATGAAGAAATCTGAAATATGCATGTATAATGTGACTGACAAGTTTGATTTTTATAATATATATATATATATATATATATATATATATATATATAGTACCCCAACGTATCCAAGTACCTTGTTTTAAAAAGTGTCATCCCTGTTCCCGTACCCAAGTTTCCCTACAACTTATATAGTAAAGATTAAGTAAAGAAAGGCCTCAACAACAATTTATTAGATAAAATAAGTTTGGATGCAATATATATATATATATATATATATATATATATATATATATAAGAGAAACTTTCAACTCGTGACTTGTTAATGTGTATATATATTCAATACATTATATTTAGTTTTATGGATTCTTTTATGTTATCCAATTTATTTTGGATATTTAGTATATGAACCAAATTGGTTCACTACATTTGTGTTAGTGAAGTATGATCTGACCGTTAGCGACACTTGCTTCAAACTGTCTAACAAATTTCATCAACGTTCAATTTTTTGAAAGCTTATTTGATTTGGGTCATTGATCACAACTAGACTTTTGGCCACTAAAAGTTCAACATTTCTATTGAAAGAATTACTCCATTACAAACAAATTGAAGGCTCCATTGCCAAAAATGCAAACCGGAAAGAAATTAATGATCACAAGAATTGCCATCTTTAACTGTAACAATTAAAAAATATATAAAGTTAAAACCTCATGTATTACATCACAAGAATTTATCCCACATGTGTTATGGGATGTATTGTAATCCAAACCTCTTGGTATATAAGAGAGGCGAAGGAGACCCTTTTGGGTAATATGTGTTGATTGTAATTCATCACACATCACTTGTTGTGTATGTCATTTGTAGACACATTGTATGATGGAGCTTGATGTGATGCATATGTGAGGATGCCATGTAATCTTTGAGATCTTTTTCATAATAATGGAAGATGCAACTCTTCCTGTGGACGTAGCCCAATGTGGTGAACCACATATATTTGGTGTTCTTTTTTTCTTGGTCTCTTTATGTTAATGCTGATATGTTATTGTTGCTTAGATAGGTAAGCTAGTTTAGCTAGATCTTAATCTCTGACATGGTATCAAAGCTAGTTGCTATGATCTAGCACCTTCTATAGCTTTCATCAATAACTATTATCATTTGGGCATTGTTTATTTTTGTAGATTTGCTTTTCATCTGGTAGCCATTAGGCTTCTCTTCAGATCTGGGCATGTTTCTGCAGTTTTTTACTTCTAAACCTAACTTTGTTGTGTAGGTTTTTGCAGAAAATTTTCAAGGGTTTCTTAATGTTTTTTTGTAGATCTATACGTTTTTTGGATTTTCCTCAAGGAGATCTATCTTCTGGTTCTCAAAACGACAGTTTTCGTCCAAGTTTGGTAGACTTTGTGCAGATTTTCATGTTCAGCAATTTCGACACTGTTTTCGGCGTAAAACTTGACGTTCACGACTTTTGCTTCACAGACAGCGCGGGTAACCACGACTTTCCCTACTGCGAACTCGTGAGTATACTACAGATCCACGACTTTCAGTGTATAGACCCACGTGTGCTACGACATACTCGAGACTGTTCTATTGCGAACTCGCGTTTACTTCAGTATAACCGCGACTTCACTAGACATGGACCCGTGAGTGCTTCGACATAACCGCGACCTTACTGTACAGAGACCCGCGAATTTTCGATCAGAACCGCGTCTTTCTCCTTTACAGACCCGTGAACTAGCGACTTCTTTGTGCATAACCCACGAGTACACATGAGTTTACTTTGGCAGAACCACGAGTGACTTTATTTGGCACCTTTTCTAAGGGTTGTAGGTAAAGTTTCTGGTTTTTATCTTTGAAAAGTTTCATCTCTTACCTTGAAATTCTTGTCATGAGCTTCTTTATCTCTTTGCATTAGGATTTTTGTTATGATTCATCATATTTACAAAGGTTGTCTTGTTCTTATGTCTCTAACCTTCTTTGTGTAGAGGATGTTTTGACATTTTCAGGAGCATGGATCTCTAGTATGGTAATGGTGACATCAATAAATGAACCTATGCTTAGGACTTAGTTGTTTAATGACTATATTTTCATATCTATAAGTGATATTATTTTGGTCTCACTCTTCTAATCATGATAATGAAGCTTTTATTTGTGTTATCTTTTGATCATTATTTGCTTTATTTATATGTTATTGCTGATCTTTGTGTAAAAGCAATTTCATTGTTTTTATAAGTAATATCTTTATAATCATTATATGCTCTTGCTAATTCAATTTTTTTTTGAATCTATGTGATATCATATTTTTTGACTTGTCATAAGTTCTTTAATTGGGGTATAGTTTCTTTTTCATGTATTGCAGAGATTGTATCTAGTTCCTGTGCTATTTGTCTTTAACATTCATATACGGAAACATTGACATGTGTTGTTTGTCTCTAACATTCCTATATGGAAACATTGACATTTCTAGGGCATTTCATCTCTTGCATATTTACATAGTGTTAACAAGAAATGAATCCATGATTAAAACCATTAGTGATTTGTCATTTCATAATTTTTTTTCATAAGTGATATCATGAGTTCATCATAATTTGCTATATGTTGATCATATTAAACATTTTGATTTATTTTCATATATATCATGTCATGTTTATTTCGATCATCCTTTACTCAATATTTATATGGCTTTGAACAATCTTATGATCTTGAAATATTTACCATGAGCACCTTGTTCTTTTTGCAATGCGATTTCTATTCTTATGATTGCAGAGGTTATCTTGTTCCTACTTTTCTCTAACGTTCCTATATGGAAGCATTGACATGTGCTATCTGTCTCTAACGTTCCTATATGGAAGCATTGACATTTTCAGGTCATTCATCTCTTGCATGTTAACAACATACTAATAAGAAATGCACCTATGCTTAAGATTAGTTGTCGGATGACTAAATTTTCATATATTTAAGTGAAATATTGGCTCATTATTCTATCTTGGTATGTATTATGCTCACTCATGTTTATGTTGCTCTATCTTTTATCATATCTTATCCTGTCATTTTTTGATAATCTTTTGCTCAAATTTATATGGTCTTGCATAGAAGCGACATCATTTACTTATATGTTCTTGAGCAATGTCATTTTATCATATCTTATGTCTTTTGGGCTTATCATGATTTTTATATGCTTTATGCTTGGAAGTTCCTTTGTGCAGGTTCGTTATCCATGTTGTGGGATAGCTTTCTTATTTAAGCATATGTTGGTTGTGGATCTCTTGTTCCCCTTAAGAAGGAATGTAATGTTGAATTTTATCATGTTCTATCATATTTCAGTAATGTTATATGATGGGCATCCATCTTCTACTGTTAATCTGTATGATATCATTTTCGATGTATAGACCATTGGGGTCTTGTTTCTTCGATGTTTGAGGTCTTCTACAGATATTTATATTGCACCTTGATTGGAAGAATGTCTGCTATCTACATGCGTATTGGCCATCTGAGTATTTTGTACACTGTTTTGGTGTTCTTAGCCACATGTTCTGTTGTATCAGCCGTCAGAAGGTATATGTACACTGGTGTGGATGTTATATCAGAGTTTTTCAGCTATCAGTTATGGTTGTGATGATTCTTGTGGTGATCTAGGCATCTTGTGGATTTAATAGCCATGATGGCTTCTCTTTAGATCTGAGCATCTTGTTGGTGGATGGCGTCACATGTTTGTTTCATCGTACAACCTGGTTCGTGTGCAATTTCATGATTCAGTGTGAAGTGGATGTTGTCTTCATCAAATCCATGAGGTGAAGTGTGTTTTATTCACATTTTATGGAGCATTCTAGAACTTGTCATCACGGGGGATGTTGGGGTGTTTCCACCTTCCTTCCATGTATTCTTTCTCCCAGTCATCATTAAGGGAGAGTGTTGGAATATGTAATGATGACTTATATGATATATTGGTAAAATATCTTTTAAAGGCATAAAATAACTCTAATGTTATAAAATAGAGTTATCTCACATGCATCATTGTAATTATATCCTTTGTAACCATTCTCTGTATAAAGAGAAGGAAATGCATTTATCCCACACGTGTTATGGGATGTATTGTAATCCAAACCTCTTGGTATATAAGCGAGGTGAATGAGACCCTTTTGGGTAATATGTGTTGATTGCAATTCATCACACATCACATGTTGTGTATGTCATTTGTACACACATTGTATGATGGAGCTTCATGTGATGCATATGTGAGGATGCCATGTAATCTTTGAGATCTTTTTCATATTAATGGAAGGTGCAACCCTTCCCATGGACGTAGCCCAATTTGGTGAACCATGTATATCTGGTGTTCTCTTTTTCTTGGTCTCTTTATGTTCATGTTGATATGTTATTGTTGCTTAAATAGGTAAGCTAGTTTAGCTGGATCTTAATCTCTAAGATGGGTGCACCTGGAGGTATAGTGGTAGTGGACGAGAATCGATCTGATGTGATGTGAGTATGATCATCGCTCCAGTTGTTGATTCCTCTACAGGAAAAAAAAAGGATAAAGAAAAAAACATTTATGAAATAAGGGTACTTTCAAGAAGTTGAAGACAAACTAAATGTGAAGAAGTCTATTATTTTATGTTTTAGTGTATTGTTTGCACTATGTGCTACGAATTCCACAAAGAAGTCTACCTTCTACAATAAATACATTTTTGGTGGGAGATGGAAATTAAAGTGATTTGAATAAAAAAAATTACAACATGGACTAGCATATTATTAAGGGAATAATACAAATTTACAACTTGAAAGTGACATGAATAAAAAATTATGGGCTTAGTAGAGGAAGATAATTTTTGCATGAAAAATCTAATTGAGTTGATCACACAAACCAAGGAATTAAAGGATGAGAAACAATTCCGTTAGAAATCACAATGGTGGAGGGCTTTGTCTTGATGAATAGATTGGAGCAAGAGAGTGATTGAGAGTGAGTTAACGAGGGAGAAATTGACCTTTTGATAGATATTAGTGGATAATTAATTAATGTAAATTGTGTATCTCTATTAATTAAGGAACCCCTAGTTAGTTGATACTCATTTATTATGGGACCACAATTAGTTAGGGTTTTGGCTATTGAAAACATATTGAAAGAGTTAGGAGTCAATGGATTGTTTTGTGAGTATTGTTGTATTTTGAGCTTGGGTTAAGTGAAAGGTCGCCCCAACTTAATAGGAAAGTGCACAATTGTTGTTATATGGAGTTGTAGGAGCACAAAGTAACAACACAGTTGTAACATCAAGGTTCTAGGGAAATGGACCAACAACTAAGGAGTTGCAACCATCCTTATTCCTCCTAAATCTACTTACACAGGAATAAAATGTTTTTGGGTGACGTGGATTGCCTGAGCCCAAGGATGCTCCTACATCAAACAACATTAGTAAGAAGAACATGAACTTCCCACTCATGTCATAGATAGTTCATAAGTTAAGGAACCTCGCAAGCGTGTTAGCTCTAGCATAGACACCCACAATGCATCCTCTAATCCTTTGTCCTTCCATTTGATTAAGTATTCCAAATACTTCTTCTGGTGAGTTTCTTTACCAACTCTTGTGGCCAAAATTTCTTCCATTTCTTCCATAGGTTTGATTGGTATCTATTGCTTCCATTCATACGGAGCACCTGCATCATCACTTTATTCTCCTTCATGAAACTCATACAAATCTACAACATTGAATATTGGAGAGATATCCAAGTTTTCCAACAATTCCAACTTGTATGCATTTTCAGAAATCTTCCTTAGAATTTTGCATGGGCCTATCTTCTTGTACTTTAGTTTACTGTAGGCACCCTTGTGGAATCTTTTCTTCCGTAAATGTGCCATTACCAATTCGCCTTCCTAGAAAAGATTGGTTCTTCTTTGTAGATCGACCCTCCTTTTGTACTTGGCATTACTTTGCTACAACCTCTTCTTCACATGTTCATACATTTCTTACATGCCATCTGCAAAATCACTTGCATCAGCGCTCTTTCTCACTTCCAAATCTGGTAACTTGATCAAATCCACTATTCATTTTGGGGAATTCCATAAACAATCTAGAAACGACTCTTCTTGGTTGATCTATACATCGAATCATTATAAGCAAATTTTGGCTATGCCAAGACCATATCCCACTGGCTAGGATTTTCACCACTCAAAATTCTCTGCAGATTCCCAAGAATCCTATTCACACCACTTCAGTTTTCCCATCTATTTGTGGGTGATAGGTTGAACTATACAATAGTTTAGATCCCATTTTCTTTCAAAGTGTACAAAAATGACCAAGAAATCTTGTGCCTTGATCTGATGTAATACTCCAAGGTAAACCATGAAGTTTTACAACTTTGAAGAATAAAATAGCCACTTCAATAGCATCACTTGTCTTGCACACTATGAAATGTGCCATTTTTTAAAACCGATCTACTACAACCATTACAGAATCATGCTTCCTTTGCGTTCTTGGAAGGCCAAAAACAAAATTCTTGCTCACATCTTCCTAAGGCCTTTCAAGTATTGGTAATGGAGTATACAACCCCATATTTTGACTTCTTCCCTTCGTTACTTGGAAAACTCTACAACATTCAACAAAATTTATGACATCCTTGTTGGTGCTAGGCCAACACTACCTTTCTTTTACCAATGATGTGGTCTTGTCCATGCCAAATTGTCCACCTCTGCCATGTAGTTCTTTAATAAAATTCAATCATACCGATCCTTGAGGAATGCACAACTGTTTATTTTTAAACAAGGATCCTTGTTGGATGTGATAATAAAGGAACATTGTTCTATCCACACTCCAAGGTGCTTTACAAGATTTCCAAGCTTCTCCAGAATCTACATCTTCTTCGTACAATTCTTTCATGCTTTCTAAACTCACCACTTCCAAGATAAATTGTTAAGTAACAACACTCTTCTACTCAATGCATCTGCCACTTTGTTTGACTTTCTTGATCTATGCTTCAAAACAAAAGTAAAAATTTGTAAGAATTCAACCCTTTTAGAATATCTTTGATTCAAATTACCTTGACTGTTGATGTATTACAACACCTTGTGATCAGTAAAGAAGACTAATTCCTTGGCTAGAAAATAGTGTCTCCACTTCAAAGCCTACACAATAGCATGAAATTCTTGATCATACACATAATATTTTCTTTTGGTATCATTCAACTTTTCACTAAAGAATGTTATTGGTATCCCTTCTTGACTTAAAACCGCTCCAATCGTTGCCCCGCTTGCATCACAATCAACTTGGAATACTTTGTCAAAGTTTGGAAGTGCCAAAATAAGTTTCTCTGTCACCTTCTTTTTCAGATCTACAAATGCTTTCATTGTTGTTTCCATCCATTTAAAATTTCCCTTTTTCATGCACTTGGTAAGACATGCACAAATTTGACTGAAGTTTCTAATTAACTTCTGGTAGAAGCTTGCTAACCCATGGAAGCTTCTCACTCCAAAAGTGGACTGCGGTGTTGACCATTCCAAAATAGCCTTCACCTTCTTGAAATCCATCTTTAATCCTTCCTTGGAAATCACAAATCCCAAGTACACTAATTCTATCTACAGAAATGTGCATTTCTTCAAGTTAATCAACACATTTTCTTCTTGTAACCGCTGCAACACTTGTCTCACATGCTTCAAGTGTTCTTCCTTGTTCCTGCTGAAAAATTAAAATGTCATCCAAGTATACTACAACAAACTTCCCCGATAATGGTTTCTAGACTTCATTCATAAGCCTCATAAATGTGCTGGGAGCATTAGTTAGCTTGAATGGAATAACCAACCATTCAAATAATCCATCTTTTGTCTTAAAAGCAGTTTTCCACTCATCACCATCCCTTATCCAGATTTGATGATAACCACTCTTCAAATCAATCTTTGTGAAGTATGCAACCCCACTCAAATAATCCATAATATCCTCCATCCTCAATGGCTCGTGAATCCATGCGCATCTACCACTCTCTCATCTTCTTTGGAGTCAACACTACTGGCATTGTACATGGGATTAAACTTTCTCTGATTAGCCCTCTATCAAGTAGATCTTGTACTTGCCTATTTACTTACTAACTTTTTGCAGGAGTCCTCCAATATGGTGCATTGTTTGGTAAGGCTGATTCGAGAATCAAATCAATTTGATGATAGATACTTCTTACCGGAGTTAACCGTTGTGGTAAATCATCAGCAACAATCTCCTTAAACTCATCCAATAAAGGATTTATTTCTATAGGTATAACATTCAACTTTCCTTCCTCTTTCACTTCTTTTGGAATCACTGCTAAACAAAATGTTGCCCTTTTTTCTTCCTGCAAAAATTCCTTAGTGGAACATAGCATGATCTTGTTGTTACTAGTGCTTGTATCATCACAATTTCTTGTTGCTTATGCCGCATTTTCCAACATTGGGGTCAATTTATACTGTTGTCCATCCTTCTTGAAATCATTTGTATTTTCTCTGCCATCATGGTGAACTTTCCAATCAAATAGCCACGGTTTTCCAAGGAGTATGTGGCACGCATCCATCTCAACCACAACACACAATACTTTCTTCTGAAGACTTCCCATCTGGAAGATTAACAAACATTGTTCGATCATAGTCACCTATTGTCCTCTTTTTAACCATGAAACACAGTAAGGAGTGGGATGGACCAACCTCTTCAATCTCAGTTTCTCCATAACTTCAATGGACACCAAATTTTCTGTACTCCCACTACCTATAACCAAATTACAACATTATCTTTGGTCCTTACATTTAGTTTTACAAACTTTCTTTCTTTGTTTTGGTTCTTCGACTGCCCTTTTTTCAAATTTAAGAAACACTCGCTAAAACATCAAGTTCTCACCATGTTCTTGCTTAAATACAGTCACATTTTCTCCAACAACATAAGATTCATCGGCTTGTGTGACTTGTATTCGTGCTTCACATCTTCCCCCTGAAGTTTGTCCTTCTGGGCATTCAGATTTCTTGTGGACTTCTACTCCACAACGATAACAAGTAATCACATACTTTCCCTTTCCTCTTTCGAATCCTCCTCTGCCTTTCCCAGCATTATTTCCTCCTCTACCACTTTGAACACTGGTAGATTCTTCTTTTTTCTCACCGCTTTTAAAAAGCCCTGTCTTATATCTTCCTCTACTCTTCTAATGTGTTTTCCTATCAATATTTTCTTCTACCTTCAAGGAAACTTGATAGGATTCATCAATAGTGTGAAAATATTGTGTGCTCATTTCATCTTGAATTGAATACTTTAATCCATCCACATACCTCACAACTAATTGAAATTTCGATTCTTTGACGCCTACTCTAAGTGAGCCTAAATAATTCTTCAGTATATTCATGAATAGATGTCTCCCTTTGTTTGAGGTTATGGACTTTCCTATACAAATTTTGTTGGTAATCAGCAGGCAAGAATTTTTCCTAATAAGCGTTTTGACAATCTTCCAAGTTCTAATATTCTCCAATTGGTTACTCACTCTATCCTTTTGCAGCATATCCCACCATAGGGTCGCATGACCCTTCACCTTCATAATGGAACATCTCACCCAATTTGGATCCTGGACATTTTCATACTTGAAATATCTTTCGAGTTCCCCAATCCAATCAATGAGAATATCAGCTCTCAAATTGCCATCATAATAGGAAACCTCAACTCTTGCGCTACCTCTATTACTCAAATATGAAATGATCCTTACTACCGGGTCTCTTTCTTCACCCTCATATTCTTCTTCAATTTCCTCTTCTAGCTCGAAATCCACTTCAACATCCCCATTCCTTTGATTCTCCAATTCCTCTATTCTCCCTCTCAAATCTTCCAATTCTCGATTTCCTTGACCCCTCATCTTGCTCCTCTCATTCGTGGTGGCATTCTTCCAAGTTGTATATGTCTCACCAACATCCATAGAACTCACTCCTGGTTCTGTATCCCAACTTGACCCTTTAGCACGTTCACCGAGCAACCACCACGAACAAGTGTTCTGTACCCCATGTCACAGAAGAAAATTTAGGGCTCAAATCCAGAGCAAACAAACTCAGGTACAACTTGACGCAGACCATAACCCTGCAATACAACTAACAGCTACAGAGCTATGCTCTACCTTTAGAGTACATAAGAAACTCATACATTTATGGAATAAAAGAAGCTCAAATATTGTTTTATTTAATTATGGAATCGAAGAATCACAATACAATCAATAAAAGACTAGAGACAACTAATCCTTGCTGTTGCATTAATCATAAACTGTTACATCCACGTGCAGGTTAACATCTCGACCAGGTTTTAATGCTGAATTGATGGACTATCAGCTCTAAGTAAGTCGTAGCCTCTTCCTGTAACTGGTTCCCCCTCCCCTTTTGTTCTCCTCTATCCTTTCTTCTTTCCCTCTCCTTATATATTACTTAGTTGTCTCTCCAAACTTGTGACCTTTCATTTTCATGTCCTCTCGAATCCCTAACTGCCAAGAGATGAAACATAATGACAATTCAACTACACATGATTTTCTTTTCCCAAATTTGTCTTCCCTTTCTTCCCAATGGTCACTCATTATTGGGTGCCACCAATCCTATGGGACAAATTAACTGATTTGATTTCAAGAATCGCAACCTTGATTAGTGGCACAATAGAAGTAACAATGTTGTGTGGGAATTCTAAGTTGCGACAACATGGAGTTGTAGCAACATTGTTGTAAAATCGCACCACTACTGTAACATGGAGTTGTAGAAGCACAAAGTAACAACATAGTTGTAACGACAAGGTTCTAATGAAATGCACCAACAACTAAGGAGTTGTAGCCATCCTTAATTCCTCCTAAATCTACTAACACATGAATAAAATGTTTTTAGGTGATGCGGATTGCCCAAGCCCAAGGATGCTCATGCATGATATATCCATTTAGGAGGACCATTGCAAGTTGATAGAGGTGTTATGCATGATGGAAGGTGGAAAACATATCAGTTGGAAAAGGATGCGTAGAAGTTCAAACTTCATGCTTTGGTAAATGAAGAGGTGGGGAAGTGATAAATCCAATTTTTGGCTTATGCAAAGGAATTTTAGGGGCTTGTAAAAGAAGAAGAGTGGCAGGTTGAAGATTGTGACATAATTGAGGAGGATGAGAAGATGGCAGTTAAGGTGGATAATGTAGTGCTTAAGTAGCCATTTGAGAGGGGCATAGGGGCGTATGTGATTCTCACCAAAGGGAAGTTATATACAATTGTAGAAGGAAAGATGAAGGGAAATCCAAAAATGATGTTCAAGTTATTGAAGAATCATGACAACCACAAGGCATAAAGACTTGCAAGACTGAGTGAAGATCATGTGAGTAGGAGAAAAATGGAAGAGTTGTTGTGGATTCTTGTAATTGAGATTGGCAGAGGAAGTATGGTAAATTGTAAAACTTGTTTGGCACCACCTTCAGAAAGGGTACTCAAATGTTTTCACCCAAGGGAGTCTAATGCAAGAGCATCCCTAGCATATACAACTATCTTGTACATTGATCTTAGAAGATATTTTGATAGTTGGTTACATAATAAACGTTTTTCATCTATTCTCAACCTATGGTTTAGTATTATCATAGATTTTATGTTGCTATGGAGAAATCATATTGACATTTAAATAACCCTTAGGGAATACGAGACTTTCATTGATTGAGAATCTAGGCCAATATAATGATGACAAATTGATTCCAATGTGAACTAGGAGAACCTATCCGAACAATGATGAAGTACTTGGCTACAAAAGAGTGAGTAACACCATGGCATAATTATTTTAAGGAAAAACATAGACTTCTTATTTAAATTAATATATTGAGTAATCCATGAGATATATATCATTGAATAGAAACCGCACTTGATACTCCAAAGGATAGCATTGAAACATGAATAATTCCACATCGTATACCAAAAATTAGTGCAATAGTTAATGAAGTATTGTGTTTAAGGATAAGCACTAGTCACTTAGACCCGAATTTCCAATTGAGGCCCATTTCAGGAGAAGATAGTTGGTATGCATGTGCTTTATGATTTCTATCTAATGCACATTCCCAAGATTATTAGTAGTCCAAGCACCATTAATAAGGCATGACCTCATGACCTCATGTAACCTTTGTTACGGGAGTCTAACAAAAATGAGTGGTTGGGAAACATTTATTATGTGTCTATGTTATAGTATAAAAGAATGAATTTATAAATGGATATACTCAATTTTTTTTTTCAAGTTTATAATTTTTAGACAAGATAAAGTTTTATTTCTTTCTTCTTATTTTATTTATATTTTTCAAATTACGGTGATTTGAGTAGTTTACAGGTGAAAAAGCTTTAGGGAAAATTTCCATAATCAATTCTCATTAATTAAGTGGAATTATGATTTCTAGACAAATTTTTATTGGTTTTTTGGGAATAATTTTTAAAGAAAAGAAAGATAGTTTGTCCGCTTATTAACTTACTCTATTACTAATGAGGATAATTGTCATACCCAACAAGTGCCAACCAAGGATGCCACCTAACGTATGTTTCCATGGTGCTTGGTTGGAACTGCGTGAGGGGTAACTATGCGAATGTTCATTGGCATGTTATCAGTGATGGATATGGATTTCAGTTAGTGTCGATGGGTGATATGTGATATAGGTGGCTTCCACTACACCTAATCAATGCACACAATGGTGTGTAAGTAGTAGGATACTCCCTTGTTACATCACTACACATTGGAGCCCATCACTTTTTACATCAGTATTCATCTCCTTACAGGATGAGGAATTACAAGCATAATATAGGTAGCAATGAGATGGTATCGCTTGATAAAAAAGAAGTTATAAAACGTGGAACATATGATGTACGTTGACTAATGTCCTAATAAATAATGTTGAACAAAATAAATGTAGGAAAGAAAGCTACAACCATGAAATAAAAAGGTAGGAAAATACATTTTTGAAAAGAGAGTATTCAACCATCCATTCCACCTTTGAAGTCTTGGCTCCAAAGGGAGCAAGGGGATGAATCTCTCGAACTTGAAAAATATTGAAAATCACGTATAGAGAATAACCATCTCAATCTTTATAGAAAATTGAAGTGAAATAGTCCACTTCTAAATGGAATGAAACTTATACATTTATAGAAAATATTTTTTTTCTTAGATAATTTCCCAATCCTAAAAAATCTTAAATGTTTCTTAAAATAAAAGACTCCCAAGAAGTGATTAGTAAATCTTCAAATATAAAATAAAAATACTATCTCCTACAAAATGGCTCTTTGGTTGGATATGTTTGGGTGTAATATAATATCTCTTCATGGTTCTACTACACATGGATAAATTTGCCCCTTTCCTTGACGATTCACCTTCTGTAGCATGCTGCATAGAAACTCATCAGCACGTGGAGAACTCAGTAGCAATGCAAATAATGCAGCGACACACTATAAGAACTCAACAAAACACTAAGAGAACTCAACAGTACAGTAGATAGGTTTACATGGCACATTATATTCCTATAGCACTCATCAACACACTTGTCAACACACTACACATGAATTATTTGGACAAAAAGACTTCCAAAATGCCAAAGTTTCTACAATAAAGATAAATAACACTAGTATTTCTCTACAACATAGTTTATTGATGCCTTCAACATATAATAATCATCAAGAACTCATGCATTCTATTGAAGAACTCCATAAAACTATCTTATACATCAACGCACATGGATATACAAGATAAAATCCAAGTAGCTATAATATGATGGCATGCACTATGGAGATAAAATGAGATACTTAGGGGTTAAATAATTATGAAAATGTCAAAAGAAAATGTGTAAGTTGATGGCATGCACTATGGAGATAAAATGAGATACTTAGGGGTTAAATAATTATGAAAATGTCAAAAGAAAATGTGTAAGTTGAGACATTTATGAGGCTCATCGATATGGATACTGATTTCAATTTATAATGCGTTGTCAAGTTAATAGAGTGGTTAATCAAATCTAATTTTCTATTCTTGATGTGCGGGAATTTTAATTTTTTTTTTTCAAAAATGGACTCATTTTTTTCATGTATATATTTTAATCTTTTAACACAATATTGAACAATTGAAATTTAAATCCTTTATAAAGTTAAACTAATTATTCTATAATTACATCGACTCTTTTTTTTCGTGGATATATTTTAATCTTTTAACACAATGTTGAACAATTAAAATTTAAATCCTTCATAAAACTAAACCAATTATTATATAATTAATTCTAAATACATTTAATTGCTCATTTCGACATTTTTGAGATATTTTCAAATATAAATGAAAAAAATTAAATATTATTATATTTAATTTTTTACACTATCAATATTCAAATACTTTTCTTTAATTTAAAGTTTTATTTTAAATTCTTTAAAAAACCTTTCAAATAAGGCCATGAAGTTTTATGTTCAATCATTATAATTCATTAACATCAAGGACATTTTAAATTCTTTAAAAAACCTTTCAAATAAGGCCATGAAGTTCTATGTTCAATCATTATAATTCATTAACATCAAGGACATGGAAATTAATTTATACCCAAAGTAAAACATGTGGTCATTTTCTCTGAATTCACATATTTTTTTTAGGAGAAACACATCACGACTTTCAATATCTTCTTAAGCAATTAGTTTGTTAACCTTTACATTCAAACAATTGTTAATAAGGTTGGGTACATACGTGAGAAATTGAATGTGAATGATGAGATTGTTTGGAGTTTTTTATGGGTTTGTTAGGAGTTGGGGTAGTATTATAGTATTTGATATGTTGTATATGTTTGGGCTAAGATTAATTAGTATTGATCTATTTTAAATATATATTTATTAAGTATTGAGAGGTATTGAATTTCTTGAGATGCTATTTTTTTATGATTTTTTATTTGGTTTTAAATTTTTATTTTATGAGTGGATATAGAATTTTTAATTATTTTTTATTTGGTTTTCATTTTTTATTTTATGAGCTAGCATAAAAAAAAATAATTGCTTTTTATTTTGATATATAGCGTGGTGGTCACACATTACGTTACACATCTCCCCCATACTAAGTTGTAAACACCTCCTCGCTCTTTGTATAATAATCTTGCTGAGTTCAATACCTTATTTTATGTATTAAAACTCCTTTTGGAGTTGGATATTTCTCATATTTAAGTGTTTGAAAATTTTCCTTTGACAATTCAGTGGATGAATAATGAGATTTAGATCTACACTACTCAACTTAATGAAACCATTAAGCTCTGCATTTGAAAAATATCAATATAGTATTTCAATGAGTAAACTATACCTATGTGTTCCAGGAATTAAATACTTTCGTCAATTTTTATTTCTAAAAAGGCTTTGTTATTAGAATTTGGTTAGATCCACATACAGAAATACAAACGTGGACAACAAATCTAATAAAGAAAAGTAATAATTTTTTTTTTTTTAATTGTTAATGAATTGAAGAATAGTTATTTTAGCTATTATGCTCTCAATTGTTTTGATTATGTAACACAGGATTAGTTGTACGTGGACAACAAATCTAATAAAGAAAAGTAATAATTTTTTTTTTTTTAATTGTTAATGAATTGAAGAATAGTTATTTTAGCTATTATGCTCTCAATTGTTTTGATTATGTAACACAGGATTAGTTGTACTTGATAACTTTTGGGAGCTCCCTTGATATATTTTGGTGTGAGATATTGGCTCTTTTGACTTTATATCAATATTCAAACTATTATACTTTAATACTTATTATATGTTTCATTTTTTTCTTAAATAGAAAATATAGTTTTTAAAGAAAAAAACTTTTTCAAAATGTGTAATCTCTAAAATGTTGATCTTACAAGTTCTAAAACTTTGGGAAGATGGAGGCTCTAGTTAGGGTTTTTGTGGGTTGCACCTTTTTTCTGCAAGATTGGGTTGTTGATGGAGGCAGGAGAGGCTTGCTTTGAACACTTAACAGCTTGGAGTCAAGTTGGTTCTTTTTGAACCAACCCAATACCAACCAAGTATAAAAAAAGAGGGAACTTGGCTTACGTTTGGTGCTCTAGTTAGTTTTTTTTCGGTCTTCAAATTCAGCCTTTTTTTTGTGTGAAAGAATGGGGCTTACTAACCAGTGTTGGGTTGCTGTGGGGGCATTTTCTATCTTTTTTACATATTACCCTTGTGATTTTTTAGTTTAGGGTTTGGATTGATTCTACGGGGGTATTATTTTTAACTATTTCACATGTTACCCTTGTGGTTTTCAGATTAGGGTTTGGAATGACCCTTCTCCTCTTCAGTTTTGGTATTTTTTGCTAAGGGTGAAAACTATAGGTTTTCTGTCACTTTCATAAATATTTGAACTTAGGTTTCTGCGGACACATGTGTTGTTCGTTATAATCTTTTTGTGCCGTGTCAGCGAGTATTGGGTTACATTTATAACATATCCCATCTGAACACTTTTCGATCTTCTCGTCCTTTAGTGGAAAATAACTAGTGGACGGGATCACCTTTGGTCTCGGAGGAGGGCACTCAAAAGACTTTTTTGCACAAACAATCGGATGGTGAGTCGGTGGATGTGCATCCTGCATAGGTTGAGGGCTTACCAGTAGGAGAGCCGATGAGAAGATGCATTCGAGGTGAAAAGGCATGCAGACGACAAAAGCTTAAATCTGTTAAGGATTGGGAGGGTCTTAATCATTTTGTGATTGATGAGAATTCAAATCTTGATAGGGTTGAAATGCTGTCGGAACGAGCACTGGTTGGGAGGTTCGAGTTCATGACTAGAACAAATCTGGATATTTTAGAGTGGGTAAAGAAAAAATGGACGCCATTGTTGGGCTCAACTCCACAAGTCAATATTTTGCCTAAACGATGAATTCTCTTCATCCTTCCTGAGGCGGATAATATTGACACTATACTTACGCGTAAATGGTGCTTCAAAGAAGGGTCAATATTCTTGAAGCGTTGGCATTTGGAATTTAACCCGGTTCGGGAAACGCAGACGGTGAGACATGTCTGGATGTTGCTCCCAGGGTTTCAAATTGCCTTGTGGACATAAAATATCCTTAAGGGGATTGCTAATAGATTTGGGTCATTCGTGCGAATTGATAAGAAATCTCTGTTTGGGGTTGAGAGAGTGGTTTCCAGAGTTATGTTGGAAATTGACCTTGGCAAAGGGATTCCGGAAAATATGGAGATAACTTGGGGTAAGAATAATTTCTCTCAGAAATTAGACTATTATCGAATACCCTTCCGGTGTTTTAAATGCAGAGAAACGGGACATGTGATGGCAAGGTGCCCGAAATTATTGATATCTAGTTCAGAGGATGATGGTTCTGAACAAGGGTTTATGACTCCAAAGGATGCAAGGTGCTCGAAATTATTGATGCCTGCTTCAGAGGAGGATGGTTCTGATCATAGGTTCTCGACTCCAAAGGATGGATGTTGCATTTATAAGAATGGAAGATCTCCGGATTCGGGTAAGTACACAAAGTTTACTGATACCCCATATAAGGATGTTTCGATGGAAGAACTAAATTTTATTATTAATGAAGAAGCCTCCCTAAATAGAATAATTTTAGAAGGAAGGGTGAACTGTGTTTGGATTCTGTTGGTATGCTATCAAAGGTTCCTAGACTTGATCATTGTATGCATGGTGTGGAAAATTTGTCCTGCGAGATTTGTCGTTTTAAGGAAAATGATGATATGCCAAGTAAGCTAGCATTAGACGATGTGATTATCCCTCCTGTATTTGGGCCATTCATTTCTGATCAGGATGGTCCTTCATCCTCGGCTCTGCTTGTTTCTTCCCCTATTATATTAGAATCGGTTGATTCTGGGTTAGAACCTAGGGTTACTATGGATAAAAATAAGGAACTTTGTACACTGTCTATGACTGGTGGGGTACGGGATGGTGAGAATACATTGGATGGGAACTTAAAACTCAATGAGACCCTTTCCTAGTTGGATGTATTTTCAAAGAATCCTTCTGAGAAACCCTATGTCAAACCTGTTTCGACCAATAGATTCTGTAATGTAACTATTCGAAAATCTAGGAGGAAAAAGGAGAAACCTATTTTGGAGGATGGGAATAATTACACTCCCTTATATGTTAGGTTAGATATTGTTGATTTGCCCAGAGTTGAAGATTCTGTTGGATGTGTTGATGAGTCCCTTAGAGTAGGTCTGCCTCTAGAAGCTGATCCTTAATGTCAATTCTATATCTGAATATAAGGGGTATGGAGAAGGGTTCACGGACTAGGGCCCTTACTCATCTCATACAAGATACTAGTCCAGGTCTAATTTTATTACAGGAAACAATGAATACTGATATGGTGGCAATTAAAAAAGTGTATGCCATTCTCCCTAGATGGGAATTCTCTGCAACAAGTGCTCAGGGTTTATCGGGTGGATTATTGGTGGGATGGAATCCAAATTTTTTTGAGTTCAGATCCTATAAAATTGTATGGGGTATCTATTTGGAGGGTTGTTACACTGTTACTAATCATCCACTGTCGGTTCTTAATCTTTATGGACAGTATAAAGACAGAGAATTATTTTGGAAAAATTTGTGTAATTCTGGGTTGTTGGATATTCCACATCTTATTATAGTTGGTGACATGAACTTCACAAGAGGGGCTGATGAGATATGGGGGGAAAATGCTAGAATGGATTGTTGTCAGAGTTTTTTAACTCTTTGTTGGTTTCTTTTGATTTAGTGGACATTATCCTTGGTACTCCAATGCCAACTTGGACCAATGGTCGTGAAGGAAATGAGGGAATACACAAACGTTTGGATCGTTTTCTTGTTAAAATAGATCTCTTAAATTTATGGGGAAGGCACAGGTCTTGGGTGGGGGAGACAAAATTTTCTGATCACTGGACAATTTTTTTTACAGTTTGAAGAAATCATCTGTAAAATTAAATATCCTTTTAAGTTTAATTCATCATGGTTGAGGAATGATGATTTCTGTAAAGTTGTAAAAAAGTTATGGGTCAATGAGGTTAGGGATCCTGATATGAATCCTATGGATTCATTTATCCATATAATTCAGAAACTAAAGGTTATAGTTTCAAATTGGATAAAAGGAAAACAAGAAGAGGATCGAAAGGCTATTAAGAAGTTGGATTATGAAATATAGTCTTTGACAAAATCAAACATTTTGGAAAATTGTGAGGAGGAAATCGGTAGGAAGATTAAGAAGCTTGAGAGCAAGAAGGAAGAAATCCTTACTCAGGAAGAACTAGAATGGAGGCTTAAAAATAGAGCTATTTGGGTTGAAGCAGGAGACATAAACACAAAGTTCTTCCACGCATATGCTACACACCGAAAAAACACAAATAACATATGGGAGTTACAGGATTCATCAGGGATTACAATCTCTGGATTGGATGATCTTTTGGAGGCAGCGAAAGAACATTTTAACAAAGCTTACAGTATGGAGAATCACATGTTAATAGACCAACTTCAGGTGGCCAGATTGTATCCCTGTATGGTGGATGAGAATTCTGCAGCTGATCTAAGCAAGGAGATTACACTCCAAGAAGTTGAAGGGATTCTGAAAGGTTTTGCAAAGGACAAAAGTCCCGGTCCTGATGGGTGGATAGTTGAGCTGTTTTTAGCTTTTTTTGATGTTATGGGACAGGATATTGTGGATATGGTAAATTTCTCTCGTGTGGAGGGATATATGACAAACAGTTTAAATTCCACCTTCCTTACATTAATTCCAAAAGTAGGTAAGCCAAAAAATTTTGGTGATTTCAGACCTATAGCATTGTGTAATTTGGCTTATAAGATTATTTCAAAGATTATTGCAGTCAGACTCAAACCAATACTATCTCAGCATATCTCAAGGGAACAATTTGGTTTTCTTCAAGACAGACAGATATTGGATGCTATTGGCATTACTCAAGAGGTCATACATACCATTAAGACAAGGAAAAAAGCTGCTTTACTATTGAAGATTGACTTAGAGAAGGCATATGATAGAATTGACTGGGATTTCTTGCGGTTAATACTAATACAAATTGGTATCCCTCATATGGTCCAGAGGTGGATTATGGCTTGTGTGACCACAACAAACTTATCTGTATTAGTGAATGGAGCTCCATCAGGTTTCATCAAAATTTCTAGAGGAGTGAGACAAGGTTGTCCGCTGTCTCCACTTATTTTCCTTCTTATCATTGAGGGCCTTAGCAGATTAATCAAGAAGGCCAAAGCATTTGGGGACATCAAAGGTATTACTTTCATTGAAGACTTATCTCATACACATTCTCTTTTTGTTGATGATGTACTTTTAGCAGGATTGGACTTAGAACTTGAATGGCAGTAGTATAATCAAATTATTAATATATTCTACAAGGCTTCTGGTATGGTGGTCAATCAAAGGAAATCTAATATATATCATTTTGGTATTAATGAACAGAAACTAGAATTATATAAAAGAATAATACCTTATCAGTTCTGCAAATTGGAGGAGGGTTTTAGATATTTGGGATATTTGCTTAAACCTGGGAAATATAAGAGGAATGACTGGTTATGGCTTGTGCAGAAAGTTGAAAAAAAGATAAATCATTGAACATATAGGCTTCTGTCGGTTGGTGGAGACTTATTTTGATAAAATCAGTTCTTACTGGTATACCAGTTTATTGGTTTTCATTGTTACAGGTCCCATGTTATATCATTAACTGTATAAGGAAGTTGTTTTTCAACTTTCTTTGGTTAGGTGGACTGTCCAAAAATTCATTGGCAATGGCTTGATGGGAACATATTGCTCAACCAGAAAGTGGGGGAGGTTGGGGTATAAGGGATCTAACCTTGTTCAGCTATGCTCTTAGGATGAAAAGTTTCTGGAGAGGGATCTTTGGCCCTACTCTGTGGACTAAGTTACTCAGAGTCAAATATATCAAGATGGATGTGTTCAAATGGATCCAGTCTCCATTGAAACGAATTAGAGGTGCCTCTCCGATATGGATGGGATTTCTCAAAATATACAATTTATTGGCTGGTGATCTCACTTGGAAGGTTGGTAATGGCAAGAACATCTTAGTTGGAATTGATCCAATTATGGGAATGGAGGAGGATTATCTACTTTCTGCTGGAATTATTACAATTTTGCACAGGTTTGATTATGCAACACTAAATAAGATTAAAAGGGTAAACTATAGGTACTTTCAAACATATTGGATCACTGCATTTGAGTTAGGACTTAATGGGAATGAGGCAATTGAATGGAAATACTATACGGATAAACTGAATTCAGTGGGATGTAGACTTACTGATGAGAGTGATAGTATTATTTGGGCCAAGAACAAAGCTACAGGAATTGACACTGCAAAATTGGCATATAAAGCTCTCAGTACTTATAGAGGTATGTATCCGGCTAATCAGTGGTATAAGGATATATGGAAGTGGAAAATACCGGTGAAGATCCAATGTTTCATGTGGCCTGCATTACAAGGTAAATTGAAGACTTGAGAGAATTTGACAAAAAGAGGATGGGTTGGACCTAGTATATGTTATCTGTGCAGAAGCAACGGTGAGACCAATCAACATATTTTGGTGGAGTGTGTTTTGACAAAAACTCTGTGGCATTTGATCACATTGTATCTCAAGGTGGGACAGATTTGGGAGGTGAATGATTTTTTGTCTAATGTTTATAATTGGCAGGTTCTTTGTAGGAATCTTCCACAAATTCCAGCTTTGGTATCATGGCACATTTGGAGGGTGAGGAATTTGGCTTTATTTGAAGACAAAAAACCCAATATATAGTCCTCTTTTAACAGGATTTTGACTCTTTTCAATGATTACAATCATGTTAATGGACAGAAGACTAGTAAAAATATCGGTTCTTTCAACATTTCTTATCACAGACTGGTGGGTTTCTTTGATGGTTCAGAAATTGATGGACTTTGTGCGGTCGGGGGTATTATATACATTAACAAAGATCATTACATCAATCTATTGATGAATTGTGGGAATGGTACAAATACTAAAGCGGAGTTGCTTGGTCTTTGGTGTATTATTTCTGTGGCTGCTATCATGCGACTACAGGAGATGACTGTATATGGGGATTCAAGGGTGACGATAAAATGGGCACTGAAGGAATACATTCTTAATATTATGGCTCTACAACAATGGTGTTGCAGAGTTCGTGATAAAATTCAATGTTTCAAAGATATATCTTTTGAGCGTATCTATCGAAAATTTAATATGGCTGCTGATAAACTATCAAAGGAAGCACATGGTGGCGAAGAAGGTTTTGTTTATTGGACTGAAGTTATAGAAAATCAAGTTTGTGCTTTGGGAAGGGTTAACTTATTTGAATATTAATGCATTGTGATGAGAAAGGATATGTTTACATTTTAGGAGCTTTTTATCATGCTTCTTTAGAAAAGAACCATAGAACTAGGGTATAACTTGAAGTTATCTATGAAGCTGTTTTTTGAATACGAATCTGAACAAGGCTTATACATATATACTATTTGATTCTTACTTAATGAATATCAATAATACGATTTTTTTCCACTGAAAAAAAAAAAAAAAAAAAAAAGAAAAAGAAAGAAAGAAAGAAAAAAATGTTAAAACTTACTCTATATCTATTATTTTGTTTTCGAAACATTTTAACTATCACATATAAATCGTTATTGCATTTCCTAATAAATAGATTATACAATTAATACTATAAAAGTGGTTTATAATATTTTATGCATTTCCTAATAAATAGATTATAGAATTATACCATAAAAGTGGTTTATAATATTTTATAAATGTGTGTGAATGTAAATTGAGCATTGTCGTTATTGAATTTCCTAATAAATAGATTATAGAATTATATCATAAAAGTGGTTTATAATATTTAACACATTTGTAATTATCATTATAAATTTTATTATGGTAAATATATATAAATATAATCTTTATATTTATTTAAATTTAATTTTTTTTTCAAATAAGATATTGAGTTGAAAGAGATATGAATTTCTCAACTAAAGGATGAATAATAATGTAAAAATAAGGCTTAACATTTTAATTTTTTTTAAATTAAATATAGTTTAAAAAATCTTATTTTTTTTCTTTGTAAAGCACTCGCATTATATTAATTGAAATATAACACATTTTATAGAGACTATTAATCATATCTAAAATATCTTATTATCTAAAAGATCTCATAGTCTAAAAGATCATATTATTTAAGGACATAGTTGTTTAGGATCTCATAGTCTAAAAGATCTTATTATTTAAGGACGGAGTTGTTTAATTTTGTATGAAGCTTCTTTTTGGTTGTTAGAATTTGGTGACATAAAAATAATCCCTTATCTAGAATTTTGGTCAATTTTTTGACAATTTGGGTTGATTTCGAATTAGGAAAAATCTCTATTATGCATGAACATTGTAACATGATACAACTTTACTTATGCCCAAAATTTTAACTAAATTCTTATTAATTTGAAACAAAAAATAATATTTATTTGTTACAAGATTTTATTTTATTTTATAACAAAAATGGGTAGTTGATTTTTATAAAAAGGATGAAATGAATCAACATAAACAAACATTACATTACATCAATCTGGAGAGAAGAAATTTTGAAGTTTCTGCAACAACTAATTATCACATATACAATCATCCATATTTATGTTGATAATCCAATATGTCTACATGCAATTATGTTGCTATAGATTCTTATAAACTAGCCTAGTACTAATATGCAAAAAAAGAGCATGAAACAACAACAAAAAACTAGATGGAACTATGTGCACTGCTCATATCTTGATCTTGATCATTGTCTTCAATATTTTCTTTTGATTTTGCTTCATTGTCTTTTGATTCATCATAGCTTGAAACATTGACACTTGCATTAGGCTGACAAACATAGGAGCCATCAAATTCCCTGCTGCCTAAATAATCCATGGTGTGAGACTGTTGCGCTGCAAGGAGGTCATAATGTTTTTCTACAGTCACTTGTATGTTGTCCACCTGAGCTTTCTGAACCCATATTTTGTCCTTCGCATCGTCCAAATGGATGTCCAAACAAGACACTTGCGTCAAAATCCGGTGCACTATCTACTCCAAATCCTCAAATTTTCCAACAATAATCAAAACTTCATTAATTTGGGCATTATAGGTTCGAGTGTTCCCTTCCACTTCATTAAGATGGTCGTCCAGACACGAGGTAAAGTGTGAGAGCTAAAGAGCATCTTGTTCAACATCTTCCAAGCGAGATTCTATAATAGGTCGACAAGCATTTGACTAGAGAACTGCGTCGATTAAACCTTCAAGTTACATATTCATCCACCTCATTGGCTATGTATGTCTCTAACATCTTCCTGGCTATCTCTCATACCTTCATATAACTCTTGCATTTTATTGTCAATGTCCATTGTTGACTTTGTCATCGGTCAAACATACAATTTCTCTATAGTGCAAATACCACAAATTCTCCAAGTGAGGGTATAATTTAAGTCTACCCTCACACTTCCATAAAATAACTGAGATGCGACTTCAATATGACCTACAAAAACTGCAACCTATGACCGCTCCATTGATCCTAAGTCCTAGACCTCCCAGATCAAAGATAGGGAAGAACTTAAACAATAACCACAAAATACATCATGAGTAAGGTCCTCCTCATAATAAATTTTGAAATTGACATGAAACCAATCCCCTAGAGAACAGGGGAATGCATCCAAATTCACAATAACTTGTAATAGCATCCCCAAGTCACAACCAAACCTCCTCCCCTTCAAACTACACACAACACAATAATGATAATGATAGCAAGAGACTATGAAATACAACACATGGGAAAACTAATTAATATTACCACACACCGAGGTTAATATCCATTGTGCAAAACTTGGGGCATTGAGAAAATTCTTAGCTCCATCTGTTTTGGTTCTTTCAAATGTGTGGTCAAGGTGGATAGCAACCATAAAATCGACTTCATTTCCCATGAACTCATACTTGCTAGGTGGCAAGAGGAGCGTCATGTCCTGTCCTCGAGGATCAAAACGACAGTAATTTGAAATGAATGCCATTTTAATGCCGGTGTGACACATGAATGGGGTTAGGGAATCCAACGCATTATTGGTGGATCTCTATTCAACTTAATGCACCCACAAGGAAGAAGGGCTCCTTCATTGGCTAGCTTGTTTGCTTTTGTATTGTTTTCCTGATGGGCATGGAAGAGTTGGGCCTTGGAGAATCGTTCAAGAAGCCTATCTATTCTCATTTGAAGTCTTCTGACTAGTACATCTATAAGATTTATTCATTGTCTGGCTTGAGAAACGATCAATAAGGAGTCATCAATGACAACAATAAAATTAATTCCCAAAGAGATGTCTTGTTTAAGGCTTAAGAATATAGCATATCTTTATGCTTGATTGTTAGTGACTATACTGAAGCCACACAAAAGACTTAGAAACTATACTTCCTCTGAGATCAAAGATGAGCCCCCACGCCTACCACCCCAATTTATTTGTTACAAAATTAATAACCTAAAACATATCTCTTTATTACAAAATTAACCTATTAATTTAAATCCCTCACTTTAATATATTAAATTAAATAAAAAATATTTTAAACACGGATTTGAAAATAAAGAACCTTGTATATCCTTAAAGCCCATTTTAACAAAGATTTTCCAATATAAAGAACAACTAAAAATTATTTTTAATGATGTAAAGGGACGACGATAAAAAAGGATGCCTTAAAATATAATCAATCAATTTCATTAACACATAATATGTCCAAACAAAATTTATCATTCAATTAATCTAAAAACATACAAAAGTTATAAAAACTTCTATGTAATGACATTATCAAAATAGCAAGAGCACCCACCCTATAATGTTGGGAGTAGCTAACCTTTTTTTCATGCAAGATACATATAAAATTATAAAAATGGTTGACATAATTTGAAAGTAAGCAAGATGCTCCCTACAATAATATAACAAATGATCTAATCGAGAGATATTTGAGCAAGAGATGCTTCCTATACTTGTATGTCTGTCCAGATTACTCTATAGTAAGAATATTCTCTACTACTTTTTGATCGATTTTAGCTAACATAAATCATTAATGGTGCGTAGCTATTGCTAATGGAGACCAAGCTTATGTTTATATTCTTCCATTCTTATACCATTATATCTTGCCCTTTCCTCATCATTAACAACTCAAAATCTACTCCACTCATGGATACCATTTTAATGCATCCATTTTATGATCTGGAAGATAACCACTTACTAAGTTAACGGATTTGAGTTAAACTATCAGTTAAATGCAAAATGATATAACATTTAAATGATATGATTAGTGATAAATACAATATTGATGCTATACACATTGTGATCATATGGAGTTTACAAGTTGGAATTTTTTTAGCAAATCCATTCATCAAACATGAAAGGATGATTTACACAGATTCATTCATAAAAAATGATGGTTTTGATAAAATGACATTTTTCTTTTATAAAAATGACAATGTTTATAATGGCAATAATGGTTTTGGAAAAAATCATGATCTTGACAATTTCATGGTTTTAGAAAATGACAGTTTTAGCCACAATCCATTTTATAGAAAATGATGGTCCATGCTAAATGGGTGCATAAGTGGCCAGCGTGATAATTTATAGTCCAATGTCTTCAATATCATATCTAGTAGTTTGAAATCTAGGTCATGATTTCGATATTCGCGAGTGATATCCAAATTATGACTTTTATTATCTAGATCTAGTACCATCAACTTATCTTGATTCAAGTTATTTCTTACCTATTGAGTTGTGAATATTAGAGTTAATAACTCATTATATATCTTTGACATATACAATCAACAATAGGTTTAGTAGCCTGCAAATGGTGACACATTGGATGCAACAATTACAATTCCATCCTCAATAGGTTCAACAATTACAACTTTTACTACCAACAATAGAAAATCTGGTGAATTTCTTCCTCTTATGATCACATTGGAGAGTATTCATAATATTTTGTGGACCTTTGTGAAGAGATCTATCACCATCCATGAAGATGCCTCGACTGAAATGGATTTCCAAATGTGTGGTTCACATTGCAGCGAAGAGACTCTTCCATATCTATGTACAAACTTGTCGCTTCTATGTGCAAGTGTGAATGCATGGGATTGGCTAAACACTTCTAAACATGCAATTGAAACATTAAACTCATATGATATGAACAATTACTTGTTTTCATCACATGTAAAGCCATTAACTACAGAGCTTTGAGGACAAAGATTTTCGAAGGAGGGTATTATGATATGACCCAAGGGGGTTCATATATGGGGTTAAATGTATATAATATGACCCCAACAGGGGCATATATGGGGCTAAATCTATATTTAATGGGTCTACCTAATGAAGGGGCCTCATGTGAAATGAGTGGAATCAGTGGATATGTATATATAAAGGTAATGTAGTCATTGTTAAAGAAGATGGGAAATGATTATGTGAATGTCATGGGGTAATCTGAGAAGGATTATGTATTCTTTAAAGACTTATTGTGTAAATGATCAGTCATCTCTCTTATCTATATTGGAGTTGTGCTCCACATTTACATTGTTGTACATGATGTGTACTCTTGTCTCTTACTGTAATTTAAAGATTTGGTTCATAAAAAAGTGTGAATGTGTGGGCTTGGCTAAACACTTCTAAACATACAATTGAAACATTAAACTCGTTTGATATGAACTATTTATTAGAGAATTCATGCCACATATGGAATTTTTGATAATATTTGTTTAGTGTAATGGCATGCAACGTTGCAATAGTAGTTGACATTGATTCATGTAATTATTGTAGTGATAAACATATAAAATCGCCTCTATTGTTATGCCCTAAATGTTGCCACATTACCCCCTATATTATGGCTCATTTTATATTATTGATGTCAGTTTGGGTATATTAGTGGTAATTGTCATTAGTATTATTATATTAGTTATGTCGGCTTGGATCCATTAGTTGTAATTGTACCTCTTTATCTCCTCTATATAGGAAGGAGACCTTTCCATTTGAATCATCTCAACATGTCTTGTCTTATGTACTTAGTACATTGTATATAGAGTTTTCCCCCAGAATAGGCTTGCTATTCATCTATTTTCATCATTATTAAGGCGTGTATTACTCTTTCTAGTCTATTTATGCTCTTTTCATGCTCTTTTGGGGAATTTGTTGCTTAACATTTGGTATCATAGCTTGGATGCTTCCAAAACAAGTCATTTGGAATTTTCACTATATATTTTTTTCTACAGGGTTTCAGATACAAAAAATCAGAACCCATCTTGAAAATAGACCAAAATATCTATTTTACAATTTTCAGATCTTGCCTCATTACAGGTTTAGAGTTATACCCTCAGGAAGTTAGGGTTTTTGACTAGCCCAAAAGCTAGTCTCAAACATGAGTTCTAGGTAAAATTGTTATATATAGAGCATGTAAGATCCAAATTGAGTGAGACTAGTTGCATCAGAAAGAATACAGACCATAGTATCTATGATAGCACTTTCAGAATTAGATTAAAAAAATGGACATGTGGTAGGTCGTACATTCTCGCTCTTCTGAAAAGGAAAAAATAACAAATATTGGGAAAATTGTTACAATTTTTTTTTGGCACATCCAAATTTAACGAGACATGTGGCATTGGTAAGAGGAAATATCAGGATACATCAAGCCCAGGTTTTAGAATTAAAGGAGCCAAAAACTTAGGATTTCCTCAATTGGAAACCAGTCTTCAAATCAGGGTGGAAAAATGTACGCCATTTTAAATTTTGAAATAACTTTTAGTAGAAGGATCTATTTGAGGTGAACATAATGTGTGATATATATTTATATTGTTCAAAATGCCAAGAAAAGGTAGTGGAAAAATCATACTCCACTCAAGCCACTTGAGGATTCATCCTTGACCTACGATGAAAGTGAAGACCTATCTTTCTTAGTGTCCAAGTTGAAAGATATGATTAAAGGGTCTGTGAAAATGATTGATTTACTTAATTTAGAGGAGAAGATTATGGGACATCTTAATAATAAGATGGATGAGAATATGAAAATGATTGCTAATATCCTACAAATTTCAAAGGAAAATATCTTTACAAATGATGATAAAGATAGTGTCCATGTTGAGCAACCTTCCATTAATATGAATATTCCAAGAGGAATTGATTCTAATAATGGAAGTAACGTGGGATGGTCCCCAAGGGGTATCCAAATTCCCAAGATTTACATGAGTAAGTTCGATGGCAAGGAACCCATAACATGGATATTCCAAATGGAGCAATTATTTGATGTACATTATTGAAGAAGGAAGCAATTTCTTGGACTCCAAAGGCAACTCAAGCTTTTGAACAACTTAAAGAGGCAATGTGCAAAGCTCCTATTTTGACCACACCAGACTTCAAAAAAACTTTCATTCTAGAATGTGATGCCTCAAGAATTGGAATTAGTGTTGTTCTAGTGCAAGAAGGACGATCCCTTGCTTTCAGAATTCGACCAATCAAGGGAAAGAACTTACAAAAACCAATTTATGAGAAAGAAATGGTGGAAATACTACATGTACTTAAGCAATGGCGTCCTTACCTAATAGGTAAGCACTTCAATGTCAAAACAGATCATGATAGTCTTAAATACTTCTTGGAATGAAGACTATATTCAAAAGAGCAACAAAAATGGGTAACCAAGATGTTGGGATATGACTTTGAAATCATCTATAAAAAAGGGAAACAAAATGTGGTGGAAGATGCAGTCTCCAGAAAAGATGAGGATGTTGAGACATTACTTTGTGCGATTTTGATTATACAACCCGATTGGGTAATAGAAACAAGGGAAGAATGGCTATGTGGATACTCATTCAAAAGCTACAAAATGATCCTAGTGTATCAGATACTTTTGTGTGGAAAAATGATTCACTATGGTATAAAGATCGCTTATATATATGTAAGAAATCCCAACTCAAACAAAATATCCTTTTGGAATTACACACCTCTCCTATCAGTGGGCACTCAGGATTACTAAAACCGTACCACAGGGTTAAAAAGGAATTTTTTGGGAAGGTCTTAAATCTGATGTTCAAAGGTTCGTGGAAGAATGTTTGGTTTTCCAACAAAATAAGGTTGAAACAGTTAAGATCCCAAGTCTTTTACAACCATTAGAAATACCTTGTTAGCATTGGGAGCCTGAAGTCTCAACGAATTTTATCACAGGTATACCCAAGTCAGAAGGGAAGAATATTATTATGGTGGTTGTTGATAAACCCACAAAATGTGCACACTTTTGTGCACTCTCTCACCCTTTTAATGCAAGTACAATTGTTGTATCCTTCATGGAAACAGTTCAGAAGTTACATGGAAACACAAAGATTATTGTCAGTGATCAAGATCCAATTTTCACTAGAAAATTTGTGACTGAACTATTTTCTTGTTTGGGTACCTGGTTGGCTCACGATTCATCCTATCATCCTCAATTTGATGGGAAAACTGAGATAGTGAAAAAATGTTTGGAAGGCTATTTTCGCTACTTTGCATCTGACAAACAAACACAATGGGTGAAATGGTTATCTTTGGCAGAATGGTGGTACAATATTTCCTTCCATACGTCATAAAAAATGTCTCCATTTGTGACACTTTATGGGTACCATCCTCCATTTATCACATCTCCCTTAAAAGTAAAATCTAAAGTTAAAGTTGTGGAATATCACCTAGAGCACCAACAAGAAATTCTCCAGTTACTGAAGCACAACCTGGCTATGTCAAAAAATAGGACGAAACAACAAGCAAATCAACATCACAGTGAAAGGAGTTTTGAAGAAGGGGATTGGATATTTATAAGGCTACAACCTTACAATCAGATGTCCCTCAAGCAACTAAATAAAGACAATAAATTAGCACCCAAATACTATGGTCCTTATAAAGTGTTGCAGAAGATTGGTAATGCGGCTTACAAATTGGAGCTCCCTTCATCTTCAAGGGTACACCAGTTTTCCATGTTTATTGCTTAAAGAAGGTAATAGGAGACAAGATCCCAATTCAAACTATCTTTCCGGAACATGATGAAGAAGGAAAAGTCATATTGGAACCTGGACAAATCACGGAAACAAGGACCAAACAACTATGCAATCGGGCTATTACTAAGTACCTCATCAAGTGGAAGAACGTACCAATTGAATATTCAACATGGGAAGACGAGTCCTTCATACTGAAGCATCCAAAACTAATCAAGCATTGAGGACAACAATTGTCTGAAGGGGAGGGGCATGTTATGCCCTAAATGTTGGCACATTACCCCCTATATTGTGGCTCATTACATATTATTGATGTCAGCTTAGGTCTAATAGTGGTAATTGTCATTAGTATTATTATATTAGTTATGTGGGCTTGGATCCATTAGTTGTAAGTGTACCTCTTTGTCTCCTATATATAGGAAGGAAACATTTTCATTTGAATCATCTCAACTTGTCTTGTCTTGTGTACTTAGTACACTGTATACGGAGGTTGCCCCCCTCGAAGAGGCTTGCTATTCATCTCTTTTCTTCATTATTAAGGCATGGATTACTCTTTCTCATCTATTTATGCTCTTTTCATGCTTTTTTGGGGAATTTGTTGCTTAATATCTATGCAATAGAATCTCAAAAAAAGTACTACTATGTATTGTTTTTCGAATTGAGAGAACAAATAATAAAATTAAATAATTAAAAAATATATATTTAAGAAACATAAAAAATTTAGCGTTAAAATTGATATATAAAAATTAGTATTGACCAAACACGAACGTTAATAATAATAATAATAATCTATTTGTAATGTCGCAACCAAACTAGACACCAATTTGGTGTAGAGACTCCCTTATTTGTGAGACAAGGGACCCCTCTTTGCGGAACGATGTAAACGCTGAAATCTATAGAGGTGTACATACCCTACCCCCTCCGGATTTGAACCTATAACCTTCTAAGAGGAAACACATATTCTTAACCATTAAACCCACTACAATATTAATTAAATCCAACCTATTATTAATTAACCATGCACGAAGAATGGAGATTTAAAACCGTAAATTATTATGCACATGGGTTCTTTCTTATACCATAATTTTGTAGGTTGAGTTTATATAAATAATGGTTATTTGTTTGATGCTAACTCTGTGTATAATTAAATATCTCAAATTTAGTGCAACGACGTAATTTATGTGACAAACCCCGTGATAAGAAGACGGTAAATGTGAAGTTTCCTTCTAAATCATTATTATTCATTTTCATTTTAGATTATATTTTTAGATTATATTTTTAAATTATATGAAAGATTTAATATTATGATTTTTTATTTTATGTTTCATTAAATATGTTTTAATTTTAGTTTTAGTATTTAACTTATTTTCAAGGTTAATGTCTATGGTGATCGATGTATATTTAGTAATAATAATAACAATAATTTAATCTTAAGGTCACGATTAATTTAAACACCAAATTCGTGTATGAGACAAAGTTTATGGAGGTGTACATATCCTATCTCATTGAGATTTCAACCTATAATCTTTTAGGAGGAAACACATATTCTTAACCATTAGACCCACTCAAAACAATTACACAAAACTTTTCATTAAACAACTCCCAATTTACAATAATATTTTAAATCATCTATGAAATAGTCTTATGCTCCTGAACCTTCTATTCCAAGAATAATTTCTTACACATCTAGTATCGTTTCCTCCCATGCATTCGACTTCCTTATAAGTGACCCATCATATACAAGGATTCTCCCTTAACCTAACATTGAGGGCCTCTACCCATTGCACGGACTCAATGTGCTAACCATATTTCCATAAATGAAATCAAAATATAAAACCTCAAATTAACATTTTACAAATTATTCTACAATTATTTTTTTATAATAAAAACATAATAATAAATATTATGATAATATAAATAAAAATGTATTACCATTACTTATATTAAAACTCTCTCTCTCTCTCTCACACACACACACACATATATCGGTAGGGGTTTATATCTTATAATTTGGGATGGATTACCATCTATGCTTTTCCTAGATTGAAGGAGAGTGAGACAAGTGCAATGTCTAGATTGATTTTATGGTCTTTGTTCAAAATTCAAAATAAACAATTATAAAAAAATAATTGGTAGTTGATGCATGGATAACTCGTAGCTCATGCATGGATAACAGGTAGTGACAGACAACCCATTTAACTAAAGAAGGTAACATGTAGCTGAGGCATAGACAATATGAGATTACAACTAAGCATAGAGAACAAACAACATATAACTTGTTCATGGTGCTTAACTTGTAACTTATCGATGTTCACCGACCACAAGTTAAATAGTTGTGCTAATTAATTATATCATCTATATTACCAACCCACACCATATACAAAAATCTACATATATAAAACTAATTCATATGAAAACTTTTAATTGTTAAACATTGTTTATAAAATGTGATAATTGACCCCTCTATGCACTTTGGTTGTGGGAATTAAGAACAACCACTATGTATACTTTTGGTGTGGGAATCAAGAAACACCCATGTGGATTCCATATTTTCTATGCAAATATATATATATTTATGTAAAATAATTACAATATATGCATTGCCAACTCAAACTATGTACAACAAATATCACAGGTAAACCTTTAATTGTTAAACCATATGTATAAAATATGAAGCTACCCCCTCCACGGACTTTTGGTGTGGGAATGAGGAAACAATCATGTGCTTACCATATTTTATTTGATTGTTCTTCATTCATGTTCTAATGTACTTAATGAAAGAGTTGGATTTTAATGTACGTTACTTTGTTATATTTATTATAAAGAGCATTCTCTAGTTCTTAAAGCCCTTGATTTTCTTTTTTATGTCATTCTATTTGGAAGACTAAAAGAGCCTCCAGTGGTTACGATCATGTCAACCAAAATAGTAAAATTTTATGATATGATATAATGCGGAAGACATTATCATAAAAATTATTTATATATATATATATATATAATTTAATCAAGTAAGTATGATTTATATATTAAAATATTTATATTTTAGGGAGTTCTTATCTTATAAAATTTATATATTAATGATTGCTTCAGAAGGTGTAAAGAAACGTTAGAAGGAAAAAAATAAGAAGTAAGACAAAAGAGATGAAGTGAAAAAGAGAGTAGTATTTACAAATTCCATGAAGATTTTGCTATGCGATTTCTTTTAAGTTCTATTACAATTCTAACTTTTCATGGTTGTTTGGCAAAATACATTTGTATTGCGATTCCCTTTGCTTAGCCACCATATGTGGAATTTTTTACTAGAAAAATCTCTTATTTATCCTCCAAACCCTCCACCTTATGAATAAGTATTTGACTTAGAGGCTCAATGATTCCTTGTTAATTGATAAGTGCGCAGTTGCGATATCTTTGTATATATGTGCAAAGAAGGTGCAAAGAAACACCGAAAGGAAAAAAAAGAAAGGACAATAAAGTAGATACGATTAAGTGAAAATAGAGAGTAGCAAAACAATTTTCATGAAGAGATGGCTCACTAGTTTCCTTTGAGTGGTATAAGAGAGGTTCAATTAAAGCTTCATTTCAAATATCTTGGTTTGATTAAAAAAAAAATGTTTCAAAGGAAGGGAGTTCTATTACAATCATAATTATTCATGGTTGTTTGGAAGAATAAATATGTATTTTGGTCCCCTTTTCTTAGTCACTCTAGAAAATCTCCTCCTTTTCGTGCAAATCTTCCAACTTATGAATAAGTTATATCTCATTTTGACTTAGACACTCAATGATTCCTTGTTAATTGGTGTGTAGTTATCATATATCCATATATATGTCCCTCTAAAATATTCAACAAAGTATTATCTTATTGTAGATATTAATGTCATGAATGTAGATTTACTTTGACTTTTGGTGGAAAACATGTATTGTAAAGATGTAAAATTTCACATGGTGATCATATCATAGTGGCAAATCAATATCCTTCAGCCCTAGAAAGGAGCCCCCACAATAGTTATTGTACGTATACAAACCATTTTTGGAAAGAGCATTGAATTTGTGGTTTGATATAATATAACATCCTAGATACCCTCACCAACTACATCCACTCATTGATCAATAATCTTATTTTTGCCTAGTGTAATCAAATAATTCAAATCACATGCAACAATATAGTGGTTTGCTTTGGAATAGAATATGCCAATACTTCCTACTCTTTCTCTCTACCACATATGACCATATCCAAATTCAAGTTGCATCTCAAACAAGGAGATTATCATAATTCACAACCAAGTAAGTGTCATTGTGACTCTAACTCTATCAAAATTCTCAAACTATATATCACTATGTCTACTCAAGTTGTATCTTACTCTACCAACATTGATTTTATCATGATATTTTCTCTAAAAACATACTCTTCCTTCAAAAACTTAAATAATTTATAACATTTTTTAAGACACTACTTATTTGTGTAAACATTCAAAACATTCCAGCAAGACATCCACAAAACAAAATAATATTATGTTAATTTATATATATGTATTAAAAAAGAAGCCTCGTAAGAATATCTAAATATTTTATGAAAAGACCTTTTGTCAATGCTATAATTCTTATTTTATGATTCATTTATTGTATTACTTTATTATTATCAAAGAAATCTAAATTTCACCTTTTTTTAAATAATATATAATTATTATTTTTTAATTAAAAAAATCATTTTAATTATTCTCTGATTAAATAAAAATAAGTTGATGCAATGAATTTTCTTTATCGTCAAATTAATTTTCTTTATCGTCAAATTAATGAGAATTGGTTGAGGGATGTGTAATAAGCTGAAATTTCACCTTTTTTTAAATAATATATAATTATTATTTTTTAATTAAAAAAATCATTTTAATTATTCTCTGATTAAATAAAAATAAGTTGATGTAATGAATTTTCTTTATCGTCAAATTAATGAGAATTGGTTGAGGGATGTGTAATAAGCTGTTGTCCTTATTCCCTGTAATTATTAGTCTCTCAACAAAATATGAATTGTCATTTCCCCACCAAGGAGAACAAATATTTGAAGGGCATGAAAAGACAGAACTTTTGATATCAAACATGATTAATAAACATATTTGGGAAAGATATATTTAGGCATATGTATATTGTTTAATTTGAAAAAAAAATTAAAGAAAAAAAGGCTTGCAAGGAGCTTTAGTCCATACCATTTAAATAATTTAAAAAATGAAGAGGTGTGTTTTTCTATTTGAAAACTATTAGATCTTACATTAATGTCACTTTGTAATTAAAGATATGATCTTTATGTGTCTCTAACCTTGTCACCAAATAACTTTTAAGTACTTTTAGAATGGCAAGAGGCTTGAATAGTTGGATATAATGGAAAGAGAGGAAGGCATTTTGTAGTTAGATTGTACTCAAATACTCAAAGTTTTATTGGGTAAATTTGTTTTTGAATACCAAGTGGCTAGAATAGTTGGATATAATGGAAAGCAAGGAAAGCATTTTGTAATTAGATTGTGGAACATGATAAAAGATTTATTAGCATGATGTTTGTTGATGGTAAATTATCCCAAATAGTTAGGGTTGATTGTTAATAGAAAGGTATGAAAGACAACTAACCTAAATCCCCTAGTATTATTGATCTAAATCCTTGCGAATGACCAAAAGCAAGCAAAGTAACAAACAAGAAATAGAAAAGGAGAAAGAAGTACCTATTTCCAATGGTTGTCCTATAGCTTTTCTCTCTCTCTTGAAGCATGATGTAACCCAACTAAGTGACTCTGAAACCTACCTAAGAACGAAGTACCTTTCTCATAGTTTGTGACATCATAAAAGAATAAATAAACTTTATAATTTAGTGGTCCTAATTAACCTATCAAGGAGGCTAATCCTCTTTAATAAACTAGAATGAAATATGCATCAAACATTGAACATAGAGTTGGGGATGGGGATGGGGAGGTAAATAGGAGAGATCTCTATTAATCAAAAGAAGAAGAAGAAATGCATGTTACCTACTCTTTGTTGATAGCACCTCTTAAAATTGTTGCATGGGTCCCCCTTCAATCCTAGCCACTCACGCTCCATGCTTCCTAAGTCTTTGATATTCACTTGGATATAAGGGAGAAGTCACTAATGAATGATGAATTCAACAAAAAGGGGAGGATGAGATCTATGAGATATATGATAAAAACATAGGGTATGGAGACAATTCTTCTAGCATAATAATAGTATGAGTGTTTTATCCTCCCTTTTATCTCCCATGAATGCCTTTTTTATATGTTTTTTCCATGGTTGAGATGGTTAGGAGGTATTTCTGAGGATTTATAACCAAGGAAACTATTATCCCAACTATTTCATTTCATGAATTTCACAAATTTTATATATATAATTTTTGTGCATTTACTAGGCTCACACACCTTGCAGGAAGGAAAGGTGCATGGCCATGCATTTTTCTCGAGAAGGGAGTGCATGCGGTAGAACCTTCAATCTTTAGTAGATTTTGGGATTGAAATAATTGGTATATTTTGGTATCCTTACCTATGGAGGTGACCATCAGTTTGGACGATTATAATTTGGAATTCAAGGTCATCAATAGCTACTAGGGGATCTTCCAATGATATTAGGAATGTTTGGATGATGCTAAGGGATACTTGAGTGTCGTTTGGGACTAGGGTCATCCAAATATCATCATAGTTATAGAAGTGCCAATTAGTGTTATAACATATTCCCGCTAATGTATGAGGTCAGAAGGCGAGTTGATGGTTGAAATAGTCAAAATACATTATAATACTAGGGAATGGAAGCATAGTGGTTTTAGACAGAGGTTATCAGACACTGGCTAAAAAATGTACCTTCAATACAAGTCAATGTGTTGGAAAATTTTTCTTCCCCGAGGTGGGCATACCCATGCTCAGCTGTAAGTAAGCATGGCCACTAAATCAAGTACACTCCATATCTGTGAAATATATAAGACGTTGAATCATGGCCACGATAAATATATAAAGTGGATCCATATCAAAATAGATCATAGCCATGATTAGATACAAAGTGGATCTATGTCTTAGTATATATCAAGAGAACAAATTGGAATTGATGTGAGTACAAATTGGTTCTCCATATGGTACCAATGATATATAGTGTATGGTACAGTCTTGCACAACTCATGTAATAGAAAATGAGGTAGTGTTGTTGTAGCCCAATGCCTTCCAACCAAATTGTCAATATGTATGTGTCCTTACCATGTGAATAGATTATATGAAGTCAAACATAGGGGACACTGTTTGATTATTGGTCATTGATGTATACCATTAACAATTGTGAGGAAACCAACTGATAATGATCATGGGATTCACAACACTTAGCACATTCTAGCAAGTGTGAATAGAGGTGTTGGATTCGAACACTTGTAGAATCTATAAAGCATGGGAAATTGGTGTATTCTAACTATCAATAGTGAGGGAACTTGCCACTAATGACTGTGATACTCAAGGTACTAAAAGGTCTCTAAATATCATTCCCATAGAAAAATGAGTTGAATTCCATGGGAAGGGATCCATTGGAAGGGAGGAATTAAGGAATCCCTTATAAAACAACATGATCAAGTAGTAGAAACTGATACTAAGTACATCTCTCACATGCACTAGATGCAAATAGTGCATGAAATACCCTTTGGGAAACAAATCGATAATGAAAATCATTGATAGAGGTGAGGGCTTCCATCAATGATGCAAATGGAATACAAGGTACAACACAAATCCCAAAATGTGAATAAATGTTTTTCCATCGAACACTATGAGTAACCACTCAATCAATATCCAATGATGAGATTTCATGCATCAAGTGCAAGGTAACCTATCAATGATGGAAATAGGCCTAGGGTGCTACTACTCTAGGTCAAATTCTCATAGCAATGTGTCATCGTCGATGAGAAATGACCTTCTAGTGAGAAGTCACTTCTGCACTAGCATGAATATGAACATTGTTTTAAAAATTGAGAGTAACTTGAAAATAGGGAAGGTCGACTTGCATGGTTAGGGAAATTGAGAAATGGATGACAAGTGCTTAAGGAAACCCTTGAACATTAGCATGACACAATGGTGACTTGGGTAACATTAGACACAAAGGGAACAATGATATAAATCTGCAATGCAGAGGGGGGTTAACAAATTATCCATAGTGACTGGAAGAATAATCAATCAGAGGAGTATAGACTATGAGAACATGGGTCATCTCCTAAGGCAATACTAAAAACCCAATTTGCTGAGAGGACTCGATACTAGTGCTTTGTTCAAGGGTGACATATTAACTGACTTGCCGCCAAAAAAAAAAAAAAAAATCTAACATTTCTCCCCCTCTTTTTTATATAAATATTTGATTTTTTTGTGTCTTTTGTATATTATAAAGCCTAAAAAAATATTAAAATAAATATATATTACAGTGGAAGAGACAAGTGTCACATGGGGTGCAACTGCGTTCCAAGCGTACAAAACATACCTATGCAAAAATGCAAAAAAGGAATGTGTAGGGTGTGGACACTCATTTGGTGTGTCTTCTCTAGTAAAGGTTTCAATACATGGCTACAATAAATGCAAAGGATACTGGCTAAGGAGAATACATAAGTTGTAAGAAACAAATGACAAATTGCGATGGGTGTTAAACTCAAAATCACAAGCAACGATATGCGATGCATCAATGCAAATTGAAACAAAAGTTTTAAAAGCCTCATATAGGGAGTGGCCAAAATAATATTAAGAAGAATTCATGTGGCTTCAACACAAAGTCAAGGTAGGGATAAAAGGGACTCTCGAGCCTAATAGAGAACTCTGATATGGGCACCAATTAAATAATAAGGGTTCTAACTAGGGTATCCATGTTTAGTAGGATCTACCACACAAATTATGGCTTTTAATGATGGAGGGTTAACGTCACATTTCAATGAGGTAGATCCTAAGGAAGAAAGACATAGATAAGGAAAATGCAAAATGAAAGGTAGAATTTTTTTACACTATATGCTAGTTTCCAATTCTATACATGTTAAACAAACCCTTTGTGGATCAATGTTTAGCACATTATAAATGCCACCAAAGTCTTAAGAACTCCTATAAGCCTACAATTTTCATGTAACCATCTTGGAGAGCACATTAATGACAACAGATATATCATGAAAAACATAAATAAGCAACTTGAACTATAGACAAGTGGGAAAAAAATCAAATAAATTACTTTCACCAAATGGCATAAATAAGCAACTTGAACTATAGACAAGTGGGAAAAAAAATCAAATAAATTACTTTCACCCAATGAAATTACTAATTCATTTTTTACCTTTTTTAACCCTTGGAGATCAAGTTTTTCCTTTGAATTTCAAGTGGAGATTATGAATCACTCAATCAACCAATTGGAAATTTGTCGCCACTAGCTTCTTCCTCATGCCAAACCCTCTTTTTTTGTGGTTTAGTTTTTTATTTTTCTCAACAAAATGAGGTTTCGGGACCCCTACTAAAATTGTGAACTCGCCCATGTGCTAATTTTTCTTCTCACGGGGTGCACGAGGGGTGTCCACACACCCTACAAAGGCCCAAGGTGCATGGCCATGCACCTGTTGCATTTGTGGGGGTGTGGGCCCTCACACCTAGTGAAAAAAAGACTAAATTTTGACTTTTTTTTGCATGATTTTTGTAGATATGGAATATATATATAGAGAGAGAGGGGGGGTTGTCCTTGAAGATGACTATACCATTGATTCTATACAAGCATGCAACCTCGTCAAGTTTTACTGAGCGCCAAACATGAGGGCGTAAAAGAAACTCCGACAACTACATGTGGGGTATTGGGAGCCTGACCATATTGATTTTGTGATTGATGGTGAGGTTCTTGACCTCATTGTTGATGATATTTACTTCCTTATGAGTTTATATATGCGAGGAGTTCAAATTAACCTTAAAGGAATGGGGCGAGGTGAAGATACACTAACAGTGCAATAGTACATTTACACTTAGAGACTCAAAAGATGGACTATCTAAACAAAATTTAATATTATTTTTAGTGTTTAATTTATTTTGAAGGTTAATTTATACGGTGATCGATGTTTATGATTTATGTATATATTAATGATAATAATAATAATAATTTAATTTTAAGGTCACGACCAAGTTAAACACCAAATTCATGTATGAGACAAAGTCTATGGAGGTGTACATACCCTACCCCCTTCATATTTGAACATGTAACCTCCTAGGAGGAAACACGTGTTCTTAACCATTAGGCCCACTCAAGTTGTACTGGAATCACATATAACCTCCCATTAGTCAACTTGCAATTTACATTATTATTTTAAATATCTAATCATCCATGGGGTAATCTTCTACTCTTGCATGTCCTATTCTAGGAATATTTTCTTTCATAGAGCTAGTGTCATTTCGTCCCTTGTATCTAGTGCTTCCTTATAAGTGGTCCACCATATATAAAGGGTCTCCCTTACAGGATAATTTTTAATGGTGAAATTTCACCAATTGGCTATTTTTGGACTTTTTTCAAAAAATAATTTCACGAATTGGTCATTTTTACTCTCCAATATCGCCTATATTTACATTAAATACGTTTTTTATTATAATATTTGCCAAAATTTACATATTTTAGTAGTAAACTGAATGTTTCATATTTAATATTCGTCTACCTATCTATATAAATTATTTTTTCAATCTGAAATAATCACTTAGAATACTATACTTGGGTATACCTTTAGAACCCTTATAAAATACCATACTCCTTTAGGATAACATCTAGAACCTCTATCAATTGTACAGATTCAATCTTCTTTGTAACCTTACCATAATTCCATAATAAAATCAAAATACAAAATCTCAATTTAACATTTTACAAATTATTATATAATTAATTAATTATCTTACGTATATAATAAAAATAATATATATATAAATATGATACTATAAAATCAAAACTTATGACTATTTATTTTAAACATATATCCATATTAAAATACTCTCACATCACATTACTATACATTGATACATACATACCATTTTAAACCTACTCACACCATATAAAAAAATCTATATAATTAATTACAAATCTGCATTGCCAACTCAATCATGTACAATGATCTATATGCCCAACAATGGGCAAACATTTCATTATCAAACAATATATGTAAAATGTGATACTAACCCCTCTATGGACTTTGGTGTGGGAAACAAGAAACAACCACTATGTGGACTCATGGTGTGGGAATCAAGAAACACCCATGTGGATTCCATATTTTCTATATATTTGTAAAATAATTACAATATATGCATTGCCAACTCGAACCATGTACAACAAATATCTATATTTAGAAACCATGTAAACCTTTCATTGTTAAACAAATAAAACAAATATGAGACTTTTGGTGTGGAACTGAGGAAACAACCATGTACTTACCATATTTTCTTTGATTGTTCTCCATTCTTTATATGGTCTAATGTACTTAGTGAAAGAGTTGGATTTCAATGTACGTTAAGAACTATATTTAGAACAATAGGTAAACCTTGTAGGGTTAAACAATATGTATAAAATATGAGACTTTTGGTGTGGGATCGAGGAAACAACCATGTGCTTACATATTTTCTTTGATTGTTCTCTATTCCTTGTCTAGTCTAATGTAGTAAGAGTTGGATTTCAATGTACGTTTGTCAGAAATCATTCTCAAGTTCTTAATGTTCTTTTTTTTTTAATGTCATTCTATTTGGAAGACTGTAAGAGTCTCCAATTGTTATGACCACTGACTGTTAGAATATGAATTATGATATTGTAAAGTACAATAGTGTTATAAATTTAACATAAATATTTAAAAAAATTATATATATATATATATATATATATAATTATTATTATGTAAGGCTCCTATATTATTAAAAATTCTTTTTAGGATGTGTTGCAATACTTTAGTGTAGGATTAATGTTTGTTCTTTGTTGCAGTAGCCTCGTCATGTGTGATGACTTCTTGATCTTTAACATAGTATTGATTTAATATCAATTGTAGTGATCTTTTTTGTATGATGTTATCGCACTCATGTTATCATTATTATTTGAGGGCATTTTGGTTTAAATGATGATCTAGTTGATATGATTTAGATATTTTGACTTATTAGGCTTTGTTACGGTTGATATATTATGTATGATTTGCACTATGATGATGCATGATGATATGGATAAAATGTAATATTCTAACATTGACATCTATTATTATGATGCATTTATTGTACTAATATTATGTATTACAATGTTACTAATGATTTATTGAGTGTTATAGAAAAGTCATAGATACTCATGCACATCGGATTGTTTAAAATTGTAAAGAATCTAGATAGATGCAAGACATTACAAATTGATATGCATGTTGTCTATAATGTTATCGTGATTTTATACTATTTGATGTATTGATTTTAGTGTGTGCATAGATAGGAAAAATGCTTTCCAGACAATCTACACATGGGTGACATGGCTGTATGAAAGTTGCACATGATACAATTAGGAGAGGAGAGTTCCTACTCCTTCCTACTAGTACTCCCTTTTGTGAAGTGGGTTGAAAAGTGAAATTTCAAGTTGCCATGGGGGTGGGTCATAGATTCGGTCACTCATGAGAATCAATTGAGGGACACACAGTAAGGTGTTTCTCTTATTCCTTCGTAACCATTAGTCTCTCGACAAGATATGACTTGTCATTTCCCCCACCAAGGAGAACAAATATTTGAAGGGAATGAAGAGACACAACACCCTTGATATCGAACACGATTAATTAACATATTTGGGAAAGATATATTTAGGAAACATATATTGTTTAATTTGAAGAAAAACTAAAAGAAAACAAGGGTTGCAAGTAGCTTTAGTTCCTGCCTTTTAAATAATTTAAAAAATGAAGAGGTGCATTTTTCTCTTTGAAAATTAGCAGTGCTTACACTCATGTCACTTTGAAACTAAAGATATGATTTTTATATGTCTCTAACCTTATAACCAAATTGCTTTCAAGTAACAAGATAAAAATGTTTTAGAATGTCAAGAGGCTTGAATAGTTGGATATAATCAATGGAAAGAGAGGAAGCTATTTTTTAGTTACATTGTCGAACATGATCAAAGATTTATTAAGTTAATTTGTTTTAGAATAGCAAGAAGCTTGAATAGTTGGATATAACGTAAAGTGGGGAAAGCATTTGTAATTAGATTTGCAAACATGATAAAGGATTTATTAGTATGATGCTTGTAAATGAAAATGAAGTTCATTTCCCAAATTTACACTATTCACCCCCTTTAAACTAAGAATAAGTCAAATACCCTGAACATGACATACTTATCATAATCAAACAATCACAAGGAAGTACATTATTTTATTTTTATGAAACTCAAAGAAAAAATACATAAAGAAAAGGTGAATGGTAAAATATGATGACATTTAAATGTGTCACAAAATAAACTCAGTAGATATTATTACATATTCTATTTACTCAGACATATTGTTTGCATGCACCAGTGTGCATACACCACATATACACTCATCCACATTCAAAGTATTGGGTGTACGTGAGTCACAAGTTAGTCTATGAGTTCATTTTCACCCCAAGCACCTCAAAATTATAAACCTACATATATAATGAGAAAACCTTGCAACCTCTACCTGTCAATTAGTGTATTTCTCAACATTTTCAAATATTGAACCAATATTAAAATACCAAGAATGTTGTTTATGTGAGTAAATGCTACGTGTTTGAACTTGTCTCAACATTTGGCACAACATCACCATCTAGTAGGAGGAAAAATATGATCAATTGAGTTTTTAAAACCTGCACATTTCAACAGAAACATGAGATTTCTTCTCCTCCATACTCCGTCCTTTTGTAAAATACATTTTCTTCCCTTGAGTGGCGGCAACATAAATTATCATTTTTAGAGATTTCCAACTTATTCTACTGCCAAAACAAAGCATTGGTGTTCTCTGAATTCTCATGCTCGGGGCTTGCTATTACCAATAATGTTATTTTGATCTCAACAAGACAACAAAGAGCCTCTAGAAATGTATTGGAAATGCTTACCCTAACCTTTATGTATTCGATTTTTGTTGTCTATGTCTAAGCTCCACATGAGCTATTGCTCTGACTCATTGAAATGAATTAGTACTTGTTAAGTTAAAGCTATAAATGATCTAGGAGGATCATCTCATCGTCGATCAGATTTAAAGTCTTCAAACATAAATACAAAGGTTACCGTGGTAAAGATCTCTTTGGTAGCTTTCTGTCGACGCTTGTTTCGTGCGAAACGGTCTCCAGATGAAGAAATTATCAACATTTGAAGTTTCGTCAAGGATGGTTAAAAATGATTGAAAAATATGGTTTGTTGAAGCTTTGGGAATTGAACCCAATACCTTTGTTAGGCCACCTTTAGCTTCACCCCCATGGTATCTATTTTGCCAAGTTATATGCTAGAAACCGTCTTATAAACCATATAATATGGAAACATATGTTAAGAGCCAAGCGCATACCATATTAAAGCCATATAACAAACCTTATCCATATGTTATAAACCTTATGATAAACCATATAACAAACCTTATCGCATGAAACAAAACATATCTAATACACCAAACCTTATAAGCATATTGTAACGTGGTTAATATATATTTGTGCCACCACATAAAACACGCAAGGGAAGGAGAGGCCCGCAGATTTGACCCCAGACCTATGTTTTCAAAACAACGCACTTTTACCATTGGGCCACGGGCCCTCCATTAGGATGGAAGTGGCATAAAACCGTAAAAATGTTGATAAGGTTCAGCGCTAAAGAAGGGCCGCGTGGCTCCTCCACGTGAGCCCTTTCTCACTTATAAAAAGCCACTAGTTTCCAAGCCACGAGGTCAGAAGTTCAGAGTAGAAACCACAGTTTTGGCACAGAACCTGAGGCGGTTTCTACACAATATTGGCACGCTTCTTGAGGTGGTTTTGCACAGTATTGGCATGTTTCCTGAGGGGGTTTTCTGCACAGTTGCCAAGGAATTTTTGGCATGGATTTCGAGGTGGAATCCGTATTGTTTTGTCTTTTATGCAGACATAGTTTCTCGATTTGCATGCCAAAGGAGGCCTCAGGAAAACATAGTCAAGTTTATACTCATTTTTCTCGAATTTTCGAGAGGATCGCAGTGGTGTTGTTTGTTTTTGCTGATAACTGACATAAAACAAAAAAATTTCTAGAACTCTCATTTTGTAACCTTTGAATACTTAATAAGATCGGCCTTCCCATTGGAAACGACCCGGAGACGTAGCCTAAGAAGGGTGAACTCCATTATCAGCGCTTGTCTTCATTTTCTGGTATGCATATCTCTCTTATTTGTTTATGTGCTTCAAATATGCTCTTTAAATTTGTCATTTAAGCCTCTTTAATGGATTTTAGCATTTAAACATTCACATGCAAATATTAGTTATAAATATTCTGGATAATTTTCAGATCAATAAAACACTTATAATCACTTATAAATTCAATTACATTATACATTATAGGGTGATACATACCTTTGCATACTATATCTTTGAACGTTGCACATAATTTAAACAATATGAACAATAATATTACTATTATTATCCATTCATTTTCCCTTCGTTTAGATCATTCAACACTTCACTAATTTTAGAAACGCAATAGGGAATTAAAAATATAGTTTACAATAACATCACTAACCCATTTGTTAGCCATGGAGATGATCAATCCTAGACGGTATAAGAATACATTTGTTGAATTCCTCGCCATGTGTCTATAGGCTTATTAGTGTATAATTCCTTTGAAACAATATGTTAGATTAAGATTATTTTACAATGCATACTTGTGGAACTACAAAATCTAATTCAAATTAACCAAAAGTTTTACATAATAAAATTCCATCCAAAAATACTTTGACCATTATTATTTATTATCAAAGAAGTCCCCAAAATGCTAGAAATGAAAGACTCAGTGTTATATGAAACACATTTTTATCAAAATGACTAATGACTTACAATTATGGTTGTCAAAGAATTTTAAGGTTTCTTGAGCCTTTATTGAAATGAAACCAATGGCCATAATGTGCATGATAAGTGATACTAGTTCTGAAACAAGGATTAGTGTTTGAATTATAGAAGGTTTTTAGTGTTTTCAATGTATGTTTCCAAAGCAAAGTCAAAATAAATCCAACAATTTTTCATGTGGCATCAAATCAATCTACAAATTGAAACCATGGAAATGTTAAGGTAAATTGGATTATAATGCATGCAAATCAATGATGTCAAAGTAATGAATTCAAATACTAGTATCCTCGTCATCTTACGCTCAAATTGGGAATTTTAGTACTCTATGAATTTTAAGTTTTGTTTAAAGAAATTTAAACGATGAAATTGGAGATAGAGAAATGAAGTGTACCTTTTAGCGAACAATGATCATAGTGGCTTCTTTCGAAAGAAGGTTGAATTCACTATGATCTAGGATCATTCAAAATTTAAAAGTATTCAATGCAAATGAAAGTGGAACCATCGCAAAGGGCTCAACGAGATATTTCCGGCAACATTCATTTCACTTCAAACGGAATCCGAACAACCAAGATATTCAATTTTGAAGTTTCGACAAAAAAATATATTAGGTCTCCAAAATGGAAAAAAAAAAAGATGCCACATTACACTACTGGAATGGTTCCACATGGCCTTACGACGATGACGTGTTGGACCACTCATAGAACCACATGGAATCCCAGTTGGCAGGCTTGATGAAGTGGCAGGTTGAGCTATCAATTGATTGGACAATATGACCCAATCAGATTTGGACACGTGGAATCCCCAATTGCTCGAAATAGATTGTATTTACCAAAATCATAGTGGAGGACACATGAATCGAACTCGTGAACTCCTATACAATATCCCAATGCCTTCACCATTGCTCCACGAACTTTTCTTATTATGAATTGTAAGGATTTTTCAATTTAAAGTAAAATTGTTATAACAATGCACCAAAATGGAGTTCCGCAAATTTGACTCCACAACCTCCACCCACCGAATTAAGAATGGAGTGTGCCCATGCCACCACTCCTAGTGCTTCTCTTTAGGAAGGGTGCACTAATGCTACTCTTTGGTAATGGCACACTAGTGCTCTTGTTTAAGGGGTGGGGGCACCAATGCTTATCTTTATTAGGGGAAAATTGGTGCTCGGTTTTTAAGGTTTTGATGCACCGATGCTCCTCTTCAGGTATGGATGCACTGGTTCTCCTTATAGTATAGTGGTGCACTAAAAAATCATTTGTATTTCTTTTAACTTATTGAAAGAGGCAAGAAAAAACTAAAGACGACCTTTAAAAGAGGGAAAATAGAGAGTTCGTTTAATGTCTTCATTTCATATGGGTCTATAAGAGAGAAGAGGAAGAGGATGTGGTTCTACAAGAGAATGCAATACATATAGCCTAAATGCAAGGAAAGACAAAGATTATTGCAACCAAGTAACTCTTTTTTTCCTCTTCATTATTTCATTTCACCCCATTATTTGTTTTATTTTTATTATTTTTTTATCTCAGTATTTTTCCTAATTTATTAGCTAGTTTTTCTTCTTCTTTTTTCAGCTTGAGGTTTTTTTTGTAGGTTAATGGGGGATTTATTTTTAGGGTTTACATCAACATATATTGCTAGTAAATGAAAAACAATTTTGGCAAATAAAAGGGTACAATTTTGTGCAACATGGGTGCATATCCACAAGGGTTTTCATCTCCCTTCATTTTTAGGTTCTTGAGGTTTCTCTATGTAGCATAATGTTTTTCCAAGTGATCTTAGATAATTGGTGCTCCTATTTTGTATGGGTTCACTGTTACTCCTCTTTTTTATGGGAACACCAATGCTCTTTGTTAAGGTGTGGGTGCATCAGTGCTTTTATAAGGTGTTGATGCATCGTTGCTCCTCTTTAAATATGGGCGCAAAGGTGCTCATAATATGTCAAATCACCAAACAATAATTTGCTTTTATTTATTTATTAAAAGAAGCAGGAAATACCTAAAGATGACTCTTAAAAAGAATAAACAGTGAAGGTTTGTCTCATTTCTTCATTTCACATGAGAGAAAAGGAATAGGAGGTGTCTCTACATGAGAACGCAATACAAATAACCATGAATGCAAGGAAATATAAAGAGTAGTGCAACCAAGTAACCATTTTTCCCCTCTTCATTATTTCATTTCTTCATATTATTGATTTTATTTCTATATTGTTCCATTTATCACTATTCTTCCTAATTTCTTTTCCTAGTTTTGTTATATATTTTTTCTACAAGTTTGAGGGTTTTGCGTCTAGTGTACAAGTTAATGGTGGAATTCTTTTGGGGTTTTACATCAACATATATTGATAGCAAGTGAGGGCTAAGTTAAACCAAGAAATGGGTACATTTTTCTGCAACATGGCTACATATCCCCATTAGTGATTTTCTTTGTGGTATCTTTTATTCCTCACATAGTATTCCTTAATTAGTTCGTTTTCTTTTCTTTTCTTTTCTTTTTTAATTCAATTGAGGTTTTTCCCTTTACCTGCAGGTTAATATTGGATTTGTTTTAGGATTTTACATCAATGAATATGGATAGAAAATTAGGGACAAGCTCAACCAAGAAATGGACACACTTTTTTGCAACATGGGTGCATGTCCAAAGTGGTTTGTTGCATTCAAGTAACCATATTCCCCCTCTTCATTTTTGCATTTCTATATTATTCCAATTGCCACTATTGTTCCTAATTTTTTTACAAGTTTAAGTGTCTTGCCTCTATTTTACAAGTTAATGGTGGACTTCTTTTGGGGTTTTACATCAACATATATGGATAGCAAGTGAGGGGAAAGTTCAACCAATAAATGGGTACATTCTTGTGCAACATGGATACATATCCCCATTAGTGATTTTCTTCTTGCTATTTTTTATTTCTCAATATTGCTCCTTATTCATTAGTTAGTTTTTTTTTTTTTAAATTCATTTGAGGATTTTCCCTTTACTTGCAAGTTAATGGTGTATTTGTTTTAGGGTTTTACATCAATGTATCTAGATAGAAAATGAGGGGCAAGCTCAATCAAGAAATGGGCACTTTTTTGCAACATGGGTGCATGTCCAAAGTGGTTTTCATCTCCCTTTCTATGGAATTTCATAAGTTTCCTCATCATAGGAAATGTTATTCTTGGTGTTATTGGAGCACCAATGCTACCCTTTTGTCTAGGATAACTAATGCTCCATTTTTTTCTTAGAGAACCAAAGCTACTAGTGCTCTTCCTCAGTCCAAGAGCATCAATTCTCTACTTTGGGCATATTACTTCTAGTGGATGAGTGGTTTTGGAATGCTTCCATCAAACATTTTCCACATAACAGTTGAGTAGTTTTGCAATTACAATAAAACCTCTTATTAAGTGGCTCGAATGGTTTGACACTTACTATGGTTTTATATAAGTGGTTTCACTACCATTACTATATAGTAATGCTTAACATTTCAATATTAGTTATTGTTCATTTTCATAATATTATTCTTTTGTTTATTTCTAATGTCTTATTTCAATGGATTCCAACTATAATTTTTTATTTCAAACAATCAAAATTATACATATTTTAATATTCTGCAAGTATTTTTATTTTTTCAAATGTAAATTAGAGATTTATTAATAAAAAAGGGTAAGAACCAATACTTGAAAGTTATGCGAAAATTAGAGAAAACAAAATGCTGAGATGAGAGCTCCAAGAAGCAAAGAATGAAAACAGTTGATATGCAGACTTAGGAAGGACTTAGGGTTTTCATGCATCCGATCGGACTGATCAACCTTGAGATAAAAAACACACAGGGGAGGGGATCAACCCCTCCTCAAATGACAGATACAAAGAAAGATGATAAAGCCTCTCCCTTGAACGCCAAAGTGGCTGGAATCAAAGGAGTGGGATCAACAAGCTCTGTGAAAAATCAACATTCGGCGCAAGGGTTTCCCAGCCAAGGCACATGTATTCCTAAATCGGCCAGTATCCCAGAAATGCCAATGGATCCAACTCGGATAAGAAAAAATATAGCATATGACGGACCACGCTCTTATTGGAAAATTTATAGGTATCTAGCCATCTGAAAGAGCTCTTATATGGTGAATTAACTCTACTTAGAAACCAAAGGGCCATTTTAGCCTCATGCTCGGCTCAAAGGGTTTCTTTACAGTAGTTCTCTTAAACGACGAAGATCGGGAGCGGATCTTTGAAGGAGGACCATATTTTTACTACTTGATTGGACCATACTTTAGAAATTGGAGGGACCATTGTAATCCTGACAAGGAAGACCTATCTATTGCCCCGGTATGGATACGCATTTACTCTCTGCCTACCGAATATTGGGACCCAGAATCCTGAAAGCAATCGGAGGTGCTTTGGGTCAATTTGTGAAAAACTCAAACCTCACCAAACAAGGAAGTTATGTTTCTTATGCCAAAATTTGTGTTTATGTCAATATTTCTAAAGACCTCCCTGAGGGGATTAACCTCACATGGGAAGACTCATAATGGTTTCAAACCCTTGATTACGAACATATCCCCTTTAGATGTCGTCGCTAGCATACACATGGACATCTGGTCCGAGATTTCCATTTAACCCCTCAATCTGAGCCACCCTCTAATAAAACCAAAGAGACATTAGCCTCATAAAGCTTTGTTAAGGTTACCAACAGGAAGAGAACTGGACGAAAGCACAATGGTCCAGACCTAAGTGAAAAATCCAACACATCTAACAGTTTTGTTGTACTGGAGCAAAACCCTTTGGAGGTGTTGATTTCCCCTGAGGAGTACCATCCACAGCCTCATGTCGTTGAGCTTCAAGCCCCAGAAACAGGGAAAAAGTTAAAAAAGATCTCGTCCCAACTTGGAAACCCACCAGAAGGGGAAAAAATGGAAGAGGATGTCGACGAAATGGACATGGGAGATTTGGATTTGGATAGCATTGAAGAAGCATGCAAGAAAAAGGAGGTCCACTCTATCCCTGTTGAACAAATACAACTCCTAACAGAGGCAATCTTGAAAGCTAAACCTACTCCAGGCCTCAGAATTGGATCCTTAAAAAATTAAGGAGACAAAACGCAGAAATAAAGAAGGAGGTACGAAGAGAGGAAGGAAGACCAACATCGAGCAGATTGGGGAAGTAGAGGCTCAGTTAGTAGACTCTGGAAAATATCTTACTATTCAGGTGGCTCTTCTCTCTGTCATATATCTTTTCTGATGAAGATTCTATCATGTAATATCAGAGGGACCAATGGTCCTCAAAAAATCAAAACTCTTAAAAAAAAGATCATTATGGAGAAACCCTCAATAGTCTTCTTACAAGAATCAAAGTGCTCTGAGGATCAACTGGTAGTTAAAGTGAGGACGCTCTGGAAAAAGTGTAAGATAATGGCTATAGATTTTTTTGGTCACGCTGGAGGTTTAGAGATCCTATGGAATCCCATCCAGGTGTCTCTTGATAACTTTGTGTCGATGACCTTTAGTCTTTCATCAGAATTTCACATCCTTGGAACAACTGCTAGAGGTATTATTACAGATGTGTATGGCCCTAGTAGTTTTCCACAAAAAAGAAAATTCATCAACAGTCTGATCAGTTTGAGGAGGTATTTTGAAGGACTCCATTGGATCATAGGAGGCGATTTCAATCTAATCCTCTCTTTATCGGAAAAGAAAGGAGGTAGAAGAGTTCTTACTCAAGAAAGTACTCTTTTTGATGAATTCATTGATTCGAGCCACCTGGTAGACATTGGATTTGGAGGCTGTCATGTCCCCACCTGCTGACCCAATGCAAGGCAGGAAACATGATGCCAATACTCAGGGCTTTCACATGATCTCATCCCATTGTTAGATTCATATAAATAATAAATGGGTGTGCAGATATAAAACAACCAATTATGCACAGCGGAAACAACATTCACACACTCTTCATATGCATTCAACATATCAATTTCAATCATTGATAAACATTTTCAGAAGTAATTACATAGACAGAAACACTTATCTTTATTGCAATCGTCCCCAAGCAACTAGCTATGTCGCTGCAACGTTCCACCCAACCATAGGCTCTTCGACAGCTTGTACTGAGTTTGTCCGAAGGCCACCCCCGAGCTGGGCATGATTCTCACAAGGACAAAAGGGGACATTCACGTTCACACACAGCCCATTAACCATTTTATTTTAGCCAAGCCAGTCTAACTGGGTTTATCAGGCTACACTTGCACAATGGATGCTTATTCCCAAGCTCAAGCCAGAACAAGAGATTACCCATCACCCATATCCCACATACTCTGCTCTCACACAGTAAGCACAAACAGGGGGCAGGGATACACATTTTAGACAATGCATTTTTATAGTGAGATGGCCATGGGTTTTCCTAAAACGTTCCCAACCAAAAACGGATTTGTAGGATGGGGCAAACAACCCCAGGGAGGAAAAACGATTTCTTCCCCAATATCTCAGCCTTCAACAGCCCAAAATGGTCTCTATTGAACCCCCATTCGTTTTCCCTCTTCCCCACTGGTATACAACACAGAAAAAACGCCCTTCTCTGCTGGGGAAAAGAAGAAAACGTTTTTCCCATGCCTGGAAAACGCCCAGGAAGCTAGAACTCCGTGAGGGAGCAAGGCCATGGTGAATAATGGCTTGGGCAGCCATTTCGTGGCTCTCTTCTTGCCCCAAGAGGCCAACACGTTTTTCCATGGAGGGTGGCTTGCCCATACCCGATTTTGGACAGCCATACCTCCCATTCCCAAGGCATTAATTTCCCCAACCAACTCTTGGGAGAATTCAATGGTTGGGTACAAAAGTCAACATGGGTAGCTAAGGGTTTGAATGTTTTCCCTCCCAATTCCTTGTGAAATCATGCCCCCATCTCTTTGTTGCATTGCATAGCTAGTTGTGGGTAAAAATGCATATTACATGCTATTTGAATTTCCACTGTGCATTGCTAGCACGCAAACCATATGCATCACGAAATCGATGGCGGGGCCTTGGCCTTGAGCTCCTCACCATGATTTCCTAACAATATTACATCGTTTATAATGTTAATGCCATGGGGCCAAACTGGGGACGTTACATTCCCCTCCCCTTGGAATAACACCGTCCTCGGTGTTTCAACACTTCGGACTATATACCCTCTTTATACATGATTCATAGTTCACAGACGGTGGCAGGTCTGTCCTGCAATTCGTCCCCTCTCCTTGACCTTTCACGATCAAGTCCTTTGGCTTCCACCAGCTGCTCCTGCTAGCTTTGGTCTTCCATCTCCACAAGTGGGCATTGCTCCAGAGCAATCCCTTCCATTTGTTTACGTTCCAGCTGATCTACAAGTCTGGAATTTCATGGATGCCATCTTTCTTGTTGTCCCAGCAACTATCTGTGAGGCTTATCATGGCAATTCCTGTTAGGACAAGCATAACACAATAATAAAATTAGTCAATTATTTTCCTAATTGACTTAGAACGTCCATGCTTTACCCATGAGACTTCCACACATTTCATGCTTTCCCACACACACACGAACTCACTCACGTTCATCCTTTCATAAGAAAATAACTATTTCAGCATTCTCAATTTATTTCAAGCAACGAAACACAATTTGGTTTCATTTATGACATGCACTCAACAATCCTTTGTTTCTAAGATGCATCAGTCAAAGAAAAAGAAGAGTAAGAGTTTTCCCCCTCTTAGTCTTGTTCCAATCCGGAGCCACACCATCATTGGTGGTTCTATGCTCCTTGGTCTCTTTCACTTCAATGTGAATGCTTGACTTGCCCTTTCTTGGCTATGACACTTTAGTGTCTAAGGTCTGTCGAGTAGATTTCAACTAGGGAACCCTTCCCCATTGTTGCTTACAGAACCTTTGGCTGCTAGGACCCACACAGTTCCACTAGCACCATCTTCCATTACTGTTCATATTGAGCTCTTTTAGGACAGTCATATGTCCACATGCATCCTCCGGATGCTTTCATAGTCCTTGCTTCCAGCAATACCTACACTCAAACATTGGGTTAATTCACATGTTTAGTGTATTTCCATAGAGTTTATCTCCAAATGAGAGTTTAAGAAATCATAATCAAATCATATACACATGTATATTCATAAGCAAGAGTTGCAAGATAACCAAATACTTATCTTTATTGGATGTCTTCACTTTACTCCACAGGATCCTTCTTCGCTTTCCAAGCATTGGATTTCCCGTGGATACAACAATGAATGTTGGGCCAGCATGTAGGCTACTCCACAACCATTCAAATAGGCAATGCCATGCCAGTACGCCGACTGGTTTTTATCAATTAATTAAGGAATTTTTGGACAGCACGCCAGCTACTCCACAACATCAAGTGGTTAATGTTCCCACCAACTTATTCTCTATATTTTTATAGCTCCAACCAGTTACTCTCTGGCTTTACCAAGCATTTATAGCTCTTTCAGGGTCCTTGCTTCCTGCAACGGCCAAGGTTTCCAACAAAGGAACGACAGTGTATTAGCTCAGTTGTCATAAGACTTGTACCCGAAACCTTCATTATTCCAAACAAGAAATAAATGAGAATGAATACTTATCTGTATTGTGCATTTCCTCGCTACTCCACAGGTTTCCTTCTCTGCTTTACAAGCCTTGGATCACCTGTGGGGTGGATGCTTGGCCAGCACACATGCTGCTCCACAACATCATCCGAATAGGCAATGCCAAGCCAGTGCACCGACTGGGTTTATCAGGCATCCCAAAGATCAGTATGCTAAGCCAGTACGCCGACTGGGTTTATCAAGCATTTCAAAATCAGTATGCTAAGCCAGTACGCCGACTGGGTTTATCAAGCATTTCAAAATCAGTATGCTAAGCCAGTACGCCGACTGGGTTTATCAAGCATACAGTAACCATTTCCAAGCCAGTTCTCCGACTGGTTTTATCAGGAAATCACACCCTTCACCAATACCTCCACAACATGCAAATCACCAATGCCAAGCCAGTACATCAACTGGGTTTGTCAGGCATTAATTTAACAACATGCCAAGCCAGTACACCGACTGGGTTTATCAGGCATCCAACAACCATTTCCAAGCCAGTACATCGACTGGGTTTATCAGGCAATATGAACAACATAATATGATTACGTGGCTCTTTCTCTTGTGCAACCAGCGGTTCCCTCCAGGAACTCCATAGGTGACTCACTTGACTGCAGGCTAGCATGGCCCCACAATACCCACTCACACTACACAAGGATGATACCCCTTTTCTGCAACACAGCTTCCCGGGCCTATCCACCCCTTCTAGTGTGAGCGTAGAAAGGTTACCACTGCCCATACAGTCCTCTTGAGCACCCTTTCTTCACTTTGCCTCTTACGTGCAACACCAAGTTGCATCTGTGTAAGCTGATAGCACAAGAAGGATAAGCAGACTCATCGGTATTGTTGCTCAAAAATCGTAATCATACTTCATATCATTCGCTATCAAGTATTGAAACACCAGGAATGCGTCCATTCCCTTAGGGTGTAGTCAATATTGAAAACCCTATCATGACCCAGCACCAGAAAAGGTGTGCACCCCCTTTCTGATGTGCGCCATGTAGGCCCTAATCATACTCAAGCAGTCTGTAATGATATAAATAAGATAGAGCATGCTAGTAATTTAGACATGAATGTTCTTGTCTAGGGTCACAGAATACTCATTCATTTTGCAGATGTGTCTCTCATGCCTTCTGGCATAGCTTTACCATCTCACTTTCATGGTTTACCGTCATGCGGTTTGGCCGAGACATTATCAATGGCGTTTCACCCGAAACCCATTTCCAAAGCATGGGATCCTTCCCATCTAGTTTGGCTTCTGCAGGCCATCACACATGGTCTTCCTGCAATGTGTCATCCTGGCACACCTTATCAATAGCCAAACAGTCAGCAACATTTAGCAATCAACTTCAAATATGATTGTTTCATAACCGATCAATAACATTAATAATTAAATTCAACATGAATTTTACAATTCTGTCTCCTACAGAAATTGATTGCTTAACAATGAGGCTCTCCTCATATTGTTTGGCTCTTGTAAGTGGTATCACTCTGCCCATTATGGTTTCACCCTTGCTACCATACCTGAACAGCCACATACAGCATGTCCTCCCGACACAATTCTATATAAGCCAAACAGTCATTAGCAATTATTAGCAAAATTTCAAATCCGAAACATTTACAAATCTGAGTTTTACAACTGTCAGAACTTAGAGCTCTCAACCATGAGATTCCTTCTCATAATCTCTAGATCAAACTTTAAAATCCGTTTCTCACAGAAAATTGATTTGCAATTGTGATATTATTCTCATAGTCATATCATTCATACAACTCTGTCCTTCCACAGAGCATTCTAGCAGCCCATCGATCATGATTGGGCTCTTCATGCACTTACTATTCTACATTAATAACAGCCCATGATATGATCCTAGAATTATCATCATCAATTCATCATTTCATTCATTATTTATTTTGCAATAACATATGCATCATCCCTATGCATTCCTACAATGCAGCACAATATTTATAAGATCTCTTAATGCACATCTACTCAATGCTACTTTGCATTGTTTCATGAGTACTATGCATTCAAGCATATTATGATCGAAACATGACTATCTCATATAACTTGCACTACCATAATCAGGACCACCAGTCCTCACTTGCTTTGGTTATCAAGCACATAACCAACATACACATGGCATGATATAAATTCATATGAATGCATTGAGATTTCTAAATAGTCATAGGGTGTAAGGACCATTTCCTTCACTTACCCACACCTTACCAAGCTGTGTAGGTTAACAGTCCCAATCAGCATTCAATATCACATGCAATTTAACTCAACATAACTCAAACATAGTTGAAGAGATCTTACCAAATCCCCTTTCAACATTCATGCAATTTGGCATCAATACTCATTACCTGCATGGTTATCATTAACATCGCCTGATGTCACCTGATCCGTTGGCCTCTTACCAAGGCTGCTAAGTCCTTTTCCAACTTTATGGTCATAGATTTGTTGCACCATCCTTTCTGCATAAGGTTGTTGGCTTCGTGCAACAACATCCTCAGCACATTTAACCATGCCCTTTGTTATCTTTGGTCCTACAACCAATACCGACATCAATAGTGATTATCAACCACAATATTCTCCATCAGTGGTTCATTGCATATACAGACTTCATTACTCTACCAATATACAATATCCTATTTATGCACAAGCATTTCCATATGCATTATGCACTGTTTGTTAAGATGCCATCTAGTGCATATACATCTATGTAATCCTTTACATTTTTAACATTTTTATGCCATACGTCAATTTCATAATTATAAGTATGATAACAAACAGAGGTTTAAGAAAATCTTCCCTTTTCGATTCCTCATCGTAACATGGAATTCCTCTTCCATATCATGCAATTGTAGAAATTGCCCATATTGACAACAAAATTTGTTTGTCAAGACCGCCGCTGGCACTCTTCTGCACTAAATATCCATGATAGATGTAGACCTCATTCAAACTCTGTTCATGTATCATTGTTCCCTACTGGACAAGCTTTCCAATGCCTATCCCCATGCTCCATTCTGACATCAGGTGCGGAAACTGCATCTCTTCAAAAATGACAACTTTTACTACAATTCTGCCCATTTTGCACAGCTGCATTTTGGTCCAGAATGCCAACTTTAGGCACCTGTGGAAGAAAATCTATGAGGAATCATAGAAACTTATCTATCGGGTGAAGTTAGTCCATATAACAAGGAACACTCAGCAATTCACGGATTTCAATTCCGATGCACCATTCATCTTCTATGAATTTCTGGATTTTGCTACTTCTCATTTTTTCACATTTTTCCAAAATTCCAAATTTTGGGCCAAAAACGGCTATCTCCCAAACGGTGCATTTCTGGAAAATCTTCGTCTAACGGAAGTTGTCCGTCTTAATGAGAATATGAAATGTCTAGTTCAGTAAAATTTCTGATTCCCACATCTAGGGTCACTTTTACTGCCCACAAGCTTTTCAAAATCCCGAAAAAGTGGCCCGGAACAGTGCTTTTTGGCCTTATTGCTCACCCCGACTCCACATCCCTTGGAGTTTGGCTCCAAGATTCGGAACTTAACATTGTGCTTGCTTCATGACTGCCTCGTATCAATTTCAGCTCAAACCGGCCTTCTGTCAAGCCTCGGGACTCTGTCCTTCAGAAGTCACTATTATCCAATTTCTGTCAAATCGGGGTGTAATGGGTTAGGGGTCTTCACTGGTCTTTTCATGGCCCTCGCCAATGGCCTCCGAGCCCCACAGGAATCATCGCATTCTGAGTTCGGATGCTCCTGCTATCCAAAAATCGAGTTTTAGTCACTTTTTTTTTTTTTTTTTTTTTTTTTTTTTTTTTTTTTTTTTTTTTTTTTTTTTTTCGGTTCGGGCGCGCGGGCTGGTTCTCCGAACGCTTCCGCAATGCGTAGCAGTTCGGCGAACGCTTCCGCAATGGCGGAGCGATTCGCTGAACTCTCCCGCACTGCGGAGCCATTCGGCGAATGCTCCCGCAACTGCGGAGCCATTCGGCGAAGGCTTCCGTTGCGGAGCCATTCGGCGAATGCTCCCGCAACTGCGGAGCCATTCGCCGAAGGCTTCCGTTGCGGAGCCATTTGGCGAATGCTCCCGCAATTGCGGAGCCATTCGGCAAAGGCTTCTGCCGTTTCGGAAGACTTTCCCGAAGCCTCCCGCGATTTCGGAACCATTCGCGGAATCCTTCCGCAGTTTCGGAAGACTTTCCCGAACTCTTCCGCAGTTTCGGAACCGTTCGCGGAATCCTTCCGCAGTTTCGGAAGACTTTCCCGAACTCCTTCCGAAACAAACTTTAAACAAAATTTTCGAAGACACTTAGAAAAATTTTCTTCTTTTCGGGGCATTTTGCCGAATTTTTCCGCGTTGCGGGACAACTCGCGGAATCCTTCCGCAAATTTCGGAAGAGAATTCCTTCCGCAATTTCGGAAGGGAATTCCGTCCGCAAATTTCGGGCGACTTCCCGAACTCTTCCGCGTTGCGGAAAAACTCGCGGAATGCTTCCGCAGTTTCGGAGCAATTCGCCGAATGCTTCCGCAACTGCGGAAGTCATTCGGGAATTCTTTCCGAAACAGACTTAAACGGATTTTCAAAAACACTTAGGAAATTTCAACAAACAGAGATCATTATTTTTGCAACAACACAGTATTCCAAGAAACGAAAATTGCACTTCTTGAAGCATGAAACAGCAATTCAAAACAGCATAAGATGGCAGAAATGCACTCAATGCAATCAAATGCAAGCAATTTGCAAAAATCCCCAACAGTGATGTGATCTTAAGGTTTCTCTAATGCATTTTTGTTTCAAATACAAAATGCATGTACACACACAATGACTTAAATTTCTGTGAAGGGCCCAACAGCCGTAGTGTTGAACCTAGGGCTCTGATACCAAATGTCATGTCCCCACCTGCTGACCCAATGCAAGGCAGGAAACATGATGCCAATACTCAGGGCTTTCACATGATCTCAGCCCATTGTTAGATTCATATAAATAATAAATGGGTGTGCAGATATAAAACAACCAATTATGCACAGCGGAAACAACATTCACACACTCTTCATATGCATTCAACATATCAATTTCAATCATTGATAAACATTTTCAGAAGTAATTACATAGACAGAAACACTTATCTTTATTGCAATCGTCCCCAAGCAACTAGCTATGTCGCTGCAACGTTCCACCCAACCATAGGCTCTTCAACAGCTTGTACTGAGTCTGTCCGAAGGCCACCCCCGAGCTGGGCATGATTCTCACAAGGACAAAAGGGGACATTCACGTTCACACACAGCCCGTTAACCATTTTATTTTAGCCAAGCCAGTCTAACTGGGTTTATCAGGCTACACTTGCACAATGGATGCTTATTCCCAAGCTCAAGCCAGAACAAGAGATTACCCATCACCCATATCCCACATACTCTACTCTCACACAGTAAGCACAAACAGGGGGCAGGGATACACATTTTAGACAATGCATTTTTATAGTGAGATGGCCATGGGTTTTCCTAAAACGTTCCCAACCAAAAACGGATTTGTAGGATGGGGCAAACAACCCCAGGGAGGAAAAACGATTTCTTCCCCAATATCTCAGCCTTCAACAGCCCAAAATGGTCTCTATTGAACCCCCATTCGTTTTCCCTCTTCCCCACTGGTATACAACACAGAAAAAACGCCCTTCTCTGCTGGGGAAAAGAAGAAAACGTTTTTCCCATGCCTGGAAAACGCCCAGGAAGCTAGAACTCCGTGAGGGAGCAAGGCCATGGTGAATAATGGCTTGGGCAGCCATTTCGTGGCTCTCTTCTTGCCCCAAGAGGCCAACACGTTTTTCCATGGAGGGTGGCTTGCCCATACCCGATTTTGGACAGCCATACCTCCCATTCCCAAGGCATTAATTTCCCCAACCAACTCTTGGGAGAATTCAATGGTTGGGTACAAAAGTCAACATGGGTAGCTAAGGGTTTGAATGTTTTCCCTCCCAATTCCTTGTGAAATCATGCCCCCATCTCTTTGTTGCATTGCATAGCTAGTTGTGGGTAAAAATGCATATTACATGCTATTTGAATTTCCACTGTGCATTGCTAGCACGCAAACCATATGCATCACGAAATCGATGGCAGGGCCTTGGCCTTGAGCTCCTCACCATGATTTCCTAACAATATTACATCGTTTATAATGTTAATGCCATGGGGCCAAACTGGGGACGTTACAGAGGCATGGAGTATACTTGGAATAAAAGAAGAGGAGGGGATCACCATTTAGCTGCACGACTTGAAAGGTTTCTAATTTCGGAAAGTATTATGTTATTTGGAGGGGCTTTGGCCTCTCACCCTCTAGCTTCGACAGGTTCAGACCAATAGTCGATTAATCTGATCTCGATTAACATTGGGATCAGAATGACAAAGCCTTTCTGTTTTGAGCAGTTTTGGCTTTCTCATCAGGGTGTCTGTGCTCAAATGGATACTTGGTGGCAAACAATCATCCCTCCTAACGACACTAAGATGTATCAATTCCAACAAAAAATGAAGCTTAGAAAACATAAATTGAAAATTTGGAATAAAGATGTCTTTGGTAACATATTACTGGAAAAGGCTAAATTAGAACATCAAATGGATAAAATCCAGGAAACCATCATGATAGAGGGACTCTCAGATGATCTCCACTCGAAGGAAAAGCTTGTTTCCGAACAGCTTCAGGAATGGGAAAAACAAGAAGAAATCCTCTGGAAACAAAAATCTCGGAATTGCTGGTTAAAGGATGGGGATAAAAATACAAATTTCTCCCACCGTGCTACCATTCAACAAATGCACTATAATCAAATAAACAATTTAAGAACCCACAATGGTTAGGTTGTGGATACCCATGAAGATATTGAGAAGGATATGGTTTTCTATTTCAAGTCTTTTCTTACTGAACCTAGTATTGACCGAACTGAGGCCATTAGGGAAATCAAAAGAGTTATCCCTAGGTTGGTTACTACATAGCAGAATGAGATGCTCATAAGACCTATCGATCTTCAGGAAGTGGAGGGAGAAATCAACCAAATGGAGGATGGAAAATCCCCCGGACCTGATGGTTTTAATACAAATTTATTTCACCACTTTTGGAACTTGATTAAGATTGAGGTCTGGGAAGTTGTGGAGGAATCAAGGAAAATGAAGGGAGTCCTCTCGGCGCTCAACTCCACCTTCCTAACCATGATTCCCAAAATAGAAATGACTGACAACCCTGGGATGTTTCGACCTATTTCACTGTGCAACATCATTTACAAATCATCACAAAGGTCCTGGAAAACCATCTCAAACCCATCCTTCCTACTCGAATCTCCCCTGAACAATCAAGGTTTGTGAAAGGAAGACAAATTTTAGATGGAATTATCTTAGCCCATGAAGTTTTACACTCCCTCCAGGTTACCAGAAAAGCAGGAATGATGTCGAAACTGGAACTTTCCAAATCTTATAATAATCTTAACTGGAAGTTCATGAAAGATATTATGAGTTCCTTTGGTTTTGGAGATAGTTGGATTCAATGGATAGGAAATCTGAATTCCTCAGCTTTCTTCTCCATCCTTATTAATGAACCCCTTCTAATGTCTTTAGACCTTCGAGGGGTATTCGTCAGGGAGATCCCTTATCCCCTTTCATTTTTGTCCTAATGACTGAAGGCCTGGGGCGGCTTATCTCTCACATGTTGAACTAATAGACCCTCAAAGGCCTCTGGTTCCCTCCTTGTGAAAAAGCCCTGACTCACCAACAATTTTTGGACGATACTCTTCTCATGGGGAATTCATTGGTTCAGGAAGTGAGACAGCTTAAGAAGGGGTTAAACATCTTTCTCAAATCATATGGACTAACCATCAATGAGGACAAGTCTCAGGTTTTCTTTTTTAACACCCCTCCCATTACTCAAAGGAATATACTAGGGATCTTGGGTTTCAAACAGATTTCCCTTCCAAAAAAATACATTGGAGCACCCTTGTCTGTTCGGTCCTGAAAAATATCTCCTGGGAAGAGCTCCTTAATAAAATGAAGGAGAAACTTTCGAATTGGACATTGCGGGATTTAAATTTCCCTGGCGGATTGGTTTTGGTTAAATCAGTTTTACAGTCTATGCCTCTGTACGTTTTCTCTGTGTCGGATGCTCCAAAGTCTATGATGAAATAAATCTGCATTATTCAAAGAAAATTTTTATGGGGAGGAACAACTAACCACCATAAATGACTACTTGTCGATTGGGCCACTCTCTATCAACCGAAGAAAGAAGGGGGTTTGGGACTTCGTGACCCTGAAAGACTCAGTATTGTTTGTGGGAAGAAAGTTTGGTGGAGATGGATCACCCATACTAATCAACCTTGGGATAGTTTATGGTCCAAGAAGTATGCCCCAGATACTCCCCAACAACACCTTATCCGAATTGAGGGGCCTGAGACGTGATCCCATATATGGAAAATGGCAAGGGCGAGGAATTTTTTGATCCAAAAACATAGTTTCTGGGAAATTAGAGAGGGATTGTCGGCCAACTTATGGACTGATTCCTGGCAGCAAGAACCAACTCTCCATAATATTATGCCCAATCTAATCCCTCATCCCTTAATGGATCACAATTGGAGGACAGTCAATTAATACTGGAAGAGGGAGAAAGATGACAGAGGCTTCAGGAAATGGAAACCTTTAGACTGGTGGAGGGAAAATTTTGGTCTGGATGAAGGGGGTATGATTTATGATCATCTTATCCAAAGTCGGATAAACATTCAGGAGGGGCCTGATAAAATCCGTTGGGGTTACTCTCCCAAAGGCATGTTTAGTATTAAGGAAGCATACTCTCTACATAATGGATCTGAGGAACAGCCTGAGGTTCATGAATGGATGAAACTCTGGGCTAACAAATTATGGCCCAAAATTACTTTGTTCCTATGGATGGTCTTAAAAGGCCGAATCCTAACTTGGGATAACATTATGAAAAGGGGCATGGCAGGACCCTCTTACTGTTTTCTGTGTGGTGAATACACTGAAACCACTTCCCATCTCCTCGATGTATGCAACTTCACCTCGGAACTATGGGACAAAGGTGTTGTGAGCTTCCGTAAAACCAACAGAGTTTGCACAGACCCCACAACTTCACTAAAAAAATGGAGAGGAGAACCATTCCAGGGTAGAATACCTAATCGGAAATGGCAGTTGTTTCTTGGTTTCCTTTTTTGGGAGGTTTGGAAAGAACGCAATAGGCATATTTTTATAGGTAAACATCAGACCCAACAATTTGTTTGGAACCAAATTCGAAAAGGGATTTAGGAGACTCTTACATTATCTCTATGGAATGACCAAGATATACTAATTCCAGATACAGAGAGGCTCCTTTTACGTACCTAGGGAATATAGATGCCCCCTCTCCACATTGGAAGCCTTCATCGCTGTCAATACTCTCCTTCTAATCCGATTGTTTGGAATCGACCTCCCCCGGGTTGGATCAAGTTGAATTTTGACGGGGCGTCCAAAGGCAATCCGGGTAAGGATGGCTATGGAGGATCCTTCCGCGACGAGCAGGGAAAGGTGCCTGGTATTCTCTTTGGTTACCTGGGAATGGAAAAGAATAATGTGGTTGAACTTGAAGCTCTCCTACAGGGCCTGTTCATGGAAAGACGACGTGGTTATACCAAAATGCTAGTGGAAGGTGACTCAAAGGTGGCAATCCAGCTCGTGACCAGTTTATACCATGGGTCCCAGGTGGAAAAGATGGTGCCATCCTGGCATCTTGCTTTTCGCACCCAATGTCTTGTTGATATCCTCGCTTTAATGAATGATGACACCTTCCACCACATCCACTGTCAATCTAACACTCTGGCGGACCGTCTCACCAACCAAGGCTCCACTGGAACTAGGGACGGATGGGAAGGATTATTATAGGACATGCCTATTGAAACATGCTGATTTAATTGCATGCAAATTGAAAGGGCTGAAATGAGGACCCAGGATCCCTCTCCTGTCTTTGGGAACCAAAATTTGAGTCGTGTGATGTCATGCCATGAATCCTCCATGTTACCACTTGGAAATAGGGACCTTCGTCTGACGATTATATTAAATGAGCATGCTTGCAACACCTCTCCATCTAGTTACTACTTGTTATATTACGCGAAGTGGGGGGATGTGAAGATGCTGATCAATATTTCTCCCATGATTTCGATAGTGAGACCACCAGAGATAATTATTTGCTGAGGGATGTCAAGGATGACGGAAGTACCAACCGATCCATGGCCATTATGGTCGCGAGCGGAGCTTCCCCTTTAAATTCCCATCCTTTGTGTGTGTTCATCCACATGTTCCATAGCTCATATATTGATTTATTTCTCCCCATTCTGTTTGTTTCTTCTCTCTGGTCTTTCAACGAAAGGATGGAAGGGAGAAGAATGTCACCCAGAGGAATACCAGCGAGGGGTGGTCGCCTAAACCAGGGCGGTCCCAACTGAGATCAATGGCATGTAGCCTCCATGGCTGTCTTCTTTCACAAAATGTTCCCACAGGAAATTCAGGATGATATTGAAGAATTGGAGGAAAACCTATGGTTGCAATTGGGGGATGAAGAACCCCCTTCGGAGGCAGCTGCAATGGTCGATTGGATACAAGACCCTGGGAATACCAAAGGAAGGATGGCGTTGTACAACTGCACAGTGGTTACTCTCTGGGTTACGAAGACCTTAATTGCTTAGTCGATGGAGACAACAGCCGATATCCTCTCTGGTTTATAGAAGTTCAAGTTTCACGATGAGATGGTCAAAGACCACTTGAAATCTCCACCTTCATGCATATGAAGTTGGATACCATAGTTGAACATCTTGGAATCTCTTTTCTGAATAAACCGTTGATTACGGCTCATCCCAAACTGTTAATCCTCAACAATCAGCCAACGGGAACCGTGGCTCCACATGCCCCTACTCAGGATGCAGGTCCCCGCCCTTCTTCTTAACTTCTATGGGTCCTTTTCGCATGTTTCTGGGAGGGTATAGGGTTTTACTCTGTTTTTTAGAAGTTGTTAGTTTTTAGCCTGTTTCGACATACTATTGAGTCTGTTAGTATTTTGGGGGTCTTTTGTTTGTTGAAATATTGTAATTTCTAAGAATATTGTATTGTGTACTTTATTATTCCGGAGATGTTTCATTCCTCCGACGAGACTTTGTTGTATATCTGGAGATGTTTATTCCTCCGTGGAGATTGTGGTAACTTGGGTTATTAGACTTCCCTAGTGGAGTCATCCCTGTATGTGTTATGTGGGTAAAAGGGTTATTAGACCACCCTAGAGGGGTCAGCCCAGTCAGCATTATGTAAAGTGTTTAAGTTGGGGCCGACCTAGTTTGTGTAAAAGACAAGTCAGAGTTGTGTATAAATAGAGGAGGTGTGTTCCTCATTTAACACACATTCACTCACTTGTGATTATTGCATAAGTGAGAGAGAGAGATATGCTATGGAGGAGAAGGATCTCATGGTTGAGGATTACATATTTGTAATTGTTGTTCATCTATATTGAGGAATCTTTGTTGGGTTTTCTACCCCATGAGGGTTTCCCAGGATAAATTTGTGTCTCTTGTGTTCATGTTGTGCTTGTTGTTCTTTCAGTGATCATGTATATGCTATTGTTATGAAATGGAATGTAATGCTAATATTTTATGTCTTAGCATATTGAATCTTAACATGGTATCAGATTTATCCTGAAGGAAGGCAATGTATGGCACTTACGACACTTGCTTCACTTGCGACAATTTGAAGGTTAGAGTATTATATATAGCAAAAACCAGTCATCGTGGAACTTTCGCTATAAATCCATTTTGGTGAAGTTTCAAGATCTGAAACCTTTACAGTTCGTAGATAACATCCCCATGTACCTTTTGTCCAAAGGAAAGCCTCTAATTTGTTGTACTTTGTGATTTATGATCAGTACAAGTTAGGGTTTCTACCTCTTCTAGATCTCAGTCATAAACACGTGACCTAGGAAAAAAGGTCACAACTTGGGCTAGGAAGATACAAATGAAATTTAGTAAAAAGTGACAGGTAGGGAATGGACTTTAATTTCACGGGTACTATTTTCAGAGGCCGAAGTTGAACTAGTGACACGTGGCACTCCGTACAAGTTCGCTCTCTTGTTTTATCCCATAAACAGTTCACGTTGCGACACTTGGCATAACTCTCTCTCAGAGAATCCAATTGAGGTTAGACCTGTGGGGTTGGAAAGATGACAGGCTAGGATACCACAAGTAGAATTTTCAGACCCTGTGGATTTTTAATTTCAGAGATGCATCAGAAACAACAGGTGCATATTTATGTCAAAACAGAATTGGATTTTGAGCACCTTCATTCTTGGCTTGTGACTGCTGCAGGAATTTAGGGATTCGGAGAAAGTTGGAATTTTTAGAATCAGAGTACACGGCTGAATTCTCCTCATCAAAATAGAAATTTAGAAAACAAGATCGAATTTTTTGGTTGGGTAGAAGACCGGGCTTGATCAAACCCTAGTTCAGGATTTTGATTTGAAAGGTGAAAAATTAGGGCTTGTACAAAAGTTGGAATTTTTGAAATCTGTGACCACGCCTGGAAGCTCCTAAAACAAATTGAAGTTCAGAGCTTTGGATCGAACCTTTTGGTTGGGAAGAAGGGTGGGCTTTATCAAACCCTAGTTCGGGGTCCTGCTGAGTGAATCCAGAAGTTTCAAATGCAATTTTGAGGGGTCAAATTTTGCAGTTTTCAAATTATGAGTATACCAGCTTGATCAACTTAGCAAGATGCATCCTTCTATCCTTTCAGAAGTTTGAAATTCAAAATCTAAATTTTAGGGTTTCTCTGACAAACCCTAATCCAACTCCAGATCCACTCTCAGCAAATCAAAGTGGATTGGGTTAATCTTAGAAGAGAATTGGACTCCTACATAAGTGAATAAGTTCCAATTTCAGGGGGAGATGAGGCTAAGGCCTTACATAAGAAGACTACAAGAAATATCGACAGGTATGACTTAAGGAGATACAGGTATGTGTTGAAATTTGTTCATGATTAAGTTTATGATATGTTTGTCTTCATATGATTGAGGTTAGTACAATCTTGATTAATCTTAGAATTGTCTTATCACCCTAGTAAAAGTATGAATGCATGTGAATGATAGAAGACATTCATTGATTAGGGTTATATGATTGTACTAATGCACCTGTGGTGTTGTATGAGGATGATGTTGTCTGCTAACAAGATACAGGTACATCAAGAAAGACAAATCAAGTTCTATGACCATGATGACATGAAGACAAAGACTCATCCATAATCTTTGATCACATAGAAGCTCTACTTACGAGGTATGTATGACCTTGTTCTACTATGCTTAACCTATGAGATATGCAGGTTCTAGCACAAGATCTCTAAACCATTGAAGGGAACAAAGAAGATATTGTTTGGGTATGTTAAGACATAACCAAGTTTGATAATCCAGGTATGTTTTCCTATATCAAGTTTGAATCCTACTTTGTGTTAGGATCTTAGGTAAGTATACCTATGTATGAAATGATCATGACCATACATACTTAAGATTATCATGTTTTGATAGTATTGAGATTATACTAATGAATGTATGTTTGTGTATGAGATCATGAGGATGACACTAGTGCACACTTAAGCATGCATAGTGGTACAGAATGAATAGAAGTTCAAAAGACATATAGAGATCAAGCGGGAGGCAACCACAAAAACATAAAAGATGAGCATTTGAGTTGTTATTTGAATCTTTGAATAAGTTAATGATATTGCTCGTAATAGTTGCATGCGAATTTGTATTCCTAGAATATATCATGCATAGTGTGAGCATTCATATAGCATTGAACAGTATACTACTAATATGCATATGATGGGTAAGTTGGAAAAACATTCCATTGTTGCTTGTATAAGATGCAACCTCTTTGCTGACATGTTGAGAGCTGTGCACGCTCTTGAGAGTATATTCTGGTAGAGATGGAAGGCATCTAGATAACCACTGTATGCATACAGGATATGGAAATGTGTTGTGCCAAAGTATTGTTCAAGATGGTTGTATGACTATGTGAATCATATCAGTATGCATAGTATGTTAACATAATTTGATGATTATAAAGTATTACTAATCATGTGATTAACTTTGATTTGTAGAAAAGATCATGTGTTATGATGATGAACACCTGTTCAAAGAACGAGTGATGGATGTTCAACAAGAAGACTTACAAATCAAACATATTATAGAAGGCGTGTGGCTAGAAGATTCTCTTAGAAAGAATAAGAGGATCATGATGAGATGTTTGCTCCGAGTGGCTATATAAGACCATTCTCTTAATGGTGTAATTGAAGAAAGCTCTGTACAAACACCCAAGATCGATAGTCATTGATGAGCTTAATGATCACTGTGGGTGATGCAGATTTCAACCTTTGCTACAAGGTTGAGGATGGTGTCTATATACAGATGACATTCATCTCTCAGATGGATGCAAGAAGGAACTCACCACAGAGCTCGAATGATCTTGAGGCTCATATCAATAGACCCATCTAACGGGAGATGGCACAAATAGATATGCAGAAGATCACTCAATGCAGAGTGTGAATGATGTTCAGTCACAGAGGGAGAATTGATAGCTTCTTGGAAAGATGATCCATTATGGATGATGAACCTGTCATATTTTTTCTATATGTGGATGATCTATTTCTGACTAGAAATGAGAAACAGATTGTCGAGTGCAAGAAGAATCTCTCTTCAGAGTTTGAGATGAAAGATCTCGGATTGATGCATTACTTCCTAGGTTTGGAAGTATGGCAAGGCCCGGAAGGAATCTTTCTCAACCAGGGAAAGTATGCTATGGAAATCTTGAAAGATTTGATATGTTGGAATGCAAAGCCATGGCCACTCCCATGGATTCCAACTTGAAGCTGTTAGCTAATGACTCATCATAGTTAGTGGACGTGACTCTGTACAGACAGATTATTGGGTCATTGATCTATATGACATATACCAGGCCAGATATATGCTTTGTTTTGAACACCATGAGTCAGTATCTAGCAAAACCTAGGCATGTTCACCTGATAGCTGCAAAGCATGTGATGAGGTACCTAAAAGGTGCGATAGATTTTGGTCTATGTTATCTTGGAGATCATGAATTCAGATTGTATGGCTACACAGATGTTGATTGGGAAAGAAGTGTATCAGACAGGAAGAGCACATCGAGAGGATGTTATTGTCTGGGATTTCCCATGATCTCGTGGTTTAGTAGGAAGAAGTCTAGTGTGGCTCTTAGCACAACTAAAGAGGAATATATTGCTGCTTGCTCTGCTAGTTGTGAAGCAGTATGGCCTCAAAAGTTGTTATAAGGATTATTTGACTTAGAGATGGACCATGCTATGACCCTGTGTGAAAACCAGAGTTGTATCAAGATGACAGAGAATCCAATGTTCCATAATAAGTCAAAGCACATAGAGATCCGATATTTTTATATACGGGATATGGTGCAGAAAGGAGCTATCAAGATTGAGTATGTAAGCACTGATGAACAAGTTGTTGATGTATTGACCAAACCTTTGTCTCAAGTAAAGTTTGAGTATTTTCGAGACAAGCTAGGTGTAGTTCAGAAGGAGCCTCCTCGAAAGGGGGAGTGATATGGTCGCTGATGATGAGATTTCCTGCATCGATGGTAAGGTCGATGATGAGGATAATTGTATTGATGATGTGGATACTTGTATCGATGATGAGGATTCTTGTATCGATGATGAGGATACTTGTATCGATGATGAGGTTACTTGTTCCGACGATGAGGTCAATGATGAGGTTACCTGTCCCGACAATGAGGTCGATGATATCAACATTAAGGTTGAGAAGTGGTCCCTAGTGGACAAGAGGGATTGTATCATCCCCAGACTTCGGTACCTGAATTGATCCGTAGACATATGTCTCCGAGAAGTGGTCCCTAGTGGATGTGATAGGACTGCATCGTCCCTGAACGTTTAGTTCAAAATGTACGTGATAGGACTGCATCATCCTTGAACATTTAGTTCAAAATGTACTTGATAGGAATGCATCGTCCCTGAACGTTTAGTTCAAAATGTACGTGATAGGACTGCATCATCCCTTAACGTTTAGTTCAAAATGTATGTGATAAGACTGCATCGTCCTTAGACATGAGAGGTGTCTTAAATGGATCAGGACTACATCGTCCCTGAACAGTTAGTTCAAAATGTACGTGATGGGATTACATCGTCCCTAGACATGTTGTGGTGTCTTAAATTGATAAGGATTGATCATCCTTAGACAGTGATCCCGTATTTCCGAAAGGAATGATAGTCTTAAATGTTGATCCTTGGATTGTGGAGGGATTGATCACCCCTAGACAGTGATCCCATAATTTTGAAAGGAAGAATAGTCTTAAATATTGATCCTTATACTAGAATCCCATAATTCTGAAAGGAAGGATTGTCTAAGATGTGAGTAGTGGAAAAGGATCCCATAATTCCGAAAAGAAGGATTGTCCAAGAGTGGTAGCTCCGTAAAGACTGGGTCCCGTAATTCCGAAAGGAAGGATTGTCTGAGAACCACCAGAGTTGATGGACTAGAGTCCCATAATTTCGAAAGGAAGGACTTTCCATGATCCCGTAATTCCAAAAGGAAGGATCACCGGAGTTGATGGACTAGAATCCCGTAATTCCGAAAGGAAGGATTGTCCATGATCCCGTAATTCTGAAAGGAAGGATCACCAGAGTTGATGGACTAGAATCCCGTAATTCTGAAAGGAAGGATTGTCCATGATCCCGTAATTTCGAAAGGAAGGATCACCATAGTTGATGGACTAGAATCCCATAATTTCGAAAGGAAGGATTGTCCATGATCCCGTAATTCTGAAAGGAAGGATCACCAGAGTTGTTGGACTAGAATCCCGTAATTCCGAGAGGAAGGATTGTCCATGATCCCATAATTCCGAAAGGAAGAATCATGTGTGTTGCATGGTATGCTACTATGTTGATGTTGTTGATCGAGATGATCCAGATGATGTTGATCAAGATGATCAAGATGATGTTGATCGAGATGATCCAGATGATGATATTGTTGATCGAGACGATCCATATGATGATGATTGATATGATCCAGATGATGTTGTAGATTGATATAAGCCAAATGATGATCCAGATGATCCAGATGATGTTGTAGATCGAGATGATCCAAATGATTATGATCGAGAGATCCAAATGTTGATGATGTTGATCGAGAGATCCATATGACAATGTTACTATAGCTGATCAAGTCTTGCAGAAGGTGAAGACTCAATACTGACGATGCTGATACTCCAGTATTGAAGACCTGAAGATATTCCAGTAACTGGTTGAGTTACTGATGATGTTGAGAAAGCTTCCAATGATTTATAAATGTATCATGTATGATGTTGATGACTCCTTGCTCTTGCAGATGTTGTTATAATATCCTTCTCGTTAAGGGGGAGTGTTGAAATATTGTAACTTCTAAGAATATTATATTGTGTACTTTATTATTCTGGAGATGCTTCATTCCTCCGACGAGACTTTGTTGTATATCCGGAGATCTTTATTCCTCCATGGAGATTGTGGTAACTTGGTTTATTAGACTTCCCTAGTGGAGTCGGCCCTATATGTGTTATGTGGGTAAAAGGATTATTAGACCACCCTAGAGGGGTCGTCCCAGTCAGCATTATGTAAAGTGGTTAAGTTGGGGCCGACCTAGTTTGTGTCAAAGACAAGTCAGAGTTGTGCATAAATAGAGGAGGTGTGTTCCTCATTTAACACACATTCACTCACTTGTGATTAGCGCATAAGTGAGAGAGAGATCTGCTATGGAGGAGAAGGAGGTCATGGTTGAGGATTACATCTTTGTATTTGTTGGTTATCTATATTTAGGAAGCTTTGTTGGGTTTTCTACCCCATGAGGGTTTCCCAGGATAAATCTGTGTCTCTTGTGTTCATGATGTGCTTGTTGTTCTTTTAGTGATCCTATATATGCTATTGTTATGAAATGGAATGGAATGGTGATATTTTTTGTCTTAGCATATTGAATCTTAACATTGTTGTGGATATGGAAGCACATTGTGATGTATATGAGCAATAGTTACTTAACTCTAGGTCTTTCCTTGCCAATTTTGAAGGGAATCCAACAATGTAATATGTGTTTCAATCTATACGTCTAGTAGCAATCTTGGGTATGTATCTCAGTGGCAGTTTTTTTGTCTCGGAAGTACAAGGGGACAAGCAAGCGAATGTACTCTTTTACCACCAGTATATAATATAATGTTTTTCTTTTTGCTTAAAAACAAGAAAAAAATACTTGAAAGTTATGCTATCAATACATTTGAACAATCATGTATTTATTAATTGCACTGAGAATAGCGAGGTTCTCTACGGCTCAAAATGGGGGAGATTTTGTAATATTATGTAACGTAATGTTACCAAAAATACAAAATAATTTAAAGCTTTATATCTTAGTATGGGCGAGATGTTGTAATGTTATGTAACGTAACATTACCAAAAATAAAATAAAATAAATAATTTCAATATTAGATATTGGCTTAAACAAAAAAAATAACATGGGTAAAGTTGATGTGCCAACTATAACCCACATCACAAAAGAATAGAATGGCAACCATATTATCCATCTTAAATTTAAAGTTTACAAAGGATATAAAAAATTAAAACCAGCATAGGTCAATCTTAATTCTATATCTACCAAGCATTGATAGGGATCAAATTGCTTGAGGTGTAAATTTTTTACACATTAAGAAAAAAATTTACACAAGAAATTTGATCTCTCTCGGTGCTTGGTAGATATGGATTTAAGATGGATCTGTGTTGGTTAAATTCAATCGATCAATATTAAATAAACATGAAAATTATTATATATAAAACAAATTAATTGTAAAAATGACTCAAAATATTAATAAATAAGTAATTAAAAATAAATTTTTTGATAATAAATAATTGATTTACTATTTGACATAACCAATGATATATTTAATAATTGAAACATCAGTGCTCCTTTTAATCGTAAACCAATAACATTGATGCTTCACTTTGGTTTGGGCACACCAATGATCCTATTTGATTTTGGAGCACTGACGTTGGTGCTTCACATTGGCGTGGGTGCACCAATGTTCATTTTGGGTATGGATTCAACAGTGTTTCTACAAGTTATGTGCATAATGATGATTTTTTAAGGAATGGGTGCATCGGTGTTCGTATAAACTATGTGTGCACCGATGATTCTCTTTTAGGAATGGGCACACTGGTGCTCCCCTTTGGTGTTGGAGCATAAGTGTTCAAAATGGCCGTAAAGCACCAATGCTCCTTTGTCATTGGAGCATCGATTCTTTCTAAAACATGCATTGGTGCATATTAAATAGTTTTGCACCATTTTAATACCCCCAATTCTTACTTGGAACGTATTTAATCAAAATTGTGTAAATGATGGAAATATGCTAGTATGGATTCCTAGTGCGGATCTCAAGGAAAAGGCCTGACTAGTGAATGGTTAGGCATGTATGATGTATAGATATTTGTATGGACTATGTAGTTGGCTTATCATGCCATTTGAAATATATATAAATATTATGTTGGAAAATAATAAAATGGTCTAAGATGGTTGTGTAAAGAGCACTAGAGGGGGTATGATTCCACTAGAGGGGAAGAGGAAAGGGGGGGATATGGGAAACTAAATCCTTTTCCACCAAGTGTCAACCTTAGAACTCATCCAAATTCTGTCATATGCTTAATTGAGCCAATTAATTCATCTTGAATATTGAACCCAATCATTCAATGTATGTGTGAGGTTGGTGGGAAAAGTCACTTCATGCAGTTATCGAAGCATGGGGGTTGTGATAGTTATGTCAGCTGTCAAAAGTCCTTTCCTTCTATGGTCTAAATTTATGTCAATTGTATTTTAACCATCATCTCTTATCCCTTGGATTCAACAATCATTCTATCATTCTCGCATGCAGAATTCTACTCTATGTAGAGATTCCTATTGTTGTTTATGATCATTACCATACTGTGTATAACCCATAAATTCGAATTTAGAGATAGAGCTATAGATTAAAGGGAAAATAGATGGGTTTAGGTGAGCTTAGAGGTTGGGAAATGTAGGAACCTTTACCCATTGAGTTATACTACTTTTGGATGCTTGAGAAGCCATGAATTAATGTTGGAGGAGGTTCTCCAATAGCATACATTAGGTTGGAATATTACTGCAAACACTAGTAAGCACTGTAAGGGTTGGATTTCCTGAGGGAATTGTGGATCAGTGAAGGGAAAATCCTTCCTTTTGTTGTGTGGGGCAGTTAGAAGTAGTGCCATGGATGTGATAACTTAGTGAGATCCCTGTAGAGCCCTGGATGAGCTTTTGGCTAAGCATAGAGAGCATAACAGGTTGTGGGATGAGAGAGAGAATCCTGTAGGTGTTTTCTTCAACTTGGTGGCCTCATAGCCCAGCTTGGGGGTGGTCTCTCAGCAGAAAGAGTATATGCTGGACAGAGTGCCTACGGTTGGGTGGAAAATCACTCTTACATAGCAAGTTACTTGGATCTTCTTTGTTTAAAGATGAGTATTGTCTTGTATTTGATTATGCAATGTTTTTATTTTATGCTTATAATGATTGTTCTTGTATATGCATGTTATGTGTGTGTACTAGGTTTATTTCCAATGTGTATTTTCATTTACGCATCTGCACACACAATTTAAATATTGAGAATTCGTAAATATGGCCATTGGGCGAAATTTAGAATCTCATAGTTTGGTAATGTCCCCTCCTATTGGTTGGATTGAGTGAAGGGGATGTTACAACCATTGTGCCTTATTTTATTAAGTGCATCAATTAAAAAACCCTCGATGTAAACTTCATCCACCCAATTGTGTTTTAGTTATAATGTATATTTGTAGAAACCTCTATTATTAATGGTGAAGGTTTTAGATGAGGTTTTTTGTAAATATTAGCAAATCTTGTAACATTAAAATCCATTGCAAAAGACTCCACTAGAAGGTGTTTTCCTTGTAGTGACTAATCTAATGTGTTCTCGGCATCCTATAACAAGCCCTATACCCTTGATGTGATTAAATGCAACCCATCCTCTTCAATGCCAATATTTTTTGCAATTGCAAGCCTTTGAAGTCCATTGAACATATCCACGTCATTTAGCTGTTGAGAGTGGAACTATTGACATCTAGATAGGAAATACTTTTGAGGTAATTCTAAATCTATTGTAATCATAATAAGTACCATGTAACTATTAGTATTTTCCACAATTTCAACAAGTTCTTTTTTATTCAGTTTGTGATGGTTCTCTATAATGAAAACCTTCTACTCAGAGGCTAACTGAAAGAATTAAATATTTTGAAAACAAAATTTCATATTTTCAATATCATTTTTCCTTATTGTATATAGTTCTATGATATGAGGGATTTCACCAGATTGAAAAATTTACCATTCTCTGCAATCCCAACATGGTCATGATTTATTGTTAGAAGAGAAAAAAAAATGGTAGTTGTTTTCATTGTTTTTTGGGGCCCAATTAAATTATATGTAGAGCCAATTATTTGTTTCAATATTACATTCATCAATGATTTTGTCACAATATTATGTCCAACAAGTTCCTTGAAGGATCTAGGTTTTTTCTTTGAATGAAAATTAAAAAAAAATCCAACAGTCACATCAAAAGCCATAGTGCTCCTAGTGTGTATCCTTGATGGAAGAGAGATTGTGCATAATGATATCGGCGTTATAGTCAAGAAATACAATACCTCATAAGGGAATTTTGCACCTCTTTAAAGGTTTCAACCTTTGAATTACATCAAATACTTCCCTCCTCAAAGGGCAGTTAGCAAACATCATAATACAAAGATATATTGTATTAAATACTCTTAGAATTTGGCTCCTATGGATAGAATGCAAAAACCCTATGATCAAATACAAACAACAACGTCAACTAGAATCGCATATCAAAATTTTCGATTCCCTTCATTCTTCTAGTGGCCACATACGCATAACATGAAAGTGCAATGAGGACCAGAGTTTTAAGGTGGTTGATGATAATAACTTGAGTAGGTGTGTTGTGATCGAAGGTAATTGATGATAAGAGATTATCAAAAAATGTAACCTGAGGATTTACAAAAAGGAAATAGGGAACCATCATCAATGTCTCATATTCCATAAATACTCACTATCCTCATCTCTTTTATTCTTTAATTTGTGTTCTTCCATAAATATTCAGGTTCTTCATATAAATATGATCGGTACATTTGCAACATGGGTGCTTGTTAACTCCTAAATTTCGCACACAAGTGGCATTTTAGCTAATCTTGTAGTAAGGCATCATCAACATATAGCATGCAGATCACCGAAGACATCCTCAACAAAACCATAAAACAGTATGAGTCCAAAAGTGCCAAAAACAATCAAAAGAAAAGGTCACGCAGTTAAAGCCGTGTTAGCCCCCGCTACAACACATATTATCAGTTATGTTCCTACTATGCGAGCCTCACATACATTTTCTTTTGATATCTGCATGAATATCAAATCAATGGGATCTCAACCACCCACAGTGCATTGAAGGATGCATTAAAGGGCCTCAAAAAATGTTGTTTAGGGGCTCAAAATGGCCATGGAATGCTTGACATGGCAATGTACTGGCACCCTGGTAGGTGTGGTGAAGATGTCTTCGCATGCTTTCATGATATTGTCCACCTACTTCTTCTATGTAGAGGGACTCTGATTGGAGGTGGTGGATTTTGATGTGATCTTTCATTCCCCTTTAGAACGAATCATGAAGAGGACGAATTTCCCTATTTGGGAGATTACCTTCTTGCATTGATTAGCTATGATAAGGGACACTACAGTAGTGAGAATTGTCTCTGGTATCTTGTAGAGTTTCTTTTCAAAAACAACAATGACACTACAAGGTCTATACTCATACAAAACATAGTGTTTCCACATATATGGTTGTCCAAAAATAACATCACAAACTTCAAGCGAGGTAACATCACACATTAGCTCATCTTTGAAGGGCTTGATGGAGTAGGATTATATGTGACACTATTGACTGAAGCAAATGTCTCATACCTGGCTCATCCAACTGATGGTGTATGGTTGGGGGTGTGGAACCATCAACAACTTCAATATTTTGATGACCTTGACCAATATGAGTTTCTTTTGGATACCATTGTCAACAATGAAATGTAGTGGATTTCACTGCACCCACAGTTGCGAATGGAAGAGGCACTCCCCTTCCTCTGGCTCTTCTGACTATTCTAGTTGGATATTTGTGGTTGCGATGGTGGAACTAGGTTCCACATCAATGATCCTCTTTCCCCTTTCTTGCTCTAAATCAGAGTCTGATCTAGAGTCTGTCTCTTGGGACTTTTTCTTGGTCAACAATGATTGTTTTGAGAGACATTCATCAATGTTGTGCCAGGGGATTTTGTGGAACTCACACCACTTTCCGGTGTCCTTCTTCAATTTCCCATTACCTTTCTTTGCCTCTGGCTTGGGATGGTTTTCAGGATTTTGGTTGTCCTTGCTCTATCCTTTGCTTTGTGAGTTAGGGCCACCTTTTCCAGGGTTTTGTTGCTATTGATTTGCAAACCTAAATAGTCGCTTATTATTTTGCTTAAACTTTTGCTCAATCTTGACAGCGTACCAATAAGCATCTCCCAGTGAGGATATGTATAGGAAATCGATCTCTGTCTGAATGTACCTATGCAGGACATTGCGGTACCTTAATACCAAGTGTCGTTCAGAGTCCCTAATACCCAGTTTTGAGTGCGGGGTGTGGAATATGTTAGTAAAATCTGGCACTATTTGGTCTCTCTCCTAGAGCAAAGTCGTCCACCTAGTGTACTGGTCATCATAGTTTCCAACTAGGTATAATTTCTCCTTGACAACATCAAAAAAATCCGACCAAGTGGGTTCTTTCTTGTATATTTTAGACTCATGTCTCACCTATCTCTCGTAGTACCCATCCCACCAGTCTTTGATATGGGGGAGGGACTTAAGGAGCACAAAGGTGATATTTTCATTCTCAGAAAAAATTTGAACATAGAAGTAACCCTCTAATAGATTTAACCATTTATCAAATCATTTGCATCTATCTTTCCTTCAAATAAGGGAATGTTAAAGTTAACTTGTACCTTGAAGGGACTCACACCTCTAAAACAACTGCTCATTGAAGGTGCATCCACTTCCGTCGGCATTCATCGAAGGATTTGGGCAAAGTTATCCATCATCTCGTTCCTCTGTCGCTCAAGGGCTTACTTGTGAAGCACCTTAATAGGATCTCCTGCTCCGTCATCTCTCTTTTCTTCTCCTTCCATGCGAGGTTTCTTGTGCCGAGGAGAGTGGTTTTCCCCAAGCTCAACTAGTTCGAGACCCAACTCTCGATATTGAAATCTTGTCGGTGACATGCATTGAGAAACCACAAGAGCATATTGCTCTGATACCACTGATATGGATCTATGTGAGAACATAATGAAATCACATAAATATATTCATATACATGGCTATATTTCAAGGAACACATAGATACAATAAACTCATATTCTATTAAAAATGAATGAAACAAAACATATTATAAAATAAAAGCAGCTAGAATGGTGGTAACTATATCTTTGAGAAGAGATGTGGTGGCTACACTCATTTGTTACAAGATGAATACAAAAAGAGTACAAAGGGCCTATTTATCATAATAATGAGGTAAATAACCCTAAACATCCAAAAACTAGACCCCATAAAATTTGTGGCCTCAAGGTGGTTAGTTGAATAATCTACTTCCCTCGGTTATAAATTTTGCATATGATCTATGTATGAGGCGCTTGATAGCCCGTTGGAAAGGTATATCTGAGAAATAAAAATTTCAACTGGGGCCAATGGATGTCATTGGAAACCATTGGCTCCCCAAATCGCCAAAAAAAAATTTAGCGACTCAAAATGACCTTGAAAATTTAGGACCCAAAAAAATGTAGAAAAATTGCTAGAAAATTGCCAAAATGGAACACTATTTTGAGCTAGTGGAATAGGTGGGTGGCCACCTATATCCACCTAGATCATAGATTCCATAAATTTCATCACAAAAACAGTTTCCACACCAATAGTGGTCACCTCATAAACTCTTAACTATAAGAATCACACCTTCCACTCCCCGATCAACAATTGCCTCCTCGACGTCCTCATAATCCAACACATTTTCTCAATCAAGCCTATGCTAATCACCCACATAGATCGTGCATGTTTTTGAGTCACCATTCCTTCTAGTGTCCTTTGTTGGGCGCATTATGCGCACTTCATGCTGCCTAAAAGCGACTATCGGATAACCTTACCCCTTTGGGAACAACCCTTCCCACGGTATTCGAAGAAGAGAATAGATCTACCGATGACATTGAGGATGTAGACATACCAATTGTCTCTATTTCACTCATCCATGGTGACCCTCCATCATCATTTGTAGAGAAGGATATTAGATCATCATGGAAGCTGTCAAAAGCACACCATCCTCTTGTCCTGTCCCAAGAAGAGATTCTTCCTTCCCCACCAAGCCCCATCAGCTACATGGATATAATTCATATTGACTCACTACCCCTCCCACAAAGTGTCCGTTCCACTTACGTCGATCCAACTCAGGTGAGAGATCCCATACCTTCTACTAACAATGATGGTTCCATTCATATAGGATCTTAAGACTCCTCTTCAAATGAAGACATGTTAGAGGAATATTTCTTCTCCATAAACAAAGAAATAATGGAGGCCATGCATTTGGATGGACCCCCTTGGGACAAAATACATAATAGGTCATCCTCCACCACTACTAATGTCAAATCCATCACTTCAGTGGACCAACAATACACCATTGAATCAAAATAATTCTTACCTCCTAATCACTTCGATTGGTTCAAAAAACCCATCCCAACCCCCGATGCCTTTGAAGACAAAAATATAGATAATATTTCTCATATGATTCAAGTCAATATTTATATCACACTAGGAATGATTGAAAACATCTCAATTGGTGTGTCATGCTCACCACAAGAAGTCACTAACTTCACCTCTCTCTTCAAATAATTTCGAGATGTCCTCGCATGGTCGTATGAATAAATGCCTAGCTTAGACCCTTCAATTATCGAACATCATATTGATAGTTGACACTTGGATAGATGCACGCTCGGTCAGATAGAAACAACGACCTGTCCACCCCTCTAAGGCCCCAGCTATAAAGGATGAGATAAAAAAAATCCTTTCGGATGGATTTATTTTCCCCATTTCTTATACATCCTAGGTCTTAAACCTTGTTCTAGTAAACAATAAGGAACCATTCAAGTCTATGCATATTTACGTGATCTCAACCTAGCATTCCCCAAGGAAAATTACCCCACCCCATTCATTGACCATATTTTCAATTCATGTGCAGGTAGTGAAATGTTGTCCTTCATGGATGGATTTTTCGGTTATAACCAAATACAGATCCATCCCCAGGATCAGTACAAAATGGAATTTACAACACCTTTAGGGGCCTTCTCCTGTAAGGTTATGCCTTTTGGGTTAAAGAATGATGGAACCACATTCAAAAAGGATATGGCATACGTTTTCAATGACTTGGCCCATATCATCTTGGATTTCCTCAATGAATTGACTAATAAATAGAAAAAACTATGTGATCAGTGATCACCTTCATGACCTACTAACCATCTTCATGCGATGTCGTAAGTACAACATACAATTAAATCCCCTAAAATGTGTGTTTTGTGTCACCATAGGATGGTTATTAGGATTCATCATTTCAAAAGAGGGAATCACCATAGACCCATCCAAATTCCAATCCATCCTTGACTTACCTCCCCCACGAACACGACACTAGTTGCAAAGTGTTCAGGAGAAGGCCAATTTCCTTCATCGCTTTGTTGTTGATTATGCCACTTGGGAACATGGTTTTCTGCGTTTGATTAGGAAAGACATCCATTTTCACTAGGATTACCAGACACAAATCTCTTTTGATGTAGTGAAGCAATCATTGGCTTCTACACCCCTCATCTCTCCACTAGAGTTTTTCAAATCTTTTATCCTCTACATCTTGGCATCATCTTCTGTTGTTGAAAGCGTCTTGGTCCAACAGACTGAAGGTCACAATGAAAATGTCATTTTCTATATTAGAAAAATGTTGGCAGGACGAGCACTCAACTATACTCATGATGAGAAGCTCACACTAGCCGTAATCCTCTCAATACAGAAATTGCACCATTACTTCTTAGTACACAAAACCATAGTGATCGCAAACTCTAATCCAATGCAATACATACTTCATTGTCAGCTCATTAATAGTAAGTTTTCACGTTGTATTGTTATTCTCCACGAATTCAACCTTGATTTTGTTATCCCTAAACACAAAAAATCCTTGTCCTTTTTTTACTCTCATCACTGACCTCCCGACTACTACCCCAGGAGAACCTATGAATGACCATTACCCGATGAACATATTTTCCTCATAGCCAGCAATGATTTATGGTATGGAGATATTCTAACATATATCCGCACTAAAAAATTCACCCCTCACTTGTCCCGTGATGATCGTTGACACAGACTCCATCAAGCTTCAAGATATATTCTCCTCGGAGATGTCTTATATCATTGTGGGGTTGACACTATCATACAACGTTGCTTGTCCCATGAAGAAGTGAAGCAGGTCCTCAATGACTACCACAATGGGGAATGTGGTGGCTATCTCTCAGGGCTAGAAACCACCCAAAAAATAATCTGCATAGGATATTTTTGGTTGTCACTATTCAAGGATTGCGTTTAAGCTATCAAAAGATGTGCCAATTGTCAGTTGTTTTCCTGCAAGACATGATAACCCCCTTCCCCTCTCCATCAAGTAATCACCACTGGCCCATTTTGAAAATGGGGAATTTATTTCATGGAGTGTCTCCTAGCCTTAGCGCAAGGTATCAAATATATCGTAGTGGAAGTTGACTACTTCACTAAGTGGGCCAAAGTAATTCCCACATTTGATTGCATTGGCACCACCACCGCAAGATACTTCTTTAATCATGTCATTTCATGATTTGAATTCCCAAAGCAGTTAGTTTCTAATAACATAACCCACTTTTGTAATCACACTTTCAAGGAGTTATCACTTTTGATAAGATTCAAGCACGAATTCTCAACATCTTACTATCCTCAAGTTAATGGCCAAGTCGAAGCCGTGAACAAAGTTCTCGAAACCATGCTTCAATGCACAGTGAACAAGAACAATTCCAATTGTATTTATATGATATTCCCCGCTTTATGCGAATACTAAACCTTAACTAAAACGACCACCACCTCGTATGTGGAGTAGAAATTGTATTACCTATTGAGTGTGAAATACCTACACTCCAATTAACTGTGGAGTTGTTACCTGATACTCCAGCTCTTGAAAAATGGTTGTTTACTTTGGAACACCTTGATGAAGAAAGAATGGAATTTCTCCAATAGAACAATGCCATGAATTTGTGCTCAAAAGCACATGATGACCACCAAGTCTGACCTCACACCTTTAACGAGGGAGACTTTTTCCTAGTCTTCAAAGCCAAAAAGGACACCAGACCTAGACCGATTAAATTTGTATCTAAATGGACTGACCCTATGTCATCAAGAAATTCCTACCTAAAGGGGCATATATCTTAACCAATACTGAAGGAATAAACCTCAACAACCCTTTCAACAGGTTGTACCTAAAACATGTATATCCTTGATTCACACGCACTCCATAGGTGCGCTATGTTGTTGGTTATTGTTTCTGCATTATCAATACCTTTTCCATGATCCCTATTACAGTTGGGTATCTACATCATGTATGCAGGAAAATGACGAACAAACTAAGACTCCAACCTTTGAGCAATGATGCAGTACTTGTATCATAGGTATCATCCTAAAACTAGCATATAGGAAATGTTTTCCCTTTGCTTACATTGCATTTACCAGTATTCCTAGTGACAACCATAGGGTCCACATTCCCAGTAATGATGTTCCATCAATGTCATTACTGAGAAAAAAATGTTTCCCCCATTGTTGTGTGCACAATTTCCAACCCCCTCATAATTTAACACCCATGATGTCGAACCCCCACATCCAAATCCTCAGCACATGTTACTATGAAGACTCACAGTTGACTACTCATACCCCCATGATCAATATACCATATACACACTCTTCTTTGTATCATCACCCCCACAAAGACAACAATGGGGCCCCCACTCTCCACATAAACCAATTCTTTTCAATTATTCCCACATGAATAATCAACATGGCATTGATTCATGGGGCACCCATCTTCGCATTTGAAAACAACCATCACACCATCATGGAAAATTTTTACCAACTTAGTCAAAACTGTGGGAACTCCATTCATAATCAAATTGATTCCCCAATTCACCAAAAACCGTGGGAATCCCACCCAATATCAAATTGGTCCCCCGACACACTCATAACCATTATGACCCCACCAATCATTCTTTATGTACAAATAGTTCCATGATACACACAAAACTGTGGTAAACCATATTCTTTTGGCGAAAATACCTGGCCACCTTTGATCGATGTCATTGAGTCTCTGTATCCCCAACATTGCCAGTTTTTCCAGTCACCATCACCCTCAGTGTCATGTCTCCAAAAAAAACCCTTCATTTGTAGTTTGTCTCCCTCTGTTACATTATGTTCCTCTACTTTGAAGAATGCTTCTAGTTATTCCCCAAGCTGACATCGATCAAAGGAAGTTATGAGCCCCATGCTTATTATCCATTCTTGTGTCAGGTATGTCAGTCTCACGGTTGGTTACAAAATGATCTTGGTTCTTAGGATAAGACCCTCATCTTATCATTTACTTCATCTCTCATTGACACCAAATTACCATATTCTATGAGTTGTAGTAGTTGTAGTTGTACCTTAGAGTCTCTTTCAATCCTTATAAGGGATTTCCTATAACTAAGTAGGGAGAGTCATTAGTCCACCCTAACTTAGTGGTCTCTCCTATGCTTGACATCAATGCATCTATCACATTAGGTACAGTCGTACGTTTCAAAGGTAGCAGTGTGCACATTTACAAATCATGGTAGAAACAGTACAGCAACGTTCTCCATCCAACAAATTCACCAGTATTCTGATTCCCCGCCCCTGTGGGAAATCATGGTCCTCAACAATCCTGCTTCTTCGGCACTAATAACATCATTTCCAGGTTCATGTACTCTCAAATGGATTGAAGCCACCTTCATCCATATACCAACACTATTATGAGTTAACCCCTCGATCCCCTCTCAGTGTAGTCATCTTGACATATTTTCACGAGCATGGGTATTCCCACCTCGCCCACTATTCTTCATTATAGATTCACCAGTTGTCACCAACAATATTCCCCCAAGGGAACCTTGTATTCGCACTCACTTGAGAACTTACAAGAACATGAGAGAACACAAAAGAAACGATGATGCGTTATTGTCTCTACAGTTCCCTCCTAACCTCATACATCAGGGGGCGTCTGTTAACACCTAAGTTTCACACACATGCAACATTTTGGATAATATTGCAGTAAGACGTCATCAACATATAGCATGTAGCTCATCGAATAAATCCTCAACATATCTAGAAAACAAAATGAGTCCAAAAGTGCCAAAAACAATTAAAAGAAGAGTTCACACAGATAAAGCCATGTTAGCCCACGCTACAACACTTATTATCAGTTTTGTGCCTACACGATCCTTGCGTTCATTTTCCTTCAAAATCCATGCAACTATCAAATCGGCAGGATCTCAACCACCCGCAGCGCATTGAAGGCTCATCAAAGCTCCATTTCCTCCAAGAATTCATATTTGGCTCCTCATGTACTTGGGTTCATTGAATGGCCCTCCTTTGTGTACTTTGGAGCTAGTTCATGGAGTCAATGGGTTCACATTTGGATCTAGTTGTTTCTTGGCCACCTCTTTTCCTATAAAAGGAACCCATGAGCATGCATCTTAGTAGAGAAATTTACAGCAAGGCTATGCTACTAGAATTGTGTTGGAACTTCTTCCACCTCTTCCCACACCTACTAGTATTCCTTAAGCTCCCTTGCCACCTTCCTCCAAGGGGAAAATGTTTATCTCATTTGTTCTTCAAATTATTTAGCATTTAGTGTGGACAAACAGGACCTCCCTAAGGGATATTGTTGGATTTCCTTGAAGCCCACACCTCCTAGATTAAACTACATGTAACAATCTTGACCATTGGGCAATCTAAATTGGTTCTAGCATTTGCTTCTTGTTGTGGTTTGCATATTCTCACCCCCTTTTTTTTGTTACAAGTTATTTATTTTGTTTTGTTTTGTTTTGCTAACAAGAGATTGCGGGATCAATTTGGAGTCATTCACATGTGCTTTAGTAACATAATACTTGGACTTGTTGACAATCTCAAAGGCTTCACCCCCTTAAATGGGAAGGGTTGCACACATTTGTGCAAATTTTTCCACAACAGTGCTCGTAAGCAATAAGCTTCCTATAGCAATGCATTTATTGTTATCGTTGTAGGGACATTGACCGTTAGATTTGAAGCTACTTTAGATCCAACATTTGACCCACAACAACAACATTAAATACACTAATATAGGGTGCTTATTATTCTCTTTGGTGTTTAGCTTATAACAAATACTCCAAGTTTATCAAATGTTATAAATGTGACATATTTATTGTATATTTTATTTTGTTATGCATACTCAAAAATTAAAAAAGGGTATTTTATCAAATAAGATTGTTGAAAATTCTTGTTTAAAAAATAAATTAACTACAAATTTTAGTTCAAACTTTAGTTAACTTATGTTGAATGCTTGAAATGTTTCAATACAACTTGAAATAATTAGAAAAATGACACTAACAAATGCATGCTTTATTATTATTATAGGAAAGTTTATATTTGAGAATAGTATAATTTATAAATAAGAAATAAGAATAAAATAAAAGTGGTGCCTGAAGTAAGAAGAAAAACATTTTTAAATAAATGAAAATAACTCATTCAAAGTGTATCCATATGAAAATGAAAATAAAGATAAACCTAATAAACATCTAGGAGTGAAATTAGGGAAATGAAAAGAAAACAAATATTTTATTTAAATTGAAAATAGTAGTTTCATGTGCTCAACTAAAAAATGAAAATAGAAATATCTGGGAGGGAGTGAAATTAGGGAAATGAAAAGAAAAATAATATTTTATTTAAATAGAAAATAGTAGTTTCATGTGCCCACTAAAAAATGAAAATAGAAAAAAATCAAAGGAACATTTAAGATAGAAATAGCAAAAATAGTTGTGTGATAATCATCCTTATTTTGAATTTTGAAATTAAGAATGACTTATGCATGCATTAACCTATGGGATAAATATTATTATGTAATTGAGTAAATAAATAAAGGGTACTTTTTGTAGGAATAAGATAAGTCTAAAGATGAAGACTTTTGTACTCTAATGAATGGTTATGATATGCTAAATTGTTTGATTTGGTATATACTACTTGTTAGAAATGCTAGTTATTATTTTGCTAATTTATATTTTAAAAAATAAATATTTAAAATAAAAGTGTATACTCATATATATAAAATATATTTTTTGAAAATATGTTTAACAATTATTTTGAAAATTATTATTATTATCTAATTTTTATTATATACTCAAATATGATAATCCATGTCCTTAGTAAAGCTGTTTATTAGTGTATCAAATTATTTACATAAAATGTCAAACAAGTAGCTTAATCACTTCTCAACGCTTCAACTTTTATATATATATATATATATATATATATATATATATAAAAGTGTTGCATTATATCTCACTTTTGAGTATACGCATTTAAATATATATATATATATATATAAGTGTTGCATTATATCTCACTTTTGAGTATACGCATTTAAATGTGTGTATCATTATGTTGGCAAACAATTCCACAATGTTGTGTTTCAATATGATTGCATTCTTTGCAAGGTCGATCTTATATAGTAGTTTTCTTTTAAGTAATAAGATTCGGTTGAATTTTATTGATGAGTTTCGAGTCAGATTTCCAAGGTAAATTTAAAAATTGGATTCAATGTTAATGTTAAGTTTAATTTCAAGCTAAATTTTAAGGAGAATTTCAATTGAAAGATTAATTTTAAAGTGAATTTCAATTGAAAGATTAATTTTAAAGTGAATTTTAAAAAAAAATATTATATTTATTATTAATGTATTTTTAATTAAAATATTAATTTTTATATATTAAAAATATTGAAACATGTATATGAAGGAATTTAATGGTGAATCTTATCTAAATTTCATAAGTAAATTCAAATTCTAATATAATTTCATTGTCGTTGAACTTGAATTTGAACCAGATCCATGTAACTTAGCTTCCCCTTTACAAGTTGAGTCACGCCATTATCTCATATCAGTTTGATCTTTGCCATTTTTTGTAGTTCATTCTGGGTAAAGACAATAATATGTACAAATGAGCAATATTTTGTGTTCTAGTTTGTATATTGAACTCTCTTATTTAATATAGTGTACAGGTTATCATTGATTTTTTTAATTGATGTGTATGCACTTAGTTAGTAAGTTTATCAATTCACTATTAAATTTCATTATCTTAAAACATTAAGTCCTCATTTACACTTTCAAATTATTTTTTCATTTATAAAATAAATTTATTCAAATATTTAAATCACAATCTTAAGGGTGCTAGGGGCTTGGGGGACAAAAACAATCAAAATGTGCATTGGATTAGATAGAGCCTCTAACAACAAAGTGAAGGCTCTAGCAATTTACCAAGTATTAAGCTTGTTAAATGAGAAGGAATGGATAATGTAAGAGTTATTGGAGACTCCTCAACCATCATTAAATTGTTGCATAGGTAACTCTTTTTGCAAAATTTTAAGTGGTTCCGATTAACAAAAAGGACCATGGAAATGTAGGAGTGCAACATTAGATTGATTTCGTAAATATTAATGGAGAGGTGTCAAACTTTTTACCACTCCCATAATACCCTCATTTATGATAGGGAATTTCCCAATTCCAATGTCACTCATGCATCTTAAAAACGATGCACGAGGAGGAGGTATACCAACAACAACATGCATCAAATGCATGTAATCATTGCCTTATGTAATGTGTAATGAGATAGTGTAATTATCGCATGAAATAGTAAGTTTCAATTTTGTGTTGTTGCTTCAAAGAAAACAATATGGAACACATTCAACATATAAGATGGGACGATAATGCAAAAAAGGGTTGGTTGTAAATTTTATTATTACTTTCCTTTTCCTTAACATTTCATATTTGTTGTTATTTTTATATTTTAATCGATTTACAATTTTATAAAGAAGATCCATTCAAACACTTCACTAACATTCCATTAAATATGGGTTGTGAGTATATGTTGGAGTATTAAAAGTAAAATGAACAATTTGTAAGTAGCTATGTTGTTTTACTTATCCTATTTTATAATAATTGAACAACAATCTTCAAAAAAATGAGAACATTGTTGTATTGAAGGAGGACAAAGGTGGAATGACTATTCTCTTGAATATACAATATTGCCAAATCAAGATGTTAGAGCATCTTTCATCAAGTGGCAGCTACATGAATTTATCTAACAACTCTCTCAACAAGATTATCAATGAGGTGAAAAAATCCATAAAAAATTCCCATATTTATGCTCGAAACAAAAAGTGTCACATTCTAAGATGCCCCTTAATCCTTAGGATCTATGGTCTACCTAAGATTCACAAGGATGGAGTTCTGTTAAGGCCAATTGTGAACACAATTGGGTCCACTGCCTATGAGATGGCTAAATATCTAGTCAGTGTTCTAAAACCCCTTGTAGGTCGAACTAGTTCCTTCATTAGAATGAACAAAGGCCTTTCTTTGGAACTCAATATATGCTTGTTAGCTTTGATGTGGTATCTTTGTTCACAAATATCCCCTTGGATGGATCCATGGAAGCCATTAAAAAATTTGTTGACCATGACACTGCTAAGTTAATAAATGTTTGTTTCAGATCCAATTTCTTTAGCTTCTTAGGAAAATCCTATCAACAAACCAGTGGAGCAGCCATGTGTTCCCCTCTATCCCCTATTGTGTCCAATATATTTATGGGATGTTTTGAAAACAAAGCCAATAACTCCTATCCCATCAATCCCAAGATATGGAAGAGATATGTTGATGACACCAATGTTATCTAGCCCCATGGCAAGGATGAACTGGAAAATTTGTTCAACATTTGAATAGTCGATCCCAAAATATCCAGTTCACCATGGAAGTTGAAGAGAATGACAATATCCCATTTCTTTATGGGAGGATGGCCAAGAAGAGAGACAGTACCCTATCTCATCAAGAATTTAGGAAAGCAACCCATACTGAACAATATCTCCACATGGAATCACATCATCACCCATCTCAGAAGTTAGGTGCCATTAGTACCCTTGCCATAAGATCCATTAAAATCTCAAACATGGATCACCTTGATAAGGAACGTGAACACCTCATTCAATTGTTCATGATGAATGGGTATAAGGAGGCTCAAATTAGAAATATGATCCATAAGGAAAGTACCAGAACCAGAGCGGGAGATAGAGATGTTAGTTCCATGATAGTCCTCCCTTTCATCCAAGGTGTCACTGATAAAACAACAAGGATTATTAAGAAGGAAAATATCGTCATGACGTTCAAACCTCCTAACACCATTAGGGGGATGATGAACCCTGTAAAAGAACCAATCGATTTGTGACAATACAAGGGTGTTTAAGAACACGTGTTTCCTCCTATGAGGTCATAGGCTCAAATCCGGAGGGGGTAGGGTATGTACACCTTATAGACTTTAGCAGTTAAATAGTTGTACAGATAAACAAGGGGGTCTCATGCACCAAATTGGTGTCTAGCTTGGATGTGACCTTAAAAATATATTATTATCATTATTATTATTATTATTATATACCTTGTTCCTATGTGAAGTATTACAGTGGTGAAACATGTCACTCCTTTAAAACAAGGATCAAGGAGTGTAGGATGACATGGGGCTTAATACCTTCCAGTCCTATGCTCTAGTTGAGCATTCCTACATTACACAAAAGTCGTCACTAAAGAACATAGTTACTCTAGGTGAAATTTCGGGGAAGCCATTGAAATTATTAAACATCTCCATAATATTAACAAATTAGCAATCACTAGATCCCTCTATTTCACTACACTATAGGATTAATAGTAATTGGGTAGTGATTGTGTTACTCGTTTTCTCCCCTTTCTCTTCTTCATTCTTGTACCTCCCCCCTCCATCCTCCATTTCATCCTCAATTTCATCTTTCTTTGATATGTGCATCTCTTCCTTTTTTTTCTTTTTGGTCTTTTAAAAAGATATTATATCTTTCTAAGCTATGGGTGTTCTTTAATTTTTAAAGTTCCTTTTATTTGCTCTTGTTTCTTTAATTGTTTTTTACCTCCCTTATTCTTAGGATTTCAATTATTTTTGTCTTGTTTATTATTTTCCCCTTAACTTTTTTCTCATCTTATTGAATCTTTTATTATTATCTTATCTTAATCCTTTTAGGTTTTTCTCCTTTTTTTCTGTGCAAGGTTTTCTTGTCTTGCTTGTTTTGTTTTGTTTGAATTTTGTTGTTTCTTGAGTTAGCTATACTTGTCTTGATGTTATTTTTCTCTTTCTCGTTTTGTATTTATTATTCATTGGAAAACTTCTCTCACTCAACCTCTTGGTGTCTTGAAGATGAACATAACTTAAGGTTTGAAACTTCGACCTCAAAACTCAAATGCGGATGCTCTGCATGAAGTTTCAATGGATATTTATGTTTTGTCATGGAATATCAAATTCATGGGAAACAATGTATGGAGTGGAACCACCACCTAAATATATGTTGAGAGACAACATGAGGAATGGCTTATAAAGAATGTGTATTGTTTATGAATCACTTGTTGCTATGGTACACTTTTTAATTTGCATAATCATGTATATTATACTATATCTTTTTTCCAAGTAATGATCTTGGGGCAAATGTCCCTTGGCCACTTCCCCTCATTTTGAGGATGGTACACAGGGTAAACCCTAGATTCTTTAAGGCGCAAATCCAATTCAACAATAAGGCTCAAATTTGTTACAACAATATACTCATTATCAGATCAACATGTCATTTATGAGAATAGAACCTAGGTGGGGAGGATAACACTCCATCCCAAAACTACTTAGACTAGACCTAATTGACATGTACATTATACTATATGTAGATATACTCATCACAATTTATATCTATGTTTGTATATGGAACATGAAGAGGTAGAACGCAATAAAGTTAATCAAGAAAACATTGCAAATAACCTAAGTACAATATCCCTTACAAGTGATTGAAAAATGAAGCATGCAAGCAACTTGAACAATAAAAACAACTTAAGCGATCAATGATGGTCAATATACTTGAATGTTACAAGTTTTAAATTTTGGAATGTTTGATTATAAAAATTAAAGATTTTGTTTTTATGGACATATTGTCCCAATTGACATGATGGTAGTTGCCAATAATTGTAACAATTATTTATCAACACTTTCATGATCAATTCTTATAGCTTTATTAGAATAATTTGAATAAACCACTTGCATATATGAGTTTATCTCAGAAAGAAAACACCCAAGTTCAAAAAAAAATGACCAAATCGGAGTTCAAAAAGTGAATATGTCAATTATTTAAAATTGGTTATTTTAAGGATTTTATATGATGGACTCACTGATTACAAAGCGGATATATTTTAACAGGGTGCTTTCATTGTAACCAGACCAATGCCATCGGATAGAGTATTTTTAGGGATTTGATTTGATATATTATATTTTATGCTTCTGATTAATATCCAGTGCAATACATCCATTGCAAATTCCCACCTCAAACCCTAACAAAACTGGAAAATGACAATGTTGAGGAACTTAACATGGGAGGAAAATGATAGAATCTTGTATGATCTAATGAATAGATTTTAAAAGTGAATATATGATGAATAAAATTAAGAAAAAATTTCATAAATTTACAGAGACATGTATCATTGGAAAAACATACCCTTTCATCATTAAAGAATATAACCAAGAAATATATGCTCGGTATGATTTAGAGGATGATTGTGAGGAATGTTATATGGATAATTTTAATTTCTAAAAAAAAAAATCCCTCCAACTTCTATTTTATTACTCTAGTCCACCTTATGTAGATAAAATTGTTGTAGGATGTCAAAACGTACAACTACCAGTTTTTAGTGTGTCTCTTCCCTAGTAGTAATGTGCCTTCTAGATCCACAACTGACTTTTTGAAACTATGTTGATGATTTTTTGGGTATGGTTGGATCTATATGTTTGGATCCATATGACCATGTTATGGAGCACCATTCTCTACTAGGTATTGAGTTCAAGTATCTTCAGTGGGGAGTCAACATGAGAACTTTGAGAGGGGACCCAAGTTTATGGATGAGCTCCTTGGGTTACTTTAGTATTGCAGTTAGTACTTGCATATGGGACACATGCTACTTCATCTTTGTGATCAACACTCATACATGGGAACTGGGTTTATGATGGAACTTCTTGGTTTACTTCAACATGGTGGATATCACTTGTACATGGGACCATGGTTCTCTAGCTTTCTTCATCTTTGCGGTCAACACTAATCCATGGCACCCTAGTTTATGGTTGTACCTCCACATAACAAAAATTTGGGGAAATGCTTTTCTAAGGGGGGTGGAGTGTTGGGATCCTCTCCAGGCGTGTAAAGGGAGGTTGAAAGGCCCATTAAAGTAGTAAGAGTGGAGGCAATTCAATATAAGGTGGACTAGGTCCACTATGTTTGTTACTATTAAATAAGGCCCACTATGGTATCTAGTATTGAATAAATGTAATGAGATCTCATTAAACAAGGTCCACTAGGTATTTAGGATGTTGTTATGATTAGTATATTCTTGTTAACTATAAGTAAGGATGGATTCCTCCTTATGTGATATTTGGAGTATATCGTATTTGGAGATTAACTCATTGAGAGGTCTCCCAACCCAAGGCATGTGAATAGGAGTGGATTCCTTCCATAAAATGATTAATTGTGAGGTGTTTCCCTACCTTAAGGGTATTTTGATATCACTAAAGTAAAATAGGTTTCTATCTTATTCTTGAAAATATTGTATGTAATAGAATTTTCAAATCTAAGGTACTTAACAAAGATAAATATGTAATGGCATGGGTTAATTAGGATCTCTCCAAGCCCAAGAAATTAGGGGGTTGATTCTTGAAGAACATCTTAGTGTTATGTACCAATTATGCATCAAAGATCCTTTGGAGGAATTTAAAGGGAGAAGGGTTATGGCATCAAATCATGAGATTGAATTATATAAATCCTTTATCATTCGAGGAGTGGTTTCAGAAGGATCCCAAGGAATATCACAATTTTTCCATTGTGTGGAAATATTTAGTGAAATTATACCCATTAATAGGATCTTAGTTGGCCTAGAGAATGATTGATGGAAGGAAAGTGAGAGTGAGTGTAGACCTGTGGGTGGGATAAAAAAGGAACTATATATTTTGCTTAGATTAGAGCAATCAAATCTATAGGCCAAACCTATACACTATTGTAGATGCTTCTAAATTTATCCAAGAAAACCCATGGAGAGAAGATTAGAATATAGCTATATATTTAAGGTTAGAGTGGATCATGGCCCAAGAGTGGTATGTATACACCCTTCTACTCATGAACAATGTTATAAAATTAAGTATTGGAGAGGATGAAATCTTGTCATCTAAAAATCCACCTTTTGGTGCATATACACCTAGGTAGGATTACACTTCACTATTTGCAAATGATGTTAGATATGAAAAAGAATGGTGATGGTATCCAATTCGGAATATGAAAGGTACTCTAATGGCCAAGTTGTTCTTCTAGCTCACCCTCTCAAATTGGGTTCCTACTTGGAATTTCTTGTTAAAAGGGGCCAAACAAGGTCCCAGTATTTGTATTTTATGTAGACAACACAAAGATTGCACTTATTATTTGTTAGTAGGTTTTCATTTTCCCAAGGAAGTCTAGGAAACTCCTTTGACTTTGTTGAAAGGAGCATTAAAGAAATGGGAAGGGGAATCATTGTTGAAGGCCTTCAAATCTTGGTATGAAGATAAGGATGTCAATGAATATAAACATTTCGCTATTGCAATCATCTAGGCAATGTGGTGCTCTCGAAGTGAGTTCATCTTTCAAAACTCAACATATACTCATGAACAATTTTTCTACAAGGTACAAAACTATTATGAGGATTCTGAAGGCATTGTGGAGGAGCCAACATAGTGCTATATAGGTCAATTTGTGAAAACTAAATCAAAACCACAAGGTTTCTTCGATGGCACTTCTCAATACAATCCTAGGAAATGTGTAGAAACTAGATATTTGAGGTTGGAATGGATCATGGCCCAAGAGTGGTATATGTACACCCTTCTACTTATCAATAATGTTATAAATTTAATATTAGAGAGGATGAATTATTGTCATCTAAAAATCCATTGTTTGGTGTATATACACCTATGTTGGATTACACTTCACTTTTTGTAGAAGATGTTATATTTGAAAAAGAATGGTTGTGGTATCCAATTTGGAAGATGAAAGGTGTTCTAACTGCCAAGTTGTTCTTCTAGCTCGACCTCTCAAATTGGGTGCCTACTTGGAATTTCTTGTAAAGAAGGGCCAAACTGGGTCCTGGGTAAAATCATGAATATGGGAGTCTATTTTGGGGGGTGCTAGGAGAAAATAAACCTATTTTTTTCATGTTTTTCAACTTTGGGCAAACAAAAGTTATATTTGTGTTTAGAATTTCATTTTACAATAAAAACAAAACTTTTGGAGAATTATGTTAGCTTTCTATTCATCATTTTTTTCGATTTTTTTATGGAGATTTGATATGTCAGTTTAGCAAATGTTTGACAGTATGTTCTTATAAGATGAAAGGACTAATAAATAGTCATGGTTTTTGAGTGCATGAACTCATTGTTAAACTTTTGTTTATTAAAAACAAAATATGCTATGACAATCTGTACAAAGTGTACTACTGCATGACTATAATTTCGTATCCAACACGTGGATATATTGATTATTATAATTTTTTGAATTGGATCAATGTGAAAAAATTGTCAAATATCAACATGTTTATTTTGAGTGGACATTTCTCTCAATTGCCACTGAAACTGCACAATCTAAGAGTACCCTTTTGAAGTAGACACTCCAGCAAACTGTCCCATATTTTTTTCAATTTTTTATTGTCTATTTTTGAAGTTATTGAATTTCCATTTCACTACATTTTGAAATCAATGAAACCAAAATAGACACATGTTAAAAAAAATTAAAATGATCAAAACTCTACTAAATACAACAAAATTTGTACCTACAGAAAGTAGATTCAATGACGAAAATAATGGTATCAACTCCGAAAGCCGCTTTGCATTACTAGATATTAAAGTATAAAAGTTATTTTATAAATTTATATTTCAAGTAAATTGAATGGTAATTGTTAATTAGGTGTAGCTTGTGTGGTTGGGAGGAATAATTGTTACCCTCTCCACCCATGATCAATTCCTCTAAATAACATGTTGAGTTTTTAAATGAGCATAATGTTGTATTGGCCTTGAACCTGAAAAATTTGGTTTACCATAAATACCATCCTCAAAATAAAGGGAATTTCTTAATGGACTTTCCCAAGATATGTCAAACCTCCTTACCTTTAAGGATAATATCCCTCCGATAAAAAGGGTTTTCTCAATTCATCAAGTTGAAAGGATCTTAAATAGTCCTTTCCTTACCATTAAGGATGATCTCCCTATGATGTGAGGGGTTTTCTTTGTTTATCAAGATGAAAGGATCTTAAATATGGTATTGAGTTGAAGGATATATGCCTTTCTCGATAGAAGGATAAATAACAATGAAAAAGCATGGTTTAATACTTTGTTTTTTTTAAATTAAATATAGTTTAAAAAATCTCACTATTCATTTGATTTTGTAATAATTTTTTTTAAATTGTGAATATTTGGCGATATAAAAATTTAGAGCTGTTTTCAATTTAAAGTTTTGATAAAATTTTAAAAAATTAAATTAATTTAAATTTGAGCCAAACTTTTATGGGCATCTTTATGACCTTGAATCATGATATAACTTTACTTGAAATTTCGATTAAATTCTTATCAAATTCACTATAAAAGAGGATATATTTAGTCTTTTAAACACCCCACTCAAGCTTAAAAATATATTTTAAAAAATGTTTCAAAAGATAGAGGTTTATTTAAAAAATATTTTCAAATGTAAAAAATAAATATAGTTAATAAGTGAATATTTCACAAATATTTAGTTAAATATATCAATGAAAAATTGAAAATTGAAAAATTCTAAATTAAATATAAAAATGAAAAAGTAAATGAGTAACCATATAGATAAAAGAATGTCACGTTAAATTGTCCTTATAAAAATATATAAAATTGGTAAAATTATTATTAAAACATCATATGAAAAGTGATAACATTTTTTTTTATTTTATTAAACAAAAATTAATAATTACATGTGAAGGTTGTTATATGACACTTTTGAGAAAATTCCAAATTAAATGTTTAAAATTTATTTTTTATGTTTTAAAAAATAAAGTGACACTCTCATGGATTTATGTCCCGTTGATAACATTTTTTTCATGGGTTTATGTCCCATTAATAACATTTTCCCTCGTTAACAAATCAAAAATTCAAATGAGAAAATTTCATTTTTAATTTTGAAGAAAAAAAAACAATTTAATAAATTGTTTTGTTGAGAACAATAAAAAAACACTTTATAAAAAAATTATAATATAGAATTGAATTAATGTAAAAGAAAAATATTTTGATTTACAAATGAAAAATATATTCTCTAACAAACAACTAATAATTTTTTTTTTCTTTTTATATATTAATATTTATAACTATTTCTTTTTTATGGTGATGATAGTTAACGTCCACTAAAACCAATTTTGGTTTATCAGACCTTAAAAAAAGGTAATAAACTACTTGGTTTGCTTTAGAGTTTTATTTCTATTCTCAAAAAGCTTGGAGAGGGGTGTTCCTAAATTACCATAATTTTGATGAGATAGAAGGTTATGCAAGTTCGTATTGTAACCAAAATTTTGAAACTTACATCTTGTGTGGGTGTACACGGGGAAATCTAAGAGGAAATGATTTTCATGCTCAACACTCTTAGTCTCACAAAGATGGCAAATCATTTCAACCCACAGAGTTATGAAATGTCTAATGCTATGTTTCACTATATGCAACACATGATAGTTCATTCCTATTTTAGCTATGGGGATTTTCTTCTTTACACTAGTTAAAACAGAGAGATAATTTTGATCTTCAAGATTAGGGTTAATGACCTCCTTGTAATATCTTAATTTTCTTCTATCCTCTAAATTTCCATCACACCACATATTCTATTTAAACTTCGAGGTAATAATATTTTTAATATCATCTATATTTTGCAAAGTGACATTTTCATCAACTCCCCACATATTTAACCAAGACATGGCATCTTTATGCCAACCCCACTTGAGCCTTAGGTTGTTTTGAAAGGACTTTAAAGCAATTTTTGGAAGTCTCTAGTCTCACAACTTATTTAATTTTTTCTTGTACATTAGGTACCTAGTCATAGCTATGCTCTCAATGGGGAAAGACCCACTTCAATCAAGAGAATAGGGTATGATGTATTACTTTTAACTTTAAGATTGTAAGCTATAAAACACCTTTGTATTTTCTCAATCCTTCTCCAAGATTCTCTAGAGAGGTTGCAGCCCCAAACTTCACACCCATACAAGAGAATGGGAGTGAAGAGATTTTCAAAGAGGAATTTATTTTTATCCCACATCACAAGATTTGTTGACTTACAATTGGTTTCAATACCAAAATAAGCTTTCCACCATCCATTGATCCTTTTACCGATGCTTTAGTTCCAGTTAAGCTTGTGGTGGATATCAATCCCAAGATATTTGTAGGAATTTACTTCCTACAAGTTGATATTATCATACAAAAAATGAGCTTAAGTGACCTTATTAGATTTTATCAACATAACTTTGGTTTTGTCGATATTGACAGTCATGACCGTACCAGATTAGAAATCCTTGAGAATTCTTAATTGCTTATCAAGATCAGAGGGACATCTTGTCAGAAGAACAATATCATTAGCATAAAGAAGGAAGATGATGATGATTCTCGCTAACATCGTGCCAGTGCAGCCTGCCTCTACTAACAAACCTTCTAATTTATCAATGTATATACCAAAAAGGGTAGGGGAGAGGGGTCGCCTTACGTAAATCCTATATTACAATTAATATTTTCCAACCAACCCTCAATGTTCATAAACTTAGAAATTAAATTCTCATACAACCCTATAATAACAACGACTCTTAACTCGAAAGGAACCTTTAACTCTTCTAATCTTTTCCACAAGTTATTTCTAGGCATCGTATCAAACGATTTCCTAAAGTCTACAAAGAAACAAAGGACATTGAGATTGCTATGTGACATTCCTCCACAATGATCCTGAGAGTAATGAGGTGGTCTATGGTGGAATGGTACCTTCTAAAATTGGCTTTTCCTTTATCCCTTTTACCTTGAATTTCTAGCCATATGATGATCTTATTTTCCAAACTAATCCCATATAATTTGGCTAAGAGAGGGTTAATCATAATGATCCTATAATTAGAGGGGTTATTTTTATCTCCACTTTTAAAAATGGGTACAATAAGGCTCACGGTACAAGGTTTAGGGAAGCCTTGCTTGTCTGCTAGGTTGAAGAGTTTATGGATGTAAGGGAAGAGGACAGACCCCCCTGTTGTTAGGAAATTACTCTTATAGTTGGGGAAGAAGACTACCAATGTACTGGGGGTTAATAGATAGACATATAAAGGTGTTCCAACATGTTTATAAGCAAATAGGATTAAAAGTAAGAGAACATGTATACCTTATTTATGAAGGTCAGTCCAAGCTTTCTCTCCTCTTCGTTCTCCTATGCAAATAACCTGCAACACAAGAACAATACCTTTCCCAAACGCATTTGAACACACATAAAATATTTATATTAATAGATAAAAATAACACCAACATGTATTCAAATAATAATAGATATGAGCAAGTCTATATTAGAAAGGAAAGGATGTCTCAATCTTTTATTAATAAATGCAAAAGATACAAATGCTTATACCTGTCTTACATCGGCACCGTCGTAACCACAACCCTGGGCTCTTTCTCCTCTCTCTTAGCTATGAATTTCTCCAACATAACCTTCTCAATGATTCTAAGGGTCCCTTTCCCAATCCCTTCCCCTTGTATTTATAGCAAGGCAGGGAAGGCAGGTTCGAAAGGTGGTTGAGTTGAGAAGTTGGGGTAGTTTTGGTACCTTCCTCAACTAATCCCAATTCGTGTTTATAATTATTTTTTAGCTTTTTCTTAAGAAACCCGCGAATTTGGTATGAGACAACTAGCGAGTGACTCACGAGTGTCTCAACTTGAATGTAGCAAGTGCAACAATTTTATTGACACCTGCGGGTTGTCAGTAGAGGAACCCGCGGTTTACCTATTGGTGGGAAAGTATAAGGGTCGCGGTTATGTCAGAAAATATGTAGAGAAGTATGCTTATGAGGAAAGGATTATAAGATTCAGCGTAAGGTCATCTATGGTCAAGGTAATCTCTTCAATCCATTTTGTCCTTTTTTGTGACCGACAGAGCAATATGGTCATGAACGGAGAAGTGCAAATTTGACCGATAATAGATGCCCCCTAATGTGTGAGGTCAGAGGGAAGCGATGGACGAAATGCATTACAATCCAAGCAGAGGAGGAGCAAAGAGGCTGTGGGATGAGGTCACAAACAGTACCTGAAACAGAAACAAATTCAGCGAGCAGTGTACAATCTTCATATCAGGATATGTTCAGAATGATAGAACATAATCTCCAATACATAACTAAAAGATGTATATAGCATGGCCACTGAAATAAAAGCGTGGATCCATGTAAAACAAGAGATCATAGCCATAACAACAAATTGGATCTATGTCTCATCAAGAGCCAAAAATGGGTGTGGCTCAGTCTTGCGCAACTTGGGAAATAACAAAATGTGATGTTGCTATTATAGTCCCAAGGACTTCATCCAAACCGTCAAGGTACGAATCCTAACCATGCGAATAAATGAGTTGAGTTCGAACATGGAGGATATTTTTTTATTACTGACCATTGATGTGGACCGTTAAAAAACACAAGGATCACCCACCAATAATTAAAATGAGGTCCAAGGTACCTAGTACATTCTACCAAGTGTGAATAAAGGGTCTTGAAGTCGAACACTTGAAGAATCCATCGAGTAGGAGACATTAATGTATTCCCACTACCCAATAGCGAGGGAAACTTCCACTGATGACTGCAATCCCCAAGGTACTACCGATAACTCTGAACTTCATTCCCATAGCAAGATAAGCTGAAGTTGATAGAAAGAAGTCCGTTGGAAGGGAGGCCATAAGGCATCCTCCATCATCCAACACGAGATACAATCAACAGGTTGATATGATCTGGAGTAGGACTGAGTACATGATGAAACATACTGACACCGAGGAATGGCCGACACATGAGGTCAAGGTAACTACAGAATGGCCGACACAAGGGGTGTCCTTGAATAGTGAGCATGACACAAGAGTGACTTAGGAAGCTTTGGAGACAAAAGGGACCATGATATAAATGCATAATGGAGGAGACATTAACAGATTCTCTATATGAATGGAAGAGTAACCAATCAGAGAAATAAAAATCTGAGATCAGCTTCATCCTAAGGCCAAAAACTAAAACCCAACTTGTTTGAAAGTCTCAAAAGGTGTTGTTTTCAAGGACATAAGTGACTTGTTTCCTTTATACTGAAAAGATACTTGACATTATTCCCTTCCCTTTTCTCTTTTTATTAAAGAATGTCTTTTCTTGATTTTAACGAGCATGAAAAGGTGGAAAAGAAAGCTCGATAATGTCTTTCTTGTTATTTTTAATGGGTCCAAGAAAGAAAACTCAATAGTCCTTCATTTTTGAAAACAAGCTCGAAGAGAGGATAAAAGAATGCTTGGTATAAGTCCAACCATGTATAATTTAACGATTCCATGGGAGGGAAACTCAATACCTTCTTCATGTTTTAACGGGTTTGAAGAAGAGATAGACTAGTACTCGATAACATTGATCCATGTATTTTAATATCGAGCTTGGATATGTTCATGCTCTCCGGTGTTTTCAATTTTAAGGAGTTTAAAAAACTTAAACAAGAACTCTATATACCCTCTCGTGGATTTCACATCGAGCCCGAGTAGGTGAATGCTCGTTGGTGTTTTCATATTTCGAGATTCTGAAAACCCTAAAGAAGACTCCTAAAGGTCCTTTTTAGTAAAGTTAGTCTCCTCACCCGAAAAAAGTGTAAAACAATGAGATAAGAACTCTTCTAGCCACGTATGACTAGAGTATACCTTTTTCATAAATAATCCACTAAGGTTTGGAAAAGGGGTAAACGTATACCTAAGTGGATGATTGTTCAAGTCCTTTAATGAGTTTGAACAAGACAAGTGTACTCGACAATCTTGTTATATTTAGAGAATCTAACAAGATCTTGAAAGAACTCTATAGGTGACAGGGAACTTAAGTTCCTTGATCTATCAAATGATGAAATGTTTTAGATATGATGAAGACTACCATATTAGTAGAAAATGACATATAAACATGATCAAAGAGATTTGATAATGACATAAAATGACAGAAAGTACTGTACTAAACTAACATGTCACAAAGAAAATCAAAAGTTTGTATGATCCTTGTTGCGAAAAAGTAGTGAGAAATGTCGCTTCGAACTTTACCTAATAAAAAAGAACTTACCAAGGACATTAGTGCTTAAATAAAGTTTAAAAACAGTTTTGAAACTATATGAAATTGGGAAAAGTGGGTAAAAATCAAAATTAATTTTTATGAATAGTTCCAAAAAGGCCACAAAACTCACAAAGTCATTTGTTGGAGAAAAAGGCAAAAGAACCCTCTTACTTCAACTGCTCGTAGCGTTCAAACCAGGTCACCAAATCGACTTCTGTCAATTGCAAGTAAGTCATCTCTTCTTAAACTATCCATTCCATCCATTATTTTTAATTTTTTATGTTGTTTTTTGTTTTTTATAAAGGTTTAAAATTTAGGGCCTCGTACCCGCGGGTCCCTCTATGCTAAACTCACGAGTACATGAAATGTGCGCGGGTTTAGCAGAGACCGACCCGTGAGTACCGGCCTCTGTGGAAGAGGTGAAGCCGCGGATACCGCAAATGAAAAGAAAGAAAAAACAAAAACTAATGGGTGAATGGATGAAATGGTGCAGGAATGGTGCTAACATGGAGGGAAAGAGAACATGAAGCCATGGATAGAGAAGCCAAGGGATATCCGCTTACCTTAAACATGTTACGGAGATGTGGTTTGCTCAAGTTTTTTCGAACAACTAGTATGTGTGCACAAACCCATTTGCTTCAGATGCTCGTTGGGTACTGGGATCCCGATCAGGGGATGTTCGATCTCCAAGGGGAGATGCTAGAACTTCTTACCATTGATGATATATACTTTATCACCTGTTTATCCTGTAGAGGTGAGGGGGTTAACCTCAAAGGAACATTATGGGGGGTAGGTGCACTTTTGATCCAAGACTACATCAATGATTACTGTCCGTCGGGTACCGAAAAGAGCGATATCCAAGTCCCAATTGGCTCTATTTCAATATTCCCTATGAAATTAATACTAAGTACACTTAACAGAATTGGAGGGAGTGTCGCAAAACATTTGGCCTCCCGAAACTACATGAAAATCAGATTTGAATGCTTGCATGGTGTAGTATTTGACTGGTGTTCAGGGCTCTTAGTGAACATGAAACACCAATTGACTGAGTGCAAAAGCGAGAAGAAGTAAAACTTTGGCTATGGAAGCATCTTTTGTACTTTCTTGTTCGAGAGGGTACCTGCTCTAAGCCCTGGGATGGCCCTACCAGTCCTGAACCCTCGTGAGCCATTGATGACTCGGTGGGGAGATATATTCTTGCGCCAGGGTGGTGGCGAAGCTACTCTTTCTTATGCTGACGAATATTATCTCAGATGGTGGAGCCGTCAAGTTTCAGATCTAGAAAAGTTCCCGTACGCAGGTGTGGATTTCTGAGGAGATCCAGAGCTCGCTCTTCCTCCGGGATCAGCCTGGGGAGATATGGGTAAGATGTGCTTATGCTTTTGAAATTTATTTCACTTTTATTCTTTTATGTATATATAATTTTTATGGATGAGTAAGAGTGTTGATCAGTAAGCCCAAAGAGAGGGATACAACATGATGTGCCAGTTAGATCGACTGACATTGACGGTCCTTTGAAGGATGGTTTTCAAAGTCTTGTTAACCGCTTCAACCTAACCATTCTCCTGTGGATAGAACGAAGACGAGTGTTCCTGTTGAAAACCTAGCATGGTATACAACTCAGACATCATATTGTTTTGAAAATGTCTACCATGCTCCATGACGATATCTTTGGGAATACCAAATCTAGCAATGATCTGGTTAAAAATGAAATAAGCAGATGTTTCTCTGCCTGATCTCATAGTAGGAATTGCCTCGGCCCACTTTGTAAAGTAGTCGATGGCAACGATGATGTGATGGTGTCCTCCTACCGAATCTGGATTACACATCATGAATTCAACCCCCCACTTGGTGAAGGGGCCTGCTGTGATAATAGGATCGAGAGGAGTGGGGTGTGCTCGCATCGTTTTGGTGAAAAACTGGCAAGGTTGACAGTGTTTTACAACTTCCACACAATCCTTGAAGATCGTGGGCCAAAAATAGCCAACACGCAGTATTTTCTGGGTTGTTTCCAACCCATAAAGATGACCCCCATAGGCTCCACTATGGGCATCATTCAATACTGATTCAGCTTCCTCCAGAGTCAATCAACGACATAAAATGGAATCTAGCCCATGTCTATAAAGCGTGTAAGAAATGATGAGGTAGTTCTTAGCATGAGCTCGAAGCTTTCGTCGCTCATCTCTGGAGAAAGAGGGTGGACACCTCAAAGTTTGGAGATATATTAAAATATCCCCATACCACGTCACTAGGGAAAAGATGAATCTTCCTCAAAGCTGGTTACGTCACTAGGGAACTCAGAAATAAGCTTGGTGAACACCAAAGATTTATTAGAATTAGCGGATTGGAAAGCTAGGTCAAACTCTTGCAAAATGACAATCCATTTATTGAACTTCTCGCCGATGATACGTCGGGTTAATACGTATTGAAAGGGATTGACTTCTGCAATAACTGTGGTTGTTCGCAATAAGATTTAATGACGCAATATTTGAACATCATGGACAACAGCTAATGCCAACTTCTCGACATGGGAATGCTTGAGCTCAGGAGTTACCAATGCATGCGAGAGATAATAAATGATTTGCTCCTGGAGATTGTCATGCTTCTGAACAAGTACTATACCAATCGTGGAAACAGATGCCACCGGATATAGAAGGAAGTCCTTAGTATAATCTGGTGGGCTTATCAAGGGGGCTCATAGTAGTGCCTTTTTCAAGGCATCAAACAAATTTTGTGCAGCCTCCTCCCAAAGAAAATGGGTATCTTGTTTGAGCAATCTCATGAATCCCTTGGTGATTTTAGCGTAGTTTATAATGAAACGTCATAGAAAGTTTGACATGCCCTACAGACTCTGAATTTTTCTAATGGTACGAGGAGGAGGCATATTTACAATGGCCTCCACTTTCAATGGGTCGACCATAATGCCACGACTACAAATAATGAAACCCAGTAGGCACCCAGACTCGATATAGAGTACACATTTGTTGGGATTCAAACGAATCTTGTAGTATTTGCATCTCTCAAACATGAGTCACAAATGCTTAATATGATCTTGTCTCTTACGAGATCGCGCTGGGAGATCATCCAAATATGGTTCGACTACATGTTTAATGTCGTAGAAAGCAAAGTTCATGGCCCGCTGGAAGGTGGCTCCAGTATTCTTTAGCCCGAACGGAAATTCCGATAGGAAAAGGTACCCCAAGGAAAAATGAAAGTCGTTTTGTGTTGGTCTTCAGGTTTTATTTGAATTTGGTTGTATCCTGAAAAACCATCCATGAAAGAAAATATTTCATGGCCCCCACATGCATCAATAATCTGGTAGATGAAAGGTGTGGGTTAGTTGTACTTTGGACAGGCTTTGTTAAGGTCTCGGAAGTCTGCACAGAAACGTATGGTTCCTTGCTTTTTGTCGACTGGGATTGGGTTGGACACCCATTCCGTCATGTCGATCGGATAGATGAAGCCATCTTTAAGTAGTTTTTCAACTTCGGCCTTAATGGCTGTTGATTTTCGAGGGTTTACCGTACGAAGCTTTTGTCTCATTGGTTTAGCGTTAGGGTAAGTCATGATAACTTGATCAATTATAGCAGGTTCGATGCATGGCATCTCCTCGTAAGACCAAAGAAAGACGTCACGGAATTCCTTTAAAAGGTTGGTGTACAAAGTGATCTCATGTGGAGAACAGTTTGCTCCAATAAAAATGTTTTCCACAATGTCGAGTTTAGTGGTGATATCAATCGGAATAGTTTTCGATATGTTTTCCATGTTCCCTTCAGCATAAATTGCTTTCGTAGTAGAAGGAGAAATGGACAAATTGATATTACCACCGGGTCTCGATGAAAACTCACCATTCTCTATCTTGTCTAGATCTGGAAGGAAGCAAGATTTGTGATGCATGTGCTCCCACAGATGATCCATACCAATCATGGCTTCCAGGATAGCCTCATCAAAAGGAAAAATAGTATCTAAGCAATCAAAAGAATGGATGGAGATGGACGGAGTCAAGATATGATATGCTGCAGCATTTTGTGATGGACGGAGTCAAGATATGATCTATTGCAGCATTTTGTGATGCTTGGTACGCCACTTTTGAAACAGATAAGGGAACAGTTGGTTCTTGCTGTGTGGGAAGAATCCACAGATTGGTTTTTTGACAGACCGTGAATGTTTCCCGAGGCAAAATGTCAGTGGTACTCGTGGAACCAATGTAGTTTATGGGAGCAGGTAGGTCGAATGTGCCCATCAATGATGAATACATTCCTACTCCCAGACTCTCGCTCAGTGAATGAGTGTGATCAATCAAAGGGATAGTTGAATCCGATAAAGTAGTGTTATTCTTCCGAGTGAAGGAAATTTGATCAATGGTGATGATCTTCCCTTCGTGTGGGAACATGAGTACTCAGAAGACGGATGATGGAATAGCTTGCATAGCATACATCCATCTCCTTCCTAACAACAAGTTGTATTCAAGAGGAGCATCTAAACTTCAACCTCCACAGACACTAACTTACCGGCAAGTTCAATTTCGAACGCAAGCAAGACTCCATGTGGGCGGAACGATCTTCTGTCGAAATCTGTAAGTAGTGTGTTGGAAGGGGCTAACTCAAGCGAGCCAAGGGCTTTCCAGCAAGATATTGACATTACAAACGTAGACGTGCCTTCATCTAAAACTGTCTTTCCAATGGTCTTAGGACCATGGACTAATTCAATTTGTAAGGCCACGTGATACGGTAACTGGGGCTTGATATTTGACATATCAAAATGTGCAAGCATACTTGAGGAATCTATGCTCCCAATGGATGATAGAAGTGCATTCCACTGCAAAGGACAAATTTGCAAGAGTTCTAATGTAGAAATTGCACAAGGCGTTCGAGCCAGGTCCTCTACAACAAAGTAGTTAGGAGAAGCTCGCGCATTAGGGTTGTGCGTAGCTCGTTTGTAGAAACTCTTAGGTATCTTCGGCATAGAATCTGTTGGTCTCTCAATGTGAAGAGGAGCATATGACTCGGGGACTTCCTTATCTTTCTGCTGCAAGTCCAGGTTATAATTCCTGGATATGGTTTCCAGAAGTGTATGTGATTTAACCATGTTAATGAATGATTGATCAATTGACGATGCACAATTTCCCCCAGCACTAGAGTTGCTAGAAGTTGGGCCTTGTCCATGAGGAAATGGATCCTTCACGACGGCTGGTTTATTTACTCAAAGTAACTTTTGGGCTTCGTCCAATAAAGGGAACTGATGAGTAAGGTGATCGTCCTTCCAAAGCTTGCAGGGAAACTTTACCTTATTTTTCTCTTTTTTTCCCTCCTCGGCATTCTCGGTATTTTTGGGCTTCTGATGGTTCCCCTCCCCTTTCTTACCCTTCTTTTTGTTGTTGTTTGGTTTCCGAGGACCCTTTTGGTTTGTTTGCACCTGTTGTACAGATCATGTCTTAGAAGGGGAGGTTGCAACTAAAGTTGCTTCAGCAGCAGACTGCTTCATAGAGAGTGCGTGAACCTGATTTTTTAAAGCTTCAAGTGATGTTGAATCTGTTGAACCAACAATTCCATCAACATGCGGTCTAGGCTTAGGTTTGCCAAGATCTATATTAGACCTCGGTGCGTCCGAAATGATCTCATTGAGGATCCCATATTGGACGTAAACTAAGTCAAGTTGTTGGGTTCTCAAGATTGCTTCTTCTTCAGAACATACCCCAAAATTTGCTACATCCTTAGAAATATAAGGAAGGAGTGATTTCAAATACCACTCTAACAGGAACTCTGGTGGAATCTCATCCTTGATGAGTCGCTTCCGTATTCGCCACTCCTGAATGTGATCAGAAAGGTGAGTGGCTTTATTCTTCCTAAAAGTAGACAGAAGGTCAGTACTAGCATCATACCGGACTAGAAGCTGGAATTGATTTAGGAATACTGTCGCTAGGTCCCAAAAGTTATCGTATGTTGTAGCAGGTAGTTCAATGTACCACTTGGCAGCAATGCTAATTTAAGGTCCTTTGGAAGAGCCTCAACAATATGGAATCGTCGTTAAGCGAGTTGGAAGAGCACCACAAGTGAAAGGTCGTAACATGGTCGCCAAGGTCTTCCCCGGTCTTACCTTCGAACTTCGTAATGTCTGAGGGAAGCTTGATTGGGACAGGTGGCCATGCAGGGCTATGTCGCATCGGATCGTTGGTTAGTTTCGAAAGATCTGGAAAGTTCAAGGTTTCCAGAAAAGGAAAATGGGGTCTCACCAATGGCATTTGATTGAAAGGATTTTGGTAGGGGGAACCACTCGAAACCTATCTCCTATAGTGTTGGTTGGGGTTTCCCCCAACCACCGGTTGTTAAGTGAATGCATTATGGAAGTTTCTCATGTCGTGGGCTAAGGGATTGCTTCCTTGCGTATTGTTCCATTGCGGTTGGGTATAAGCACCCTCGAAATGTGGGTTGACAAAGTTGTTACTACCCCCTCCACCAAACAATGAAAATGGAGTACTCCCTATAGGTACGTTTGAAGTTTGTACATTTCATGGATGCACATTAAAACTTGTGAAGGGGTTGAACCCTGATGTAGGTGCAATGGAAGAAATAGGCATTGAGCCTACAAAAGGTGTCGAAGGAACTATGTGTCCTCCGAACCAAGGAAATTCATGACTAAAAGGAGGAGACTGAGGGTTAGCCTGGAATTGTTGTACAAAGGGGGATGATGTGAATGACACCAAAGGTACCCCTGAAAAGGGGACACTAGATGGACTAATAGTAGAACCAAAAGGAATAGATGTAGTTGTAGCTTGACAGACAGATGGTCCTATGGATCTAGCATTGAAATTAAATGAAGTGCTCGGATCAGAAGTAGCTTGCAACGAGCTTGGTATCGATGTGTGTGCATATGGAGGGGGAAAACCTCCTGATATGATAGTTGTTCTAGGAGTATGAGGAAATCCTGACACATCCCCTATGTTATCCATAAAGGAACCAAGTGTAAACAAATATAACCTTAACTCTAGAAGACCTAGATAAACTACCCTTTCCAACAAAGGATCGTTGAGTCTAGTTAATGGAGGGTTGAAGGGTGTATTAAACTCTTCAGAAGTCAATTCTTCAACCTCAACAGTTTCTTGAACTAGTTGACCCTGAGATATCAGGTGAGGTTCTTTGGGTGATTCATTTGTTCCCGTAAGTTCGTAAGAATGACGAGAGTCTGTTCTCCATTGTTGTGGTGGCGGTGGAGGCTCCACTATAAATGGAGGAAGGTTTTGCAACCTTCGCGACCTTCTAATAGGTTGGTCCTCCACAATTGTGTGAAAAATATACTAAGTAATTATCTTGAGGCCACTAAACAACTAGGAGCAAACAACATACCACGAAAAATGTCCTAAAGTAATCTAGACCAAGCACACAAAGATAAATATTCTCAAAAGTAAGTCTGGGATGATGAGGGCCCAGAACAAACTAGTAGAATATCGAAGAACAGTTACCTGGGGTCCACATACGGGCTTTCTAGGTGCAAGCGCTTGAATCACCAAACTGCCTTACCAAATTGTTGTAGAGTGTTTGCTCCCACGGCTGTCCTAGGTGCAGCATAAATAGCCTTCTGCCATCACCTATGTAGATCCCTAAAGGTAAAAATATACTAAAGGCTACCAAAATTGCATAAAGAACCCGGGGGGACAGTGGCAGGTCCAACCAAGACGCATGGGCAGGGTAACTAAGCCCGAAATCCAATAACGTACAAGACACTAATGGACCCCGATATGTGAAAAGGCTCTAGTGTATGCTCGAAAGAAAGGTGGGGGGGGTATCCCCAATAGTTCGATCTCAAACGACCTCGTGCTTAACTTTGGTTCGAGTAGAGCTTCTCAAACACCTCCACAACAGTGGATTTACCTAAACGATAGTTTGTACTACGATTTGAGATTTGAATGGTTTGGAAGGTTTAAAGTGATGTATTCCAAACCCTAGCCTAAGCTAGTTGATGTTTTGTAACCTAAAAAAGAAAATGTTACTAATATATTTTATTAATGGTTCTTTTTAAAGGTTGTTACTTACTCAAAGGATAGTGCAATGTGTGGTAATGGTTATAACTGAAAAGAAATGCGTATATGTAAAAATGTAAAAACTTCACAATTAACCTACTTTGTTTGTCTTTCAAAACATGAAATTATAAAGCAAACTACGCATAATGAAAGTTTTTTTGTATTTCAAAAAATGATAGTACTAAAGACTACAACAATTTCGAAAAGAAATGACAATTCTTGCTACAAAAGAAAGTTCTTTTTAAATTTGATTTTTTCTTTAACTATGAAAGAAATGAAAATAAAATTTAACCAACAAGAAGACTACCAACGTATTGGGGGGGTTAATAGATATACATATAAAGGTGTGCCAACATGTTTATAAGAAAATAGGTTTAAAAGTAAGAGAATGTATACCTTATTTATGAAGGTCGGTCCAAGCTTTCTCTCCTCTTCATTCTCCTATGCAAATAACCTGCAACACAAGCACAATACCTTTCTCAAACGTATTTGACCACACATAAAATATTGATATTAATAGAGCAAAATAACATCAACATGTAATCAAATAATAATAGATATGAGCAAGTCTATATTGGAAAGGAAAGGATGTCTCAATATTTTATTAATAAATGCAAAATATACAGATGCTTATACATGTCCTACACCGGCACCATCGTAACCACAATCCTGGGCTCCTGATACTCTCTATTAGCTATGAATTTCTTTAGCATAACCTTCTCGATGATTCTAAGGGTCCCTTTCCCAAGCCCTTCCCCTTGTATTTATAGCAAGGCAGGGAAGACAGGTTCAAAAGGTGGTTGAGTTGGTGAGTTGGGGTAGTTTTGGTACCTGCCTCAACTAATCCTAATTCGTGTTTCTAATTAATTTTTATCTTTTTCTTAAGACACCCATGACTTTGGTATGAGACAACTAGCGAGTTACTCGCGAGTGTCTCAGCTTTCATGTAGCGAGTGCAACAATTTTATTGACACTCGTGGGTTGTCAATAGAAGAACCCGCGGTGGATCCACTGGTGGGAAAGTATAAGGGTCGCGGTTATGTCAAAAATATCCAGAGAAGTATGCTTCTGAGGAAAGGATTATAAGATTCAGCTAAAGGTCATCTATGGTCAAGGTAAGCTCTTCAATCCATTTTTTCCTTTTGTGTGACTGACAAAGCAATGTGGTCACGGACGGAGAAGTGCAAATTTGACCGATAACACCCCCTATTTTTAGGATTTCTTCTTGGTAGCCTTTGATTTCCTTCGCTTTCCCATTTGTAAGGTGCTTAATCCCAAAATCTATATATTATAAAGAAATAAACTTCATCCTCTATAAAAGGGGTTCAACATTGTCCACACCATCATGTGATTCATAAAGCTGCTTAAGATTGGAATTATAGTCCTTTAATACAATCATATTATTCTCTATAGCTTTGGAAGTTAGAATTTGTCTTCATAATTTCTTAGGATCCATCTTAGAGAGGTGTAAAATATTCTCTTGCTTATTATTTATATAGGTCATTTTTTTCTTTTAATGAGGGATATGTACCTGTTTATATTGTCAACTTTTAGGGACTCATCAATAGCTTCTTTGATTTCTCTTCTTGCGCTTTTACACTCTTTGTCATACCAAGGCTTGGTCATTCTATTTCTAGTTTTATAAGGCACTTCAATAGAGAACTTGTCAATGGAATAAGAGAGGGTTGGAGAGAAGTTATGATATAGGTCTTCTATATTTCCCTTACTAGACAGAGGAAAGAAATTATTATTTAAATCATTTTGAAAAAGATCATCTTTGCTTTTGTTGAAGATTAAGTATTTTTAATTATGTGAATTTGTTTATATGAGACTACTATGCATAACAAATTTGAGAGTGGATTAATTTTTCTGTATTTGTCTAAGTGTTTAAGTGTTATTTGTTGGCTTGTTGAAGTGACTTATGTGGTAGACCTGGGAGGCGGGAGCAACAGTATTTCCGCATTGGTGCGGTTGGAGCACCATGACTTAGCAAATTGATGGCCATCATGGTAAGTGTTCCTTGTCTAAGTGGAAACAAGTCGTGAAGGACTAGTGTGTTGATTCTCTATGGAGAGGTTCATGGAGAAGACAGATTGCAGTGTGAAATTTCCCACATAAGATCCAAAGAGATGATGTAAACCTCACAATGAAAGAATTTAGGAATAATAGAAGAAGAGACAAGCAATAGAACTTAGATCCAAAGAAACTCTGATTGAGGCAAAATAATTACACATGTTGAGTATGAGGATTCGAATTCACTAGGAGGAATTCGAATTGGCCTTCATGCACAGATCCATAATCAGTGGAGAGTCATAAATGCCTAACTAGGAGTCCACCTTCTCATCAGTGAAGTCATCAATGCACAAGTAATGGTCAATCGGGAGTCAAACTGATTCTAACTGAATGTGGTTGGTGTAATTGGCACATGGAAGGACTAATATAGTGAAGGAGGATCAGTGGAGGGCGCCATAGGAGTTAACTGGAGTCAGAATGGTCAATCTAGTCTCACTGGAGGTCCAACAGAGTGATAAACTCAATAAAGAGTCAGTTAATCCTTAAATCAAGGAAATAACTGAAGATAACTCAATATAACTGAATATAACTGGACTGGTAGGTGAAGAAGGCGCCCTTGTCATGCAGTGGAGCAAAGGAGGGCGCATTAGTCACTGGGAGGGCTAGAAATGATCTGAAAGGAGCTCAGGGGGCTAGTTTTCTAAGGACTAGGTGCTGGGATTGATGACCTAGAATGCATGCAAACCCTAATTTTGCATGCATGACTGAAAATGAAAATGACTGGAAAGCTAGTAGGACTAGGATAGAGTATAGGAATATCCAAACACCCCCCCTTAATCCATCATGGGCCCTGGTAACTAGGACCAAAGGTCACCCATACAATAAATGAAATGATAATAAAATACATAATTGTCCATAAACTGAGGAAATGGGGACAACCTCATGGGAAAAATACCCCCCTCAAAAGAACAGTAAATAACTCAAAGAACCATCATGCAGAAAAGACAGAAGCTTTCATCAGTGAAAAATTTTGCAAAAGACTTGGCAAGCTGATCCCATGTAGGAAGGTCTCCCACTGTGTGGAGGATGAAGCAAGTCTTTCAGGAACTTTTTATGTATCTGGAGTGAATGGAACATGAGTAGTCTTCCCAAAAGATGGAAGAGAGAACCCCATGATCATGCTACATCTCTCATGGAGAAATGGATGGCATAATGCAAGGTTGGCATGATGCTGAAGTCTAGTAGTTCTGTAAGCAAATAAATCATCAACTGTGTTCTCATTAGTAGCAAGGACTGTGTGAGAACATATTTCTCTTGAATCTGGACTGAGAATAGGTGTTGGTTCTGAATCTTCTTGAACCATGATCTCAACATCAAAATCTTGATCTTCTTCTTCACAGGAAGAGGAGTCACTGTGATCTTCATCAGAATCTGAAGGAGTAGTTGGAGAGTGTTAGGAACCCATGTCTTTACTTTGTTAGTATGTTGTTGTTGGACGCATATGCTTTGTAAGTCGTCTCGTAGTATTTGTTGATCAATAGTTTGTGTTATTATTGTTGGCGCATATGCTTTGTAAGTCGCCCGTAGTATTGTTGATCCATAGTTTGTAACGGCCCATGGTTTCGACCCATAGTATTGGCGCCTAGAATTAGTATATAAGTGTGTGTTGAGACATATGAAGACACCGTGAACTTATTTGTATTGAGCTTGCTCAAAGGCGGTTGCCCCCTCGAAGTGGCCTGTGATCAATATAAAAGTGATTCTGAGTTCTGTCATTTCTACTATTTCACGTATTCTTGTTAATTAATTGTTGCAGGTGCATCACATCTGGTATCAGAGCACTTTCTTGGGCTCGCTGGGTGAAATTTCTGCCAAAATTATTTTCTCATCTGTTGCAGGTTCGGATTTGGGAATAATCCCTATCCGCTTAACTGTGGGAATTACTTGGTCATAATCCCTAAAACTCATTGTGAGGAGTACCACAGGAACCCCGAAGTAGCTGGCCCATTGAGAGGACCTGCTAGTGAAAAGGGCAACGACCCCTACCTGATTGACTAGTTCCCACTCGTGAGGTAAACCAAGAGCTGTTGTTTGTGGCAAAGCGGTTATCAGTTTTACTTGAGCCGTGGAGTGAGGGGTACTGCCCCAATACGCAAGCTGTCAGACAGCATTGGTGGCCGAGTGAAAACCCTGAACTGTTAGGAAGCCGCACATACCTGGGGTCCATATCTACTTTCAGCTGAACTATTGTCGATCATTGCTGCGCCGTTTCAGATCCATTTTGCAAGCCGTTCCAGATCTAGCCGTTCGGCATTGTTCCAGATTCCTTCTGAGCCGTAGCCGCTCTAGTCTGTAAAAAAAATAAAAAATAAAAATCTGAGCCGTAGCCGCTCCATATCTCCCTTGTTTTACCTCTGTTTCCCTTGAAATTTTCAGGGAACCCCTGTCATTCCATTCTGCATATTTCATTCCTGAGGACCCTATCCTCAATTCCCCTCCCTACAGCCCGAAATCCCACATTTGTCTATTGTTAGGGTTTGCCATAACTTCCTCAGATTTCACCCAATCACCTTCAAATTTTACCACAGAGTTTCTTTCTGAATTCTGCTTCTTTGTTCCCCTCTGCCAAATTTTTCCATTCTTTCACCCCGCTTCTGAAATCCTCATTTTTGCTTCCCTATCGATCCAACAGTGTCCAAAACCTAGTCAAACCCCAATTACCCTTCTGATTTTTTCCCAAATCCAAATTTTCCCTTACTGAAGTAGTTCCTGTTTTTGTTTTCCTACCCAGTCAAAAAAAAAAAAAAATCCTGGTTATGGTTGTCACCCGTGCAGGAGCAAAAACCATGGAGGAAGCACTTGCAGCCATCCAAGCCAAACTCCAGGATCTGGATGAAAAATTTCTCGGTCTCCATCTTGAACATTCAGCTATGAACAACAAACAGCAGTCCTAGTCTTCAGCAGACAATGGGTTCTCTTCTTCCAGCAATTTCCGTGGTCCAAAGCTTGATTTTTCTCGCTTCAATGGTACCAATCCAACAAGATGGATCTATCGTGCAGAATAGTATTTCAGTCTGCATAATACTTTTGATGTCAACAAAGTTCCGTTGGCATCCTTTCATTTGGAACAGGAAGCTCTTCAATGGTACCGTTGGTACATCAAGGCTCATCCAGAGCCCAACTGGCCAGACTTTTGCCTACTCCTTTTGCAACGATTTGGTCCTAGTGCTTTTGATGACTTCACAGGAGCCCTCACTAAACTTCGCCAAACTGGCACTGTGAGAGAGTATCAAACCGAATTTGAGAATCTAGCCAACCACACCGAAGGATTGTCTGATGAATTTTACTGGAGTTGTTTTATCAGTGGTCTAAAGGATGCCATCCGCTCTGAGGTCAAAATGTTCTGTCCCAACACAATGATGGAAGCACTAGGGTTGGCTAAGTTGGAAGAAGACAAGATTGCAGCCCAACAACGCTCCAAGCCCACTTTTGTTCCCTTCCGAAATATGGGTTCTCAGCGACCACCTATACCGCAGGCTCCTCGACCGACTCCTATCAAGTGTTTGTCTGAAACAGAGATGCAAGCACGCAGAGAAAAGGGGCTTTGCTATAATTGTGATGAGAAATTCACTCGGGGACATAGATGTGTTCAGAAAAAGCTCTATCTCCTGGATGTGGAGTCTCCGCCTGCCTCTGAAATGGGTGATGAAGATCCAGAAACACTGGATGCTCCGGTTGACATTCAGGAACCGCCTATTGACCCTTCGTCTCAGGATGACCAGCCATAGATATCTCTCCATGCTTTACCCCCCAAACAATGCGGGTCATGGTTTACTTCAAGAAGTTTCCTCTTACAATCCTCATTGATTCTAGTAGCACTCATAATTTCATTGACCCTCGGATCGCCAAACAAGCTTATTGTTTTATCCATCCTTGCTCCAACTTTGAATTCATGGTTTCCAATGGGGGCACCTTACCTTGCAAAGGGAAGTGTCAAAATGTGCGTATCTCTATGGGAGATTATACCTTGCGCTCTGACATGTTTGCCTTGCCCTTAGGCGGATGTGATGTGGTTTTGGGCACTCAATGGCTACGCACACTCGGCCCTATCTTATGGGATTTTGCCAAACTTTGGATGCAGTTTTCCCTCAATGGACACAAGCACACATTGACAGGATTACAACCAGGTTCTCTCAACATCATCAGTTCACATCGCATGGAAAAACGCCTCAAGAAGAATTCACATGGTGTCATCGCTCAGATCCATTCCATACAGATGCAACCATTAGCGGTCTCCACTACTCCTTTGGATCTACAACAAATTCTGGATCGATATACAGGTGTCTTTGCTGAACCAGTGGGATTACCACCTTCCAGGCCAGAAGACCATCGTATTCAGCTCCTTCCTGGCAGCGTTCCTCCCAACATCAAGCCCTATCGCTACCCATTTCACCAAAAAATGGAGATTGAAATGCTCGTTTGGGACTTATTGAAGCAAGCTATTATTCGCCCAAGCACTAGTTCCTTTTCTTCTCTAGTTATTCTTGTCCGCAAAAAAGATGGGTCATGGCGCCTCTGCATTGACTTCCGAGCACTTAATCACCTCACCATCAAGGATAAGTTTCCAATTCCTGTTGTTGATGAGCTTCTTGATGAGCTTCATGGGGCTCACTTTTTCTCCAAGTTGGATCTTCGTTCTGGGTATCATCAAATTCGGGTTCATGAGGATGATATTCCTAAAACAGCTTTCCGCACACATGATGGCCATTATGAGTTTTTGGTCATGCCCTTTGGCCTCACTAATGCTCCTTCCACATTCCAGGCCTTAATGAATAAAATATTTCGACCCTACTTGCAGAAATTCATTCTGGTATTCTTTGATGATATCCTCATCTACAGTAAAACATGGGATGAACATCTCCAGCATCTGGATCTTGTCATGCAACTTTTCTCTGACCATCATCTCCATGCCAAGCAGTCTAAATGTGTTTTTGGACAAAAGGAAGTTGAGTATCTCGGGTACATTATCTCAGCACAAGGGGTTCGCGTGGATCCTGCCAAAATCGATGCCATAAAAAATTGGCCACATCCTCAGACACTCAAGAGCCTTCGTGGTTTTTTGGGGTTGACTGGCTACTACCGCAAGTTTGTCAAGGATTATGGGAAGATTGCAGCTCCATTAACTGCTCTATTGAAAAAGGATGCTTTTACATGGACACCTGCTGCTCAGTGTGCATTTGACAAACTAAAACAAGCTATGTGTACTACACCTGTGCTAGCTATGCCCCATTTTTCCAAGCCCTTCACTATTGAGAGTGATGCTTGCAGCAATGGACTTGGTGTTGTTCTCCTTCAAGATGAACACCCCATTGCATTCACCAGCAAAGCCCTTTCCGATAATAATTTAGCTGCCTCTACCTATGAGAAGGAAATGATGGCTATTTTGCATGCAGTACAGAAGTGGCATCCATACCTATTAGGGAATCATTTCTGCATCAAGACTGATCACCAGAGTCTGAAATATTTTTTGGACCAACGTGTCTCCTCCCCAGCACAACAGAAATGGGCTAGCAAACTCATGGGTTATGACTATGAGATCACTTACAAGAAGGGTAAAGACAATATTGTGGCAGATGCTCTTTCTCGCACATTTGATGCCCAAGGTTCTCTTTCAGCTATTTCTATGCCTGTTCCAAATTGGTTGCAATCTGTTCAACAGGGTTATGTCAATGACTCTTCCTTATCTCAGATCATCCAACGCTTGACCAACAACCCTTCTGTTGTACCACATTACTCTTGGGATGGTGCTTCTCTGCGATACAAGGGTCGTCTGGTGCTTCCCCAGAGCACAAATCTTCAACAGGCTGTCTTCTATGAACTCCATGCTTCTCCATCGGCCGGGCACTCTAGGTTCCTCAAAACATATGAACGAGCACGGCATAACTTCTTTTGGAAGGGCATGAAAAGGACAATTCAACAGATGGTGGTCGAATGTGATACCTGCTAGCGCAATAAGGGTGAAACAACACTCCTTCCAGGATTGCTTGAACCCTTGCCCATACCTACACGGACTTGGACAGATATTTCTATGGATTTCATTGAAGGGCTCCCTAAATCTGGCGGGAAGACAGTGATTCGCGTTGTGGTTGATCGCCTCTCCAAATATAGTCATTTTTGTGCTCTCAGCCATCCCTATACAGCCTCCTCTGTCGCTCAAATTTTTATGGACCAAATCTTTCATCTTCATGGCATCCCTTCTTCCATTGTCTCGAATCGTGATGTGACTTTCACCAGTCATTTTTGGACAGAACTATTTCGCCACACTGGCACCAAACTGAAGATGAGTTCAGGGTATCACCCACAAACAGATGGTCAGACTGAAATTGTCAATAAATGCTTGGAAACTTATCTTCGTTGCTTCATCTCGGAACAACAACATTAGTGGGAAAAGTGGCTCCCTCTCGCTGAATGGTGGTACAATACCTCTTACCACACTGCCTCTAAAATGACCCCATATGAAGCAGTCTATGGTCAGGCACCTCCAGCTCTTCTTCCATACACCCCCACCAGTTCACCAGTTCAGGAAGTTGACACGGTCCTTCGCAACCGCGATCAGATTCTTCGCATTTTGCGGGACAATCTTCACATGGCAAGAAATCACATGAAGCAACAAGCTGATCAGCACCGTTCGGAGCGCACTTTTCAAGTCAGTGATATGGTTTTTCTTCGTCTCCAGCCGTACAAACAATCCTCCTTGAAACTCAAAGGGCGTCATAAGCTCGCTCCAAAGTTCTATGGGCCATATCAGATTATTCAGAAGATTGGGTCCGTTGCTTATAAATTGGAACTTCCTCCTTCTTCCCACATTCATCCAGTCTTTCATGTCTCTTGTCTGAAGAAAGTTCTTGGCACCAACATCAACGGCCAAACGATTTTACCCAAACTGGATAATGAAGGATCCATCCTTTTGGAGCCAGAGGCCATCCTCAATCGGTGCACGCGTCAGCTTCGCTCTTGCTCTATCACAGAGGTCTTAATTCAGTGGCACGACATGCAACCAGAGGATGCTACATGGGAACCACTCCTTCAGATTCAACAACAATTTCCACATCTAAAGCTTTGAGGACAAAGCTTTTTTTAAGGGGGAGGGGATGTTAGGAACCCATGTCTTTACTTTGTTAGTATGTTGTTGTTGGACGCATATGCTTTGTAAGTCGTCTCGTAGTATTTGTTGATCAATAGTTTGTGTTATTGTTGTTGGCGCATATGCTTTGTAAGTCGCCCGTAGTATTGTTGATCCATAGTTTGTAACGGCCCATGGTTTCGACCCATAGTATTGGTGCCTAGAATTAGTATATAAGTGTGTGTTGAGACCTATGAAGACACCGTGAACTTATTTGTATTGAGCTTGCTCAAAGGAGGTTGCCCCCTCGAAGTGGCTTGTGATCAATATAAAAGTGATTCTGAGTTCTGTCATTTCTACTATTTCGCGTATTCTTGTTAATTAATTGTTGCAGGTGCATCACAGAGAGAAAGGCATGAAGTGTGAGAACTCATATGCCTTTGAGGCATGATTAACAATCCCATTCGCTATAACCTTTCCAGTGGAGATTTCTTTAATTTCTACTGTGTTTGGACCAAAAATTACTTGTTTTGGAGATCCTGTATGAGTCATTTGATATACTGACAACAAATTAGCTATAAGAGAAGGAACAAATAAGACATTTTTGAACTTACCATGATCCATATGAACTGTACCCAAACCTTTGGCAGAAATCTGAGAGTTGTCTCCCATGTGAATGGTAGGCCCATCTTGGAGATCCAAAGAGGAGAAGGATTCTTCTTGTGCAATCATGTGGTTGGAGGCTCCAGAATCTATGAGGAGGGCTTTTGTCTTTGAAAAACCAGCCATCAATGCATGGCAATCATCAGATCCACTTCCAGAATCAGTCATCTTTGCTTCTTTTGGAACAACAATTTGGTTTTGTTCAAGAAGCTTGGTTAGAAGATCAATCTTCTTGTGCATGCAGGCATGCTCAGGATGGTTTCATCTCTTGCAGTAGGTACAATTAGTTCTCTTTTGTTTGTCATTCTTGGATCTTGAAGGTTTCTTTCCTTTGCCTTTTTGTCCCCCTTTTGCATTCGCTCCACTTGATTCACCAGCTAAAAGAGCTAGATCTCTGGAGGTTTTGATGGCACCCATTTGAAACAGTTTGTTCTCTTCTTGAATGAGAGCTTCAATAAAGTTATTTAAAGTGGGAAACTTCCATCCAGGGATAGACGTTCGAACAGAATGAAAGGTAGATACAAAGACAGAAAATTAAGATCCAAGTTTGCTCAATATAGAGAGTATCAATTGCTCATCACTTTTAGTGATGCCACATTGCTTGCAATGAAAATCGAAATTCTGAAATTTGGAGAAGAATTCTTGGATGCTCTCGAAATTGCTAGGTTGAAGGGCAACCAATTCATTCTCAAGAATGTAGCCTCTTAGTTCGTCTTGTTTGCCAAAAAGACTCTTCAATTTTATCCATAACTGATTTGGAGACTTAAATCCATCAGTATGAAACAATAGATCATCGGATATATGAAGGCATATGCATCCAAAGGCTTCATCCATTTTGTTTAGGTGCTTGACTCTCTTTTCAGCTTGATGTGGTATGGCATCTTTTTCCTCAACTATTCTAGTAAACCCTCTTGACTGCAAGAGTACTATCATCTTCATCTTCCATTCGAAATAATTGAAAGGAGTGAGAAGTATAGGAGAAGAAGGAGCATTCAAATTGCTCATCTTGACTGCTTGAACAAGTGCAAATAGAAAGCTGCTGAATCTGCTGCTAGAACTTCAAAATACCTGCAAACAACTCTCAAGAATGGAGGTAGAATATACTCTCAAGGTTCTGATACCATGTGAAATTTCCCACATAAGATCCAAAGAGATGATGTAAACCTCATAATGAAAGAATTTAGGAATAATAGAAGAAGAGACAAGCAATAGAACTTAGATCCAAAGAAACTCTAATTGAGGCAGAATAATTACACATGTTGAGTATGAGGATTCGAATTCACTAGGAGGAATTTGAATTGGCCTTCATGCACAGATCCATAATCAGTGGAGAGTCATCAATGCCTAACTAGGAGTCCACCTTCTCATCAGTGAAGTCATCAATGCACAAGTAATGGTCAACCAGGAGTCAAACTGAGTCTAACTGAATGTGGTTGGTGTAACTGACACATGGAAGCACTAACATAGTGAAGGAGGCTCATTGGAGGGTGCCATAGGAGTTAACTGGAGTCAGAATGGTCAATCTAGTCTCACTAGAGGTCCAACAGAGTGATAAACTCAGTAAAGAGTCAGTTAATCCTTAAATCAAGGAAATAACTGAAGATAACTCAATATAACCGAATATAACTGGACCGGTAGGTGAAGAAGGTGCCCTTGTCATGCAGTGGAGCAAAGGAGGGCGCATTAGTCACTGGGAGGCTAGAAATGATCTGAAAGAAGCTCCAGGGGCTAGTTTGCTGAGGACTAGGTGCTGGGACTGATGACCTAGAATGCATGCAAACCCTTATTGCATGCAAACCCTAATTTTGCATGCATGACTGAAAATGAAAATGATTGGAAATCTAGTAGGACTAGGATGGAGTATAGGAGTATCCTAACATGCAGTAGTGACAGATTACCGAGTGGAAACTTGGGGTTTTTCGTTGTGCCTGATGGGACGCCACACTAGCTTGCAATCGTAATTAAGGATTGTAGCATACCTTGTGGAGGGAGTTGCGGATGATAGAAGTGACAGCGGTGCCTTTGTATTGGTTTAAGGAAATAAATGCTACCTTTCCTTTGGACCAAGATGGGGTGTGGACAGAAGGAGAACGTAAAGGGAAGAGGATCGATTGCAGTGGAAAGGAGATCGAGTACCAGAATGGAATTATGTTTGGAATCCATAACACTTGGATGGTTTGGATTGGCGCTGAGTATTGTGCCTTAGATAATTTTGAGTCAAGTTTGATGGATTTTCCTTGGTTCAGCAAAGTTGCATGGAGGACTGAAGTGTGGAGGAGATGACTAATTTAGGCATGGATTTCATTCTCATGTGGTTGGGCAAGACGGTTGGATTAGTTACCCATATAGTCCAATCATGGGAACTGGCATGGATAGATGCATGCCTTGACAGAAACAAACTGAAGTCATAGTAGGTTGGATTGATGTGACGGATGGAAAATTACAGTTGTAGGTGGCAGAAGTGGCATTGGCTTCATGGACAGTTGGATGTTCTTGAAGACGTTGGCGAGACGACAACTATTTTGAGTGGGGGAGAATGTAACAACCTTGGGTAGGAATATTGTTGGTGCTCCCTGTACTAATTAGAGAGCGTCCCTTTGGTTGGTGGTGAGGCCAAAAACAAGAAAGTGTTGGTGTGGAACACTTAGATTTATATCATCAACTAGTTGTCTTGAGTGTAGGTGGATAGGCTCTTGCGTGAGTATCAAGGCACGCCCATTCCCATAGGAACACTTAACACGATGTGATGGTTGAGAGGGAACCACGCGGAGGTGAGAACTTTTGGAATATGAGTGTGGGAACATTAGCATGAAAAATTCCCAAGTATGGGCACACAAACCGATGTGCACCCAAGGTGGGTGCCGAATGGCGGAAGTACGCCCAAGTTGGGTGAGAGTTTCGACTTGGTGGGGTTCCCAAATGACTTGCACCACACATTTGGTAGAGATGCATCGCCATAGTTGAGTGAGTGTGTGCCAAGGGACACTCAGTTGCGGATGCTCTACTATATATAGGCATGCAGATGGTTGGTTGGTCATTCAACCAAAGAAGTCTTTGGACGCAAGTTTGGCTCTGAGGAGATTCACACTGGTTTTGGGTCTACGACAGGCATAGGAGCGTACCCCTCCTCTAAGGGATTCTGTAGGAGGGAACACTTATATTTGGAAGCAACACGCATGGAAGGTTTTTGGGGTTTATCCTTGCGACGAATGTGGAAGATCTACAGGTCAGGAAGAGGCATGTGCCAGGCCTTGTTGGAGGCGTCTTTGCCTTAGGCTAGCCTCATGGTGAGGTGCTCTTGGTGGAGTCTAAGTGTTGGATGAACACTTGGAAATGCGTCAAAATTGGCTACGAGTAGGTAGTGGTGCGGCTTGAGAAGACAATGAGACTTGCGAGTAGGCAGTCTCATGGTGGAGCTTGCGAACGAGCTTGGAACGGACAACAAACTCGTGGTTGGATAAGAGATAGTTGCGCCCATATGGTTGGCTAAGCTACGATGGAAAATATATTAGCAAGGTTGCGATGGACTGCAGCATGGATGGTGCAGTCACAACAAATAGTGGCTTGTGCTGAGATGGTTGGAAAGGATGCAATGGACGATAGTATGTCAGGGAGACGTGCAATAGGGTGCAGCAGATATGCAGATCAAAGTGCAAATGCGGACTGTGGTTTCTAATGCGATAGAACCTAGACAATGGCAGAGTGTTTGCCAGTTTATGTTGTATTTTGAGCTGTCGAGTAGGGTATGCTTTCAGATGAGGTGTAAATGTGTGGTAACCCTCCTCTATTGTATGTAAAGTCTCTTGTAACCATTATATATGATAAAAGGGTTTTAGGAACATTCTGAGTTTGGGTTTCCACCCTCATACATGTTGTAATTCCCACCTTAAAACACATCAAAAGACCAGCTGGGTTGGGGGTGGACTGATCCTATTGGCTCACTATGGTTGATCTTGGGTTGGGTAGTCGATGGGTAGTAGAATGGATTCAGTTCATTGATTCATTGAATAGGGACGACTTCTATCTTGAGGAGGAGGAGGATGTGGTGGTTTGGGAGATGTGGCTCACGCTCCCCCTATTCATAAGTGGTAGTATCAAAAGATCAAGAAATGGAGGCTTCCTCTTAAAATCAAATGTTTCAAATGGATGTGCTGTGAGAATTGTATCCTTACCTGGGATAACTTGGTGAAAAGGGGATCGAAGGGCCCTAATGTGTGATTTCTATGTAAATCTGGTGTCAAATCTATTGACCATGTTTGTTTTTGCATTGTTATTATTCTAAGCAGTTATGGTTGGCCTTATCCAATCTCATATATGTCTCTATTTGTTGGGGTTCGTCCTCCTTTAAGCGTAATTTGGAGCAATGGACTCTATCTCAGTGTCATCACAACTTCCTGCCTATCTTCACAGCATGGGAAATATGGAATTCCAGGAACAAAGCGATATTTGAAGATAGGACTCCCAATTTGGTGGCAAGTAATATCAGAGTTATTGGTCTTTACAAATATTATTCACCCAAGGTGGTGGTTAAATTTCCTCGTCAACTATTTTCTTTCACTGTGGATCCTTACCCAATTGGTTTCTTCAATGTAGCGTCTACCAACATTATTACGGGGGATGGAATTCATTTAAAACTCAACGAAGACCATTTTTTCGACATCTGGTTTTGTGGTGGTGTAGGTACTAATTCGAAAGTTGGGCTCCTATCAATATGGGTTCTTCTTTCTTTTGCCCAATCCATTGGTATTATGTGTCTTGGTATCTTTGGCAATTCCAATATTGTGGTGGATTGGGAAAACAATGTTTCTAAGCTCCAAATTATGGCTCTTGAACATTAGTGTGCTATAATTTTCGATCTCCTTGGAATCCTCCATCAGTTTCATATCTTGCACATCTATTGGGAGCATAATTCCATTGCAGAACACCTATACAAGAAAGCGGTCGAGCTCCCTGTTGGCCTCCTATATATGGAAGAATATATTGGGGGGAGCTGGTCCATTCAGGCTCAGAGCATATTTTCTCCTTCTAAACCTCTCTTATGATGTTTCTTTTTGCTCTTGTCCTTTGTCTTTTATCTGAAGGAGGTCTTATTCATCCATTAAGCCATGTAATAGGTCTACTCCTTTTTTGTTGTTATTGTCTTCTTCTAGATATGATAAGGCGATCAAAACAATCTTTTTTTATATTCGATCCATTCCTTGTCTTGGATCTGGTTTGCATAACATCTTTATTAGAATTGTAATGATCTATGTTTTCTTTGATTCTCTTTTGAATATCAATAAACCATTTTTTCTACTTGAAAAAAATTGAGAATGACAATTAAAAATCTATAATCCAAATCAAATTTATAATCATTTAAAATATCACAAATTATTATTTAATTACTAAAAATATAAAAACTTGTATATATTAATATTAATTAAAAATATGCAAATGCAAATATAATTTAACATTAAAAGTTATAATAATATTTATTTTCTCAATCAAACACTCCCACTCGTTTTTCCAATAGATTTTTATCATTAAAAATGATGAGTGTCGTCAATAAAGTCATTTACTTAAAGCATTATGTCACTGTTTAAAATAAATGGATATTGTTATTCTAAAATTATCCAATGGATAAATGGGTTGGGCTTTTGCTTGATCGGAAATGGGCTTGGAACCTAATATCAACAATGATTTTGAAAGACAGAGGGATAAATATTTTGAATGAAGTTTTAAAAGTTTTAAGTTAGCAGATAATAAATTATTTAAAAATAATAATTTATGATGATGGTGGTGGTTAATATTTATTGAGATTAATTTGGTTTATCGAACTTAAAAAGAAAAGAAATGAATTATTTGGATATTCTTGTGATTAAAGAATTTAGAAAAAAGCATTTCTAGGTTGCCATAGTTCCCACAAATTAGAAGGTTACGGAGAATTGTATTGTAATAAAGATTGTGAAACTTCGATTTAATATGGATATACACATGGCACTCTAAAAATAAGTGACCTTCATCTTCAATGTTCCTAGTTTCATAGAGATAGCAAATCCTTTCAATCCGTGAATTTTTTTTATAAAAAACAAATTTTAAATTAAATATTAATAATATTTTTAGTTTAATATATTATTATTAATGTTGTTAAATAATAAATATTTAGTTTAATTTATTAAAATTAAATGTACTAATCTATAGTACTGGTAATGAATTTACTAAAAGAATACCATTTATAAATATGAAAAAGAATTTATTTGATATCCCAAAATTTTCTTGGGAAAAAAACCAATCATAATTTAAAACAAATTACCATTATTAATTTCTTGTAAAAATATAAAAAAGACCTGAGCATGATTCTGTAATCTATGAGTTCCATACTTATGCAACCTAATTCACTTGTGAAGAACTATGATGGTGGGGAATATATTATAAAGATGTATAATGGTTTTTCTTTTTTTTTTGAAAATAAAGATGTATATAAAGGAAGATGAAAATGTATATAAAAGTAAAGGTAGGATGTGTTTTTTTATTATTTAAGGATCTATAATTTTTTAAAGTGTAAAAATTTTGGTGAATCTTATTAATTCTTAAATTCATAAATATAAAAATTTTAGTGAAATTTGTATAAAAATATTCAAATATCTAAAGGTTTTATATAGTTTTCATACAATTTTGACTTTTTTTGAGTAAAAAATATTTCATAAAATTTGGACAAATCATTTTAGAAAAAATGGAAATTGACGAATTTTTTTGGAAAAAAAACATACTCAAACTAAATTTTGTCCTTAAATTTTTTCATTATCTCCACACTATCACTCTACCTTTACCCTACCATATTATATTATATAGAAATAAAAACAAGAGCTGCGAGCAGCTTAGTCCCTGCCATTTGAATCCATGCATCCTAACCTTATATGTCTATGATACATTCAAAGTTGAGAAGTATAAAGAAACTTGAGAGTACCAATTTCAATGTTTTCCGCACTTAGAATCTCAATGTTCAAAAAATTGATATTTGCATCTCGTTTTGTGATACCTTTCAACACAATCAAATATATGGAGTTAAAATGGTTATGGACCAATCCTTGCGATTAAATGACTTGTGTTGAAGGTATGCCTTCTAGACTTTAGTATTAGTTAAATTCTTAGAATTTATTCTTCGTATCTCTTTTAAATTTTAGCTTGAATGACTTCTTGACTTGTTTTAATTTGTCAATTCAAATGGCACGGAATAAATTTAGTCCCTACCCTTGAAAAATGAATGTAGCTTAGTCCCCACCCTTTAGTTTAAGAAAAATAAAAATAGAAAAGAACAAATTATTCAAAATTATTTTAAAATAAATTAAAATCCAAGTAAATTTATATATAACATAAAAGTCATACCCCTATCAATATATATTAAATGTTAATATTTAAAAAGTTTAAGTATCTTAAAATTGTGAAGGTGTTAAGTTTGAACAATATGAATTCCCAATATACAATTTAACTTACAATGTCATTAGGTTAAATATTAAACATAAAAAAGTAGCAACTAAGTTGCAAATCCATGCTTAATTGAAATGAAATCTTTGAAAATTGGAGAAAGATAATTAAAAACTAGGTATAAAAAATGCAAAAACCCATTATATGAAAACATTTCCAATCATACATACTCCCTTCTAATTTAATGGTATATACAATGGATGCATGAACTAGATTATACATGTTATTAGAAATATCTCCTAACAATGGAAACAAGGTGTTTTGGAATTTCTTTGTAGTAAACCAAAGCATAAAACATAATTTTATTACTATTAAAAACTATTATTTCAAAATGCATACAAAGTGAACAAATTTTTATTTAAAAAAAATCCTTGAATAGTTATTATTGGAAGTTAGTTTTTCTTGATATTGCTTATATTCCAAAAGTAACCCATAAGTTCTTTGCACTTATCTTATACCTTTTTTAATAAAATATCTACAAAATTGTTATATAGTGTTCCTCTCTTTTATGATCAAAAGAGTTAATTTCAACAAAACTTTATGGTAAAAATGCGTACTTTTAACGAAACATTCTAAGGATGTCCAAATTCTTTGAAAAAATTATAAAAGAATGTAAGTTAGAATTAAGTCTGTTCAAATTTCTTTGAAAAATATTATAAAAGAATGTAAATTAGAAATTATTAAATATAATTAAAATTAAAATCATAATGCTCAAGAATTAAAAGGATGTAAGTTAGAAATTATTAAATATATTTAAAATTGAAATTATAATGGCCATACTTAATTTAGAATTTGAGGGAACTGCCAAATCGGATTCATAATTTAAGGGAAGGATAAAAATAAAAAAATGTTTTTTATAGTTAACTGACTTACTGCTAAATGTAAATAGAACCAATGTCCTCCCTATTATCCATATTAATTGAGCTCGTAACTATATTCTTATTAATTGAGCTCTTAATTATATTAATATATAATTAGTGCTCGAATAGAATTGAGAAATTGGCACATCATTTTTTAGCAAAGATTGTCTACCGATGGCTCGAAACTTTGAGCAATAATACAAGTTTCACGCAGTTTCCTCCTATTTTATTCCTAATTTATGTTCAGTTTCCACGATTCTATAAGCTTGGGCATTGTTCTCTTTAACCAAGTCTATAAATTATAAAAGAATGTAAATTAGAAATTATTAAATGTAATTAAAATTAAAATCATAATGCTCAGGAATTAAAAGGATGTAAGTTAGAAATTATTAAATATATTTAAAAGTGAAATCATAATAGTCATACCTAATTTAGAATTTGAGGGAACAGCTCAATCCGATTCATAATTTGAGGGAAGGGAAAAATTAAACATTAAACTAGATCAGCATAAACATTAAAACTTGGATTCATGTAGGGTGCATTTCTTAATTTCTGTACATGATTTTCCATCTCCTCTAATTAAATCTTGAACACTTGCATAAGTATTCTACTCACTCATCAAAACATACAGAGATGTATATGATACTACAGGAAATGTATAAGACAGATCCAATAATGAAAAGGAAACAGGAAATGTAATAAGACAAATCCAATAATGAAAAGGAAAATTCGCAGATCCAATACAAGGATTAAGCTATAAAAGATTAATAAACCATTACCAACACATATAGCTGCACCTATTTTAAAGCATAAAATCTACCATAAAACCTGCACAATATAGATCTTACTTTAGACATGGAAGCCACACATACATTTTATTACAATAGTGAAGCTTTGATTCATATGAAACTTGAAGGCATAAGTAGCAGTCACATCTTTCAAAAAAGCCTCTTCCTGAAGGGGAATGATACTTAAGATAAAAATAAAATAGTATTTATGAAAGAAAACTTAAACATATATTCAAATGAAACAACCAATTTCAAGTATTTCCTTCGGAGCTTTTGATTCGAATATATATAAGGTGGTGGATTGAAAATGTTCAAAAAAATATTTTGACTCTAGGAACAAGCAACCAAATACAGAAATTGATACATCGAAACATTAACAAAATCTATAGCATCCAACTCCAGAATATGCAAATTCCAATGTGTTGATGAAAGGCATATATACTGGGTCTTTGAGGGTGGTCAAATATCTCACAAAGAAACTGGGTAAAGCAAAAGCATATAATACCCATTGAGACTAAATAATAAATATGCATAGGATATTTAGAAGATGAAATAATCTATGAATCTGTAAGATGATAAATATATGTTCCATTTAATGCAAGCAATCAGAGCATAGTTGTTCGATATCCAAGTAAAGCCGTGAGATTAAACCGCTTAAATATCTACTCATTTAAAGATACAAACCTATGAAGTAAAGAGTAATTTTACTGAGGGAAGTAAGTAAAATAACAGTACTCATCATCAACAGAAGCAAAGATAAACACTTTACTTTTTCCAGTAGAGATCCTATGTATATTTAAGAAAATATGAAGAGGATTGAGGGTTTCGTGCTCGCTAGGCCCAATCGGATAAACAAATATCTAAACATTGAACATTGAACTAAAACAAAAGAACCCTTTTATAGGAAAAAAACCAAATTCAAAATACGGGTTGTATAGACCCTATAACTCAACCAATTTTAATCTATTCACATCCAAAATACATTAAAGTTTTAATGTTAATGCATTTAAAGTAGAAAGAGCACGAAAGATTCACCATTTGTATTGGAATGTAATAGAGTCTATGGCCAGAACTGTCCCAAGTGTGGTCACAAACAATCATAATTAAACTAGCTAGATATGTTTACAACTTCAACTTTGACGTCGGTGTAAGTTGTCATGTCGTCACACTTCTGCAATTAAAGAGCCTCTAAATGTCATCTGATTTTTGCTAGCAACATTTTTTCCCATTGAAACTGGTCATGTAACTAAGCTTATAGATTTGGAGACGCTCTAATCAAAATATTATGGTTCAAATTTATAGAATCACGCACCATTAAAAGCAAGCAAAATACTGAACTAACAGATATAGCTGAGATCTGAGATGCACATACCATAAGAAACTTTTTCAAATCTCTCCCAGATGCAATATTGTGTATAACAACAAACAATCGGTTGATTTCAAATCTGAGAGCAGAAGCCACATCCTGAAATAGTTGTTCAGAAAAATGATATCTGAGGGATACGCACCGATTGTCTGCAAATACAAATTATCAAGGGTATTTTTAGTCAAACAATCGAAATCATGTCATAACTTTGCTTATGTCTACCAAAGGAGATCATCTTTTAACTGTTATTGTTGAGATAAGTGGAAAATGTCAAACATCCATTAAAACTTCAACAAAGTGGTATAAACACAACAAGCTTCGACTCTCTAAGCGATAAGCACATAAAAAGGGAGGGGCCTTAGCTGTCGTTCCAGGCTATTTTCCTATTGATGATCAGGTCTTCCCAATCCATCAGTAGTAGAGCTAGTTGCATCAAGAACCAAGGGCAGTAGATTAATAGGTAAAACCATAAGCTGATACAAGCCCCCTTTAATAATGGAAAGCCGCCCCTTTTTATATAACTGGGGGAGGAAATATAATAAATAATTTACCAATGGAGGGTTGGAATCGAACCTCTTCACCTTTTTTTTAATCTTGTGTTTGCAAATTCGTACTAAATACTTCAAAATGGGGTTACAGCTGTTGTGAGACCGAGTGATCCCACATAGATGGCAGCTACTATTGTAGTGAGAGATGCCTAGATTGCTACTTTAAAGGTTGACTTTGTAACGGAAGATAGTCTGCAAGGAAATCCACTCGGCTAACGTTGGAGAGGGGGATGGTTGAGCCAGCTTAGGGTAAGGCAACCGGGTGAGCACCGTTGTACGTCCTAGGTAAAGAGACAGGAATAAGATCAAGATACCTAACACCTTTTACTCAAGACTAACAATGCTTTAACTCAACGTAACCATAAAGATATAATATATTAATCCTCTATTAGCTCTTCAATACTAGCCTCTCACACATGCAAAACATGCAAACCATCAACAAAACACATAGGCTATATATCAACCAGCTCTAATACCGTGTTAAAAATGACACAATAAAAAGAGCATAAATACAAGACATACATAATTCATTCACACACATGTGTTAACTTACTTATTAATAAAGGCTGATGTGTTGGACCAGACGAACAAGATCGTGATGCCCAGTATGAGAACATGGCAAATAAGTGTGAGTAGATAATATCCACGCCACTCAAACAGGAGCCAGATAACAATAGCACCAGCAAGAACGCTTGCTGAGGTTTGCTTGTTCCTTCATAGTATTACATCCGCAGCTACACATCAGATCTAGGGTTTTAGAATCATTTCATGATGAAAACGAGCACTGCAAACATCTTAGCAAATGAAATAAAAACTAAATGATCTAAAAATCCACAGGAAGGTTTCAAAATAATCCTCCAAACTAACCTAAAAATCGGGATCAGAAACGCACTTTCATTCACGACAGTAAAAAAAGTGAAAATCAAACAAACAAATATCCTAACTGGAGAAGCTGGCAAAAATATCTCTAGTACTATGTATTTCTTTAAATATTCTTCAATTTTCTATAACACTCTAAAGAATGTTTCAGCATTCTATCAGGGAACAAATATTTCACGATAAATCCATCAAACTGCTGAATTAGATGGGTTTTTAGCATCAAAGAAATAGACAAACATTGATTGGACTGAGTTGGATGGGTTGGTGATCAAGAGTCATTGATATTTGATATAATCTCAATCAGAATATACAGTAAACAAAATACAACAAAGCCCTTCGGGTTATTCATATGATCTGAACCTCAAATGATATTACCCTCAATCAAAACATACAGTAAACAAAATACAACAGAGCCCTTTGGGTTATTCATATGATCTGAACCTCAAATGATATTACCCTCAAAATTTGATTTTGCTCGGAAGAGAGAAAGTGCTCAGCAGTTCATTTACTTACCTCCATCTTTGTTCTATCTGTTGCTACTACTTGTTGATGTTCATTGGGTTTTTCAGCTATCCTTCATTCTCATTGTTTATTCTGTTGTTCTTGGCTCTCCACAACAATGCTAACCATTCCTAAAACGCCAAGAAGAACACTGCCATACAAACTGCACTCTCATATTTACACACAGCTTTTTAAAAACTAAATACTTTCATTTTCTTATGTCCCCCACATGAATTTTTTGCTCAAGCGGATTACTTGGAAGCTTGTTTCACACAAATACCATACAACACATCTCTCAATACAATTCAAAAGCTTCCTGCACAACCCATCCAAGCTCTGTAGAACGGAGCCATGTGGTGGAAATTTGTTCATCCTACAGGTGGAGGACATGCATTCAACTGCATGTAGACATAAATCCATAAATCCATGTATGTAATCATTTGATCTGAAGTTGCAGCCCTCAGAAATTGCAGGTGATTGCTTGCACGACAAGTAAGTTAGAGCGTGAAGTTTCATGGGTAAAGTTTTAAGGTAAGGTTTTATTTTTTATCTATTTATTTATTTATTTTAATGTCATGCAATGAGAAAAAATAGTGAATTCAAGGTAATTGTCCAATTAGAAAATAATAATTTCTTTTTTCTAACCAATTATAAATACAAATTTTATGTTAATTAATCTAAGTTTAGAAGAAAAAAATATTAATTGTAATTAATAGAAACAACCGGAACATATAGTCTCCTACCTACAATAGAGACTAATAAAACTTTATACATTTTCAATGTCTCCACACATTCTCATATTATAAACTATGTAACTCAATAAAGACATCACTCCGGAACCTACATTCCAAAACATAAATACCATAACGTAATATGATTATATAAAACTTTAATATAATACTCATAAAATATTATTCAATAATAAATTATGATAGTGCACACTCTTTTCAATAAAATTGAAACATTGTTAATAATAGTGCACAAGCATTTTAATAAAATTGAAAACATTTTTATAATAACTATATCTCACTATCTCCCATTCATTCAAATTTCAGACCACCTTTTGTTCAACCATCCGTTCAAACCATGTACAGATATCTATGTGGACCTTTTACTATTAAATAATATCTATAAAAAGATTATAGGCGTTAGTGGACTTTTTGTGTGGGATTGAAGAAACAACTATGTGCTTACCATATTTTCTAGGATTGGTGTTTGGTGCCTTGTCTAATATGCTTATTAGAGACCTGACTTTCATGGCATGTTACTTACATGCAATTTCATTTTATTTAGAAGATTCTGAGAATTTCTTCATGGTGTACTTTATAACTATTATGTTATCTTACTATATATAAGAGACAATAAATTATTATCAATTACATAGTTAAATAATATTAATAATGATTTGCGCACTATAGAACTTTTGACTTATGGCCTATGCTAGGCTCCTTTCAACTTTTAGTGTTCTAGAAAAATTGTGTGTTAGACGTTTACCCATATTCATTGCACTGCCTCGTCATGTGATTCATGTACATTCCTGGTTAGACGGAATCCTTCATGCACAAGTGACTCCTTGATCTTCAGTGTACCATTAATCTAATTATAAAACATGATTCCACATGTTGCTAACTTAACATGTAGATCAACATTTTATTAATTATAAAACATGATTCCACATGTTGCTAACTTAGCATGTAGATCAACATTTTATTTGATATACAATTTCAATGATAATTATTTGATCCAACTCAATGACAATTTATAACCTAAAGGATTGGCACACCTAATCAGTTGGGTGAACATAATCTGATTAGGTGAACATAATTGAGTAGGATAATTCGGGATGATCAAATTAGACTAAGTCAGTGGATGTCTTAGTATGATGCAAGGGAATTTGGGCAAAAGACTAATAGTCTCAGATAGGTTGACTAAAGTCGCTTAGGGAATAGTCGACGACCCCAAAGGCGCAAGAGAGGAGTCATGGGAATTCTAACCAATTGAGTGGATGGAAAACGACAGACAATTAACAAAGCAAAAAGGTCGAAGGCAGTGCCGACCAGGGAACTAGAGAACATCGGAAGTTAAACCGACAACGACTAAAAGATGGCCAATGGGAAAATCAAGATACCGAGGAGCAGAGTCATTGGGGTAGTTTTAAAGTGGCAGAGCAGTTATATAGGTTGTTGCAAAAGGCCAGATGGTGGAATGTGCTAAGAGAAGGCACGTGAAGTATTTCATGAAGATGATCTATGCCTAGGAGTGCGTGAAGCTTCTAGAGGAAGATCAAGCGGGACTTTGAACTAGAAAACAACTAAAAATACTAGTTAGTGGACTGATAAGGGGGTTGTTGTTGTTGGTGTGGTTAGTAGGGTTGTTGTTGAAGTTGTGGAACCATTCAACGATAATTCTAACTGAGAACAAAGTTGATCTCTACATGTAATTTCCTATTGTAAAGAGATTATTTCATTTAATTGAAAGCCATAATTCTTGGCACATTTGTGTATTATGTGTGTGGTTGTCCATTGCATTTTGTTGTGTGCATTAATTAGCAGTCGACCAAGGTCGCATCTGCATCAGTTGGTATTAGAGTAGTAAGTGTCATGTGTGAGAAGTCTTATTGTGATTGGATGTGGAGAGAAACTACAGATGCAGTTGGGTAGAGTTGCATAGGACATCGTAACCCAGTTGTAATTGGTGCAACGACTCAGTTGTTTGAGTAGAGTGCGATGGCTCAGAGAGGCATACACGTCCATGGTGGAGGACGAAGAGTGCATGGGGGTGTTGGTGTGACCATCGACCATGAAATGTTTGAAGAATGCATTCAGACCATGAGGAGTCTGAATATCGAGTTAGCCGCAGTAAATGAAGCTCGGAAGAGAGGGACAGGTATTGAATCCCTTTACCATAGTGATGTTCAGGTTGAGGAAGAAGAAAATGCTCTTGATGGGGAAGAGGAAGAAGACCCAGGAGATAAGCTGCTGAAATTACTGCCTTAGATGAACAATAGATCTAAGATGGAAGTATCTACCTACTCAGGGAACTTCAACCTTGAAGAACTGATAGATTGGATCAGGGAAATGGAGAAATAATTTGATATGGAGAAGATAGAAGACCCCAAAAGGGTAAAAGTTGCTTGTTTGAAGTTGAAAGGTCATGCCTCATTGTAGTGGGACAATGTACATGCTATCAGAGTTAAGAAGGGAAAAGATAAGGTGAGGACTTGGGACAAAATGGTCGCCAAGTTGAAGAACAAGTTCCTTCCCATTGACTATAGGATTTCTATGTTCAGAAAATTGTAAAACCTACGACAGAAGGAGTTGACCGTGCAAGAATTCACTAAGGAATTCTATTGATTTTTTGTGAGGTTGGGGGAGAGGTAGTCGCAAGGTACATAAATTCCCTAAAGTATTCCATTAATGATGATGATTTTTTCAATATTCAAGACAGTTGGAGAGGCTTATCAACTAGCCCTAAAAGCAAAGGAAAAATTATCGCTAAAGACTTCGACAAGCAAAGGAAATCCAAATGCTCAAAGATAGAATTTTGCTGCTACGAGAGGACAGACCCAGTGGGTCAAGGAAGGAGGAAATTCGTGAGAAACGATGAGAATAAGGAAGCACCAGAAACTTCTCATTGCAATGCCGGCGATGAGGTGATAACTCCACAAGTCGAGGTATTGACGGTCGAAGGGGAGACTTCAAAAGAAGACGTGCAGGCCAACACAAATTCATCTGCTACAAGTGTCATGAATTGGGACACAAGGCATATGAATTCCCAGAGAACTTGCATATCTCAATTCGGTAGGATACCATGAGTCAAGAAATCGACGACGAGGTTGATCTGACCACAAGGAACACTGTAGCAAACATTTTTTCAAAAGGAGGCAGAAAACTGATGACCCAACGGACGCTATTGCAACCTAGTCGACAGGAAGAGAATGAGCCAACATAAAGGAAGTCGATCTTCCAAACAAAAGTGAATATTCGGAACATATGTTGTATGACCATTTTTTATGGAGGAAGCACACAAAATCTAGTATGGACGGAGGTGATTGACAAGTTGGGGATGAAGTGCCAACTGCACCCGAATGCATATCGAGTGTCGTAGTTGCAGAAAGGTCACCATGTCAGGAGTTCCTGATCAAATTCAAGATTGGTGAGCTATATGGCAACGTGCTATGTGACGTGATCCTAATGGAATATTATCACTTATTATTAGGATGGCTATGGCAATACGATAGGAATATGGTGTATGACAATCACAGAAATATTGTCACGGTCGAGAAGGATGGAAAAATATTTCAACTGATTCCCTTGGAAGATGACAGAAACCACCATAGCAAGGAGAGTGGTTACTAGAAGAAAAGAGTGTTGATGTGTTCAACTAAAGAATTCTTGAAGGAGGAAGAGAAGCAATAATGATACTTCACTATTTTTCCCAAAGGTCTAGATGTCGACAAGCAGACGAAGGATATCTCAACGGAGGTTGGAGAAGTACTGTCATAGTTTGAAGGCATAAAGGTCAATGAGATGTCAATGGGACTGCCATCGACAAGAAGTATATCACATCAGATCGACCTGATACCAGGGTCAATTTTTTCGAACAAGGTGTCGCACCAAATGATGCCAATGGAGAATTAAGAGTTGAACCGACAAGTCCATGATTTGTTGGATAGGGGATTGATTAGAGAAATTTTGAGTCTATGTGAAATACCAGTTGTACTATCTCCTAAGAAAGGAGAGGAATGGAGGATGTGCATCGACTCAAAGGCCATCAACAGGATCGCCATGAAGTATAGGTTTCCATTACCCGGGATGGATGATTTGATCGACTTCTTGAGTGGAGTGACATACTTCACTAAGATTAATATTAGATGCGGTACATGAAGATGTCTGCGATGTCTTTGACTTAAAAATAAGAATGTATGGGATTGGCATCATTGGCTTCCTAAGAAGCGAATATCCTCACTTGAAAAAAAATTCTTGCAAGAGATGGAATCCTAGTCTCATGTAGGATTTTGATTGTTTCGTTGAAAAGGACACTCCTAGCACATTGCTTGAAGGTGAAGATAGTGACGAAGATAAACCCCTAGAAAGATATCATTAGGAAGCCATTCTTGAAGAACCTTTAGTTGAGGATTTTGTTAAGGAAATCGAGGAAGTCCATGGTGAATATCTAGAGATGGAGGTTGAAGAGGAAACATACTTAAAAGAAGAACATGTCTAAGAAGAAATCCTCAAGGGTTTCCATCCATTGGTTGTTGCAAATATGGAAGGACACGAGGAATATTTTGTGGAAGAATAATAAATTTGGAATTTTGAGGAAGCCAAGGAAGATGACATCTCGAGCCATAGGCTTGGAAATTATGGTACTTTCAAACATGACGACCAATAATCCCTAATTTAAGGAAGTGAAGAAATGGTAAGTTATCCTTACTATTGTTTTGAAGATTCCTATCATATCATGGGCCTTTTGGAAAATGACAGGATTCATATGCGTGATAAAGAAGATGATAATTATTAGAGGTTTCTTAGCCCTCCCATCTATTATTCTTCAAGAGTCAGGAGTGGTGTCCTTGATCTTTCGAGCCACAAATTTTCTGAACAAGATGTCCATGATTTTTTCCCACTATACAGAAGAAAAGAGATTCTCAATTTGGATCAACCAAAGGAAGGATTTTATGCGGGCATGGAACAACATAAAAAGGGTTTTCATGAAGATCAAGAATAAAATGAAGAAGCTCTTAAGGAACCATTTTCAATTGAAAAGGGTTCTATTTTGAGCGGTAAAAAGAGTTATGTATCGCATGAAACAACTTTAAAGTTAAGTCGACAAACGACTTATTGCATTCGACAAAGACTTATCAGTCAATGATGTGTCGAACAACAAACAAGGTTCAACAACATTATATCACATCGAAAATTAGTTTTCTCAACGACATATCACACAACCAACAAGTTTGAAACTTGGGCTAGCCGATAACATTTTGCAAGAGAAACCATTGTCAAAGTTGGCCAATTGGATGACATATGGCACTAGAAACAAGTTCTATTTGTGGCGTATCATGATAAAAACAAACTTCAAAGTTCAAGCAACATTCAATGTCACATTAAACCATAACAAGGAAACTTGAAAGAGGTGTGGTAAAGCAAATTTGCAACTAGAAAATATTTAGAAGGGTGTGTTAAGTTGTGGAAACTAAAACTTTGGGAAAAAGAAAGAATTTATTTAAGGCATCCATGCTTAGTACCAACTAGGCACAAGCTCACTTAGTGAAACTTTCATAAGCATGAATTTAAAGTAAAGAAATTCATAGAATTGTTCATGTTGAGGCTTTGGGGCAAAACAAAGGACTTGGCAATGGACAAAGTAACTTACAAGTACAACAGAAAATTGAAAGAAAAAAATGAAGGTTCAAACTTCCAATCTTTCAATCAAAGTAAATCGTCCTCTTAATATCAAATCTTAGGCAATGAAAAATAATGGGAGGGTTCCCCGATTTCTCCTTAACATTGTAACCATAATCCTAACTTAGGGAAGTTGTTTCTAGCTCAATATACCCCAAACATAATAACCCCTTGATACACCATAAACCTCAACCCATATGACCCCTAACTCAATCACCCTCTAAAATATTATGGCGTTGCACACTTGAACTCCCTAATATACTATGACCCCCAATTACTATGGACCTGAACACAATAATACCCACTAATCCCTACGAACCATGATACAATCACCAATGATAAATTGTGACCTCGAAGATATTAACCCCTTCGTACATTATGTCCCCAAACACACCGACTCTATAGTACATTGATCCCCGATACATTATGATCTTGACCACTATGATCCCTAGAACACAAATCCATTAATCCATGTTAATCTTGACACAATCACCCCTAAATACACTATGACATTTAAGATATTAACCGCTTAATACACTATGACCCCAAAAACACTAAACTTCGAATAAATTGACCCCTAATACATTGTGATCTTGAACACATTAATCCCCTTATATCATTTGACCTCTCAGAGACTAACCTCCTCACACATTATGACCCTTAACCCCTATGAACCCCAACACAATTACCCCTTAGCACAATATGATTTTGAACACATTAACCCCTTAATCTACTATAACCCCTAATTAACATGACTTTGAACATTATATACCCCCTAATTCATGTAACCTTTGACAGAATTATCTACTAGCACAATATGACCCCAAACATATAACAAAAAAAACACATGAAGAAACCAAACACACTAAACCCCCTAATACTTTGACCCTCCTAATGCTCTATGTGCCCCAACAATCAAATCCCTCGACACACTATGACGTTAATCCCCTATGACTATTGATCTGATCACCTTGATCAACAAATTTACCTATTACTATTTATTTTTATTTTTAATTTATTATCATGAATAAAATTTAAGATGATGTTATGTAAGATGTTAAGGATGATAGAAAACATATGATGGTATAACATCATGCTTATTGTCATTGCAAGTTCTTATAATTTAAAAAGGGGGTAAAAGGGTCAAATAAGGGTTTTGTTTTCAATTCCATCATTCAACCATGTCTATAACATCATGTTTATTGTCATTGTAAGTTGTTATAGTTATAAAAAATGGGTAAAAAGGTCGAATGAGGGTTTTGTTTTCAATTACAACAGTCAACAATAGCACAACACATGAGGAGAAGAGGAGTAGTTGGGAGAGGAGAGCAAAGAAAGCATTGCATGTGAGAGTTTTGTTTCCAATTACATCATTCAACCATGCCACAACACATAAGGAGAAGAAGAGTGGTTGGGAGAGGAGAGAAAATGGAGGAGAGCAAAGAAAGCATTGCTCATTTGTAAGTGTTTTTGCCAAACTCCTAATTTTATTTTATTTTCTCACCAAATGTACAACGTTAACATTAGTTCTAATTTATCTCTTCAGTTTTTATGTTTCCACTCATCATTCCTTTCGTTCAGTGGGTTGTGTAAAAATCATATTTAGGGATGAGTTGTATGTCTTAAATCGATTACTTCTGCAATTTATGGAAAAGGGGCATGAAAAATATTGCTCACAAATTGCATAACTTCTAGATCCCCTATGGGTAAAAATCCCTAGAAAGTCTCAAATCTCCACACTCTTTTAATGATCCCTAACCACGTAGAAATTAAATGAATGTGTATGCTTAAAAGTATTTGAAAGGTGGCTCACTCAAAGCATGTTTTTTGTGGAATGAACCCTCATGTGATGGTTGCATGTTTTTTTGTTGGATAGTAAAACATTCACATAAACTACTGCATGTTGCTTAGCTAAACACTTGTTTTGGTGAGGCATAGAAAATGGCACATGCCCTTTTGGCACTTGATCCTTGCAATGGAAGGCTTTATTGGTTTTGAAGGTAAATTTGTATTTGACAAACAAAGACATTGAGTCTAAAACGTGTCTAAAGCTTGATCTCATCATTAAGATCAAGTCTTCAAGAAATATAAGCCCGATGATGGCTATAGAACATTGAGTACAACCCTATCTTGGGAATTACTATGGAGAATTGAGACAAACAAAAAATACTAACCATACAAGCTCAAAACTATGTGGGAGCCTTTTGTGGAGCGAAATAATTTCTCCTTTATCCAGTCATTGGTCCTTGGGGAATCGACTTTAGGCCAATGTTTCTAGAACTTGGGGGTGGCCATTGAGAACCTTGTCATGTGGAGGAAAAAACTCTATGAAGCGCAATTCTAGTTTCATGATTTTGGGTTTATATGTTTTAAAATCAATGTTTCCCTCCCCCCATATCGTAGAGTGTTATCTTCTTAGGAGGTAAATTATTTTTCCTTGTTGAGTTCAATGTAACATGAAAAAATATTAGAATAAAAATAATCTTCTTCATTTGAAAATGAAGGAATGAATCTTTGTTCAAGAAAATACAAAATGTTTTACTTGGTGTGGTGGCTCCCTATTATGGTCAAAAACCTATTTTCAAACCATAGTGTAGGGTCAAAGGATTGAGATGCATATGGCACATATATGTTAGTTACTGAAGTTGTGTGGTGGTGCACCTTGAACCATGTGCATGAAACATTCTACTAACTCTCATGCACATTCAATGCACTCTAATGAGTTTGGTCTCATCATCAGCTAGTTGTATTGTTCATGAGTGCCAATGCTTTATTCCTTCACCCACCCCTCAATTCTAAGCCAGCCATTGATAAAGGATTGTTGCTCCGCAAACACAAATGACCCATTACCTTGTGTATGCATTAGTCTTTATGTATGATGGTTATTCCATAAACTATATGGGCTAATAGGCCTTATACATCCTCATTTTTTATATGTACTTAGGTTCAATTCTTTGTGGTATTTTATTGTATTCTTTTAAACCTCACTAAGTTTCTAGGTTCCTAGTCTTATTGGCTTGCAGTTTGATGGCCCATACTTTTTTTGTGTTGTCCCCCAAACAAAAATGACTCACTGCCCTATGTATGCATGATTATTTATGTATAATGGTTCTAACAAACTATGTGAGCTAATGGTCCTTATACATGATAATTTTTTATGCGTACTTGGGTTCAAGCCTTTGTGGTATTTTGTTATATTCTTTCGAATCTCACTAAGTTTCCAGATTCCAAAGCTTATTAGCTGCTTGTAGTTGTTGTGTTTATGACCCATATTTTTTTGTATAAAATGAATGAACATATTTTTCTCAACCTAATACTTAAAAAGATACATCATATGCCAAAAAAAAGAAAAAAAATAATGAATAATGAGAACAATGTTTACATTAAATGCAATATTCTCTTAATCCGAAGCATTGGAATCCAATGCTATACATCTTCGGATATATTGCAATAATGCAACATCTGCTTATTACTTGGTAGGAACCCACTATCACTATAGTTAATGGTTACTAGCCAAGAACCATGAAGACTCTCCACTCCACATGAGTATGCTTGGTTTATTGCTAATCCCTTTATGTATGATTGGTTTTGTAGCCTCACTTTTCTCGTTGTTTATTGTTAATCCCTTTGTTGCTAACTAACATGTCCTACTTTGTTTAAGCTTGATGTAATTCAAATTCTAAGCCTTTCTGACAATTTTGGCTTTTAAACCAAGGGAATTTTGTGATTAAATTCTAACTCTAAGCCTTTCCCACAATTTTGGCTTTTAGAGTAAGGAAAATTTGTAATGAAATTCCACTCTATTACTTGAGGTTGGTTTAATATCCGGTATAAAATATCTTAAATATTTTCTATATATATTTTTATTTTTTATTCTAATTTAAAAATAATAATACCCTAACAACGTTCATTCTAGTGTAAAGAGACTTTTCTTAAAAAATCAAAATCATTGTGGTGTAAAGAAACTTTTCTTACGAAATCCAAAAATAGAGCTACTTCAGGGAGAATTATAGAGGATCCTAAGTCCAAGTTAACAATGGATTCAACCTGGTTGGTAGATTACGTTTCCACTGGGGGTCACTAGACTAGCACAAGGGGAAACTGCGTGACTTGTGAGGGAAGGTTGATGGCAGAGGTGACCCGGACCAATAGAATTTGAAGGGTTGTAAGAGAGGAATCCAACACCGAATATTTCATCTTCAAAATAGAGATAGAATTGGAGGCTCTGTTACCCAATCCATGTCAAGTCCCCTCCCACCAGTCCGACCAGCGGAGGGAGACATGAAGGATAGAGGGGGTGCTACACTTCTCCCCTCGGGTAGAATTATAAAATTTATTTACATCTAAATGTGTGTGCAGATGCATAATAAATTACATAGCGGATTTAACTCTACAGTGCACACACAACATGCATATACTAGCATGCTCATCACAGGCATAACAGTATAATCATGCACATAAATAACTCGTCTTATGCTAATCATTGGCATTCAATTTTAATAATTCAAATTGGACCATTTAATTCAATTGGACATAAACAAATAGTCATTCATAACACATAAACTTGACATAATGAGAAACAACAGTGAACACATATATTTAATTGGAGTTGTCTAAGCATTTGGATATGGAAGAGCAACATTCCACCCAGACATAAGTCTTTTTCTATCCTATATTATTTTAGCTGAAAGACCACCCTCGAGCTGGGCTATGTATCCACCAAGGAGGAACTACTCGGTCTCACTCACAACCATAGTAAAAAATGTTGGTTGTGGAGCCTAATCTCCCAGATTCAGAGATATTATTATCCAGCCGTGTTTGTACCCCAGCTTTATATGATATGCAAAAGGACTGTACACTCACCCCAACGGGGGTGTGTGGGGAGGGAGAAGCCTCCCCCCACTGTGGTATGGGGGCAGTTCCCCCGAAGGAAATTTTTGGGGTTGTTTTACGGGCCCATGGTTTTGGGTAACCCGTGGTATTTTCCCATGGTATTCCCTTTTATAAGAAATACATTGTAATACGGATAGGGTTGATGTATTAGGTATTATGCATTGTAAAGTTCTCTGAGATCAAAATGAGAGACTGTGAGACAGTGAAGAGGAAGTGCAGCGGATGGGTTGCAAGTTGTATCCCTTCATTTGTTGGATGGTATAATAATAAGGGCTAGAAATTTCAGTGTGGATGTAGGCCATGTTGGGTGAACCACGATATATTGGTGTCTCTCTTGTAATATGTTTGTGTGATTGTATTTGTATCTTGTTTATTGTTTATTGCTCTGAGATCCTGTTTTTCTAATAATTCGTATCAGAGCTAAAGTTCTATTTGGCAGATAAACCTGCAGGAAACTAGGGTTTCTGGTTCGAGTGGGAGCAATGGTGGAAGAAGGAAAGTTTAAGGTCGATAAATTTGATGGCCAAAACTACCAGTTATGGAAGATGCAAATGGAGGACTATCTGTACCAGAAGGGTCTATTCCTAACGTTGGGAGGAAGATAAAAGCAGTCAGCAACTATGAAGGACAAAGAATGGGATGTTCTTGACAGAAAGGAACTGGGAACAATACGGCTATCCCTGGCTTCGTCGGTGGCTTTCAATATCTCAAAAGAAAATACAATCAAGGGTTTCATGAGCGCATTGGGTAAGTTGTATGAAAAACCCTCGGACTCCAACAAGGTATTCTAATGAAGCGTTTATTTAATATGAAGATGTCTGAAAATGGATCTCTTGTTGATCATTTAAATGAATTTAATATGGTTACAAATCAACTAAGTTCTGTAAGTGTGAACTTTGATGATGAGATTAGGGCTCTTCTAATCTTGTGTTCATTGCCAGAAAGCTGGAATGGATTGGTCATGGCTATAAGTAACTCTATCTCTAGTTCAAACACCTTGATATTTGATGATGTTGTTAGTGTTATTCTTAGCGAGGAAATGCGAATAAAAAGCACATGTGAGACATCAGGTAATGCTTTGAACATGGAGAGCAAGGGAAGACAAAAGGAGATAGGAAAGAGCCAAGGTAATCGCAACAAGTCTAAAATGGGCAGATCCAAGTCCAGACTGGGAAAAATAGAGTGGTGGAACTGTGGAAATAAATGACATTTGAAGAAAGACTGCAGATCTCTAAAGAAGAAAGGAGATGGACAGTAGGAAACTACCTAGGAAGCGAATGTAGTAGGTGATGTGTTACAAGATGATTTGATTCGTGCATTAGATAATACTAGTGATTACTGGGTAGTAGATTCAAGGACTTCATATCATGCTACACCCCATAGGAAATATTTTCATGATTATGTTCCAGGCGATTTTGGACATGTTTTATTGGGTGATGATGAGCCATGTAAAATTGTTGGAATGGGTAAGGTATGGATAAAATTTAAGAATGGAGCTGATTGGATGTTGAAAGATGTAAGGCATATTCCTACTATGAAAAGAAATCTAATCTCAACAGGGCAGTTGGGAGATGGAGGATGTCTATCTACGTTTGAAGAAACGTGGTGGAAGATCACTAAATGATCAATGGTGATAGAAAAAGGAGACATGATAGGTACGTTGTATTTATGTTCTCATAATACTGACCATTCTATCTCTTTAGCCTCCACGGGAATAGATACGGCATTGTGGCATCATAGGCTTAGCCACATGAGTGAGAAGGGGATGCAGATTCTCCACTCAAGGAAGTTGCTTCCAGATTTGAAGCAGGTAAGTTTGAAATTCTATGAGAACTGTGTTTATGAAAAACATAAGAGAGTCAAATTTCTCAGGGTTGGGAAACAGAAGAAGAATGAAAAGTTAGATCTTGTGCATACAGATAGATGTATGGGGACCGGCTCAAGTACAATCTCTTGGTGGCTCTCATTATTATGTTACATTTATTGATGATATAACTAGGAAAACTTGGGTTTATTGCATTAGATAAAAATATGAGAAAATTTGGCAGTAGAAGATTTGCAAAATCTATACCTTTCTTCTGTGCAAACCCCTTTACAACAAGTCTAGCCTTGTACCGCTTCTTGCCTCCTTCTTATTCCTTCAACCTGTAAATCCATTTGTTCTGCAATGCTAATTTACCAACAGGCAATTGAACCAAATCCCAAGTCTGGTTTCCTACCAATGAGTCCATCTCCTCATTCATGCCTTGCTCCCACTTCTTTCTAGTTTCCACCTGCATTGCTTCTTCATAACATTCTGGTTCACCAGAATCAGTCATCAATAAATAATACATTGAAGGAGAGTATCATTCAGGGAGTCTACTTAACCTGGTAGATATTCTTACACTTGCAAGAGTTTCAAGTACCTGCTGTTGTTCTTGATTTTCTGGCATTTTTGGAACTTCATCTTCTTTAATTTCATCAAGTACTGTGTACTCTGTGTTTTTCTTTTCTTGTTTCTTTCCCTGCAATTGATCTTTATACATGACATTTCATTGAATATCACATCTCTACTCCTAATGATTTTGTGATTTTCATAATCCCATAAGCGATAACCAAAATTATCAACCTCATATCCAATAAAGGTACATTTCTTGGATTTAGCTTCAAGCTTTGTTCTATGTTTTTATCAATATGGACAAATGCTTCACAACCAAAAGTTCTCAGAAATGAGTAGTTTATCTTTTTACCTGTCCATGCCTCCTCTGAAATACCACCATCCAAAGCACTTGAAGGCCCTCTGTTTATTAAGTAAACAACAATATTTACAACATCTGCCCAAAACTGTAAGGGCAATCCTGTATGCAATCTCATACACCTTGCACGCTCCATGATTGTTCTATTCATTCTTTTCGACACACCATTTTCTTGTGGTATTCCTGGGACTGTCTTCTCTCTACGAATCACATGGTATGAACAGTAACTATCAAACTCCTTTCTGTAGTGCTCACCTCCATTTGCATCTTGAACAATTAAATGTAAAAACAGCTTTTCTCCATGGGGATTTGGAGGAAGAGGTATATATGCAGTAGCCACAAGCGTATGAGGTCAAAAAGAAGGATGATTTGGTATGCAAATTAAAGAAGAGCTTGTATGGATTGAAGCAAACTCCAAGGCCCCGGGACCCCCATGAGGAAATTAACTTATGGGCCCGGTAAAATGGGCCCATAATCTGTCATACGAATTTCTGAGCTTTCCCATGCTCCATTAATTTCATGAGCTGATTTCTCGGCTCCTCCTTCCTAACATAATTAAATGTTAGCATACTAGTCAAGATGGGTTCTCAAAATGACACTTGGAAACAAAATATTGAATCCCGCAACTCCTCACCTCTCCCTAGTGGATGCATTCATCCCCCTCATTTTTAATTGCTTCCATAGCCAGTTCTTGGAATTTTATTGACATTCTAAATATTTACATGATTGTACAATTCTCATGGTTTACTAACACATGGTTTACAAAATATAAAATACTTGCCTTTACAAGTCGTGCGTTCTCTAGTGGAGCCTTGGCCTTGAGCTCCATGCTAGGAACCATAGACCGCATATTTACATATTAAGCCAATAATTCCAAGTGTCAAAATGGGGGTATTACATTCCTCTCCCCCTTAGAACAACACCGTCATCGGTGTTCTAAATGAACAAAAATGGGTATGTTTCTTTCATGGCATCCTCCAGTTCTCATGTAGCCTCATCAGTACCAAGGTGTTTCCATTGCACCTTTACTTGCCCGATGGCTCGGTTCCAAAGGAATGTTACCTTCTTATCGAGGATGTGCATGGGTTCCACTTGGAACTCTCCCTTGGGTTCCACCTGTATCGCATTCCAATCAATTATGTGATTAGGATCATGTACATACTTCTTAAGTAAAAAAACATGAAAAAACATTATGAGCTCTCATGTTAGCAGGAAATTCAATCCTATATGCAAGTATCCCTATCCTATCAAGGACTTCGAAGGGCCCATAGTATCTTAGTGCCAGCTTGGCACAAATTCCCAACTTTAAGGAATTTTTCCTCGGCTTTACTCTTAAATAAACATGATCCCCAATTTTAAATTCCATGTGCACTCTTTTTAAATCTGCATAACTCTTCTACCTGTCTTGGGCTGCCTTTAAATTCTGCCTAATCTTAACAATTTCTTGCTCCATTTCCTTGAGCATTTCTCGTCCAAGCACTACCATGTTCACTGGTCTATCCCAATTCATCGTAGTTTTGCAACATTTTCCATACAGTTCCTCATATAGGGTCATTCCTAATGATGCTTGATGTCCATTATCGTATGCAAATTCTACCAACTGTAGGTAATCATCCCACTTGAACGATTTATCCATCACATACATCCTCAACATATCCTCAAGAACTTGATTCACCCTTTCGATTTGTCCATCTATTTAAGGATGATACGATGTACTAAAATTCAGTTGAGTTCCCAATTCCTAAAATAATCCCTTCCAAAAATTAGATGTGAACTTTGCATCTCGAGTCAGAAAATATTGTTTTGGGTAATCCATGCAATTTGAATATTTCCTTCATGAAAATGTTCATTATTTCACTTGTTTTATAAGTGGAATTGACTGGAATAAAATGAGCTTCCTTAGAAATTTTGTCCACCACAACCATAATTGAATCATGCTTCACTGGGAAACCCTATTATAAAGTCCATAGAAATTGCTTCCCACTTCCATTCCATAATGGGTTAAGGCTATAACAGTCCTGCTAGATGTTGATGATTTTCTTTGACTTGTTGGCATTTATGACACCAAGCAATGTATTATGCTATATCCTTCTTCATTCTATGCCAAAAGTATTGCTTCCTCGTTGTTGTTATTGTCTTTTGAAATACTGGATGTCCAAAGTATGGCATTTGATGAATTTCATCCATTACCACCTTATTCAAATTTGCACAATTTGAAATATACATTTTGCCTTTATAAAGAAGAATATCATCTTCTTTGAGCTGGTACCCTTCACATTTTTCATCTAATTTTCCTCACTACAATTTCTCTTTTACCTAAGGTAAGTTCCATCATTATTTTGGGCTTCAAGAACTCTTGTTCTCAAATCTGATTTGCAAATGTTTAATGCTGCTACATAGAATTTTCTGCTAAGAACGTCTGCAACCTTATTCCCTTTCCCTTTTATATGTTTGATTTCAAAATCAAACTCACATAGGAATTCCATCCATCTAGCTTTCCTGGCATTTAAGTTTGGTTGATCAAACAAATATTTTAAGCTCATGTGATCGGTTCTAAGCTCAAATCTTCTTCCCAACAAATAATGTCTCCACATTTTGAGAGCATGTACTATGGCTGTTAATTCTAAATCATGAGTTGCATAATTATTTTCATGCTCTTTTAATTTTCTTGACTCGTAACAAATCACAAAGCCTTCTTGCACAAGCACTCCACTTAATCCATGCAAGCATCTTTGCACACTACAAAATATTTCTTTGGATCTGCAATCTTCAAAACAGGAGCACGAGTGAGTAACTTCTTCAATTGTTGAAAGTTTTCTTCACATTTTTCAGACCACACAAACTTTACATTCTTATGTTGCAGCGATGTGATTGGATGAGCGATCTTGGAGAATCTCTCAATGAACCATCTATAGTATCCTGCAAGACCCATAAAATATCTAACCTATGTAACATTCTTTGGAGTAGACCAACTCATTATGGCTTCAATCTTTTCCGGATCCACTGCAATACCTTCCTCTGAAATAATATGACCCAAATATTGTACATTTATTTGATAGAATTCATGCTTGCTAAGTTTGGCATATAATTTGTGTTATTTAATAACTTGAAACACTATTCTTAAATGTTCATCATGCTCTTCCTCATTCCTTGAATAAACAAGAATGTCATCCAAGAACACTAACACGAACTTGTCCAAATATTTGCTAAAGACAATTTTCATGAGGCACATGAATGTGGCGGGTGCATTGGTAAGTCCAAACGGTACCACTATGAACTCATAATGACCATATCTTGTCCGGAAAGTTGTCTTGTGAATTTCTTCTTCTTTTATTCTCACTTGATGATAATCAGATCTCAAGTCAATTTTTGAAAACACTTTGGCTTCCTTCATTTGATCGAACAAATCATCAATTCTAGGAAATGGGTACTTATTCTTCACTGTCACTTTATTTAACTGCCTATAATCAATGCACAACCTTAAAGTCTCATCTTTTTTCTTGACAAATAACATCGGTGCTCCCGAAGGAGACACGCTTGGCCTTATATACTTCTTGTTCATTAATTCTTGTAATTGCATATTTAATTCTACCAATTCTAGCGTGCTCATTCTATAAGGAGCTTTGGAAACTAGCGCTGCCCCAGGAACAAGATCGATTGTAAAATCAATGTCCATTTTTTGTGGTAGTCTGAGCACTTCATCTGGAAACACATCTCTAAACTCTTGCAACAATTGATAATCTTCTATCCTTGGGCCTTTTCTTTCTAAGGAATTTGATATATGGGCTGCATATAATTGACAACCCTTCTTGTAAAACTTTCTTAACTGTAAGGTTGAAATCTACCTTACCGAAACTCGCTTGAGAATTCTCTTTACCAATCTCGGCCTTCCTTCTTCATTAATGCATTGAAAAACCTTTTCGTAACAATCTACCTTCACTCTATGCTTTTCCAACCAATCTATACCAATAAGAGCATCATAAGATCATAATGGTATGACAATTAAATTTGTCTTAGTGAGGAATCCATTCAACTCTAAGGGGCATTCCATCACTACTTCACTCACTTTTATTTTTGTTCCTATGGCTAATTGAACTAACCACGACTTATTATGCTTCATTTTTCCAAGAAAACAACTTTCAAACACTTTTGGAAAAACATAACTATGAGTAGATCCTGGATCAATCAAAAAAGAAATAGATTGTTTAGCAATCTTACCTTCAACTTCTACTACTGTTGATTGATGGTATGCCTGATGATTATCCAACGCTGCATAAATTTGGGGAGTTGCTCTTACCATATCTTCCATTATGACTGTTGTTTTTAAGTTATGCAAGCTTTGCGAGTTCTCTCTCTGATATGGACGGTCCTTAAGCATGTGGTTCACTCCACATCCCCAACATTGAGGCGATCTTTTTGTCCATTTTTCTGCTACTACTACTGGCATAATTCCACTTCGCGCTTGTTGAACTTGTTGGAAATTCCTTGATTGATTTTTAAATGGAGGTTTAAATCCACTTTTCATTTGGTCAAATATTCATTTTGGTTTTCCCTTCCATGTTGGATGAGCATCTTATTTTCTTTTGCTCTGCTCATAGCAATGCATTGCCATCATAATGGCTTCATCAAGATTTGGTGGATTAACAAACTCAATCATATCTCTAAAATTTTGGGGCAAACTTCCAAGGAAGCATTGGAATTTTACTCTTTCATCTTTGATATAATCCACATACCTCAACAATTCCAAAAACTTATGGACGTGTTCTTCCATAGATTTATGTCCCAACTGTAGTTCATTGAACTCCTTCTTCTTGTTATCATAGTACCTAGCAGAAAAGTATTTATCCTTGAAATATTTCTTAAATCGCGCCCAGCTAATCATTCTTTCATTGATTCCTACTTGCATGAGGTGCTCCCACCAAATTGAAGCTCAATCATTTAAATTGTAAAAATCAATTCTAACCTTCTCATTTCCTGTATAATCATGGATTCTAAAATACTTCTTCATCCCAAGAATCCATGCTTCCGCCTCTTGATTGGTCTTACTTTCTCCATCAAATGTGGGAGGCATTGCCTTCTTAAATTCACCCTATCAAATCTTTTTAAAATCCCTTCTTCTTTCAAACTTGTTTGAAGTATTCCTTGGAATGCTTTGGAAACTTTGAGAATCACATGACCTGCTAGAAGAACATCTTCGTGAAGATGTCTCATGTTTCCTTCTCAATGAACGGCTTCTTGAACTTGGAGTCCTCTTTCTATTACGACTTCTAAAGCGACTCTCTGCACTTCTTCTTTCTTGACCAACATTGCTTGGATTATATCCAAGATGAGATCTATGTTGAATATCAATGAGGCTTTGAAGGATAGCAACATTAATTTGGTTCTTCTTTTCTTGAACTTTGATCAATCTTTCAATGAAACTTCTCATTGTTTCAACCAAATTTTGAGGAGTGATCTACTCCCTTCTCCTAGTTGACTATGTCCCGGCATTGTCCTCTCACATATTTTCACCGAAGACATCATCATTATGTTCATAGGGGTCTTGTGCATCATTCATGGTCACCATTTTCCTTTAGAGGCTCTTTCTCTTTACCTGCTGCCCTCTTTACAATTGTTCAAGGCTTATCAACTACAAACAATGTGCATCATAGAGATATTTAATAGACATTTTAGCAATATATGAAATGAAACATAACTATGCTAATTTCAATAGGATTAGTCTCTTGGAATAATTCACATGGCTCTTAAGTCCTCTTATCTTTTGTTCCATTTATGCATTTCTAGAAATTTCCTTTGACGGTTTTTTTTGTCAAAACAATGTCACAGACACCTTTCTATTCAGATCTCTGAGATATCAAAGTTCCTCATTCAAATTCCAGCTATGCCACTTTATTCCCTCATGGATAAGCTTTCCAGCGCCTAACTTCCTACTCCATTCTAATTTCAGACATGGAATTTGCACTCTTCTAACAGTGTCAATTTCTCCCAATTCTGCATTTTTTCCATAGATGAAGTTATCCTCGACAGCCAACTTCAGCCACTTGTAGAAGTAAATATAGAGAAAATTAAAAAAAATGTTATACTAGGAAAAGTTAGTCCATATAACAAGGGTCACTCAGCAACTTTCAGATCTCCAATCCGATGCACCAATCAACCTCTATAAAATTCTAGGTTTGACTACTTTTAACTTTTGCAATTTTTCAAAATCTTGAAATTTTTGGCAAAAATGGCTCTCCCAAACTGAACATTTCTGGAAAAACTTCGTCTAAATTCCATCTATGCCACTTTATTCCCTCATGGATAAGCTTTCCAGTGCCTAACTTCCTACTCCATTTTGATTTCAGACATGGAATTTGTACTCTTCTAATAGTGTCAATTTCTCCCAATTATGCATTTTTTTCCATAGAACCACTTATACTATGAAACGAGAACTTTATACTATGAACGAGAACTCTAGACATAAAAACAATGATTTTTGCAAAAAAAACACTAAAAACACCCCCCAAATAGAAAAGTGTTGATACCAGTATACACGAATTTTTCTTTTGGCAAAAAATGGAGCCATGACCCAAACATCCCACACTCTTGTTTACAAAAATTTTAAAATCAACCCCTAAATTGGAAAAAAAAAATTCTTCAAGAGATAAATTACAACTTTTTTTAAAGTTGCATATTAAACAAACAAACAAAAAATTCATAAATAATTTCACCACTCTAACAAAAAAAAACAAAGAAATTATGATGCGATTCATAATTAAATAATATATTAGACCATACAAGAACAAATAATTCATATAAATATTCAAAAACTTATTTAGAGTTTAAAACTTATTTAGAGGTTAAAACTCATTTTATATTTTTATAAATTTTAAATATAAGATTTGAAATGACAAGAAAATTATCAATTAAAAATACTTAAAATACTAAATTTTATAGTTAATCAAAATTATTGTTTCCGACATTACAAGTTTAAAAATGAAACATATATTAATTCCAACATTTTTTTTGTCCCCAACTTATGTTTTACATATTATATATGTATGTAAATTTCAAGTTAGGATTTGCTTTTTGTGCCCAACTTATGTTTTACACTCATTCCCTCACTTGGGCACCCAAGGGCTGCCCTCACGGGATGTGCGATGCTAGATCATTACAATATTAAAATGCTTTTTAAATTTGTAATCGTGTCAAACTTCTTAGAAATGAAGCATATATTAATTCCAACATTTTGTTTACAGTATTACAATGCTTTTTAAATTTGTAATCCTGCCAAACTCCTTAGAAATGAAGTGGAAATGCCCCCTCCTCCCGTTGCACCTCCCTCCTCCCCCTCCTCCGTGCTCCTCTGGCCAGACTCATTCGCTCATCTAGGCGCCCAAGGGCCACCCTCACGGGGTTGTGCGATGCCCGACATGGATCTCTGTTACCGGGGCTACTTATTGTTGAACTCTGGGATATAGGTGTATCTTTAAATACATAGATACACCGGTAATCGATGGGATCAGATTTCTGTCATCGAGGCTGCTTATTGTTGAACTCTGTTACTGGAATTTGAACTTCGAGTCTCCCATTGAATTATGTTACTTGTGCATTTAGTTTTACCAACTCGACTCTTGCATTTGGATTTTGTTTTGCTAAAATGCCAATTTGTTTCCGTTTCCTGGAGGTGCCTCGGGCGCTTAGCCTTGTTTCCTTGGCGCTTAGCCGCAAAGATTTAAACTATTTAGCTTTATCAGCTTTTTCTAGCGAAATGGAATCCGACAGATAATTTGTAAATTTTCATCAAAGAGTGTTTTTATTCTCAAAATATGGGTGATCTCTCGAGAATGCGGATTTCTTAAAAAGAAAAACACATGCTGGATAAAAATGGTCATCTGTTTAGATTTCTTCAAACCCGACTTCTCTCATTTGGATATTTCATGTATTTGTTGTAACTGTTCAATTGGATATTTCGGATTTCTTAAAAATAAGAAGGATCAAAATGGTCATGTGCATAACATTATAATAAGTAATCAATCATAATATTATAATACTATGATTAATAGTTATATTATAATTCGTACAAATCCGGAATAATATCATAATTAGTAATCAATCATAGTATTATAATTCGAGTACGAATACAGAATAGTATCATAATTCTAGTACAAATACAAATATGAATATGATTCGATACAAAAAATATATGTAAAGAAAAAATCTAATACAAAAAAAATAAAATAGTAGCTTACTTATAAATTAAAAAATACACATTCAATAGACTTTATTTTTAAAATGTTCACCCATTAAAAATTGCATTTTCTTAAATTTACAATAAGACAAAACTTAAAAATTATAAAATCCATATTTACTTTTCAAATAAAATTACATTTTTTTAAGTTAATTCTCTATAAATGCACATGGGATTATCATTTCAAGACAATGTATGTATTCCTTTCAGGACAAGACTTTTATCAAGCAAACAGTTTGGAGACCTTTGGTAATATAAAATGCATTTTTTTAAATTTACAATAAGACAAAACTTAAAGATTATAAAATCCATATTTACTTTTCAAATAAAATTACTTTTTTGAAGTTAATTCTCTATAAATGCACATGGGGATTATCATTTCAAGACAATACATGTATTCCTTTTAGGACAAGACTTTTATCAAGCAATCCGTTTGGAGACCTATGGTGATATAAAATGCATAATCGGTATTGTCTGTGTTGAAAAAAATAATCTGTATTGTCTGTGTTGAAAAAAATAATCGGTATTGTCCCTTTGCATAGAATTGAGCAGACTCAGAGTTCAAATGACCGGTAACAGAGTTCAACAATAAGCAGCCCCGATGATAGAAGTCTGATCCCATTTCTCAATTACAGGTGTATCTATAAACAATAAGCTCAAGATGGATCTCATCTATGACTGTGTCGAAAGCCTGCTCACGGTTATCAAAATCAAATCGATTGTCCATTGGTTTGGTATGGTGTTCCCTAACTGTGTTGAGATTTTAACAACTTAACTGCTCACTCATTCGCTCATCTGGGCGCCCAAGGGGCATCGAGCAAGCCCGTGAGGGCGGCCCTTGGGCATCGAGCAAGCCCGTGAGGGCGGCACTTGGGCGCCCAAGTGAGCGGCAGAGCAGAGAATCACTTGTCGCTCACTTGGGCGCCCAAGGGCCGCCCTCACGGGCTTGCTTGATGCCCGGCATCGAGCAAGCCCGTGAGGGCGGCCCTTAGGCGCCCAGATGAGCAAATGAGTGTGGCCAGAGGAGAACGGAGGAGGGGGAGGAGGGAGGTGCAGTGGGAGGAGGGGCATTTCCACTTCATTTCTAAGAATTTTGACGCGGGCATCGAGCAAGCCCGTGAGGGCGGCCCTTAGGCGCCCAGATGAGCGAATGAATGTGGCCAGAGGAGCACGGAGGAGGGGGAGGAGAGAGGTGCAGTGGGAGGAGGGGCATTTCCACTTCATTTCTAAGAATTTTGACGCGATAACATATTTAAAAAGCATTTTAATACTGTAAACAAAATGTTGAAATTAATATACGCTTCATTTCTAAGAAGTTTGACGCGATTACAAATTTAAAAAGCATTCTAATGTTTTAATAAAACCCATTGGGAAAAAGTATCACTCTATAAGGCACATCCTAGTAATTGAATCCATGAAATCAACGAGTCTCTATGTTGGAACACCTCATAAATTACTATAAATATATTCTTAGAATCGTGATTTTTTAGTTCAATTTTATCTCATCTAAACTTCTTAAGGTTCACATAGTATAGTCTCATGTATCTACTATGTAGCAACATACAATATCTATGTAGGGATCAAGATAGCTAACGATTATAATAACCTAAATGCATTTTAATACCGCAAATAGAACTTGAAATAAATTAGAACATAAGAAATTGAACTAGTATCTACATTTAAAAAAATTATCTAATATATGTATATATTTTAGATTATAACCATCATTTCAAAGATAGAAGGATTTAAGTTATTAATGTTTAATAATGATTTTGATTTTTTATAAAAAGTGTAAAAAGTTTTAATGTAGATATAAATATTGGTAAAAATAATATTTATTGTACATATGTATCTCTTTAACTCAATATTATGATATTTTCACAAACATATATACCTCATTTCCACAATCTTGTACATAGGTTTTCAATAGTTTAAGAATTTTGTTATATATCTTATAATAAAGTTAATAAAATTATATTTGAAGAAACAATTGATAAGAGTGGTGGACAAGCATATAGTGGCAATTAAGATAACCCTCATTGTGAAGTTTGAAGTGTTCTATCTTTCTAGATATCTTTTTAAGAATGGTGCAAAGGCGTATTTTATATTGCCAATTAAGATAACCCTCCTTGTGAAGTTTGTGGTGTTCAACCTTTCTACATAGATATATTCCATGTCTAAATTTTTAAGCCACGAACTAGGCTTTTTGTCTTTCTACCAATTATTTGTTTTCTCTAATGTGATTGTGATTATAGTCACTTGTTATAATCGTATATTTTTCTTTTTAATATTGATAAAATACAAATATTTGGCTTCCTATGGAGTCTTAACACTTAGACATCTGTGTTCCAATTGATTAAATATATTTTCCCTGTTTATAATGTATCGTGTTCATAAAAATCAATGGTATAGGGAAGAGATGTTTGCTCTAGTTTCTTCATAGAATGAAGGAAGAAATATAAAAGGGAAATATACAAAAAAAGATATTGCAAAGAACATAGTAATATAAAAAAAAACCAAATTCTATTAATGGATGAAATAGAAAAAGACTGTAAACCACAAAGTAATACAAAAATATGTGAAGATAGATGTATGTGTCACGTATGCTCATTCCAATAAATATTACAAGAGACTAAAAGTGCCTAATAACTTAAAGTGTTGATCAGTTTCATGTTTTGAAGAAAATGTTAAGTTTGACAATATTTTGATAAGATATATTAGTAATGTTTTGACTTTCAGACTTAATTTTAGAAATAAAATTTCTATATATAATGTTTGAAATATGTTTTTTACAAATAATTTGTATAGTTTTTCTTGAATTTATGTGAATCAACACTTTTCAGAAAATAATATGAAATAGTATAATTTTTATACAAAACATATCTGAAAATTGATTGAAAATGGTTTTAAATGTCTATATTTTCTGGAATTTTTTACAATTTTGTCAATAAAAGTATCTTATTTTGTCCATAAAAATGTCTTATTTTATAGAAAAAATTGCAAAATGTATATGTTTTTCATTATAAATTGCTTAAAAATGTATGCTATTTTGCTAAATTTCTAAAAACGCACCTGAAAATAGAAACTAAATTTTTTTTACGATAAAGATAATTCAAAGGTCCCAAAAAATGCCTCGAAATGAAAATGTGTGATACTGACATCACCCATTTTTGAAACAGAGCTAAAAATACCTACTAAAATTAGGAGAGAGAAAAACAAGAACTGTGTCGAGTTCTCGTTTCATAGTATAAGTGGTTATAGATGAAGTTAGCCTCGGCAACCAACTTCAGCCACTTATAGAAGTAAATATAGAGAAAAATAGAAAAAATGTTATACTAGGAAAAGTTAGTCCATATAACAAGGGTCACTCAGCGACTTTCAAATCTCCAATCCGATGCACCAATCAACCTCTATAAAATTCTAGGTTTGACTACTTTTAACTATTGCAATTTTTCAAAATCTTGAGATTTTTGGCAAAATGGCTCTCCCAAACTGAACATTTCTGGAAAAACTTCATCTAAAGAAGTTGTTTGTTCTAATGAGTAGATAAAATGTTGAGTTCAGAAATTTTCTTGGTTTAGACATTTATGGTCACTTTTACTCTCTGCAAGCTTTTCAAAATCCCCAAAAAACGCTCTGAAATAGTGCATTTTGACCTTCTTTCACACCTTGGCGCCACACCTTTTGAAATTTGACTACAAGATTCCAAAGTTAGATGTGTACCTGGTCCATGAACACGCCATAGCAATTTCGGCCCAAATCGAGCTCCCGTCAAGTCTCGGGACATCGATCTTTGAAAGTCCTTAATTCAAAATTTTCACCAAATCGGAGTGAAACAAGCTCAGGCCTCTTACTGTTGTTTTCATGGCCTTCGCTAATAGCATCCGAATGCCGCAAGTCTCATCAAATTCTGAGTTAAACTGCTCATGCTATGATCGAAACAATTTTTGGAGTTTACTTTTTTTTTTTCCTTTTTTTCCCAACGTCCCGACTCCAACTCGGTCGATCCTGACTTTCTCAAGTCTTTCTGACTTTTCCAATTGAAAATTGGAAGTGGGAACGCATCATTGATCCATAACGAACCATCATGACTTCTCCAACTCTGACTGTTACCGCCCGTGCGTCAGGAGTCAGAAATCGGCACTACCAATCGATCTCCACAAACCGTCCCTGACCTCTCGACTCCGACTATTGTCTTTCGTAAGTCAAGAGTCGGAAGTCGACACCGAAAACTCAAACTTGACAAGCACTGAAAACTCAAACTTGACAAGCACTCCCGACTTCTCAACTCCGACTTCTACCTTCCGCACATCGGGAGTCGGAAGTCAACACCGAACAATGTCGTCCAACAAACTGCCTCGACTTCCCGACTTCGACTTCCGTACGTCGGGAGTCAAAAGTCAACACCACAAAGCCAACTTCGACCAACCACCCCCAACTCCCCGATTCCGACTGCTACCCTTCGCACGTCAAGAGTCAGAAGTCGGCAACATCAACCCGGTCTTGACAATTACCCCCGACATCCCAACTCTTACTGCCATCTCCCGCACATCGGGAGTCGGAAGTTGAAACCACTAACTTTGACCTCCTATGACCGTGTCAATGCCGATATCTTCCACTTCCGAAGACCATTGTTTATGAAATGAGCATCATCGAAAAGGTTTCGGTGAAATCTACACAGTGGTGTAATCCTCTGCAACAGCTTAATAGTTTGATTTTTGGTCATAGTTGATCTCACAATTCTACCAAACACTCACCAACACCTCCTGTGCATTTCTGATTTTCTGCCCATAGATGTAGGTTCTGGCCCAAACAACCCAAGTGCTGCAACCATTGGCTATGATACCACACTCCGTCATCTCCCCTCCCACCAGTTCGACCAACGGAGGGAGACATGACAGATAGAGGGGGTGCTACACTTCTCCCCTCAAGTCGAATTATCAAATTTATTTACATCTAAATGCATGTGCAAATGCTTAATAACTTACACAGCGGAATTAACTCTACAATACACACATGGCATGCATATACTAGCATACTCATCACATGCATAACAGTATAATCATGCACAAAAATAACTCATCTTATGCAAATCATTGGCATTCAATTTTAATAATTCAAATTGAATCTTTTCATTCAATTGGACATAAACAAATAATCATTCATAACACATGAATTTATCATAATGAGAAACAACAGTGAACACTTATCTTTAATTGGAGTTGTCCAAGCCATTGGCTATGGAAAAGCAACGTTCCACCCAACCATAGGTCTCTATCCAGCCTATACTATTTCAATTGAGAGACCACCTCCGAGCTAGGTTATGTATCCACCAAGGAGGAACTGCTCGGGCTAACTCACAACCACAGTCACAAATACTCATGCTAAACCAGCACACAGCTGGGTTTGCCAAACATGCAGAGAGATGGGAAAGGAGAATGCTAAGCGAGTGAGCTCAACCACAGAACTACAAGCATCTCAACTTATCTCAGACAACCTTGACACCTACAATACCTACCACATCCATCACAAGGAAGGTCCTCTTCTCCGCTACACAATCCCTTAAGCGCCCCTTCCCTCTATTGCTCTTCAGAGTGGGCATAGAAAGGTCCAAGCTACTAGACCCACATATATTCCCACCTTCACTAGGTTTATCAAGTGATTCTGACCTGTTATCTCTCTCTCAATTTGATCCACTCCTGGATTTTCCCAAATTCTGGCCACGTGACTCCCAAAAATGAAATTGAATTTCTCAACTTCCAAATCTTAGTTTTTCTATGGATTTCTAGGCATTTGGCATTCTCAAATTTGTCCCAGGGTTTTGTATGGATCCCCCATTGTATTTTGCTACACACATCAAATTTTGGGCGTTTTTGGCACTCAAAATCGTGGCTTCTTTCCTAGTTGCGATTTCTACAACTTTTCACTGTTGGAATGCATAAAGGTTGAGAATTGATGTATAGTTCCTCCACAATGGAATAGGGATGATGAAAAAACGAATTCTCGTGAGGAAATTATCTTATGGGCCAAGTAAACTGAGCCCATAATCTACTATACGAATTTTTGAGCTTGTCCATACTCCATTAATTTCATGAACTGATTTCTCCGCTGCCTCTTCCTAGCAGAATTAAATGCCAGCATACTAGTCAAGATGGGTTTTCAAAATGACACTTGGCAACAAAGGATTGAATCCCCCAACCCCTCACATCTTCCTAGAGAATACATTCAGCCCCCTCATTTTAATTGCTTCCATAGACAGCTCTTGGAATTTTATTTATATTCTAAATATTTACATGATTTTACAATTCCCATGATTTACTAACACATGGTTCACAAAATATAAAATATTTGCCTTTACAAACCGTGTGTGTTCACTAGCAGGTGTGTGTTCGCTAGCAGACCCCTGGCTTTGAGCTCCACGCTATTTACATATTAAGTCAATAATTCCAAAAGTCAAAATGAAAGTATTACAATCCCACTGTTCCAATATATGTTTAGCCATCGATAACAAAGCACACATTTCGCAGAACCAATAGCATAATCTAAACATTTTACGATTTCACCTTTTCTGTGAAGCATTTTTCAGTATCTTACAAAACCCTATATTCTATATTTGAGGCCGTGAATCCATTATGTATCGATAAACATCGAATTTGTATAGTTGTCCATTTGTTTTCTTGGTCTGTGCTTCAAATTGGGCCGGCCTTCCACTTGTCAAATTTGGGCCTTGCCATAAGGTATCCAGAAGTGTTAAGTTAAGGTCAAGCTGAAACAATACGATTATTTTTTACGTCAAGGCTGCTACCTTATTCTCGGAGTAAGGAATTTCTTCGAATTTATCAATGGAGTTACCTATATAATATGTGTAGCCTGCGTTCAGGTCGGTGCAAGATATCAGGAGTCCCAATAAAGTTGCTGACATCTACTTCTTGAAATTTGCAGAATGGAACAACGTCCACTCAAAGCAAAAAGCTTTCTCAACCAGTCAAAGAGGGAAAAATAGAAAAAAGGCAGCTCTCCAGCAAGTAACGTGACTGGTAATCCACACCACGACAAGGCATGGTAAATAATAAATAAAAACAGTCTGCTTCTATGTTATCAGCCCTCCAATCATGGCTTCTTATATAAGACATTTACAGCAAACTAAAAGCACTAGCTTAAAACCATGTGCCAATATAATTAACTATCTTATGGTAATTAAATATCTTGGGTGCAAATCTCAGGAACACAACAATGTATTCATTATAAGCTCTACATGTATAACTTGTAGTAAAGTTCATGTGCCAATATAATTAACTATCTTATGGTAATTATTTGGGTGCAAATCTCAGGAACACAACAATGTATTCATTATAAGCTCTGCATGTAACTTGTATAACTTGTAGAAATAGAACTTTATTCGGGTGCAAATCCCAAATAACACAACAATGTATTCATTCTAAGATTTACATGTCACTTACAGAAATAAAACTAGAACTAAGTTGAGAAAGAAAACATATCATCTCACAAACACTCAACTTAAACTTAATTGACAACCTAAATCAAATTGACATCAACAGAATCTTAATTTTGAACTTTTTAATTTGTATTCATTAAATCTCAACAATAACATCAAATCTATTTTTAATTTATTAAATATTTAGAGGGCTAAAAAGCCTTGGCTGCAACTCTTAACAATGTTTTGCTTCATACAGACAAACAAACAAAAAACACTACATCTACTTCTTTTTAACATGTGGAAGATCCCCCACACTACCTGTAAAGCACCTCTTAACAATGTTTTGATTTACACCGAACATCCACGTTCTTTTTAAGGTGTGGAATATCACCCCCTGACCTGTAAAGCACCTTACTTCTCTTAGATATTTTGCTGATGAAGAATGAAACAAAAACATGTTTGAAGATGATAAAGAATGAAACAAAAACATGTTGAAGATGATAAAGAATGAAACAGAAACATGTTGAAGATCTCCCCCACATTAGTTGTGGGAACCTTTGCCTCCCTTGGATATTTAGCTGATACAGAATGGATCAAAATTATGTTTTCTTTCATTGGTTTTCTTAATTAAGGAAATTGCTCCACCCGCATTTCCAACTCTGAGAACAATTTTGCCTGTGAACCATGATTCCAATTTCCCACAGCTTTGCTTTAAATGAATTTACTTTCTCTTGAAAATACTTTCATTGAGAAATTTATTTTATATCCATATTTCCCTGAACAAGAAATTGAACTAAAAAGTTTTACCGATCAAATTCTGCTTCTGCTTCTTCTTTAAAAATAAATACTACATCTACCTTCTAGTTTTTTTAACGTGTAATATCTTCCCACAATACCTGTAAAGCACCTGGCTTCTCTTAAGATATTTTGCTTTTACTGATAAGAATGAAACAGAGACATGTTAGAGATCTCCCCACATTAGTTGTAAAGCACTTTGCTTCTCTTAGATATTTAGCTGATACAGAATGGATCAAAATTATGTTTTCTTTCATTGGTTTTCTTAATTAGGAAAATTACTCCATTCGCATTTCCAACTCTTAGAACAAGTGCATACAAATCACAGTCTCTATATTGGATCTCCCAAGTAAGCTTATTGTACAGATTTTGCCTGTCAACCATGATTCAAATTTCCCACAGCTTTGCTTTAAATGAATTTACTCTCTTGAAAATACTTCATTAAGCAATTTATTTGATATCCATATTTGCCTGAACAAGAAATTGACCACCATACTACTAAAAAGTTTAACCGATCAAACTCTGCTGCTTCTTCTGGCCATTAGATCTTTTTCTGGAAATTTGTGGTATTACAAACCAATCTTCAGCTGTGGAAATTCATCACAATGAATCAAAAGATTCAAAACATTACATAGTATTTGGAAAATGCCCCAAAAGGGTCGAAGTTGGACAGATTCCATCAGACACGAACGTGAATGAATGGTGCTTGGGCAAAAATATGGGAAATTAATTTAAAAGGAAATAAAATCTAGTTTGCTAACCAGCTATATAAAAAGTCAGGCTTTACCATAACAACATGCATATACCAGGAAGTCCATTGTCATTTCAGAAACCAGGGTTAGGCTATCTTCGAAGTTGTTTATTTGTTGGAAAAGAAACAGCTAGTAGTCAAACTTTATATGTAGCGAAATTATAAGAATAGGAACCATATTTCTTTTATCTCAATATTCAGATCGCTGTTTTTGATGCAGCTCAATTTAGCCATTTACACATAGCATTGCTGCAATGCAACAAACATTCCCATCTAAGAAATTAGACAGCTGGGATAAACTCAAAACAGACAGCAATCCTTAAACTGAAGTAAAACATAAAAGCTGTGACTGAAAACGCATATGATTATTTAACCAGCTGCACTGCATCACAGTGGGTATACTGTCATTATTTATATGATTATATGGTAGAAAAATTTGCTTACAAATAATTTCAAATGTTGTAGTCAGGTAGACATCCTGTTCAAGAAAAGGAACTAAATGGAAACACAAACAAATCCTCAACCAAAAAGATGCTCTAGGAATAATATGAATATAATTCAGGAAGCTGTGTGCATCATCACACTAGATAGAATATCATTGACCATGTAACTTTACACTGAACTCAATTTTGCTTGCAATCTATTGTCTGATTTTGGTCCTTGCTCACTGACACCCTGCTTCATGAATCATTCCTAGGGATTCTTTTTTCAAATGAACACAGAAGGAACTTCAAAATCACTCAATCACCTACATATACATTATTTTTCATCTCAATCACCTACATATACCAACCTCCACAATCTCAGGCCTTGATACCATTCTGGCAGTTTCTTAGAATTCAATGACTATAAACCCTTTTTCTACTCTACAACAAACAGAAGCAGATGTAGAAGATGAAGCTGCATGAATGCCAGAAATGAGACAAGCAGGATCTGTTCCAGTGTCCAATGACAAAAACCATTACCTGCATCCCTTCAGGTTACTAGTTTATTTGCCGGACCCCGACCTTGCTAGGTCAACATACCCATTTCCTGAATCAGGCCCCGAAACCGATTACCTCTGCACATGCCATCAAAATGTGTTGCGGGCACATTCCGGAGGCAATACATGAACACCACTCTTCGGAAACTAGAGACTGGCACCGCCACACAATGTCATGGGGAGCTACAAGGCAAGAATTCAACTGGATCAATGCATCAAGACAATGGACAGTTTCTCACGGTAGATAGAGGAAGAGAAAGAGAGGCTTGTCTAATGCAGTTAAGCTGTGGCAACAAGTTCACTGTTCAAATCTCATGGGGTTGCAAGACCCCATCCCCAACGCCATGAATGAACAGAAGAACAGGCACAAGACAGAACAAAAGCAGAGCAGATGATTTTACTGATGCCCACAGACTTACTTGCATCTTCTTCTTCCTCTCAAGGGACTCAAAGAATGCAAACGTAAAAAAAGAAAGAAACAAAAAAGCCTAAAAAAAAATTGATATACCACTTACTTGTGCCCTGATCCATCTAAAATACATTGACAACTGAAATTTTCAGGCAGAAATCAGCCTCTGTCAATCTCCATGAGAGACCCTGAAGGGGATGAACCAGCACCAGCAGGAGCAGCAGTATCCTCATTACTGGCCTTATTACTCCATCTCTTTGAATGTATGAAGGCCCTTAAAGGACTTGAAAATGCCCAACTCCAGCTCTTACTCCTGCTGTGACACCCAAATGATGAAGTCCTTTCAGCCCCCCCATCCTTAAAATCGTCAGAAATAAGTGCTGTGGGAGCCCCACCAAACCCCACAAACAGCCCTCCACATTTGACACTACCCTGAACTTGTTCTCCTTCTAAGCCCTTGGATTCAACCCTCTTTGATCTACAATCCTTGAACCCACCAATTGGGCTCTTCTGATAGCTCGCTGCAGAAAAGCTTCTGCTCCCGTACCCCACAGATCTCGACCTCATGACCTTCCCCTCAAATGCTAATGATGACGAAAAATTCAAATGTGGCCCTTCCTCTCTCTCAACCTTATTGTCCCCATTCATTGCTTTCTCATCTACATGCTGGACACCATTTGCTTCACTTTTCCTCTTTGTGAAGTACAAAAAGGACCAGAAGGATCCCTTCTTTTTTCCAGGAGGAGGAGGAGGGCATCGGTTCGTTTCCTGCAGGGTACTGATTCTCCTGGAAGTGGCCACAGTCTTGCTTCTGCTCAACATCACGAAGCCTTCACCAGATCCCGGACGCTGCTGCTGCTTCGATCTATCTTTATCCATAAGAGACGAAACTCTCCCTGTGCTGCCCACGTCCACATTCTCCCCATTGGTCTTCTTGGTCGTCTCGGATGAAGACGAGGAGCAAGAGTAAGAAGAGCCCATCATGTCGCCCTGCTGTGAAAATACCGATTGCCTCTCAGAGAAAACGAGCTTCCCCAGCTTCTCTTGAAGACAGACTGAACAAATTCCTACTGCGGACTGAGCTGGATGGATTCTACAGAATGAATTCTCGTGCAGCTCTTCCACTTCTTCAGCCATGGCCAACAGCTTCAAGAACTCCAAAACAAGTTGCAGAGAATGCTCAACAACGGCAATCCAATATTGGCATAACCATGGTACGTTCAGACATTTCTATCACCAAATTCTGTGTTTGATCCAACATATGGTGTTAAATCCATAAAAACCTTGGAAGCCCACTTCATATTCATGTTGGACAACTACCCACACATCTTCCCAAAGGCCCCATGACATGAAGTTTACAAACATGGCCTTATCCCTGTGAGTGAGCACTAAGGACCAGCATGGTAAGATGGGTATAGACAGGATCTTCGCTGATTGAGAAGGGTTGACCTTTCAGTCAGAACCAAATTTCTGAACCAACCATTCTAATCAAAGGGCTAAGAAGTGCCTTTGTGGGTTTATTATAACTTTTGGTTTAGCTTCATTCAAGTTAACTTTGGTAACTTGGTTGTACATTTGGAGATTTCGATGTTCCTATTAAGATGGATATTTTAGTCAAAGAAATTCGCTACCACTTATAGCTCAAACGTGTTGATATGAGGAGACGATGAAGGGAGGCAATGCAACCGGGAGATCGAGGCTATGAGGGGAGCAACGTTGGACAACCTCACATGCTTGCTCCTTCGGGGGAGTCTATCATGTGCATAAGTTTCGCCAAGTTTTACTATGTAGTTAGGGTTTTGATTTCAACCAAGCTCATTTTATCTTTGCACATATATCATTGTTATGATGTCTTTAGAAGTTGATAGAAACTTCGAAAGGGAAGCAATAGATTCTAAGTCCATGGTGTCTAGGCATCAAAGTGTGAATATCACCTAAATTTAGATAGCACCTTAAACTAAATAGCACATGATTCGTGGAGAAGCTCCTAGAAGTCTTAAAGATGAAAATCACAACTATGTCCCCTAGGTGGGATCTTCTCTTTGTTGAGAAAACTTTATTGTATAAGTTCTACTAAGCTACATAGTCTTAGAGCTATCACTAGAAGAACACCTCTGATTAAAGGGTCCAAAACTTCTTCCTTTGTAAATGAGGTTACATCATTTCCCTGTTCTAGTAATAGGAGCACAAAGATTTGATCTTCAAAGAGATCCATATTTCCTTAGCCCTTGATGGTAGTATTTGAATCAATAAATGCTCAACTTCAAGTTCGAGAAGGAGATCCCCAAAGCAATGCTAGTGGGTTCATCTCCTGCTCCTATCACTAATCTTCTACAACACTCTAACCCTCTCAATCATAAGAAATAACATCAAAAGATTTATGAACATAGCCATCCCAAAAGCTTCTCAGGGCTTTTGTGCATGAATTTGTGTGAAGGTAGACCTCGAAAAAGAGTTATATGAAGGCATTTTGTTGAATCTAAATGGATAGTTCCATCTCTAGGCATTGAATTAAAAGCATTGATAGTTCATGCTCAATCTCTATGATGAGTATAGCCACTTTGGAAAAACTAAGAGAAAGAGACATCACCTCAGTTGAATCCCCTAAATAGTAGATGCAAACGGTTAACAAAAACAAAACAAGCACATGCAACTGATTTCTCTAAGGTGAAGTGTTCATCGAGCTGGTTGGATGTACCGTGATTATAAGGTTTTAGCAATTGCTAAGTACATTATCCTTACGTCTAGTGTTCCATTCCATTCCACCCACGTAGTGCAAACCTCCTACCCCGTCCTCATCTTAAGCCTCAACAAACCACTTCAAGATTATAAGTGAAAAGGAACCGAGCGAGAGCATAAAAGTTCACTACTAAGAACATTGCTTAGAGGAGGAAGGGTGCAAGCAAAAGGAGGCATTGGAGAAGGAAGGGTACGAACAAATGATGAATTGAAGAAATTTTAATGACATCCCCGAGACCAAGCAGTCTAAGGGACTTAGAGCTCCAAAAGCAATCACATTTCAAATTTCTCTCTATTGCATCTTTTTTGCCATGAATCTTGATCAAGAAATTTGTAGTTTGGAGAATCCTTGCTTCCTCAAACAACTCATTCGAACTGTTCACCTTCATATTGTTTTCAAATTGATTACGGATATCCTCATATGCCGAACATTCCATGATGAAGTGCCATTCGGTTTCAACCGCTCCTTTCCTATAAAAGATGCAAGTTCTTTCTTCCCATTCTTCCTTGGGGGTTATCCATCTCCCCGTTTCACATCTAAGATGGTGAGACGTGGTCCTTACCTGTGCTATTAAAATCTTAGCCTTCCCTTGATTGCAACCCTCAAATAAGTATTTTCATCGTGTGACCATGTTGGATTGAAATCTTTGACATCTAGTGTTTTTTTTCGGCCAATCTATTTTTCCCATATGGCAGACCTGAAATTTTCAAGCACCCACTTTTTCTATCTCCTCTTTAGAGTTAGGACAGTCCTGCCAATTAATTCCCCATTTTCCCATCCACTTGTCATTTTACTTCCTCCAAGTCTTCTTCCTACGTTTTAGCTCTTCTGCAACAACCATCTTGGGCTAGCGGTGTTCATCCATGCCTTCCACCTTTTTTAAGTAACTTAACAAACTAATGATCGTTGAAGCCTCCATCGGGAACATACCAGCCTCAGCTAGTAGGATCTCATATGGGACTGTTGACTTGACTTGTAGGTTACCAGTGATTAAGTGTTTTTGAATTCTTTCTAATTGTCTCCACTTGTGGTTTGACATGCTACCCCCCCCCCCAAACTTCACATCCATAAAGGATAACCGGGGCAATCAACAATCCAAAAAGAGTTTTCTTGTTCTTCCAGTCCAATAATTCTGCTTTCCTACACATATTCTGAAGCAAGTAAGAAGCTCTCCATCCCCCTTGAATCCTTTTAGTTCTACGTGTCTCCCAACTGAGCCTGTTGTGAAAAACAATTCCTAGGTACTTGTACTCTTCCACTATGTCCAAGGATTTTCCCTCAACGATAAAGCTAACTTGTTGCTTTTTCTGCTTCAGAGAGAAGATCATGACTTTGGTTTTGCTAGTGTTTACTTGCTCCCAACCTCTTGACAAAAGAGCTCTAAGGCCTTCAAATGTTCTCTCAAACCATGTGCGGATTTTGCAATTAGTATAAGATCATCAACATACAAAAGTAGCTCCACCACGTAGCCTGCTAACTAAATACCCTCTCCACTAGTGTTCTTTAACCATTCTCCCAACTTATCAATATATAAACCAAATAGTGCGGGGGGAAGGGGCACCCCTGCTTGACCCCAATGTTGTTACCAAAGCATTCAGAAAAGTCTTCCTTAATTATGATTTTAGCACTAACTTGCTCGTATAGTTTATGGACAGCCGCTCTATAATCGCTTGGAATTCCAAGCTCCTTCATCCTTCTCCAAAGCTTGTCTCTAGGAACTATTTCAAAAGCTTTTTTAAAGTCAATGAAGCAACAAAAATCCTCCCCACTCTAGGTGTCCCAAACCTTTTCGATGAAGTGCCTAAGAGTGATGCAATGATCAATGGTAGAGTGCCTTGGTCTAAAACCAGCCTATCCTTTTTCTCTTTTACCCTCTTTTACCATAGGCAACACAAATATGGGAGGACAACCCTCCTACCAAGGGAGTGCCAAAAACAAATCCTCAAACTCCTCACATGATGGACTTGAGACAAAAAAGTCTACTTTACAAAAAGAAAAAAGAAAAACTTAAAAGGTCATACATTGCATCTTGATATTTAATATAAACAACATTTACTTTTTTTTTGTTTTTTTCATTTTGCTATCACTAGAATTTGACTAGACAATTTTTTACTAAAATTACAATTTTGGATTGATGAAATTGTTATTTTTAATGCAAAAAGGATTTGGGACCCTCAAATACCCCTACTATAACCGAAGATGTTTGATGTTTACTATTTTATCAATCCAATGATTCCTAGCAAATTTTAAGCCACAAATGTTGATTTCCCGTCTCTTTAGTTTGAATGACAAAAAATTATCATTTCATTTTACCTTTAACTCAATGCGAAAGACATCATATACTCTATATTATAACAACATTATAGGTTATCATCACTTGGTTTATCTCATATCTAAATACACATTTTAAAAATATATATTAAATAACACACATTTTAGCATTGATGTAATAAGTTATGAAGAAGTCTAAAAACACGACGATTTCGACTTCCCAACAAATTTTTGGTCTGAATCTGATGATGTTTTTTTTTTAAATCTAAATTTTATACTGTTCAAATCGTGTTTTTAAATTCATAAATGAACTTAGCACCCTCAAAAACCACAAAACACCCATGTTTTAGAAATTTAAACACATTTATTTGGAATTTTAAAAATTGCTTCAAAATTTCTAAATTATAATCACCTAGTTTTATCTCATGAATATGGAGGCTAAAAATATATATTAAATAACACACATTTTAACATTGATGTAATAAGTTATGAAGAAGTCTAAAAACACGACGATTTCGACTTCCCAACAAATTTTTGGTCTGAATTTGACGATGTTTTTCTTTTAAATCTAAATTCTATACTATTCAAATCGTAATATTAAATTTATAAATGAACTTAGCACCCTCAAAACCCACAAATACACCCATATTTTAAAAATTTAAACACATTTATTTAGAATTTTAAAAATTGCTTCAAAATTTCAAATTATAATCACCTAGTTTTATCCCATGAATATGGAATTTTTCCATCATTTTGTGGATCATTACCCATAATTTGTTTGTGCCATAATTAATATGTTTGATTTATTCTATGATGTATTAGTAACCTATTATTAATTTAAAACAAATAAAAATTAAAATTAAATTTAAGAAATTTTATTTTTACATAATCAAAATCTGTCATGATCCATCAATTCACATTAAAACCTAAACTTTTACATATTTAATATTTCAACAAACACTTAACCTATTATCTAGTAAACACGATTAAAAAATAAAATAAAACACTAAGTGCATATCCAAAATGGAGTCAAGTCTCGACGAGGTTGGAAGAAGCACTAATTATTTAGTACGTTGGGTAATAATTGTCATAAAAGGCTGGGGTAAGCATGGATGTTTTATTTATGTTAGTGGGGTCCATCTATGCATTATGTCCATCTGAAAGTTTGTGATGAGATGTGACACAACAAGGATCTTGCTGAATATTGTACTTTGACACTATTTGTCTGTCCCCTTGTACTATAATGTTTGCTGTGTATCTTAAAGAGACATGATATATAAAGTTTCTCCAACAAAGCACTTAATTATGGCTCTTTGAGGTCAATATTTATTAATTCGAAAATTTTGTTCATAATTCAGTTACTTGTAACCAGGTAGGAATTTGAAAAAAGAATTACCTCAATTGTGTTGCACTTAATTATGGCTCTTTGAGGTCAATATTTATTAATTAGAAAATTTTGTTCATAATTTAGTTACTTGTAACCGGGTAGGAATTTGAAAAAAGAATTACCTTAATTGTTTTGGTTTTGACATTATATATGAATGTTTGTAGGATTTCTTTGTTTTATTCGACGGTTAATTTGAAATATAGACTATATTTGATGAACTATGACATGTATTTTGTCCGTCAAATTCCAACCTTGCTTGTAACTTCTAAGAGCAAGACATTTTAGTTTTTTAAATATCAAATTATGGAGCATAAGTTTTAATAAATAGTTCAATCTTGAAAATTTTCAAAAATATATTCAACAAAATTTAAATCTTGATTATTGAAAGGAATGGTTTGTGGATTTTGAAGAGGGATGATAATTAAATTTGATGTAATGATAATCTTAACTTAGGAAGTTATAAGTATATGTGTTGTGGTAGTTCAAGGGATTAACTTAACTAGTCCTAATCAATGTTGTTGGGCATTTTGGCTTGTTACGTACCAAGTGCCTAATTCAAATCTTTCTTGGTGAGGTGCACTAGTTTACACCTATGGATTTGGTAGGGATCCCATTCACAAATGTGGGGAAGCCTCTTGTGGGTTTTCCCATGAGGTTTTCGCTAGAAAGAAAAAGGTACTTGTACCTTAGAGAGGAAACAAACCAACCAATAAAGGAGTGTCTCATTTGTCATAGGAGGGGCTTTCTAGTCAGGGGCATTTGAAGCACAAACACTCTCTTAGTGAGAATTTTGAGAAAGTGAGCAGGTTGTTGGTCAATTTCCATTGTACTCGGGTTTTGGGTAGGGTAAAGGCAAATTGGAGATGAGATTAATTATCATTCCCATTTCGTGGTAGAATATAATTCTAATTCCTATTTGACCAATTGTATGGATCAATAAAAGTAATCACAAGGGGGTTATCCACATCCACTCTCTTCTAGAGAATCCATTATTCCCATGATATCAAGTTTTCTTAATTTCCCAAATTAAGAGAATTATTTTGATACATTCGCATGTGCCTTTGTGTGTTTAGCAATCTCTATTAGGACCTACTAAGAAACACGTTGGAGATTAACCCTAGCCATCCTTAAGATCAAAGTTTACCTCTTTTGATCCTCGTATCTATATACAATAATGTAAAGAGTGCTTGAAGAAGAAACATTTAAAATGTATGACAAGAATGCAAATACAAAGAAAATGTTGATGCATAAAAGTAAGTGTGCATGCAAGGGTTAATGAAGAGTCAAGTATAGGAACCCAAAAAGGTTGTTGAGTTGATAAATACTCGAGCCAAGAAAATGTGAAGATAAATTGTTTTGTTACGACAATTAAGAGCATTGGAATCCCAAGGGATGTGAGGAGGATGTATAAAGGAGTGCAATATGAAGGCGATTAAGTCGGTGTCAGAGTGATTGACCTTCGAGAGGAGGTTGGCTTCATGAGATTGTGAGAAACCAAGAGTTACTAAGTCTCAAGGAGAAGGAAGCACGAAGTAGCTTCAAGTTAAAAAAAAAGTGGATTAGATTCTACGTAGAGGAGATTGGTGTTAGAGTGATTAAAAAGAAGAGCACAAAGGAGCCAAAGTTCTTTCAGAAATAGAGGATTTCAAAATCTCGGAGTGTAAGAATCCAACTACATATAGAGGAGAAATGCATATCAAATGTATGATCTACAACAAAAAGTAGAAGTTAAAAAGATACGTTGAATAGATAGCGTAACTTTGAAACATTATATAATTTAAACCATTTTAAATCCATTTTACATGTACATAATGTATTATGCGAGATTGTATTTTTGTTCATTGGGTTCTGTATAGGTAAACAAAGTCATGTTTGATTAAGATGATCAACTACAAGTGATAGCATCCATGATAGCATCCATAATCGAGGTGACAATTAAATCATAAATCCCTAAACAAAAATGAAAGCTTGGTTAGAAGTAACAAACTTCAAAATCCCTAAACACGCAGTTACCAAAGTTATATCACTTCACCTTTAGTATAATCAACTAAATAATCCTTAACCAAGTTTAAGTCTAAGACACATACCATTATATATTATAGTTAAAGATTCATCAAATGGTTAGAACATTATATGGTTGTCTTTTAAAGTTTCAATCCATGGAAAGCTTGGAAGTTACTTGTACCATTATTCATGCAAGAGGTTGAGCTTCATAAAATGATGTGAATGGACAAAGACATATCGTATGGAAAGTGTGACACAACATAATTGTCTAAAATAGATGATTTGATAATGAAAGGTTACAAAATTATCATATTTGGAAATCATGATTTAATCCATTATCATGGAATAGAGTAAGAAATGGTTTTAGATTTAAGTTTAACTATTTAAGTTTATATATGTGTGTTGAGATCATTTGTTGGTTAATTGCATGATTACATAGGTATTATGGAAGGCCACTACTCCTGCTCTTTTTTCGTCAACGGGCTGGTGCTTTGATACTTTGGATTCTTGCATTCAGCATTGGTTTATTACTTTGCTCGCATGTTTCAACTTTTCCATTGTTCTTTTTGTGGAGCATTTGGCACATTAGAACCATATCCTTTTTTATAATTCAAGGTACAATTTTGGATCTGCGGTGAGACAGATCTTTCTTTTATTTGAGACTTATGTTATTGGTTGTTGTCCATGTTTAAACCTAATCGAAGCCCTCCTGAGCTATCTCCCACATGTTTCTCTAATGGTGCATCATAGTGGGGGACGTGTGGTGCGGGCTCTTTATTAAAATTGACTTATGATACTTTTTTTTTTTGTTGTGGTTTGGTTTTGGGCGTGGCACCAATACCCATGCAAAACTTCTTAGTTTATGGGGTCGGCTCAATTTTGCTTACTTCAGAGGCATTCTCTTGCTCCATATTTTTGGAGACTCCGGGGTGGTGATTGACTGGATTAGGGATAATCATGTGCTACAAGTCTTGGCATTAGAACAATGGAAAGATAGGATCATAGATCTCAAGCATAGATTTCATTTGGTCAATTTCAGTCATATTTTCCGCGAATTTAATAAGAGGGCTGATCAGTTATCTGAGAAGGGCATTGGATTACCAGAAGGTATTTTATACTTCTAGGAATTCAATAAGGAATTACTAGTTGGCAAAGGATCTTTGCAGATATATTTAGGGTTGTTTTTTGATATTTTGTTGTTTATTTTTGTAATATTTACTATATTTTATGCGGTATTAGAGGTTAGATGGAAGAACTGAACTTGTTGACTCCAGAACAGTCCTGGACTGTAATGTAACAGGTGGTTTGGGTTATTATGTTTGTTAACAGTTTTATGTTTATTTTATGTTAAGCTTGTGGGACATATAGTTCGTGTGAACTTTATCTGATTGTAATTTATAGCTTAATCTTGTCCGAGGGACATGCACTACTGTAGTTTCTTTGATTCAATTTATGAATAACAATGAACATTTTTTCAGTTGAAAAAAAGTTTATCTATATTTGAATGATTACTTAATTATGATATTTTTTTTAAGTTCAATTTTCCATTTTAGTGGAAAAACATATTTTTATAATGCTAAAACACTTTATAAATATAATGAAAATTAATTATAATATTTTTAATTAAAAAGTTATAATAAATTTAAAAAACTAACTTAATGAAGAGAGAGTATTCATCAAATAGTTTTAAACAATTCAATAAAGTAAGGTAATGAAGAAATAGAATTATCCATTCTTTCTCAAAATAAGTTTATATATATATATATATCAAAAAACTATTTTAGTAAAACACTTTGGAGTATTCTCTCATGATTTACAGCTGGTATAAAAAATAAAATGAAAAATATTTAATATGGAATTTTATGAAAGTGCCAAGTAAAAACTTTCACATGTCATTGTTAACTTTTATTTAGTAAAAATAATGTTGTTATCACTTACTATGCAATTTCTATTTTTTATTTTGATGGGACCAATTTTAAGTATTTTTTATTTTTATGATTTATGACCATAATTATTTAATGTGGTAACAAATTCTTTTAATGTGTTTATCATTTCTTTTTCTTTTTTCTAAGGAACATCTTATATGGATACCTGAGGGGTGTTTCTCCACATTTGTAGATGATGTCCCTATAAACCCATTGACATAGACTAGTGTTTGCACAAAATAAGGTTAATGTCATTTGAGTGTGGAAGTAGTCTTTTTTTTCCTCTAAGGAACACCTTGAAGGGAAACCTAAGGGATGCTTCTCTACATTTATGGACGATGTCCTTCATAAACCTATTTTTCTTTTCAAGCACTCTTTACATTATTGTATATGGATATAGGGCTCATAAGAGGTGAACTTTGATCCTAAGGATGGATTAGGCCTATCTTCAAAGTGCTTCTTGGTAGGTCCTACTAGAGAGATTGCTAAACACATAAAGACACACGAGAATGTATCAAAAACACTTTTCTTCATTTGTGACAAGAAAACTCAATATCTCGGGAAGTATGGATTATCAGGAAGAGAGTGGATATGGATAACCCCCCCCCCCCCCACCTCCTCCGCGTGATTACTTTTATTGATCTATACAATGGGTCAAAAATGAATATTGAATTCTCCCACGAATATGAACTATAGTTAATCCCCTCTCCAATTTGCCTCCACACTACTCAAAACTCAATTCCAATGGAAGTTAACCAACAACATGCTAACTTTTTCAAGATTTTCACTGAGAGAATGCCTCCCCTTCAAATACCCTCTACCAAAAAGCCCCTTTTTCTAAAAAATGAGACACAACTTATTCATTGGTTTGTTTCCTCTCCAAGGTACAAGTACTTTTCTTTTCAAGGAAAAATTCATCAGTAATCCCAAGGGATGTTTCCCCACATTTGTGGATGGAATCCCTACTAAACCTATTAGCGTAGATTAATGCACCTCACCAAAATAAATTTGTATTGGACACTTGTTGGCACAAAACTAACCAAATACCCAATAACGTTGGTGAGAATAATTACTCCACAACATTAATGATAACTAATTAAACTTACCCCTTAAATTAGTATTACTATTTTATTTTAAAAGCTATAATTATTCTTTATCAATATATTATCTTATACAAATTAAGATTCACATGGATGTTGCTTCATTTCTACACAAAACTCCATAAAAGGGTCACTTCCATATTTTGTGCATATGCTTGTGAAGGACAAGGCCTACATATTGTTTGAAATGTAAATATTTGTGATGATGATGATGATGGTCTTTAACGTCCACTGAGACCAATCTTGGTCTATTGGACCTTAAGAAGATAGAGAATATTTGGTTTTCTTTAAAATACTATTTCTATGCTCAAAGAGTTTATAGAGGAGTGTCCCTAACTCGCTATAGTTTTGGGGATTTAGAAGGTTAGAAAGGTTAGTGTCAGATCAAAGATGTTGAAACTGAGATCTAATGTCAGTGAAAGTCGAGCAATCTAAGAGAAAGTGATTTTTATCTTCCACGCTCATATAATTGCATGGATGGCAAATTCTTTCATCCCAAGGAGTTTTAGGGGTTGTCCAACGCCCAGTTTCACTATGAAGCTCATGAGAGTTAGTTCTAATCTTAGCAATATTAATTTTATTCTTTGATCTTGTTAAGATAAAAATATAGTTTTGATCCTCTAGATTAGGGTTAATGATCTCTTTGTAATACTGAAGCTTTATTTTTACCTCTAATTCTTCTTTGCACTACATTTTCTCTTTGAAGGTATAAGTAAAATGTAATTCATGTTGTCAATATTTTGTAGAGTGGTAGTTTCATTGATCCCCCCAAAATTTAACCAAGTTGTGGCATCTTTAAGCCATCCCTGCTTGAAGCGCAAATGATTTTGGATGGAGTTAAGAGCGATTTTAGGAAGTCGGTCGTCTCCTATATTGTTTAATTTGTTCTTGTACATTATATATCTAATCATAGCCATGCTATCAATGGGGGAGACCCATGATTCTAAGAGGAGAATATGATAGGGTGTGTTGCTCTTAATTTTCATATTGTAAATAATAAACCGTTTCTGGATTTGCTCAATTCTTCTCCAAGACTCTTTGGAGATGCTACATCCCCAAGCTTCACATCCATATAAAATAATGGGAGTGACGAGCAGTTTAAAGAGGGATTTCTTTTTGTCCCACATCACAAGGTTTGTCGATTTACAGTTGTTTTCAAGGCCGAAGTAGGCTTTCCACCCTCCATTTATCCTCTTCTCAATGCTATAGTTCCAGTTGAGCTTGTGATGAAAGTCAATTCCTAAGTACTTATAGGAGGTTACTTCCTCTAAGATTCTATTGTCATAAGAAAAATTGTCATAAGTACCTTTATTGGACTTGATAGTCATGACTTTTGTTTTGTCAGTGTTAACGGTATACCCATATTGGTGCAAAAACCTTTGAAAATTCGTAATTGCTTCTCAAGATCATAAGGGCACCTAGCCATAAGAATGATATCGTTAGCATAGAGAAGAAGCGTGATGACTATTCCTGCCAAGTTCATGCCCATGCAACCTACCTCTTCTAGGGATTCTTCAAGCTTATAGATGTAAATGGAAAAAAGGGTAGGGGAAAGGGGACACCCTTACTTAACTCCAATATTACAATTAATATCTTGCGACCATCCTTTTGTGCTTTTGAATTTGGAAATGACATTCTCATAAACCTTATAGTCACATCCCTCAACTTGAGAGGAACCTTTAGCTCTTCTAATCTATTGCAAAGGTTATATCTAAGCACCGTATCAAAAGATTTCCAAAATTCTATGAAACAACAAAAAAGATTGGATTTATTATTACGACACTCCTCTACGATGATCCTAAGCGTAATGAGGTGGTCAATGGTTGAGTGATGTCTTATGAAGCTTGCTTGGCCTTTAGCCCTCTTTCCTTCATTTTCTAGCCATATGATAATCTTTTTTTCAAGGATAATGTCGTATAACTTGGATAAGAGAGGGCTAATCATATTTGTTCAGTAATTAGAGGGGTTATTTTTATCTCCGCTTTTGAAGATAGGAACTATGAGGCTTTGATTCCGAGGCTTAGGGAATCCGTGTTTGAATGCCAAATTAAAGAGATTATGAATATAAGGGATGAGGATGGGTGCTCTGATTTTTAGGATTTTTGCTCGGTACCCTTCAATGTCTTTGGATATTAGCTAGGCACTTAATCCCTAAGTCAATGTCTTCTAAGGAAAAGACTTCCTCCGTTGTAAGGAGGGTTTGAATGCCATCCATGACATCTGGGGATTCGTAAAGCTTTTTGAGATACAAGTTCCAATCATCCATAGAGATCTTATTATTTTCTTTAGTTTTACAAGTTAAAATTTGTCTCCAGAATTTCTTAGGGGTCGTCTTAGATAAGTGTAAAAGTTTCTCGTGTCTTTTATAGTATAAACTAGAGAAATATAATGATATATATTTTTATTTTATTTATAGAGGATTATAAATTTTTAAATTATATTTATTATAATTTTAATTTTAATAAAAATATTAATTAATTAGTATAAAATTTATCATAATTTTTAATAATATTAAGTTTTATAATAGTTATTTAAAATAATTAATATAACTTTTTACATAATAATTATTTACAATTTATTAATACCTTAAAAATTTATTTTAAAGTTTAATATGTAAAATGGATTCCATTATCTTCGTTATTAAATTTATACTATAATAGTTATTTATGAAAGTGTTAAAAACATATGTAATTGTATTTTTTCAATATCCTCAATTATAAGTAAGTTTTTTCTTTAATAGAAACGAGAAAAGGATTTATATTATATAAAAATAAAATTACATACGCTCCTAGGGCGGCAAAATAAGACCAAGAGTCTAAAAAATAAAGTTTAAGTGCAGTACAGAGCTACATAGATTTCCATCTGCTCAACAATTTTACATAATTTAACAAAATTTGACCTCCTACTTCTGACTGTGTAAACTCTTATAAACTGTCCTACCAATATATACAAAAAACATCTAGAGACTTTAAACAAAAGGGAGAGAAAAAAGACTTCATTCCTGAGCATTTTCTTCTTCTACTTTGGGCTAAGAAACCGATGCATCGTCCATGGGGGTTTCCTTTGCATGTTCTCCTTCTGGTTCACGGTTCCAGGGGTAGAGTCCGTTAACGTCAACCTGCACTACTTCCATGATCTCTTTCAACTGGTTGAACCGGCTCTCGTGGCGTTCAATAGCGTTCATGCTGGTGCTTTGTATATTCCAACGCAAATCTGCCAACTTTCCACTAACCCCGTCCAACTTTGCACTCAGAACTTGTTCTATTTCTGCCACAATCTTGTTCAACTCTTCCACTTCACCAATCTGAACACGATATCTAGTTTCAGCATCCTCCAAGCGCATTTCAAAACGTGTCAAATCCAAACTTGTCTGCTTTGATTCCTCCAAACAAGCCTTAACCACTTCAAAAATACATCGGCTCGTCTTCCGAAGGTCCATCATTCCTTCTTTGAGAGCATTAATCTCCTCCGTAACATAATTCAATCCAGAGTCTTCCTCAAGGTGACTCAGGTTCAAGCCTTTCTTCCTTGAGAATCCTTTATCCCCCATCTCAATGTCTTTGATATCCAGAGAATTATCACTGCATGCAGGTTTTTCAAAACGAAGTATATGAGGAAAGAGCAACTGGATCTCCCATATATACTCCCTCTACATTATTGACGATGGCAATGCCATCATTTTGTTGTATTTTTTGTACCAACTTCCCATCTGCTTAGTACGACAGGGAATGTGCGAAGTTAAGGGGGAGTAGAAGAGTCCAGATCCATCCGTGCCAAAGGTAAATTCTAGCCTTCCATATGTCGAGCTGCAGAATTGGCAACAACCTCCGGCTTTATGGCGCATTCTCTCGGGCCTCATAGGCATTAAATGAGGTTTCGAAAGTTGCAACACCATTTGAATATGGTGTGATGTCTATCGAGGGATAACTCCCCTTCCTTGAGTCTAGCTCCAACACCCCTTCCTTGAGTCTAGCTCCAACATTGGCCAAACGATCTGCCTTGGTATTTAACCCCCTTCTAATATGATAAAAAATGATGTGTGAAAGGTTCGGATAATAATGAATAATTCTTTTATGAATGTTATTCTTTGTTGCTTTCCTGTGAATCACGTTGTTTATGGATTAAATGATGATTCGAGAGTCACCGCAAACAATGAATTCCTCTACCTGAAGGTCATACATGCACTCTATTCCTTGAGACAAAGCCATCCATTCGACGTAATTATTCGTTCTCTTGCCCAAACCCCAAGCATAAGTTCTAATAACATTTCCACCTGGATAAAAAATGACTCCACCCGCACCTACCTCTCTTGGTAAGTAAGTTTGTTGTGATCCTTATATTTATGCAAAATTGATTAAAAGTTACTTATATAATTGTGATTTAGTTTGGTTTATTTTATTTTGGATTAAGTTAATTAGTGGATAAATTTAATTTTTTAATCTAAAATTATAATTTCATTATCTAAATTAAAAAAAAATCATAATAAAACATGTTAACGCACTCTTTTTATTTTGACATCTTTTTAGTTTTCCACAACTAATCAACACTCCAACTTATTTAAAATAATTATTTGTGTTTAATTAAAAACTCATTATTTATAAAATAATATGTAATACTATTTAAATTTTAAGAGGTTTTAACATATTAACTTACTTACTTTAATAAGTAAGGATAAAATGAAGGAGAGATATAAGATTCACCAACACTACTTTGAACATTTATACAAACTAATAAGGATTTCATACATCCTCTTAATCAATATTTTTTTCAAAAAATTAGTTTTATTATTAAAAGTATTAGTTTTAAAAAACAATTATTTTATTAATTATGATTATGAATTTTTTAAATAATGAAAAAAAATTTCAAATTTTATTAGAAAAATATTTATTTGAAAAAAAACCTTTCAAAACTTTATTAAAACACATTGGCATAGCTTTGTGAGTTTTCTTTTTTGCTTAAGTAGATGAAAAAACAATAAGACTAGAGAATTCTTGGATTGGGTGCTAGGGAGGGGCACTCGTTAAACCTGTCAATTGACATAGGATGGCATCATGGAGGGGGAATGTGGTGATGTGCCCTCCAGGACATATGATCCTCCGTATTCCCCTGCCATCTAATGCCATTACTCATGTTTCATGCCATCGAAAGTCCAGGCATGAGGGAGTATAGACGTAGAAGGGGGGAAATGATGAAGCAGAATGGTCAATCGATGGTTTTGATGGAAGTCGGGAAGAGCCCGGCTTTGGTTGAAGTTAGCACCCAGTGCAGGAAGGATTAGATGTCGATGTTTTTGAGGCCACTTAGAGGAATACAATCTCAGAGTTGGTTTAACAGGAGATTACCTAGATGGAGAATTAGGTGAAGCAAGATCATGAAATGGTTGATGAGGAGGATATCATTATGGATATGCACCCCTTCTTCCCAGGCGTGGGTAACACTAGAAGTAGGGAAACCAGATATCTCAAGACTATGCAGATGCATTGGAAAATGAAAATGTTGTTGGGAAAATCCCTCATGGAGAGCAAGGAAGAAAGGAAAGAGATCCTCCCGCAACTAGATGAATTGAAAGACCATATGCACCAATTGGACCTAAAGATTAACTTAATCATCAGAGCCACCACACGATTTGAGTTTTCTCCCTATGACCACACCAAGAAATCCCATTCTACAAAGGCTCCTGCTGGCATCAACTTCTCTACTCCAAATGCATCTCAACATACTCAAGTTCCTTAGGAAGGTTTCATTATTATGCATCTCAAGCTATAAATCATTTTTTATGTTTTGTTATGGTTATTTTGGATAATTTAATAGTTATCCTAGGCTAGCCAAGCTTACATATATATTTTGTTATAATACTTGTAAAACTAAGACATGGCCCTAGTGACAAACTATTATTTTGTGGGTGGTATGGTTTCCCAAGTGGTAGGCTACCCAAAATTAGCTCAGTGTAATCGTTTTCTATCTTTTGGTAATATAACATCTTGCTAGTTTACAAAAAAAACAATAAGAATATAGAATTCAAATGGAATTGCAATGTTTGGCATGGTTTTTATGAGATTCCTGAAATTGAGCTTATAATGAAGTTTGTGATGGTAGATTTTGAAAAATATCAAGAATGTTGTTAAGTGTTACAACTATACTAGGACTATGTCGATGCATGACTCTTGTTTCTATTAAAAGTTACGGTTTCTTAAATCTTAATCAATTAGAACAATGTTCACTCTAATTGAAAATAATTTGAAAATTGGTCCATCTATTTCGGGTTTCTCTTGCACTTTCATTTAGAGATATGTTTATATAGTTTCTTCAAACAATTAAACAATTATAACATATTTTCTTCAATAGAACAATTATATTGAGAGTAAGTTAATATTTTAGTTTGCATATTATTTTCTTGATATAAATTTGATAAGAATCCCATAATAATTTCAGGAATGAAGAAAGATCCATGATGATATAAGTTTTATGTATGGTGGAACATTGTTTCGAAGAATTTTGTGCAATTGTTTTATCAAATTTTGACGATTGAAAGGAAATTTGGTATAAGATGCCTCAACAAGAAACCATGAATAATATCTAGGAATGAAATTTGTGTGGATCAGGAGAAAGTGATTAACTGACTTGGTTTGACATGAATAAACATATGGGGTCCACACACAAATCATTACAATCCCGGACATATAATCCTAACATGGGAAATGCAAAATATGATGAGGTAATATGACTACAATTACAAAATTGAGGAGATCCTAACTGATGTTATCGGTAGGGTGGTATAATGCATTTATAATTATCATAGTGCACTAGTTGTGCCAAAGAGATTCAATAAGCAATAGGTTAGTAACATGGTCATCCACCCTACTATCAACTCTCTAATACATCATTTTACCATGGAAGAGTAGCTATAGTAAGCTCTAACTCCAATGAATTACACAGTGGCCAAGTTGGACAAACTTGCCAACACTACAATTCTAATAACATAAATAGTGATGAATGTTAAAATAAAGGCACCACTAGTTCTCCCACAAAAAATGCTAGGGCCAATGCAAATCCTACATGGAATGAGTTGGGAGTGCAACTTCAACATTCCTAGAAATTATAGCTTTTGCTAAGATTGTTGGAGTTGTAGTGGCAATTGTTTTTTGAAGCACACCTCTAGGCTTTTCCATTTCCTTTTCTTCTTATAACTTCATGTTAAAGACTTTTAAGTCATGTTGTCGATAACCCAAACAAGTTTCTCAATGACAATGTTGCAAGTTTCGGTGACCAAGGCTACTAATCTTAATAGGATCATGATCTTCATTTGATTCGATTGTTCATACTCTCAACCCATTGTTTTGTCCTAGCATATTGACATAAAGCTATTAATCTTTTTATTGTAGTTTTTTATAATTTCAATTCAATTTCTTAATTTCATTTTTCTTATAAAATATTACAATATTTTTATAAATATTTCTAAAAACCATAATACCTCTAGAAATAATAATTCTTGTCCTATACCATTGATTTCCATTACATTGAAGATAAAGAATATTCATATACCATTCACTTCAATTAAAGTTTTTTTTTTTTCATTCGAAAAAAAACAACTTTTATTAAATAAAAAGTTGTATCAGAGATACAAAATAGCGAGAGGCCAATACATCTTTAAACTTTCAAAACATAAATATAACCATTCAGCATAATACAAAATACAACTATTTCAGATACTAAGCATCAAGTTTCTCCACCTTATGCACTAACAACAAACCTTTAACAACATAATTTTAAACATAATCCTGATAATAAGATTCTGCAAGAAAGAACACCATCAAAAGACTTCTGAATGAAAATAAAGTCTCCCATATTCCCCCAAAGCAAGCTTAACTTCAATTAGAGTGAAGATGATCACTGAAAAGGAAACAAAATATATACAATGTATCTACAAAAACAAACATGAAACGTCCAACAACTTGGTACTCATAAATCAAGTGAAAACTTGTGGTTGATCAATTCCATAGACACGTGTTCTCCATGGTCAAGGGGGGCACCACCGTCATATCACCCATGATGTCAACACACAACCATTATGAGCACCCTATCACATCCACATACCTCATTCTCTTAGACACGTGTTAGATAAAACTCCCTAGGGTGCCATTCCATTAGTCACACTACATAACAAACCATATTCAAAACTTAAAAAATAAATAATTTGATACAATACAATCTAATAGAGTGGCTCGAAAGCTACATGTCCCTACAACGACATAATAAAGTATACTCTCTGAAAACCAATTTTTTAAGATCTTAATGATGAAAATGTTATTAATTAAAACACCCCCGAGTGTCTTAATCAATAAACTTGGCCTTTTAAAATTTGGAACGTATCATTACTTAATTATTATTTTAGTGTAATTTAATTTAATTTAGAAATTGATGTCCATGAAAAATCAAAGTTGCTCCAATTAGTATAATTTAATTTATTTTAGAAATTAATGTCTATTAAAAATTAAAGTTGGTCCAAGGAGTTTCAGGGAATACAATATATAAAGGTGAAAAAGAGAAAGCAAAAGCATATTCAAAGAAATAAGAATGAAAAATTAGTGTAATTTAATTTATTTTAGAAATTAATGTTTATGAAAAATCAAAGTTGGTCAAAGGAGTTTTAAGGAATACAATATATAAAGGTGACAAAGAGAAAGAAAAAACATATTCAAAGAAATAAGAATGGAAAATAAGAAGAAAACAATTGAGAAGTGTTAACACAATGAGACGGAGAACAATGAATAAGCTAAAAACGAAAGAGGTTTTTTGGATGAGACATATTGCTTTGGAGAAGCACTTCTAATATTCAAAGATAAAAATAAAAGCGTGATGGAGCTTCATATATCTATTATGTGAGCTTGGAGGCTGACCATGGGCCTCTTTTTACTAAAGTCAAAAGGATGGAACTAAGATGTAATCAACTTGGTGTTTAGAAAGAACAAAGTGAAAATTTGAAGATACATAAAAACTACCCTCTTATCTTGTAGTAGGGAATGCACCATAAATAAATGGTCCTCAATTTCAACCTCTACCTTAGGACTAGATCTAGCAAATACAATGTTCCCAAATAATATGATGATTTGTCTCATTGTGAAGCTAGTAGGAGCAAACTCTAAGCTAGATAAGAGGGACCCTTGGGCTACAAGTTAACTAGAGTCTGGTGAGACCTAGAGATGAATGTGCCCATCACTACACTGAAGATACAAGTATGACTAGCATTATAGTTTGAGAGAAATCCACTCTATAGGCTCAAATGGCATGGACCGAAAGTAGGCTTTGCAATTCTTAATACAAATACCCTTGAAGAGATCACAAGCATGCACTAAAAGTTATGTGGGGGTGGTATACTAATATAAGATCAATTGAACAAAGCAATGAAGATGCTCTCAGATACCAACATGAATTGGATTCTCTTTCTACCTACTTCATAGAGCATTTGAGAGTGAGATATGTATATTTAAGAAGTCTACTCTATGAGTTGCCTATTCCTCTAAGTTTGTGTATCATTGTGAACATTTGAAATATCATTGAAGTAATGAGTGGAGGTCTGCCAAATTCCACAAAAATGATATCATTAAGTATTAATCTATTGGCATAAAGATGTTTGGATAACATTGTATCAAGCACTCTTTCTATCATGTTGTATTTTGTTTCTTAAAGGTACGGTTCCCAAACCTTATACTCATACAAGAAGGTAGTTGTGACTAAAGAATGAAAGAGTTAGATAATATATTTGAACTAAAATTTAAAACATTGATTTTCTAACAGTTGTGAGCGCCACATATACCTTATTTAATTTGAACTCTACTACAAAAATCAAACCAAAGTGTGACTTAGAAAAATATCTCCTTCACCCTCTAATTTAAAAATAAATAAATATACCATATATATGAATATATGTAAAACTAAAACAATTTTAAAAAAATCAAACAATTTATTTAACCAAAACACTACACCACTCAAAATTTCCAACTATAAAAAAAAACTAAAATATTGAGAGAATAAAAAATTCAACAAAATATCCACGGCCAAAAGCAACTCAAATATTAAAAATAAAAAATGTCAATATTTAAATTCCTAAGCAAATCATGTTTCCAAGGTGAAATTGAATATTGACTCCATTGGAAAAGGCAAAAGTGCAATCAATACCATTGTTTATTTTTTATTTTATAAGAACCACAAGTACAAGATCAAGGTATTTTATTAATTTGTTACTCATTAGCATAGCTTTCCAAGTAACTTACATAAAGCAAAATTCATAGCATATATCATTATTAAGGAAAAGAGACAACATGGTGTGTTTTGACTAAGAAAAAGCAATACTGGTACAACTTTTTGAGTGGAATTTTGTCTTCATCTCCCTAACTTAATGTACGTGCAGAAGTGTAATTGTTGATTGTAACATAGAAATATGAAAGCATTGTTATGTTTTCTTTACTTAGAAGAAATCCCACTAAATGGTCATGTTATAATATATTATGTGTAGCTTTTTTGAATATTGCATAATGGGAGTATAAACCCCAAAATATCAAACCAATTCATGAAAATCCCATCTATCCAAATCTTCCCTCCCTTCAGCCATTCGATTAGAAAAATCCTCCATGTTTTTTGTTTTTACCATAAATTTGTTGTTGTTGAGAGAACGTATCATTGTGACATTTTACTTAAAAGAAAATTTGCTTTCATCAACAAGGTAGGGATGGGGTGGCATGGCTTAGCTTGACTTCATAGGGAATAAATAAGGGATTGCAAGGAGGTCTTAAGTAATTGGATTTTTTTTTTTAAATATAAAAATGTATTTTAATATTGTATTTTTAGTATATTGATTGCATCAATGTTTCATGTTTTGAGCATAGATTTTTAGGTTAATTTGATTTTTGTTTGAGAGAAGTTTTACATTGAGATGGAAACATTCATTAAAAAAAATTCCAGTCAAAATTATGGAGATATTCATTTTCTTCTCTAAATAGTTTTAGAAATTGTTAAATTTATGAATGCAATTCTTTAAATATTTCCAATTTTCTCACTATGTATGATGTGGGTAGGTGTGATTTTTGGTATATAGACTCTAGGCATATATTTGGAAAAACTCATAAAATATCTTAAGAATCTATATCGTAATTTAAGATATATTAGTTGTTTATCAAGGTTATAGCAGATTTTCCTTCGTAGCAATTAATGGTAATGGATGATAGCATTTGCTTGAGAGTGCTTAGATTCTTTGTGTGTTGATGATACTTAATGTTACTTAGATCTGAATGTAAATTCAATATGATTCTCTTTAAGCTAATTAAATATGCTTTCACTATTAAAGGTTGAAGCCATAAAAAATAGTACATGCAACGTATTTGATAAAATGCTTCAACCAATTGCTTATTTCCATAAGTTGATTGTAACATGTTTGAGGAATTGGGTACATAAATTGCAATATAGACTTTATTATGTCTTAAAGCACCTTATTTTGATTATGAATCTAAGTATGACATGAATGCTAGTAACTAAGGTGTTGAAGAGGTACTTCACACCCTTAATACATAGGCATGCTTACCCTATAGAGTTTTTATGGTATTTTATGTAACTATGCATATATGAATGATGAGGCAATAAGTCCATGGGATAATGAATTGCTTTTTTAGTTTTTTAAGATCCTTGAGGTGCATTGATTATTTTATCTAATGACTACTTATGATGTTAAAATATGAGCTTAAAAACTTTCAACCCTGATCCCTAGGATTGCCATATTTGAAATGGATTAAACCCTTCATAGAGGAGATTTTATAAGATTGTTAAGTTGAGATAATTTGATGAACATAGATAGAGATTTAGTTTGTGAAATTAATGATCATGTTCATGGTGATTTGATAGTGATGTCGGTATATAGTATGTTATGCTATATATTCTAAATGTGATTTATAGTTTCTAATTAATTGTGAAACATGGAAAACTTGATTTTTGTTTACTAGAGATAGAGAGATTACTTATCTAGGCATTGCATTGAAAACACGAAATAATTCCAAACATTGTCATTGCATACATAATATGAAGGGTTTATTTTTTATGCGGTCTTATATTGTTGAAATTTGTTTAACATACTCCTTCCATTAATGAATTATTAGAACATCAAATGAGGTTTATGACAAGTGTTTGTTTAAATGCTTTAATGAACTTTTATTTGATTTTGAGCATGCATGTGAATCTAACCCTAATGATTTGTTTGTATCTCAAAATTTGTGATATGGGTCGATGCGATTTTTGGTGGAGAGAAGCTTTACATTGAGTTGAAACCACCCACCAAAAACCTCAAGTAGCCAAAAATCATAATTGTGGAGATATTCAATTTTTTTTTATCATAATAACTTTAGAAATTGTCAAATTCAGGAATGTGCCCACAACTTTTTAAAAATTAACGTTTTTCTCACAATGTATGATGTGGGTAGGCATGAATTTTGGTACATATACTCTAAACATGTATTTGGAAGCACACATAAAACATCTCAAGAACCCAAGTCGCAGTTCAAGAGATATCAGTTGTTTATAAGGGCTATAACATATTTTCCTTTGTAGTAATTAATCACAATGGATGTTAACCTTTGCTCGAGGGTGACTAGATTTTTAGTGTGTTGATGATAATTAGTGTTTCTAAAGGTTTAATGTGAATTCAATCCGATTCTTGTTTAAGCTAATTAAGTATTATTTCGTTAGTAAAGGTTGAATCCATAAGCCTCATGTTTGAGAAAATCCCTCAACCAATTACTTGTTTCTATAAGCTAATTGTAACATGTTTAAGGAATTGGGTACATAGATAGTAATATGGATTGTGTTATGTCTGAACTAACTTCATTTTGTTTATACGTCTAATTATGTCATAGGTGCTAGTAGTTAAGGTGTTGAAGAGGCACTTCACACCCTTACTTTAAGTAGACATGCTTACCCTCTAAAGGTTTTATGGTATTTTGTGTAACTATGCATATGTGAATGATGAGGCAAGAAGCATGTGAGATGATGAATTTAAGAATCTTGATGTGTATTGATTCTTTTCATCAATGCTTATGATGTTAAAGATTGAGCTTAAAAACCTTAAATCATAATCCCTTGGATTGACACCCTTGAAATGGATTAAACCCTCCATATAGGAGGTTATATGAGATTGCTGAGTTGAGATGATTTGATGAACGTCAATTATGAATTTAGTTTGTGAAATTAACGATCATGTTCATGGTGATTTGATAGGGATGTTAGTATATAGTATGTTATGTTATGTATTCTAAATGTTGGTGATAGTTTTTAATTAATTGGAAAAGATGAAAAGCTTAATTTATGTTGAAGAGAGAGAGAACTCGTCTAAACATTGCAGTTAAAAGAAAAAAATTCCATATACTATCATTGCACACATAATATGAAGGGATTATTTTTGATATGGTCTTATATTGTTGAAATGTGTTTAACATATTGTTGCAATCAATGAATTATTAGACCATCAAAACCTATCTTTAATATTGGTAATGGAGGTATGTTACAACGAAATGCATCATGTTACAAGGTACACTAGTTTTCGTTTCAAATAAAAAACCTAAATTTTGATAATAATAAAATTTAAAAACGACAATAATGTTTATACGTGACCTATAAATGCACCAATGTGTACAATACCCACTATTATGTTTGTTGTTTATCTTAAAGAGACATGATATGTTTTTTCAAGCTAATAAAGTGATTGAAACAAAGCACTTAATTATGGCTCTAATGGAAGGTTAACATTTATTATTTAAGAAAAAATTGATAATTAGAATTTAGTCACTTAGAATTTTCAAGAGAACGGTATTTGAGTTTTTTAAATATCAAATTAAGGAATTTATGTTTTAATAAAAAACGATTTAGGGAATATAATTTTTTAAATAAATCAATATTATAATCCAGTCTTGAAATTTTTCAAAAATATATTTAACAAAAAATTGATGATGGATAGGAATGGTTTGTGTATTTGGAGTAGTTATAGTAGTTATTTGACATAACACTTATTGTAACTTTGGGAATTATAAGTACTTGTGTCTTGGTGGCTCAAGGGATTAGCTCAACTTGTTCTCACCAATGTTGTTGGGCATTTGGCTAGTTATGTACCAACCAGTGCCCTATTTAAATCACTTTTGGTGAGGTGCCCTAGTCTATGCCGATGGGTTGAGTAAGGATTCCATCCACAAATGTGGGGAAACATCCCTTGGGGTTACTGATGAGGTTTTCCTTGGAAAGAAAAGTACTTGTAATTTGGGGAGGAAACAAACCAATGAATAAGTTGTGTCTCTGAGAGGGATTTGTACTAGAGGGTATTTGAAGGGGAGACATTCTCCCAATGAGAATTTTGAGAAAGTGACCATGTTGTTGGTCAACTTCCATTGTAGTTGAGTTTTGAGTAGTGGCAAGGCAAATTGGAGAGGGGAAATTAATCATCGTTCTTATTTCATGGGAGAATTCAATTCTAATAATTCTGATTTAGCCAATAATATATATATATATATATATATAATCATAAGGGGGTTATCCACATCCACACTCTTCCTGAGAATCCATACTTCTCAAGATATTGACTTTTCCTGATTTCTCACATGAAAAAAATGATTTTGTTACTTATTTTATACATTCTCATGTATTTTTGTGTGTTTAGTAATATCTCTTAGGACCTACCAATAAGTTCTTTGGAGATATGCTCGAGCCATCTTTAAGATCAAATTTCACCTCTTATGAGCCCTATATCCATATACAATAATGTAAAGAGTGCTTGAAGAGAAAAACATGTAGAAGTTATGAGAAAAATGGAGACACAAAGATAATGTTGATGCACAAAAGTAAGTGTGCATGCAAGGAATAATGAAGAGTAAAACATAAGAACTTAAAAAGGTTGTTGAGTTGATAAGTAGGTTAACCCAATAAAATGTGAAGATGAATTGTTATGTTACGACAATTAAGATCATCATAATCCTTAGGGATGCAAGGAAGATGAGCAGAGGAATGCAACATGAAGGAGATCAAGTTGGTGTTAGAGTGATTGACCTTCAAGGGAAGGTTAACTTCATGAGATTGTTAAAGACAAAGAGTTAGTCTCAAGGAGAAGGAAGCATGAAGTAGCTTCAAGTTAGAAATAAGGCAGTTTGGATTCCAAGGAGAGTATATTGGGATTATAGTAATTAGATACAATAGAACTAAAAGTACAAGGGAGCAAAATCCTTTTACAAATAAAGATTTTCAAATTTGAGAAGAAGAGTGTAAGAACCCAACTACATATAGAGGAGATGAATTTATGATCTACAAAAGAAACCAGAAGTAAAAAATATACGTTTAACATATTGTGTAAGTTTGAAGCATCATATAATTTAAGCCATTTTAAATCCATTTTTTATGTACATTATGTATTATATGAGATTGTATTTTTGTTCATTAAATTCTGTCTAAATAAATAGAGTTATGATTAATCAAGTTGATCAACCACAAATGGCGTAATCCCTAGTTGAAATCATAATTAAATCATAAATTCTTAGAAAACATTGAAACCCTTGAGGACCAAACTTCAAAGTCCCCAAACACCCTTGAATCAAAGTTGTTCATTTCATCTTTACTATAACGAACTAAGTAGTCCTTAACCAAGTTTAGGACCGAGACAAATGACTATATCATGCTTAAAAGTTCATCAAATGGTTAGAACATTGTACGGTTGTCTTTTAAAAATTTAATCCATGAAAAACCTAGAAATTACCATTATTCATAATTCATGAAAAAGAGGTTGAGCTTCATAAAAGCGCTTTTACTGGACAAAGGAATGATCTAAATAGATGTATTGATATTGAAAGGTTACAAATTATCATGTTTGGACTCCATATCTTAACCACTTATTATGGAATATGGTAGGAATGGTTTTAAATTTAAGCCTAATTATATGAGTATATATATCTATGTTTGAATGATTATTTAATTATAATATTTTTTTCAAATAAAAAAATTGTAATTATTTATTTCAATTTAAAAAAAATAAAAATTTTAAAATATTTAAAATTAATTAAACAAATTTAATATTATAATTTAAAAAAAATAAGAGTAGGTATAATTTTTAAATTAAAAAGCTGAAAACAATCATTAGATACAAAATTATTGAGTCTTTCTAACAAAAGGAATACCTATAATGATTGCCCATAATATATCAAAATCTAGTTTACAATTCAAAATGCCAGTTATAACTATACTTACTATCCTGCGAGTGTTGTATATACATACAAACTGGCTTAAAAAAAGAAGAGATTTAAACTGCATAGACAAAACATATTTCCAAAGGAAAAGTAAACATAAACTTCTCTTCTACCCATGTTTGGTGGAGTGTTGTGTTGGTCGATGGACATATTCCTCTTCCATGGATTTTACCTCAACAAACAAAGCAAACTGACAATGGGTACAATGATTCATGTTCAGGAGCTTGTCCAAATTTTCTCTCGTACCGTATATTTTCCCCCTACTCACGCAAGTTGACTTCAACATCCTCCATCCTAGAGTCCAGTGTAGAGAGTTCATAGGAGAACTGCCTCAGGATATCCAATGAACCTTCCATTCTATTATTCGCAAACCACAACATATGCTTGGAATCACCAAAGTCATTTCAAATGCCACTAAAGAGGCCCCTCCACTGCGACATTGATAATGGCTTATCAACAAATGCGTGTATTCTTTCCCACCAACTTGCTGGGGGCCAGCATTCCGGTCTTGTTCAGAACCATCAACACAGGTATAAATGTCTAGCTTTGTGAGCCTAAAACGCAATGATACTACTCTAGAAAGCATGAAAGTAGAAGAAACCCCAACCTCATCCTTCGCACCAAGACACAAGAATTCCTTAGCAACAGAGGGAGACAACTTAACACCTAACTGAGCAAGAGGATAAGAAGGGTCAGTGTCATTCCTAAAAAACACCGAAGGCCTTCTTTGAACCAACAAAGAACCAACCCTACTACAAATCATTTCAATTTGCCTACCACATAGACTGGAATTGAAGTTCTCTACCTTATTAACAAGGATACAAGTTCTACCCACGACCTCTCTTAGTGATAACCTTATCGATGTTTCCCATTTCAAGAGACACAACAGTCATATCCCAAGTGTGGAGCATAAATAAGCCAACCAATTCCTATGCGGGGACAATTAAAACCCATGGAAGGTAAGTATTACGTTGCCACGCGCCCGTCTGGTCCTCTCCAACCACCACCTTGAGTCCATGTATTTTGAGAAAACTTGGGGGATGACCTTAGGCTACCCCTCTCACCCCGACCTTCCAACACCAATATTCCATGTTTAATTGACTAGGGTAGCCACTTCCTATGTGGTGATCGCTCGTTTCGAACAATTACACCTTGAGCCAACTTGACTAGGTTAGCCACTTCCTATGTGGTGATCCCTCATTTCGAACTATTATACCTTGAGCCAGCTTAACTCCTTGGTTGGATGATTGATCTGCCACACCGTTGTTACTTCTATGAATGTCGAAAAGGGATAACTGTTGCGAGGCTCTTAGAAAACCTAAAATTATGCTTTGCAAACGTCCCGACCTTGGTTCCTTCCTTCTTAGGCTTTTGCAGATCTTACAGATGACAATCATAGAATCTCCAAAGATGAAAACACTTAAAAGCTTTTGAAAGGCAATTAACTCAGCCCCATGCAAAAGTGCATACCATTCGGCTTGATTATTCGTCTTGTGTCCTAATCCCATGCATAAGCTTCCATAATTTTCCCTCCAAGATCATAAAGAACCCCCACACTCCCCAAATTCAACATTATAATAACAAAAATAAAGATTTTTAATTAAATAACTTAAAAAATTCACATTAGAAAATATTTTTAATTAACCAGCTCTAATGAATAATAATGAGAAAAATGGAGTTGTGCATTCTTTATTGAATATTTTTAAATTCAATTTATTTTTGTTTTTCAATAAATAAAAATATATTGATTTATTTTATCTTTTAAAACATATTTAATAATTTAACATTTAAGATATGTTTTTTTTTTTCAACCGAAAAAAAACGTACTATTGCTATTCCTTGAATCAAATAGTACAAAGATATTCACCTTTTTTGAAAAAAGGTATTTTCATCATGTTCAAGACTGTAAGTCCAAATGACCCCAAACTGCCATCATCAAAAAACTATCCAAAATAGACTATACAGAGCTAAGAGACTATGACCTATTACAAAAAGCATGTTGTTCAACATGAAAATAACTTTGACTTCGAATTTAAAAGAAAAAGACTTCGCCACTTTCCAGCATGCTGGAGTCCATCCATTCCTCCCAAACAAGATATCCTTCAGATCCCAAAAAAGCTTTCTTTGATAAGCAATCAGCCTGTCCATTGTGTTCTCGGAAAATATGGGAAAAAGAGATGTGTTCCTCCATATCAATCTCCTCTCTAATGCGCATACACCAGTGATTAAGAGCTAATACATTTAAATCATATTCTTTAGCTTCCCATTTGATAGCAACACGAGAATCTCCGAAGACCTTTATATTTACCAAACCAAAGATGTTTGCACATTTCAGAACACACCACAGAGCTAATAGCTCTGCCTTCATATTGCTTCCATTGCCACAGTTGAGACGGAGAGTGAAGTAGTGACCCTCATTCAAATAAATAACTCCACCAGCAGCACATAAGCCGTGCTGTGCAGCCCCATCAAAAAATAGAATGGGATGATCCACAAGAAAAGAAAACTGTCCAATCCTCCTATCCACATCCTTATTGGTCACAGCAGTATATTGTTGTGCAAATTTTAAGACCATAAGCCCACAAGCCTCAAAATTAGGCAATTTATCTTGAAAGGTAACCAAATTACGAAAGTACCAGAGGGCCCATGAAATAAAAATAGGAACCTGTAATGTCTCTTTAGAAGATCTAAACCAGCTAAGCAAAGACTTACCAAAATCACCATCTTCCCATACCTTAGTGATTGTCAACTTAGTACAACAATAATTCCAGACTTTTTTACCAAAGGAGCAAAAGACAAACAGATGATTGATAGATTCAGAATCTTCCTTACATAAGATACACCAATTTGGACCACACCAACCACGCCTTGAAAGATTATCCCAAGATTTCAAGGTTCCCTGCAAAGCATGCCATAAGAAACACTTGTGCTTTAATGGAATATTCCACTTCCATATCTGTTTATAACACCAGTTTTGAGGAAAAATATACTTCTCTTGCATAATTCTGTCATAGGCTGATTTTGCAGTAACTATTCCAGTTTTAACGTTCCCATTCCAAACCAACCTATCTTCTTGATCAGATAAAGAACATCCGGCCGAACAAAGAGCACTGACATAGTTATCCCAAGTGATTGCATCATCACCATCCAACCCCAAATCAATGGATTTTAACCAATATGATTGACCAGAAAAATTCCTGATACTCTTTATTGATGTCAACCCATAAATCTTTAAGTAATACAGGATCTTGTTAGAAAGACGAACAGATTCATCAATACCCAAAATATTATCTTTTCCCACCCTGATGGCTTCACCATTTCCCAACTGCCACTTCAAGTCACGAATGATCCAACCTGAAACTTTAAGAAGCCCGCGCCATAAAGGAGAGTAGCCAAATCTTGAAGGCATATACAATCTGATCCATTTAACCAAATCCATATTTATATACTTCACAAATGCAATCTTGGACCAAAGATTTTGTTTAAAAAGACACCTCCATAAGCTTTTTGTTATAAGAGCCAAGCTGAAGGATTTTAAATCCTTAATCCCCCAACCACCAAATTTTTCAGGCCCGGAGACCGATTCCCACCCTGACATAACCGAAGAGGCATGATCTTTCCCACCGGTCCACAAAAAATTGAAAATCAATTTCCTGATAACATTTAAAATGTAGGTGGGGATCTCGAGGAGGGACATCCAATATACAGGAATCCCCAAAAGAACTGCTTTGATCAAAGTAAGCTTACCACCAACAGATAGCATTCTATATGCCCAATGGGAGATACGTGCTTCAACTTTCCGAACGAGCCACCACCAATCCTTAATCTGATAGTTGTTAGGTCTAAAAAAAAACCCAAATATTTAAGCCCTTCATCTAAAGGATGACAGACATAAGGCAAAATATTTGAAATTTCCCATCTTCTATCAGATTCCACATTATAATAATGGAAGCTCGACTTAGTTGAACTTACCTTCATCCTAGAAACACGACAGAAGCAATTCAAAATATTCCTGAAGACCCTCCATTCAACAGCTGTAGCCAGACCCGCCAATAACACATCATCTACAAAGATCAAATGAGTTAAAACACATCCAATTCCCATTTAAATGCCCTTGATTAAACCATCCTGCTTGGCAATGTTTAGCATCCTGCTAAGAGCATCGATAATTAATGGGAACAATAATGGGGATAAAGGACATCCTTGTCGAATTCCTCTTGAACACTGGAAAAAAGTTGTGGGCGAACCATTAATCAATATAGCAATGCTAGTCGTTGAGACACATGACATGATCCAATTAAGGACAAGAGGAGGTACCCCAATTTGGATCAATATAAGCCTTAAGAAAGTCCAATTAACCCGGTCATATGCCTTTTCCAAATCTAATTTCAGAAGCATTGCACTGAATTTACGATTTTTGATGGAGTGAAGAAGTTCCTAAGATGCCTCGATGGCATCATGAATTTGCCTATTGTGCATAAAACCAAACTGTTCATCAGTAATATGATCTGAGAGAGCCGATTTAATTCTTTGAGAAATAATTTTGGAGACTAACTTGTACGCCAGATTACAAAGAGCTATAGGCCCGTAGTCTCCAAAATTTGCAGGTTTTCCCTTTTTTGGAATCAGCGTAACAAAGGTAGAATTTAGAGCACCAGAAGAGAAACCCTGCAACCTTGTATATTCCACCATGCTCAAAATATCAGGACCCATAATCTCAAAGAAATGAATATAAATCTCCACAGGCCAACCGTCGGGACCAGGACTTTTTTCACTAGCAAAGAGATGCAATGTTTTTTCCACCTCCTCAAGAGTAACCTCCCTTCCAAGATCTTCTGCTGCAACATCATTAAAGAACCGGGGAAAAAGTTCTGCAATTCTAATTTGTTCCATCAGATCACACTTACCCTCCTCTTTATAAATATTTCCAAAATGTTTGACAGCTTCAGATTTCAACGCCTCACCACCAGAGTAAATGTTACCTTCAGAATCATTCAATTCCCAGATTGAATTCAGATTACGACGGGCCGAAGCAAAGGAATGGAAGAACTTAGTGTTTTGATCTCCATGATTGATCCACAACGCCCTGCTTTTCAACCTCCATTCCATCTCCTCCTGAAGAAGAATATCCTCTCTTTTCTTCTCAAGCATTTTAACCACCTCAAATTCTTCCCTACTCAACTCACCATTAAAATTTTCCTTATGGATCTTTTGAATTTCAGCTTCAAGAGAAGCCAAATCCTTCTTATCAGATTCCTTTCTATGTTTGACCCAACCAATAACTGCTTTTTTGAGACTTCTCATTTTATTACAGAATATATCTAATGGGTTATCCCCTTCAGCAACAACAGAAATCCAAAAACCCTTCACCATATTACAAAAAACTTCCTCTAACAGCCAGGAATTGTTAAATTTAAAAGGAACATTAGTTTTCACCCCATAATCATCAAACTGAAATAGGATAGGCCAATGATCGGACACTTTTTGCTCATGGATCCGGGAACGATATCTCTGAAATTTTTCTAGCAAGGATACCTTTACCAAGAAACGATCAAGACGCTTATGAACACCCTCTTCACTCCCTCTACCATTACTCCAGGAGGGGCACATTTTAGAAGGAGCAACATCAATTAAATCATAATCCATCAGCAGCTTATTGAAATAATCCGCCATGGGATCAATTCTAGCTTTTTTCCCCCAAATTTTCGAAGGTGACTTTGTAAAATTTAAGTCACCTGCAAAAATAAGACTCTCATCATTTAATAGCCCAGGAACCGAAAGAGAATCCCAAAAGTTCTGCCTGTTAGAGTATGGAGCATAACAGTTGAAAACCGATAAACAAAGGTTCTGGCTGACACAGTAGCCCTTCAATAGAATCCCCCAATTAGTCCTGAACGCTTTGAAAGAAAACAACTGAGGGTTCCATGCAGCTGCCAAACCCCCAGAAAGACCAGAAGCATCCAAAGCAGTGACCTCCCAGTTTGGCAGAATATTTCCAATTTTTGAAACAACATCATAACTAGAACACATAGTTTCTTGAATTAAAACAATATCCGGGCTGGTAACAAGGAAAAGGTTGGATAGGGCCCTAGCCCTCGAAGCCCCACCCAACCCACGAACATTCAGGGAAATTAAAGACATTAAGAAATTTCCATAGCGGGCTTCTGTGCTCTAAGACCCATAACAGGAACATCTTCAAACCCACAGTCAACATCAAACGACCCTCCATTCAACAATGGAATAGGATCAGGAGCTTTTTTCTTTTTCTTCCCCTTTCTAATAGTCACATTCTGAAATTTAGGGGGGGGGATAGGCAATACATTTGAATCCGAAGTAGGGGTTTTAGAAAAAGTAGCAATAGGGATCAAATCAAACCCCCCTTGGAACCACTACCCTCCAAACAAGCAGAAACCACAGCATCAATAGGTTTTTCAGAAAGGTTGATAACCGACTCGTTGACAGGGAGAACAGGGGTAGGATTGAGTGAAGAGGAGTAATCGGAAGCATTTGGAAACCCCTCACAAAAAATCACATCCGAGGAAGTACTAGGGCACGAAATAGTAGGGTAAGAATCAACCCCGATGACAGTGTCAAGACTTCTAACAACCCTAGAGGGCCCAGGAACAGAAACAGGTTTTGATAAACCATGCCTCAACTGCACTTCCCCCTTTGAAATCCTTCTATCTAAATCCACTTCTTTATCAGAAATAAAATCTAACTCCACTTTAGAAAGATCAGAATAGGCAGATTTCGGGGGGATTTTCAACTTACAGAAACTGGAGTCCTCGGAGAAGCCGGAACAAACTGTGGAGAGTCGAAGGTCTTCCGACTACACAAACCCTTCAAACAGGACAGAAGCTTAGGGCATTTTGCTTGAATGTGCCCTACCTCACGACAGTGAAAACACCGAAACGGAATTCTGTAGAAATCCAACTGTTGGATCCAGCTTCTATCACCCCAAACGATTTCAATGGCGACCGGCCGACCCAAACTCAAATCAATCTCCACCAACACCTTTGCATAGCGTCTATCAATTCCAAAAATTGAATTTTTGTCCATTATGATGCACTTACCAACCGAATTTGCCAACCTAGCCACAATATCCTCAGTCCAAATTTCAATAGGGAGTCCAGGCACAATCATCCAGAGATGACGAATACCTTGACGCTCATGAATAGGATCGAAAGCAACGTGCCAGTGTTTAAGATTCAAAGAGCCATCCTTGAACAACCAGGTCCCCTCAAGAATCTGAGCCGAAGCCTCCAAGCTGGGGAAGATGAACATAATCCATTGATTAACCAACATATTAATCCTCGGAGTGTTCCCAACGACAGGCGACCAATTTTTATTAACCCACTCCACAATTTCCGTCTTCGAACTAGAAGCATATTCTAATCTCCCTACCAACGCCCTATCAGCTAGCATCCCGACCCTCTCCAAATTTGTGCCCACAGGAATTACAAATCTATCAACATTCTCTCTAGCCTTGAGAGTCTTAGCCCACCGCCGATTTTTAGCTTTGATACCAAACAAATTAGGGTTTCTCCCATGCCCGTGAGCAGAGGAAGGAAAACCAGCAGGACAATCACCTGAAGCAAACCCGAGAGAATGACAAGAAAGGGGATCAAAACCCTTCTCGAGCGAAGTCATATCAAGGAAACCGGTCCAGCCGGTAAAACACCCCCACCTGTCCAGCGCAGAAAGATAACGATAGACGCCTCCCACAGAAGCATACAGCTATCCCTGCAAGGCAATACTAAACTCTAGGTGATAGATCCGGGAGTGGACCCTAGCAAAAAGAAAGAGGGATTAGCCTCACTAAACCATAACCAAGGATGTCCATCAAAAGACAAACCGTCACAAAAAAACTAGCAGCATTTGCAGGGCAAGCCTAGATATGTATATAATATATATTTATATTTTAATAGTCTTTTCATTGAATTCAATATCATATCTTTATATGTCTTCTTTCCTCGTCTAAATTTACTTTAAGAGAGTAGCTTGTGGTTATCTTATATTTTTGGTCTTTTTGTGAAACTTGGTGAATACAATAGTTTAGTATTTATTGGAAGCTCTTCACATCACATCTCCATGTAAAAGGTACATTAGTCTTTTGACACAATATATAAAAAGAAAAGTTGAATGGAGTGGTTAAGAAAGACTAAATAGTGTGCTTTCATGAATTTAAGTTTTTAACACAAAAATTAATTAAAATTATAAAACAATGTAAATTTAATGTTTGTAATTTAAATTAAAATATTTAAAATTAATTATATATTATTAAAGAATGTAATATAATTTTGACGAGGATTGAGGAGTTAGGTAATGTTATGGGTATAAAGTTGTGAGGGGAATACTTTTATTTGTTAAAGAAAATACAATAAGAATGAAAATTCAAAACATGGAATTATTTATAAATGGAATTAATGTTATGGGTATAAAGTTGTGAGGGGAATACTTTTATTTGTTAAAGAAAATACAATAAGAATGAAAATTCAAAACATGGAATTATTTATAAATGGAATGATAGACACATATATATTTTGGTTTTTGTTTAATTAAGGTTAGAGTCTCATTGAGTTTAACTTAATTTCAAGTTGCTATTGTGTTTTGGTTATTGAATTGTTTTTTATCTAAATATTCTAGAGAAGAGGGAGGGATTTTGTGAGTTTTTTTTTTGGAAAAATTATACATAAAAGATTGAATGATAAAATAGGCTTAATGAAGGTAATGCCTTATGGTTGGCTTTGTGTACAATGAGTGGGATTATTGTTCCCATGACCTTGGATGGAATTAAGCAAGTTAGGTTACAGGTTAACTTAGTACAATTTGATCATTGACATGAAATTTGGATTGACCTAATCAACTTTGATCACTTAATTGGTCGGGCACACTAATCTTCTAAACCATAAAATATCACTAAGTTGGACCACTAAGCTATCATTGAAATGCCATAATGAACTTCATATTGGTTTGTAGGCTAAACTAACACCACTTGGATTGGGCACTAAGGTAGGACCAATGACACATTAAAGATTAAGCAATGTCCATGCACAAGGGATCAAGTACTCCAACAAGAGTTGAGAATAAGAAGGAATAGGTACTAAGTGTACACCAAGATAACATAACAATCCCGCTAAAAGTCTAATGCATAAGTTTTCTACCATAATAAAAATTGAAAAGGCCTAACGGATACCATAAACCCTCAAATGCACAAATTAAGATTAATGTTGTTTGACTATGTAACTAGTCTTTTATCATTTTAAATTTATATTTATATAAGTAAATATTTATATTAATATATTACAATTTTAAAATTTTATAAATAATTTTTAATTAATTGTTGTATAATTTATATATATATTATTTAATAATATTATTTTTTATAATAACTATTTAAAAGTAATTAAAAGTTTAATGTTTCAAATGCATTTTATTATTATTGTTGTTATCATTAAATTCTTTTTTAAGTAGTATGGTGGGCTAGCTTGAGTAGTTGAATACCGTGAGTTGGCAGTAGGAGGTCACGGGGTCAAGTCCTTAGGATGGGCTATCTATGTGAATGTTGAGGGCCTCACTTGATGTCCCCATTGAGTTAAGCTATGTAATCAAGGCCGGCAATTTACCTTGTTTACCATCCATGAATTATGGGGAAGTACTCGAAGGGTTTTCTGTGAAGTTGTTCCTTGGAAAAAAAACTATTTATTAGGTAAATAGTTTGAATAAAATCATTTAGATACTTCTTTTTATGATGGTACAAATCCAGAGGGGGGTAGGGTATGTACACCTTCGTAGAATTTAGTAGTCAAATTGTTACAGGGAGGGGTCCCTTGTCCCACAAACAAAAGGGGTGTCATATACCAGTTTGGTATCTGGCTTGGTCGTGACCTTAACAGTAGATTATTATTATTATTATTATAAATTCCAGAAGGTATAAGGTCAAGTCAAGAATTCATGAATAAATCATATGATGAAGATTGATTCTGAGATATTTATATGAATTAACTTCCCCCAATTTGTTGTTGTCATACATGAAATTATCATAAGTGATATTTTGGGATAAGATTATCATAGCCTTTGTTTTGTTATTGCTAATAGTCATACTTATATTAGAGCAAAAATTCTTGGAAATTTTTAGTTTCTTATTGCTATCATAGGGATTCCTTAGCATAAGAACAATATCATAAACATAGAGAAGAATGATTATGACTATACCATCCAAAGTTGTGCCAACACAAACTTCCTCTTCCAAACAACCCTCTAGCTTGTTGATGTAAATACCAAAAAGGGTCGGGGATAGGGAACAACCTTGCTTGAATCCTATATTACAATTAATTTATTTTGACCAGCCCTCAGAGTTCATAAATTTGGCAATAACCTTCTCATACAACCTTATCACAACAACTCTCAACTCAAAAGGGACTTTTAGTTCTTCTAATCTATTCCCGAGGTTAGTTATGGGCACTATGTCGAATGCTTTTCTAAAATCAACAAAGCAACACATAAGATTGATTTTATTATTGCAATTTTATTATTGCAACGCTCCTCAACAATGGTCACAAGAGTAACATGGTGGTCCACTGTTGAATGATAGCCCCAAAATCATGGCCTTTAGGTCTTTTTCCATGCCTTTCTAGCCATATGTTGATCTTCTTTTCTAGAATAATTCCATATAATTTGGTTACAACAGGGCTAATAATAATGGCCCTATAGTTAAATGGTGTTTTTTCTCCACTTTTAAAAGTAGGAACCATAATTTTTTTGAAGGATCCATACTTATTTAAAAGTGTATAAACCTCGATGAATCTTGCCAATTCTTAAAATCTCAACTATAAATATTTGGCGATATTTTTCTAAAAATATTTCAAATTCTAAGGATTTTATATAGTTTATATAATAATTTGGCGATTTTTAGAGTGAAAAAATTTTACCCCTTCAAAATTGGGCGAAACAGGGCTTCAAAAAATGCAAATTGGTGAATCTTTAAAAAAAAAAAAAAATGGAGAAATAGCCCATGGGCTAAATTTCTCCCCTAAAATTTTCCTTGATAGGAACAATGAGGCTTTCTATGTAGGGTCCAACGAAACCTTGATTTACTGCTAAATTGAGGAGCCAATGGATGTGAGGGATGAGGATATGCCCACCAAGTTTTAATATCTATGTTTGGTATCCTTCGATGTCCTTGGATTTTCCTTTTGTGAGTCGCTTAACCCCAAACTCTATGTCTTCTAAAGAGAAAACTTATTCCTCTATAGAAAGGGTTTGAATGTTGTCCATGACATTAGGAGTTTTGTAAAGATTTTTAAGGTAGGAAGTCCAGTCCCTTGAGGGAATCATATTGTTTTCATTAATTCTGCAGCTTAGAATTTGTCTCTAGAATTTATTAGGATCTACCTTGGAGAGGTGCAAAAGGTTCACTTGATTTATATTTATATAGCACATTTTTTTCCTTTTAATTATGGATTTATACCTAGAGATCTTGTCGGTTTTTAAGGACTCATAGAAGCATACTGAATGGATTTTCTAGCATGATTGCACTATTTATCATACCAAGGGTTGGTTTTTCTATTCTCATTTTACATGACAACATGATAAAGAACTTGTTAATGGAAGTAGAGAGGGTTGTGGTAAAATTATGATAAAGATATTTAATATCGTCCTTAGTTAATTGTATATTTAATTCATTATTTAAATCCCTTAAAAATATATCAGTTTATTTTTATTGAAGACTGAGTGTTTTTTATTATTATAATTCTCTGGTATGTTGCTTATGTGTCTGTCAAGGTTTATAGTTAGGCTTAAAGGTCTATGGTCAAAGTTGGGCTCGTGGTCATTTAATATGTCAAAGTTTACTATTTGGTTGTATATGGGGATATTAGATATCACATAATCTATGGCACTACTACCCAAACCATGGATACAAGTCATATGGTTGGATTTCATCCACTTCATAATACCACTGCAAATTATTAGATCTTGAGAAATACAAAACTTAATTAGCTCGGTACCCAACAAATTCTCAACCAAGTCTTTAGAGTTTTTTTTTTGTATCTGCTAGCTAAAATAAGGTCCTCATCTAGCCATATATGATTGGGGTTAGAATCATTGATTAAGATAATAACTTGGTTAGTTTCTATTATAGTATTAAAGTCCCATAGTAAGAGGATATTGCCTTCATTTCTTAGGTTGGAAATATCTTGTTCCAAGCCACTGTAAGGGCATTTTTTTAATATAAATTATGCTTCTTATAAAAAGTAGAATTAATAGGCATGAAACAACATTTTACTATATAAATATTCTTATAATTGATATCTATCATATCCATCAACATGTATTAATTGAACGGATATTTCTTTTGAAGCCTAATATGAGGAAAACTGTTCTTCTTTATGTAACAAGTTATGATTTTGATCTCTCTATGGTATGATTTCTTATTCCAAATCAGCCACAAGACAAATACTTCCATGTTAGGGACGTTAGATTCTTCATTCTCCCAAGTTTCAACAAGCAATATAATATCAATTTCACTCGTGATCCAACTTAACATGAGACCCTTGCTCCATTGAAAGTCACAACAGGTCCAAGAGAGAATTCAAAGTGTCCCAATTTGCAATTTATTATTGTCCTTTTGGTCTCTATCCCTAATACTAACATTTATATTTCTGATTATTGCCCATTTTCCCTCATTTCTAGCTCCTTTTACCTTTTATAAATATTCTTAGCCCTTTTAGATTTGGGGTTTTACTGTGTATTCCATATTTATGCTCATTAGAGCTCACTTTGACTTGAATTAACCTAAGTTTATGCTCGATTATTTTTCCTAGCCTCTATTCTTTTATGAGAGATATTGTTTTAATAACAATACACTCATTAAAAGAAAACATATCACAAAATGAGATATAAACTCGTGTGTGAAGAATAACAACTTTTCCTCACAACTACTCAAATTACACCCAATTAACATCATCACCAAACTTATACCATAGATCATAATAATAATTTATAAAAATGCTAAGAAATATCATATAAGATTATGTCGTTATAAATACGAAAGATTCTTAATGTCTCCCATCCTAACTAAGTTTGTTGTACTTCGTTTTTTTTCACGAATAGATAGCTATACTTTATATTCAAAATGAATCAAAGTATACATATTGTGTCTCTATACATTCAACCACATCACAAAAAATGGAGCTACCGTCTTCCAACGAAAGAGTTTACAATTGTTACATCTAGGATTACTATGAATTTTATCATGCCTGGAGCTGACAGAGTTTGGCTTACCAAAAAATAATAATACAAAAAAAACAGAGAGGGGACAAACAATTTTGGATCACTTAGGAAACATAAAATAGAAGCATCAAAATTAGCACATTATGAAGAATGGAATATCACCCCTGGAAATGAGATTGCCATCCAGCAATATCACCCCTGGTTATTTGTGCCTCTCCCACAGCCTAGCCACAGATTGAAAAAATGCCTTTGACTAATATGTAATCTCATCCCTGCACTAGATATGTCCCCAGCCTCTTGGGATGCTCCGTCAAAGTAGCCAAAAGGATCTGAGAGGTCTATAACAGGCTCTTGCACAACAGATGTGATTTTGCATGGCAATATATCATGCAATTCGCGAAAATGAGCCACCACTTTGATCGCCACTCGCCTGACATCTAATTTTTTTCCTTGAAATATAAATTGATTCCTGTGATTCCATATCAACTGAGCCAAAAAAATCGGCATGGCCTCCATCAGAGGTTCTGAATGTATCCAACGTTGGAAAGATTGTTCAAAAGGACCTGGTGTCCACCTCGTCTTGCACTTGAGGAGGAGACATATCTCATTCCATATCTGCACTATTTCCCTACATTCATACATTAGGTGATCTATGTTTTCCTTCGCCTGTGAGAACCATAACAATCTTTTTTTTGAGGTTATCCCATGTCAATATTTTCCTTTCTGGAAACAACCATGCAAAACATTTAAGTTTGAGAGGGAATTTCCAATTCCAGAGGCGAAGATACCACCATTTTGGGTTACCTTCCCATTTGTTTTCTTGAATGGTTTAAAATCAGCGTGGCTTCCATCAAAGGTTTTCATTTGTAAGGAAAATTCCTAAATGGTAGAGCCCAGCTGTGTAGGAAGACCATTCTTGCTGAAAATGGAATGGAATATCAAGATTCACAACATCTTTCCAACGAGGAGCTATAACAAAAGATCCCATCTCAAAAGACTGTGCTAATAAATTAATATCTTTTGAGCGCAAGTCTAGAACCAAATTCTGAGATAAAAAGGTGTAGTCTGCTCCCTCAATGATCGGGCCAGAACCCACTTTAATATTTAGGCCAATCCCTGGCTTCTAGACGAGCCAATATTTTACAAGGGATATGTATTTTGTCAAACACGACCAGGAGTTTGACACCGTAGAAGAAATGTTCTATGGATTTGGTAACCAGTCCAATAAGTGGACATTCCTGATATATTTTTGTCTTATGATATGCCTCCATATTCCTTCACCAAACAAAGAACGTCATAGGATTTTTGTAGCCAAAGCCTTCATGAAATCAAAGACTTTCTTTATACCCCAACCTCCAAATTCTTTTGGTTTTTCCAGCATCTCCCACTGAGCTAGGTGATAATGGCCTTTAGTCTAATTTACCATCCATGGAAAAGAGAAACACTTCTGATGAACTTGGTTTAGGACATATGCAGGAATGTTCACCGAAGATTGCAAATACACCAGGATATTTCCCAAATTTCCCAAAACATCCTTGACCAATCTAAGCTGTCCACCTAGTGATAACCAACGATGTGACTAGTTGTTCAATTTTTTATTGATTTTCTTCAAAAGACAATTCTAGTCACTACACAGATAGTGATTTGGTTTCAAATGGTAACCTAGGTAAACAAGGCCATTGTCGAAAGGAGCAATACCATAAGGAAACTTAAGGTCCTTAGTTGCTCAGTAAAATCCTCATTAACCACTATGACCAGAAAGGTGGATTTTTCATTTTTTATTTCCATTCCTGTGGCTTGCTTAAAAGAACTGAGTCACTCAGCAAGACATATCCAATCACTAAAAAATCCTCTATCAAAGATGAGGACATCATCCATGAAGAGCAGGTGGGTTAACCAAATCAGATCTGTGATGTTTAGTCTCAAGAAATCGCTAGATGCCATATTTTTCTTTAGAAATAAACTTAGGCCTTCAGTAATTAGAATGAAAAGCCAGGGAAATAGGGGACAACCCTGACGGAGTCCCCACGAGCTATTGAAGAAATGAGTGGAAACTCCATTGACTAGGACCGAATACGAAGCAGATGAAATACATCCCATGATCCACCTAACCACTTTAGCAGACAACCCGATGTGTAAAAGAACCAATCTTAGAAAGCTCCAATCCACCCGATCGTAGGAGTTTGCAAGATCCAATTTCAAGACCAATGATTTCATTTTTTTTTACTTGACAGAGTGTAGTCCCTCCCGTGTTATTCTGGTAGCATCCCAAATCCGACGATCTGCCAAAAACCCGAATTGCTCCTTTGACATAAAATTTGAGAGAAAGGGTTTGAGTCTTCCTGCAATAATTTTTGAAATGATTTTATAAATAAGGTTGTAGAGAAAAATAGGACATTAGTCATTAGAAGACCGAGGATTTGAAGTCTTTGGGATGAGTGTGAGGAAAGTCACATTTGTGGCGCCATTCACTAAACCAGTTTTCCTGGACTCTTCAACCACCTCGAGAATTGTTGGTCCCATTAAATCAATAAATTCCAGGAAAAAATATATAGTCCAATTGTCCAGGCCTGGACTCTTATCTTTTGCAAAGCCTTTAATGACCCCTAATAGTTCCAGATAAGTGACTGGATCTACCACACCTTTTCCTTCTTCTTCGGAGAAAAAACGAGGGTAACATCTAATGATTTCCAGTTGTTTAATTATATTATTTCCGCCTGGATCTTTCAGCGAGGACTGGAAATGTAGTCATGCCCCATTCTCCAACTCCTCTTGTTTCTTCATAACTATGCTTTCGTCATTCCTCAACTACCAGATTTATTTTTTGATTCTTCGTTGATTTGCAACTTTGTGGAAGTAGGTTGTATTTTGGTCGCCCTTTGCCAACCAAAGGACTCGGCTTTTCATACGCCACCCTTCCTTCTTCTTCCACTATCAAAATAAGCTATATTCTCTTTTCAATCTCCTCAGCTCATGCCTTTTTTGCAAAAGTTAGAATCCCAAAGATATTTCCTGAGAAGATAGAGTTGGTTTCATCCTCAATATCCATCAATTCCTTCTTTATATCCATTTTTTTTCCCATTCCGCTATTGCCTATTTTATAATTTATAATTTGAGGTTTAAAAACCCCATTTTTGTAACATAATGTTGATTTTGAACAGAGTTCCAGGTTTGTTTTATCAACTCCTTTAAATCATTATCTTGAAGCCAATTGTGATTAAATTTGTATGGATATTTCAGTTTAGGCATACCTGTATCCATTTCGAGGTGAATTGGCATATGATATGATATAGGAAAGGATGAAATCCATGAGGGGAATCTTGAGATTGAGTCTATTAAACTCACCTCCATCAAGAAACAATCAAGTCGCTTAGCGATCCCATATGGTTATCTTCTGTCGTTCCTCCAGGCCGACATTAAAGGAAAAGGTTGAATGTCCACCAAATCTGCCTCATGAAATATAGTGTTGAAAAAGAAAGATAAGGGGTTGGCCCGAGCACGAGGCCCCCATATCTCAATTGTAGCCAATGTTAGGTTCAAGTTTCCCATGATAATAAGGTTTGGTTCCTCTAGTATGCATGAGTCAACTTGTTCTTCCCAAAAATATTGCCTATTTTGGTAAGGCCCATACAAATTCAAAATATTGAGATTATGATCAATCCCTTTCACGTAGCCATCCAATAAAATTCCCGCACTCGTGAGATAGGGTTGGAAATTGGCTATGTAAGGATCCCATGCACATAAAATCCCCCCAGACAAGCCGGTTGGATCCACTATACATAATTCCCAACCTGGGAGTATTTCAACACATAAATTTTGTGCTCTCTGACCACATATCATTGTTTCTTGCATTAAAATAACATAAGATATTACCTCTACAAAAAGTCTCCGGAAGGCTCTCTATTTGGGACTCCCTCCTAGTCCCCTAACATTTAGGGATGTAAAAATCATTTTGGAACCCTTGCAAGGGATTTTTGTGCTCTAATAGCCCTGGACCTACCTTTGAGATTGCCCACAGGGTAGTCCTTTGAAGTTGTTCCTGAAATTTTCTGTTTTGGTAAAAGGTTTTCATAATCACAGGAGGTAATTCCACCCTGAACTGCACCTTTGAGAGAATGTTTTCCTTTAAGGATGCTCTTTCCAGCACCCACGTGGACTGCCTCCAAATTCAAATCCATTGCTAAGTTTGAGAAACCTTCATCTGACTTTGGATTCTTCCCGGAAAACACCTTAAAGGGAATTTTTCTTAACACTTCCTTATACGACGAAATAAAGGAAGAAATGAAATCTAGATATTCCTCCCGGAGATCGACAGGCAGCTGTTCTTGTGAAGGATAAAGCTCATCATGAAATCCAGAATTTCCAAAGGGACTAGGAACATAAGTAATTTGACTAGAATATCCATAGAAAGTATCAGGTTCTAAAAAACTTGAAGCAGGTTCCTCTGGAATTGGTGATTTAGACCTTTTCCCGCCAAAGGCTAGACAAATTACTTTAGTCGAAACCTCATCATTTGTGCCCGTGGAATTTGAACTTGTGAGGAACCTACAACAATTAATTGATAAAATGCACGATATATGATATCAAAGAATATTTTTACTGATCGCGGGCCACTTCGAGGGGTCAACCTCCTTTGATAAATCTCAGAACAAATAACTTCACTGCGCATTCATTAGCATCAACACAAATTTATATACTAAGTGTAGGTGCCAATACTATGGGTCAATACCATGGGACATATAATACTACGGGACGACTTACAAAACATATGCATCCAATACTATGGGCTAATACAAACTATGGGTCAACATATAATACTACGGGACGACTTACAAAGCATATGCATCCAACAACAATATACTAACAAAGTAAAGAGAAGGGTTGACGCGGGTTCCTAACATCCCCTCTCCCTTAGAAAAAGCTTTGTCCTCAAAGCTTTAGATGTGGATGTTGAATTTGAAGGAGTGGTTCCCATGTAGCATCCTTTGGTTGCATTCCGTGCCACTGAATTAATATCTTTGTGATAGATCGAGAGGGAAGCTGAGTCCCTTTGAGTTTCAGGGAGTATTGCTTGGAAGGCTGTAGACGAAGAAAAACCATATCACCTGCTTGAAAAGTGTGCTCAGAACGGTGTTGATTGGCTTGTTGTTTCATTCAAATTCTTGCCATGTGAAGATTGTCCTACAAAATGCAAAGAATCTGATCGCAATTTCGAAGAACTGTGTCAATTTCCTGAACCGGTGAACTGCTGAGGGTGTATGGAAGAAGAAATGGCGGTGCCTAACCATAGATTGCTTCATATGGATTCATTTTAGATGCAGTATTTTACCACCATTCAGCGCGAGGGAGCCACTTCGCCCACTGAGGTTGTTGTTCGGAGGTGAAGCAACGAAGAGAAGTTGCCAAAAAATTATTGGTAATTTCAGTCGAACCATCTGTGTGCGGGTGAGACCCTGGACTCATCTTTAGTTTAGTGTCAGTGTGGCGAAATAGTTATGTCCAAAATTGATTGGTGAAAGTTGCATCGCGAGCCCAAACAAGAGAAGAAGGGGTTTCATGAGGATGGAAGAGATGGTCTAGGGCACAAAATTGACTATAGTTGTAGATGCAAGCAACCACAACCAAAATCATTGTCTTCCCTCCAGATTTATGGAGCCCTTCAATGAATTCCATAGAAATATCTGTCCAAATCCATGTAGGGATGGGCAAGGGTTCGAGCAATCCCGAAAGGAGCTAGCAAGTATCACATTCCGCCACCATCTGTTGAATTGTCCTTTTCATGCCCTGCCAAAAGAAGTTACAATGTGCCCGCTCATACGTTTTGAGGAACCCAGAGTGCCCTACCGATGGCAGAGCATGGAGTTCATAGAAGACAACCGATTGAAGATCTGTGCGCTGGGGAAGCACGAGATGTGTAACATCCCTCAAATTCGACCCTATTGTTATTACTCTTGAAAATGTAATTATGAATTTTGTAAATGGCCATGGTGAGGAGCTCAAAGCCAAGGCCCCACCAATGGACCTTGAAAATTGTGTGGTGATAATAAGTGTTAGTCTAAATCTTAAGGGATTTAGAGCGGCATTGTGACTAAACAACAAATGACTAAATTCTCCCAAAAAGGGGGGGAAGCTAAGATGACTAGGAAGTCATGAAAATTCTATATTAAGTCGTACAATCGAAGGAAAGGAAACTAATGATGTTCCTTAAAATTCGTAAAGAACCTACCTAAATAAAGTCAGGATTTATACTAAGAGACTAGGTAAGTATTACATAATTTTGAAAGATCAATAATTATGAAATAAATTATTTAGTGGATATTATATATATATATATAAAGTGGTCACAACTATTAAATGAATAATTATATACATAATTATAAATACCTTTAGTTGGATTAAAAAGTTATACTTTGTTATTATATATGGAGAAATATATATATTTATTATATATCAATTAAAGTGGAAAAATGTATTAGTGTAAATATAATTATATATATATGTTATCCAAAAAATTGTTAAAGATTCACATAATACATTTCCCAAAGCTGATACAAAGACAATTATCGTATGGTGTCATGCTTTTTAGAAAGAGAAACTTATCCTAATTTTAGTTAAGGAATCTCGAAATATTATTGTATTAAAAGAGGTTAAGAGATAGAGTTTTCTAAGAAAACCTTATTATCGACATATGCTCAAATAATGACAAGTTTAGTATTTAAAAGAATATATTTTAAATAGGTTAGGTTTCCTTAAAAGGGCATTTGAAGAGATCGTAGGAGGATTCTGAGGGAGTTCATGGAAATCTTTTTATGGTTTGGACGAGTTATTTGACGGCCAAATACATAAAGGTATATTAAATTTTGAATACATACATAGTATGGTGTTAATACAAGATGTCTATATATATATATCTTACAAGGATGCTGATATGTCTCGGATAAATTATAATATCGTTAATTAAGAATCAATCTTAATTGATTGCTCTTGTATAATTGGTCCTTGTGCGTTAAATGATTCCTTTAAAAATCAGCAATATGTCCATATAGTTATAGTAAATTGAAAAGTTACATTTTGAAAACTCATTTATTTATCAAAAAGTATATGCCTTATGGCTTAAGGAGTTATTAAAGATCAGAATAATATTTAATAAGTAGGGAAAATAACTGCTTGGAAAAAGGTCTTCTAATAATAGGATAAATTTTAGTGGATAGAATTGTGTAAATAATATTTGGAGTATGAACTTATACTTTGATAGTATTACATTATATTGGTGATAATATTACATATGTTAGTAATATTATAATAATATTTGAAGTATGAACTTGTATTTTGATAATATTATATGTTTAATAGTTAAGTGAATTATGGATAATAAATAGGTGATTTTAGTAACAATATATTGGGTTGTGTTATTAATATTATAATATTATAATATGTATGGGTTAGATTTTGATATCATCATTTTATAATGTGATTTATGGTATATATAAAATAATTGATATCCAAGTTTTAGAATAGAAGGGGTTGTTTATTTAGAAATTGTAGAAAGGATTTTATCAACCTTTGTATTGTTACGTAGAACCTTGTAATTTCAACGAAGGATATGTTATTCTAGAAAATGCTTCATGAAAGGAAGACTTGAAGAAAATAAGTCTTGCGAAAATTGTGTCGCAGAAGAATGTAACCCTTCACCTTGTCTTTAATAAAAACACAACCTTTGTGGACGTAGCCCAAGGAGTGGGTGAACCACGTTAAAATGGCCTCTCTTCTGTGTGGTGTTTAAATGGCATGTAGATTTTGTAATTTTGTCAAAATGTGTTCACGATTCATACATTGATGTTCTATTTTAATTAATTTCAATGTAAGTTGATAATGAGTATACACACTAGGAGCATTAATTTTAGGAGTGAATTGTTCACTTATTTCCCTTATGAACAACTGAATCCTATGTAATAAGTATCATTCAGTTTGGTTTGTTGAAAGTATACTTTATATGTTGTCTATTTTTAAACAATGATTCTTGTATGCATTGGAAATGATGACGATTATGTAGTTACATTTAAATATGGGAAAACAGATGAAATTTCTATTTTGGGTCATGCATCATATTAGCTTAAGGTTTTGCATATGTTTTACAACCAATCTGTTGTATAAATCGAATAAATCACGTTGTTAAAACAAATTCTTGGTTTAGTAGGAGGTTGTTCTCTTACTCATATATAATCATCCAATGGATGAAGAGGTTGCTTCAAGCAGTCTGAAATACATCTTTCAAATGTAGAATTATAGATTTATTTGAATATAATTACGACATGTAATTATTGATGAATGTCTATCTAAATGTTACGATATTTTCTATTTATTGTCGTTAGACAATTAGATCATAAATGATAATCTATGAGATGTTTAATGATTGTTTTTAGTTATAAAGTAGAGTTAAATGCTGAAATATTACACTTTCGCATAACATGTATAGGTGATTTGACCACTTAGAAAAATTTTAAATTTTTATGAAATTTGGGGTCGTGACAAGATGACCCTTGTATCTTAGGGAAGTACCATCCCAAGAGTAATGCGGTACGGCAGAATGGTTGTTGTCCAACCAGCGAATGAGTTGAGATAATGGGGAGTCATTGACATAGCTGTGTTGAACAGATTGCAACCAATGTGGAACATGCATAGAAATAGATGAAAGAGAAACTTGGTCATCAATTGTGCGAGAAAGAGCATTTGCCACTAGATTATACTTACCCTGCTTGTAAGTGAGCTCATTGGCATAACCCATGAGTTTGCTAACCCATTTTAGTTGTGCTGGGGAGGATACCCGTTGTTATAGGAAATATTTCAGACTCTGGTGATCAGTCGTGATGCAGAAATAATTCCCTAATAGGTATGGCTGCCACTTCTGTACTGCATGCAAAATAGCCATCATTTCCTTCTCAGATGTAGAGGCGGTTAAATTCTTACCAGAAAGGTCTCTTGAAGGTGGCAATCCCACTGGTTCAACAAAGACACCTACATGTCTATCCAAAATATGTTATAGATCCAAAGGAGTAGTGGAGACCGTTGATGGATGCATCTGAATGGAATGGAGCTGAGCGGTGACACCATGTGAATTCTTCTTAAGGATATTTTCCAAGTGATGTGAACTGATGATGCAGAGAGAACCTGTTTGTAATCCCTTAAATGTGTGTTGTTTCCCATTGACTGAAAACTACATCCAAAGTTCAACAAAATCTCATAAGATGGGGCCAAGTGTGCGTAACCATTGAGAGCCCAAAACCACATCACATCCGCCTAAGGCCAAGGCAAACATGTCAGAGTCCAGGGTATCATATTCCATAGAAATACGCACATTGCGACACTTCCCCTTGCAAGGTAAGGTGCCCCCATTGGCAATCATGACTTCAAAGTTGGAGCAAGGATGGATAAAACAATCAGCTTGTTTGGCGATCCGAGGGTCAATGAAGTTATGAGTGCTACCAGAATCAATGAGTATTGTAAGAGGGAGCTTCTTGAAGTAACCACTGGCCCACATTTTTTGTGGGGTGGTGACTCCGGCTAAGCATGGAGATATATCTCTGGGTGGTTGTCCCGAGACAGAGGGTCAACAGGCGGCTGCTGAATGTCGACCTGATCATCTATTGTATCTGGAGCTTCTTCACTTCAGAGGCAGGCAAAGAATCCACATCCAAGAGATAGAGATTTTTCTCAATACATCTATGTCCCTGAGTGAATTTCTCATCACAATTATAACAAAGCCCATTTTCTCTATGTTGTCGCATATTTGCTTCAGACAAATGCTTGATAGGAGTTGGTTGAGGAGCTGGCGTGATGGGAGGTCATTGGGAAACCATATTTCTGAATGGAACAAAAGTGGATTTGGAGCATTATTGGGCTGTGATCTTGTCCTCCACCAATTTAGCCAACCCTAGGACTTCCATCATTGTGTTGGGACAGAACATTTTAACCTTTGAGCGGATTTCATCCTTGAGACCATTGATAAAACAACTCCTGTAGAATTCATCAGAAAATCCTTCTGTGTGATTGGTTGGTTTCTCAAATTTTGTCTGATACTCTCTCACAGTATCAATTTGGCGAAGTTTAGTGAGTGCTCCTGTGAAGTCATCAAAAGCACTAGGACCAAATCGTTGCAAAAGGAGTTCGAAAAAATCTGTCCATTTTGGCTCGTCATGAGCCTTGATGTACCAACGGTATCATTGAAGGGCTTCCTGTTCCAAATGAAAGGATGCAAGTGGAACTTTTTGGACATCAAAAGTATTATGCAGACTAAAATATTTTTATGCCCGGTATATCCATCTAGTCGGAACATTACCATTGAAGCGAGGAAAATCAAGCTTTGGCCCATGAAAATTGCTGGAAGAAGAGAACCCTGTGTCTGCAGAAGAGTTTGGCTGTCGTTTAGTGTTCATGGCTGAATGCTAAAGATGGAGGTTGAGAAATTTTTCATCCAAATCTTGGAGTTTGGTTTTGAGGGCTGCAAGTTCTTCCTCCATGATTTGTGCTCCTGCATGGGTGACAACCATAACCAGGAGTTTTTTTTTTTTGTGAATGCGTAGAAAAACACAAACATAAGCTTTTTTAGTAAAGGGAAATTTGTATTTGGGAAAAAAAATCTGATGGGTAATTGGGGTTTGACCAGGTTTTGGACACTTTCGAATGGACAAAGAAGTAGAAAATGAGGATTTCAGAAGCGAGGTGAAAGAATGGAAATATTTGTCAGAGAGGGACAAAGAAGCAGAAATAGGAAATGAACACTGTGGCAAAATTTGAAGGCGATTGGGTGAAAATCGAAAAAGTAATGAGAAACCCTAAAAATAGACAAATGTGGGATTTTTGGATTTGGGAAGTGGAATTTGGGATTGGATCCTCAGGTATGAAATATGAAGAATGGGATTGCAGGGATATCAGTGAAATTTCAAGGGAAAAAGAGTTAAAACAAAGGAGATATGGCAAATAAAATACCAGCCATTTTTTTTTCGAAATGGATCTACAACGACGCGGAAGTGATTGGAAACAGATGGATTTGCAAAGGCATGGAAGTGATCGGAAACAGATGGATCTACAATGGTGTGGAAGTGATCGGAAACATGTTTGGATAGATGCAATATGCGATTTAGCAGCTGGAAATAGATATGGACCCCAAGTATGCTCGGCTTCCTAACGGTTCAGGGGATTCACTCGGCCACCAATGCTGTCTAACAACTTGCGTATTGGGGCAGTACCCCTCACTCCATGACTTAGGTAAAACTGATAACCGCTTTGCCACAAACGACAGCTCTTGGCTTACCTCACGGGTGGGAACTAGTCAATCAGGTAGGGGTCGTTGCCCTTTTCGATGGTAGGTCCTCTCAATGGGCCAGCTACTTCGAGGTTCCTGTGGTACTCGTCACAAAGAGTTTTATGTCTTATGCCCAAGTACTTCCCACATTTAAGCGGATAGGGATTATTCCTAGATCCAAACCTGCAACAGATGCAATTTTTTTTTTTGGTAGAACTTCCACCCAACGAGCCCAAGAAAGTGCCTTGATGCTAGATGTGAGGAACCTGCAACAATTAATTGATAAAATGTACGATATATGAGATCACATAATATTTTTGTTGATCGCGGGCCACTTCGAGGGGAAACATCCTTTGAGCAAGCTCAATACAAATAACTTCACCGTGCCTTCATTGGCCTCAACACAAACTTATATACTAGGTCTAGGCGCCAATACTATGGGTCAATACGATGAGACATATAATACTACGTGATGACTTACAAAGCATATGTGTCTAATACTATGGATCAATACTATGGGCTAAAACAAACTATGGATCAACATATAATACTGCGGGATGACATACAAAGCATATGCATCCAACAACAATATACTAACAAAGTAAAGAAAAGGGTTAACACGGGTTCCTAACAGAACTAGTGTCCTCTGAACTACCAGGAATAGCAAAATTTTCAATAAAGTGGAAAGCTGGTATAGGGAGCTCACCGGAGAGAGACGCGTCGAAACCCTTAAAATATTCCCTTGTATCATCTCGTTCCTTTTGGTGCTAAGAATGGACAATCTCATTCAAGGGTTTGAATGGCTGAGAAAAACTAGGGGAGGAGGGTGGTTCCTTCACATCCCTACCAAGTTATCCCAAGGGCTACAAGGATAGATTGAGAGAGGGAGAAACAAAAGGTTTTAGTGGAATATCCTCCTGAGAAACTCGGTCCTTTTGATAATGAGAACCGTGTGAACTTCCTGGGCATGAATCCTTGAGGTGTCCTATTTTTCTGCAAATAATACATCTGAAGGGGACTTTCCAATAGTCCAATTTCTGGATGAATGATTTTCCATGCCATTCGATCTCAAGCTCTTCAAGAAGGCATTGAGTAACGTCAATTTCAAACAGGATCTTACCAATACACTTATACCTTCCTGCTAAAATAGAGTTTTCCACCAAAATAAATCTATCTAGGGAATTCCTGACCGCTTCAAAGCCGCCTTGGTTCGATAAGGCCAGGGGAAACCCTGGTAATAGGACCCATATATTTTTTTGAGTCAGTTGTTCAACATCCGGATCAAAGTTTATGTGCCATTTTTTTTAACATCAAGCTTCCATAGCTGCATCGCCATAAAACTCCAAGCACTTTGGTAACATCCTGTTGAGTTTGAAAATGAAAGCCATACCATCCTTTGGTTAGGTAGGAGACCTCTGGGAGATGGTCGACAGCCGAAGTCCAAGAGTCCTCCATCCATGAGTTGATAGAACTTCGAGGTGGCATCCATGACCTAAATTGTTTGACTAATACCCTAAGGGAGATTTTATTGAGCTCATCAAAGCCAATGTCCTTCCCCATTGTTAGCTTTTGCCTCACAACTCTTAATGCTTGAAGTTTTTTTTGTTTTTGTTTTGAAAGTTGGGTTGTCGATTGATAACAGGGCTAGGACTGCAAAAAGAGGGTTCCACAGGTGCATAAACAAATTGGAGATCGTCATTCAGAAGGGTATTTGATGACAAGGTCGGTTTTGATGGTGAGGGCGATAGCTCTAGTCCTTTTCCTTTTTGAGAGGTAATGGAAGAGGTACATAGAGCATACCGAGAGGGTTCTGAATGAGGCGTGATCAAAGGAGCAACGAGTGTCAGAGACAAGTATTTTCTTACTTGGGGTGATATTACAGAGGTTTGACCTGACTTTTGATTAGTAATCAAGTCAGATAATGTCACCTTCTGGCCTTGGTCAGGGACCAAACCCTTGTGGGAATCATAATCCACTAGATCAGAGTCCAATAGGCTTGCTCTGGTCTATCGAAAAAAATCGAGATATTCTCGAAACTCCTCCTCTGTTTTGAAAACCCCACGACATTCCCGAGAAGGGGGTTCTAGTGGGATCGTGAAGAGTACTTGCTGATTCTGATAGCTGTTCTCCATTATGCCAAATAATAATTCCCTAGAAAACCAAAGTAGGGTTTTTGCAGACATACCAAAGCATTTTTATTCTAGGATAATCATTCCCTAGAAACCCGCAACTCTAGCGCCGCCATTAGTAGGGTTTTTGCAGACATACCAAAGCATTTTTATTCTAGGACAATCATTCCCTAAAAACCCGCAACTCTAGTGCCACCATTGGTAGGGTTTATGTGTACATTATCCACACACTTCCCCCTAAGCCTTGGTTATTTTCTTTACCAAGTTTGTTGTACTCCTTGTATTCATGCAAACCTCATTAAAAAAGGCGTAGGTTGCATAATCATGATTGGGTGAATTTTACTTCTCACACTTAGTCAACATGCTTAAGATCATTGCTTATATTTAAATAAGAGTCCATTATTTATAAAATAATCTTTAATATTTATTTTTATAATATTTAATATTTATTTTTATAAATTTTCTTTAAAGGCTGGTATTTTCATTTTCTTGTTGGGTTTTGTTTTAACATATTAACTTGCTTTCAATAAATAAAGTTGGAACGAGGAAAAAAATATGAGATTAACCAAACACTAATATTTTGAACTCATATACAAACTTATAAGAATATCATACATCTTCTAGTAGTTATTTTTTCCAAAATTTGTTTTAATATGATAATTATTAATTTTTTAAAATAATTATTTTATTAAATATAAATTGATCACGATTATGTTAACTTGAATTTTTGCATCAAGAGTAGCGAGGTGTTCTCAATCTAGTATGGGGAGATGTTGTAACGTAATGTAACGTTATATAAAATAAAAAGTAATTAAAAAAATTAATGTAGGCTCATATAATAAAAAATTAAAAACAAATAAAAAGTAATTAAAAAATCAATGTCCGATGTGTAAATTTGTTATCTTGAAGTGTAAATTTTTCTGGACGTGTAAAAAATTTAAAAGTAAAAAAACAATACACCTCAAGAAACTGGATGCCTCTCGGTGCTTGATAGATCCAGATTCAAAATGGATCTATGGTGGTTTTAATAATGAAAAAAAAATCCAATTACTATTAGAGTGGAGTATTTATTTTTATCTATTTCAAATAAAAACCTTTTAAAACTTTACGAGTTACACACATGCATAGCTTTGTGAGTGTTTTTGCTTAAATATATTAAACAATAATAAGAGCAAATAATATTGTTTGATATTAGTTTTTCTAGAATCCTTGAAATTATGTTTGTGGTGAAATGTGTGATGGTAGATTTTGCCTATTATCATTATATGGTGTATATGGTTATTTAGGAATCAAGCAATCTTCGAATATAAAAAGATCCTTCCACATCTTTGTGCCTCCAGGAGTCTTGCTATTTTCAATTTGTTCCCACAGGTGAATCCCCAATAGCCAGTCTGAAATATTCAGATAGAGGTTATTGATAAGAACATCCCATGTATTTTCTTTGATGGAGAAACTCAATTATACCTTGTTGCTGGGGGTGTAGGTGGTATTTTACATCTTTTAGATACACACCAGATCTCTTTTGCTGTAGGAATGGGTCATGTCACCAACAACAATGCTGAACTACATACTTTAAGATTACCCCTTTCTCTGGCTGTGCAGCACAGGGTTCATCAGATCCAAGTATTTAGTGATTCCAAATTGACTATTGGCTGGTTGAAGCACAAAACGACGCCCAAAAATGTTTATCTAACTCCCATTTATGAGGATATCATTAGAATTATGAATTTGTTCCATCATGCAACCTTTCATCATATTTATCAAGAAAGGAACACTATTGTAGACCATCTCTAAAAAATGGGTTTGTTGTTTGAAGAAGGGGTATGGCATAGGTTGGAGGGAATAAATGGTGAGGAGGCAGAGTTGTATCTAGGTCCCTATAGGGGATTTATGGATTGAAGATCATATATCTTTCTCTCTGTTTTTTATTGGATTAGTTATCTGATCATTCGAGTCTTTCACAGGTGGATGGATGGTTTTTATTATTTCTGCTGGTCATCTTTTTTTTCGATGGACAATTTATTTTGTCTATGTGAATAGATCTCCATGTCTTTTTGAAGCCTTCCTTTTTGGGGATTTTTGACAGTTAGTTTATTATGCATATATTGATGCATGTATACAATTTTCCAGTTATGATTATAGAGCCAAATAGGCTAAAAGAATGATCTTACAAGATGAGTCTATAATAGGTGGTTTATTTACAACAATAATAGACTGTGATTTTTCTTTTGGGAAAAAATGTATATTTTGATAAATATCAAGAATGTTGTTAAGTGTTATACGTGTACTAAGATTATGTTACTACATGGTTCTTGTTTCAATTAGAAATGAAGGTTTCTTAATCAATTAGATCAATGTTCAATTTGTTTAGTAATAATATGAAAAATGGTCCATGTATTTTGGTTTTCTTTTAAGTTAATGGGTGGTAAGTTAATCTTGTAGCTCACATATTCTTATTCAATTGAACATTCATATCAAGATTAAGATAATCTTGTAGTTAACATATTTTTTTACTTGTTATAATTCTGATAAGCGTCCCTTAAAAATTTCAATAATGAACATAGTTCCATGATGATCTAAGTTTTTATGTATGGGGGATTGTTGTTTCAAAGGGTTTTGTACAACTATCTTACTGGATTTCAACAATCCCAAGGAAACTTGATATAAGATGACTCAACAAGAAACCATGATGAAGATCCATATGTAGGTTATTAGATAGTGATTAATGAACTTGGTTGGACATGAATAAACATATTGGGATTACAAAGAAATCATTAGAATTCTTAGACATTTAATCCTAACATAAAAAATGCAAACTATGATAAGGCAATATGACTGTAATGACAAAATTTAGGAGATGTTAATCAATGCTATTAATAGGGCAATATACATAATACATAATTTACAATTATATCATATTGCACTAGGTTAGTAACATGGTCATACATAATCCCATCAATACTCTAATATATCGTTTCACCATGGCATAATAGCCATATTAATCTCTACCTCCACCAAGCAACACAAGGGCCATGCTTGTCAGCATTGAAAATCTAATAACATAATCAATGATGAACGTTGTAGAGAGTACTAGCACCACTAGTCCTCCTATAAAATATGCTAGGGACGATGCAAACACTACCTAGGATGAGTTGGGGAGTGAAGCTTCAACATCCCTAGAAATTATAGCTTCAACTAGGATCACTAGAGTTGTAGTGGTAGAAAACTATTGAAACACGTCTTTGGGATTTTCCACAAACTTTTATGTTACTTTCATGTTAGATGCTTTTGTGTCATGTTGTGTGTACACTGGAACAAGTTCCTCATTGACCATATTGCAAGATTCAAAAAACCAATTTCGCTAACCCTGATATGAACACAACTTTTTCACCTTAATTTCACCATTCCTAATCCCATCACTAATGACATTATGGACACAAATGATTGTTCACTCCTAGCATAACAACATGAATACACTAGCCTCTTTATTGATAATTTTATATATTTTCATCTTCTTCCACTCTTGGTTTCCTAATTTCAGTTTCCTTATTAAGTATCACAATGTTTACATCTAATATTTCTGAAGAAATAATGCATTTATGAATGTGACTTCATATCCTAAATAATTTGCTTCCATTACAATGAAGATGATCACCCAAAAAGAAAACAAATGTATACAATCTATCTACAAAAATTAAAGCATAGAAATGTCCTACAAGAAGAAATTTAGAAATAAGATGGAAACTTATGGTAGACCAATTCTAGAGACTTGAGTTCTCCATCATTAAGGAGATCACTGCCATCAAATCACCTATAACGTCTACATGCCACCATTTTAAGCACCCTATCACATCCACATACCATAATCCTTGGACATGTTTTAGATGAAACTCCTAGGGTGCATCCCATCAGTGATATTGCATAACAAACCATATTTAAATCTTTAGAAAAATGAAAAAAATTGATACAATATGAGCAATTTAATAAGGTGGCTCAAAAAATTTGTGTCCCCATAGGACCTATTTTTTAAGATCTTAATCATGAAGAGGAACCCCTTCAAAGTGTTCTTATGTGGAACACCTTCAATATCTTAATCAATAAACATGGTCTTTTAAAATTTGTAACCAAGTCTCATTACTTAACTATTTTAATGTCAATTAATTGGTAACCAAGTCTCATTACTTAACTATTTTAATGTCAATTAATTTATATATTAATGTCGACTAATGGTCAAAGTTTGTCTAAGGAATGAAAAGGAATACAATATACAAATATGATAAGGAGAAGGAAAAGCACATCCCAAGGGAAAAAGAACTTAAAAGAATGAAAAAGAAGAAGAAAACAATTGGGAATTGCTAGCCTAATGAATGAAGAATAGTTAAGAAGCTCAAAAAGAAGGAGGTTCCTTGGTTGGGAAATGTTGCTTTGGAGAAGCACTCCTGATACTAAAACATGCAAAGAAATGTGTGATTGGCATGAGGGAATGGTTATAGTCATTAGGCTTATATTATCTCACATGTCTATCATGTGGACTTGGAAGCCAACCATGGGGCATCTTCTTACTATTGTTAGATGGATGGAAGCAAAAGGTATTTGAGTTGATGTGTGTTGGTTTGGGGAATTAACATTTGGTCAGTCTTCAATGAAGGTTGAACATCTCTCAAAGGAAGAGAGCTAAGCATATCTCATTTTGATAAGCTATGAGTGTTTAGAGAGAACAAAGTGAATCTTTGAAGAGACAAAATAATTGTTCTCTAATATTGTAGTAGGGAGTGCATCAAAATATAAAGGTGTCCTCAATCTCAATCCCTAAGGATTAAATCTGGAAAATATAATGCTCCTAAGGAATATTATGATTTTTATTAATCTGAATATAGTGAGAGAAAACTCTAAGCTAGACAAGAGGTACCCTTAGGCTACAAGTTAACTAGAGTCTAGTGTACCCTAGGGTTGAATAAGCTAATCACTACACTAGAGATACAAGTATGAGTAGTGTTGAAGTTTGGCATAGGGACACTCTCAAGGTTTAGATGATGCAAATTGAATGTAGGCTCTATAAATCTTAGTATATACCCTTGAACAGATAATGAGCATCCACTAAATCTATGCGGGGGTGGTTTATCAATATTAAGATCAATTAGGTGAAGCAATGAAGAGGTTGTTGCATACCAACATGATTCAATCTCTCTTTCTACTTGCTCCACAGAGGATTTGAGAGTAAGATATGTATATCTAAGAAGACCACTCTTTGATTTGTCCATTCCTCTAAGCCTTTGTATCATTGTCACCACTAGAAATATCACTAAAGTAATGAATAGCGATGTGTCAAATTCGAAAAGACTGATATCATGAGGCATTGATCTCTAGGCATGAAGATGTTTGAATAACATTGTGACAACAATTTTTTCTATCCTATTTCATTATACTCCCTGGAGGTATGGTCCCCAAATATCATGCCCATACAAGAAGGTAGGTGTCACCAATGAAAACTAAAGAACTAAGTAATTAATTATCCTCAAACTAAAGCTAAAAACATTACTTTTCAAGTACATATCCTTTACTCAATCTAACTTATATCAAACTAAAATATGACATAAAAATTTCTTTCGACTTCTACTATAAAAATTCAAAATTTTAATTTTTAATTAAATAATTTGTATGTAAATATAAATCTTTAATTAAAACATTACACCTTTTAACCCTAATTTTAATTTGAAGAAAAAATTGAAACAATTTATTTAACCAAAATACTACCTTCAATACAAAACATCTGCTATAAAAAAAAAACCAAAATCTCAAAAGATATCCTCATCTCGATAAAAAAAAATTCTACAAAATATCCACTATCAAAAGAAACTCAAATATCAAAGCATATTTAAATTCCTAAGCAAATCATGTTTCCAAAGTGGAAATTAATATTATATGATAACCATTGGAAAAGGCAAAAGTGCAATCAATACAAATGTTTTAAAGTGCATATAACCTTGTGAGTCACAAGTACAAGATCAAGGTATTTTATTAATTTGCTATTGATTAGCATAGCGTTCCAACTAAGGTATCGGAAGCAAAATTCATGACAACATATATCATTATCCAGGAAAAGACATCATGGTGTTTTCAGTGAGAAAAAGCAATATTGGTACACCTTTTTAATATTCTTTTAAATGGAATTTTGTCTTCCTATGCATGAGCAAGTGTAATCGATTGGAATATACAAACATGAAAGCTAACCAGCATTATTAAAATGATAGGAAATTTGAGTCAAAGGAAATCCCACTTAAATATACATGGTTATTAAAAATAGGTCATGTATGTGATTATAGGCTGTTTTTTTTTTATTAATGTAGGTTTTGAATATTGTATTAATTATAATGATAGGTGTTTATATCTTAGAATTTGGGGTGGATTAGTATCTATGCTTTTTCTAGATTGTATAAGGACGAGACAAGTGTACTGTCGAGATTGATTTTATGACAGTTGTTCCAAATTTGAAATAAACAATTATAAAAAAAAGAATATAAAAAATAATAGGTAGTTGATGCATGTATAACTGGTAGGTGATGCATGGATAACTCTTAGCTGATGCATGGATAAGGGGCTTCGTGGAAACAATTCATTTAATTAGAAGAATGCGAGTGATAACATGTAGCTGAGGCATAGACAACCGGTAATTACAATTAAGCATGGAGAACAAGTAAGATATAACTTATTACTTATTTGTGGCACTTAACTTGCATCTTAAAAGATTTGATACCAATTGACACTTGATAAATCTGAAGTGAAGATGAATTTAAGCTGGTTTGTTTTATTATAGTGATCATATTTTTTTAGTTTTTCATTTTTACTTAAGTCATTTTTTATATTTAAATTATTAAGATTACAACTGTTACATATAATTATACATGTACCTAATTATTCTCTCATACATATAGTTATAGATGCCAACCTACTTACTCTTTGAGATGTACAAATTCATTGACTAGAAACAACAAAGAAAAACATCATTACCATCACCATCATCATCATTATCAAATTGATTATATATTTATTTTAATTTTAACTTACATATATTTTTTATTTTATTTTTAAACTGATGTACATAACATTTGTGACACATCTAACTCAACTAAATTATAAAAAACACTTCTCAACACAATAAAGAGAATATAAACCCTAAAATATCAAATCACTATAAATTTTATCTTTATCGGTAACATCCAACTCCTTCCCTTAGAACATTCAAACTCTTTTGAGCAAATCATTAGATTTACAAATTCCTCCATGTTTTTACCATATATTTGTTTACAAGATCCTCCATGCTTTTACTGTTGATGATATAGATTTGGGTTTTTTTTGTACACACTAATGATTAGTGCCTTCGTAGGCTATATTGATGCATTCTAAGTGCTCCAAAAATTTGTGGATGAAATGCGTGCAAATTTATTTTGCTTTGGGTGAATGGAGAGGAACACTGGGAGTGGTGTTAGGCAGTGCACCATGTCGGTGATATTCTATTTATGTGGCATATTACTATTCCATTTTTTTTAAAGATATGTAGTGTATTATTTTGAAATAATAACATGGGGAGTTGTTTAATCTCTAGACGATTTGCACTTTTTTCGACAGTTTTTGCTAGAATCTGGCGATGCCGAAATTGCTGAAAATGTAATTTCGGTTGCTAGAATTGTAATTTTGATTGCAGGGATTGCAATTTCGGTTGCTAGAATTGTAATTTTGATTGCAGGGATGGATTCAACACCCTCGATTACCCCTGGGGCACCCCGATTACGCAATTCCAAGAACCACAAATTGCAATTTCAAAAATTTGAGCCGAATTTTGATCGAAATTTTACCGTATTCTGGATGCAAATTGTCTAGAGTTTGGTGCTACTTTGGATGCCTAATCACATTGTTAATAGGGATTCTCCTTCCTATTACGGATTCTCCTTCCTATTCCTGCACTAAATAGTGTAAAATATATGGAATAATGTTCACATTGTATGATGAATCAATTATATTTTTAAAATTTATCAGATTAGTGAGTTAATTAATTAATAAGTTAGTTATTCATAAAGTGTCATTTCATTTGTACTATACAAAAGGGTTAGGTGTGCTACATAAAATTTGGTGCACTAGCTACAACGTGTTTAGTTAAATGGGCGCACTTATTTTTTTATAGATGTTTTATACAACAGATTTGAAGTTTGACATTGAATAGATATTATGAATGGTGATTTAGTATAGATTGATTATTTTATATCTATATTTCTCTATTGAGAGTTGTATGAAAATTAGGGAAAGACACGATAATAGGTCGATAAATTCCTTCATGCATATATGGGAGGCTTGGGAGAGGGATATGGATATGTTTCATTGTCCTATTACTAGTCAGACTCACATCCTTTTGAGTGATGTTGACTTCCTCAATTTTTATGAAGAAGCTAGCTCCGTCAATGGGAGCACAACATTATTATTGTAGTTGATTTGCCGATAGGATCATTGCAAGCAGGGGTTCAAGGCTAGTCTCAAAATGTGGTACCAACCACAGAGAAGGATTTGTATTTCATCACTGGGGAATCTAGAAGATAGGGTTGGCCCATTTCCATAAGTTGTTTCCTAATGTTGTAGAAGAGAGCCAATTAACATGTGTAGAGATATTTTAGACAAGATATCGAACATAATGACTTCTAGGTCACCTGGAAACATATGAAATTAGATTCTTTCAAGTTGGAGAAGGTTAGGTGCTTGTGCCTTATCATTGATGTAATGGGAAACACATTAGTTTCCCTATGATGTACTATTTAGGCAATATTTTTCACTATCCCACATTGGTTAGGTCGCTTACTATTAGTGTAGGAAAGTAGTTGTAAATGTTTTGGCTATGATAGGTAGTGAAGATGAGCACATCCTCAATCTTGTATAGTATATGCATGTAGAGATGGACTAGTGAGGGTGTCAAAACATCCTATTTATTCTAGCAGAGCCACTATATGAGAGAGATAACATTATCATTATCTTTTGATTATTCTATTGCATATTTTTTGTCTTATTTAATGCACATGTTATTATTATAAGTTTTTGTGTAGATTGTCTAATTATTGTTGTCTACTACTTGCAAATGATGGCCTGAATGTTAATGAGGGGCCTCCTTTGAAACCTAATGTAGAGAGGGTTAAGTCTCCTATGTTGCCAAAGACCAAATCACCAATTACATCACCAGGACATAGATCAATTGTGTACATTGGTCGTTGAATTTAGACCGGAGGTAGTTCGACCTAGAGAAATAATGTGGAATATTGAGCTTGTGGGGGTGTATCCAAGGCTTCCCCATGATATGACACTATTGATGCATCATATTGTTGTATTCCCATTATTATAGGAGTAAAAAGTCACTTTGCACATGTTAGTTTGAGAACTCCAGTGATTGCAAGTAGATGCGGGATAGATTTGTTCGAGTAGAGATAGAGTTCAAGAGAACACAATTTGTGGATTCTTGGTTGGTGAGTGAAGGCATGGAAAAATAATACCATGTGGACAACATGCAGATATCCAACATAAAGACTATTGTAAAGTAGAATGTTCCACGAAACCAAGAATTGTTGTTGTGGAAGCAAGATGTAGGCGCTTGAACTTTATGTTATACAATTCTTAAGTTACGGTATACATGAGTTGTGGGTTTTGGAACTTTCTGCTATGGATCATGTGGAATCATTCTTGGTTGTGGCACTCCTAAGTCAATAATATAGAATTGATAATGGTAGAAATTAGAAATGGTAAAGAGGAGATTGTCCATGTGTTGCATAAGGCAATATGAAAAGGCATGTTGCAAGAGAGAAATAACTAGTAAAGAGCAATTGATCTCAAGATGGGGAATGAAAATACATGGACGATGGAACATTAACAATGGTTGTTGAAATAGGCATGTGAGAATACTAGTTGGAAGATGTGAGGTGAATGGTTTCCATGGGGAAATATATATAGAAGAATTGAGAAAAATTTAGGTAGCTCTCAATAGTATGAAGAATAAAGAGACAACATGATGGCTACTAAGATGGAGTATTTCATAGGAAGATCTCAATACAAAGAAAGAAGTGAGAGTAAGAAAAGGGGCTGCCATAGATTATGGCCTAGCAACCAAAATTGCCTAGTAATTGTAGAAACCATAATTGTTTGATTGTTTAATGATTAAGTCTAAGTGCATTAGAAGAATAATTATGAGAGACCACTAAAGAATCTTGAAGTTTGTAACATATTGTAATGTATTTTTATCATTAATAATATGAAGATGTTAGTGTTACATGCTATCTATGTGATGAATATGAATGCATGTTAATTCTTCCTATTATAATCTTCTTGTGAATATATCAACCATACAACAAGATGTTGTTAAGTATGGGGTTATGTAGAGAGAAGTTTTTGTGAATACTTATGCATTGAAATCATAACTTCTCGCTTGAATGGTATTAGGCCAGATTATTGGTATGAGGATTGTTGTGGGACCATAAGCCACAAGCTGCCAATGAAATCTATTTCCTAGTAAATTGTTTATTAGTAGGCTATGCTATGCCAGTGTTTTCTTTGTAGAGATGGTCCAATAAAAGGTTAATTTTCATTGAAAGGGGAAACCATTTGTGGTTGAAGGATGAATTATGTGCAAACGTGCACATAGTCTTTTTTTGCCACTTTCGTTTATTATGTTGCAAAATAAATTCTTTGTGTATAAGCAACATTTGTAACTAAAGCATTATGTTGCTGCAAGTTTGGTAGTATAGTAATTATTCCATTACACAAGGTAGAATATATTCATCTACATCAAGTGATATCAAAGCTTACTATAACTATGTAGAATATATTCATCTACATCAAGTGATATCAAAGCTTACTATAACTATGTAGAATATATTCATCTACATCAAGTGATATCAAAGCTTGGTATAACTATGGGATGAGAGATTGTCAAAATATTAAAACTAGAATAAAAAAGATAAGATGAATTGATTGTATAAATTCAAAACATTATGAAGTGTGTATATATAGTTTGAATCCATTTTTGATATGTAAATATGTATTTTGTTTTGAATGGATAAGCATGGATAAGTATGTGGAAAGTGTGGCACAAAATGAATGGTCTAAATAGGTTCACTAATGAAAGGCTACAAAATTACCAAGTTGGACTTTATGACTTAATGACTTTATGTTTTATGTTTAAATTTGATTATTTAATTTTATTTATATTTGAATAATTATAGTATTTAAAAAATGCATTTTATTTCATTTAAAATAAAATATAAGTAAATTATAAATATAATTTAGATATAATAAAAATTAATTAAAAAGAAATATTTTGATTAAATAATTTTACAATATAAATAATATAAATAAAATATTGTCAAAATAAATTTATATATATATTTTTATATTTAATTTATATAAAACATTTTAATTTTTTATATATTAGATTTTATAAATATATAATAATTTAAAATTTTCCATATATTTATTCATTAATTTTTTATTAATAACTTTTTGCATAACCTTTCATTGAATTCAAACTTTTCATTCTATATTATATTTCTATGTAGTTATTAACTTGGTCTTCACATGATATCTCCATGTAAATGAAAAAGGTACTTTACATGTTTGGAGATTAGAGACTAATTTGACACCATATATAAAAAGATACACCATATATAAAAGGAGGAAAGTTGAGTGGAGTGGTCAATGAGAATAAATACGATGATTTGTGGAAAGTGCATAAGCAATGCTTATGATTGAAATTTGGAGTGTCCTTTGTGATCTGCCAATATTTATGAGTATTTATATAATACATTTTTTAAACATAAATGATTGTGTATAAAAATAGCATAATTTAATAGAGTGCTTTGATTAATTTAAGTAAATAAGTATATAAACATCAATGCCTAACAAAATAATACAAAATATAGAGCAATGCACTCTCTCAGTTATAATATCGAAAATTAATTGATTATTATCGTTAAAGGATATATTAGAAATTTAATAAGGATGGATAGTGTTGTTAGATAATGTTATGGATTAATTTGCGTGGAGAAGTTATTATATAAATTTGATATAACAGTGAGAATAAAAATCTAAAATTTTTCAATCATTTATCAGAGGAATAATATATAAATATAAATATACATAGATATATCAATTTGTTTCACTGAGTATGATTTTATTTCCAACTACTATTGTGTTTGATAGTTGAATTGATCTCTATTCCAATATTCTTGGAAAGAGGGAGGGATCACACAATTTTTTTTCTTGGAAAATAAATAAACACACACACATTGAAGTTAGAACCTTATTGTTAGTCTTGGACATTGTGAATGAACATACTTTCTCCCTCAATCCATATAATTAAGGAATCTAGGGTGTTTGATAACTTGGTACAATTTGATCATTTGCGTGAAATCTGGATTGATCTAATCAACTTTAATTAGTCAACTAGTTCAACACACAAATCCTCCTAGATATAAGTTTGCCATTGATTTGGACCAATGGGATATCATTGAAGTGGCATGATGAATCACATATTAATTTGTAGGCTAAGCTAGAACCATGTGGCTCATGCACTAGGCCTGGACCAATGGCCCAATAAAGATCAATCAATGACCATGCACAAGGGGTTGTCTACTCCAACATGGGTATAGTCTAACAACTCCAACATGGGTATAGTCTAACACGAGATAGGCCCTAGGTGCACACTAAGATAACACAACAGGCCCAATGGAAGTATAATGCATAATTTTTTAACCATAATAAAAAATAAAAAAGGCCTAATGAATGTAAACAAACATTTAATGCACAAATTAAGATTAATGTTATTTGACTATGCGACTATCTTTTTCTTCTTTCAAGGAACACTTCATAGGAAAATCTAAGAAATGCTTCTCCACATTTATGAGCGATATCTTTAATAAAATTGTCGATATAGAATAATGCATTTCACAATTTGTTTTTTGAAAATAAACATTTATTAATATAAAACTAACCAAATATCTGATAATATTATTAACAACTAATTAAATAACCTTTTAAATTACTATATATATATATATATATATATATATATATATATATATATATATATATATATATATATATATATATATATATATATATATCAAATTTGGTTGATACATAACCCATATTCTACCCATATACACCCATCTTATTAATAAAATGACATAAATAATTAGCCCACAATTAAAAGAAAAACCATAATCGTTGTCTCTAGGAAATAGACAAGAGGTTCTTAATACTATATATAACAATGCAACATGCTACACAAAGCCAACGCAATAACAATAAAAGAAAATATGGGAAGCACATGGATGTTGCTTCATTCCCACACAAAAAGTCCACACAATGGTATTTTATGTATATGGCAACGTCTACATATTGTTAGGTGTATGTTATGAATGGTAAGAGACATATCACTATTTCAAATATATATTTTTAATCATAATTATTTTAAATATATAAATATTTTAATAGAGTTATAAAAAATTTAATTTTTTATAATCTATATATATATATAAAATAAACTATGTAGATTTTTTTTTTGAAAATAATATAAAATTAAATTAACAATATATCATATACAATTTATTAATAATTGGTTAATTGAGTGTAGATCGGGTGGTTAAGAGGAATGTTGTTATCCTTCCTACTTGGGTTTAAATCTTACTTGTGATACATGTTCCTTGGGAGCCAACTTTTTATGTAATGATTGTAAATCTGGCTATACCTTGATTCTTTCAGAATAACAGGTATTAACATTTTCCGAAAAATAAAAACTTATTAATAATTGATTTACTAAAAGTAAACATAAAAATAACAACTTTTCCTTACAAAAATTCAAATTATATCAAATTACATCATCATCAAAACTATATTAACTAAATTCATAACAACATATATAATTATATCATTATAGAAAAAACAATATTGATAGAACTTTTTAATATTATGATAAGTGGAATTTTGTCTTCATTTGCCTAAATGTACATGCTATAAATGTAATCGATTACAACATACAAAAAAAAAATAAAGCTTACAAGCATGGTTAAAATGATAGGAAATCCGAGTAAAAGGAAATCCCATTGAAATAGAGATGGTCATATAATAATATATTATGTGTTTACATCCATGCATCATACCTAACGAAATCGTAATGAAATATAGATGGTTGTGTTATAATGTATTATGTGTTTACACAGTGTGTAGTAGATTTTAATATTAGAAAGATATCATAAATAAAAGTAAATAATAATAATAATAACAATAACAATAACAATAGAATATGAGATTTACGTGGAAATCTTGTTGTGTGTAGGTAAAATTATGGGGTAATGGTTATTTTGATCTTTTATTATTACTTGGCAAAAAACTTGAAATGTTTTTTTCTCTTGTGATACAATGCCAGGGGTCACTTCCCTTTTATACAATATGTATGAGGGTTCCAAAAGGAACCAAAATACACTAGAAGGGTCTAGAAATTTTCACCTTCGGGGCTCTGCCCCTACACCCCTAGGAAAAAGGGGGCATGACCAGCCTCTTGCACAACCCCCTAGAATATACAAATCACACAAGTGGATAGTCGTGTACCACTATACATGAAAATGTCAAAGATATGGATATTGACTTCACCTCCTAACATTCTCCCACTTGAAGTTGATATACGATAAATTATGTGCCTATGTTTTCTACTTATGTGCCTTACCCAATATTGCCTTCATCACATTTTCAACAAGCCTAGAAAATTTTCACACCATTCAAACTTCTATGTTTTAACCGTATTTGTAAGCATATCTGTAGTATTCTCTTCAATATCATTTTTATCCAATAGGATCCTACCTTCTTCCACCACTTTTTTTATGAAATGATACTTAATATCAACATGCTTCACATGATCATGAAATGATGTATTATTCACTAAGTGAGTATCACTTTGACTGTCACAATGCAAATCAATCTTCCCCTACATCATCTTGAATTCGTCCATCAATCGCTCTATCCATATTGCCTCTTTACTAGCTTTAGTTGTTGCCACATATTCTTCTATAGTGGTTGATAAGGCCACCACTAACTACAAGTTAAATGTCCATCTTATAGCTCCACCATCAAGAGTACTGAAAGTATATCCTATAGTAAACTTTTGTCTATCTCCGTCTCCATCAAAATCAGAATTTGTAAAATCTGTAGTTTATAAATCCATTGATCGATAACAAATAGAAACATTTGAAGTGCCCCTAAAATATCTAAGAATCCACTTCATAGCATTCCAATGCTCCTTACCAATATTTTCCATGAACCAACTAACGACCACTACTGCTTGAGAAATATCTAGTTTAGTGCTCACCATGGTGAACATGAGGCTCCCTACTGCCGATGAATATAGTACACGAGACATGCTTGTCTTCTTTGCTTCTGTGTTAGGAAACTGTTTAGAAGACAACTTGAAGTGTGCAAGAAGTGGGGTGCTAGCTGGTTTTTCATTCTACATATCGAAGCACTACAAAATATTTTCTATACATGACTTTTGACTTAACCATATTTTCCTACATGTTTTTTCCTTGTTTATATTCATCCCTAGAATTTGATTTGTTGCTCCTAAATCCTTCATTTTGAATGTCCTAGCCAGCTGAACCTTAAGATCAATGATTTTCTTCATGTTGGGCTTGATACCATCATATCATCCACATACAACATTAAGATAATAAAACTACCATCATCAAACCTCTTATAATATATAGAATGATCAACTTCACTTCTACTGAAATTGTGGCTCTTCATGAAGGTGTCAAATTTTTTGAACCACATCCTTGGTGCCTATTTCAATCCATACATAGATTTCTCGAGTCAGCAAACCAATTTTTTTTACTGTCTCTTTCGTTATATCTCTTAGGTTGATCCATATAAATTTATTCCTTAAGATCATAATGCAGGGGAGTAGTTTTTACATCCAGTTGCTCCAACTATAAATCCCGTGCTGTTACAAGTGCAAGTAAAACTCTTACAGTAGGTAGCTTTACAACTAGAGAGAATATTTCATTAAAATCTATACCTGACTTCTGCACATAACCTTTTTCCTCCAAGCAGGCAATATAATGTTCCAACAACCCATCATTGCTATTCTTTAATTTACAAAACCACTTGTTTCCAACAACCTTTCTTCCTAGAGGGAGATCCACAAGTTCCCACGTTTCATTCTTGTGTAGTGATTTCATTTCTTCATCCATAGATTTCCTCCATTATCTACTTTCTTAGATTTTCTAGATTTCTGAAATGAACTAGGTCCACCATCATCAGTTAACAAAGTGAAAGAAGACTGAAAATTAGGAGAATAAATTTATATACATATCTTAGGACTTGTACATCTTCTGAGTTGTGGCTGTTGAACTTGTTGATCTTCATGCTAACCAAAATCTTCATTTTCATTTTCACTCATTTCTACTTCAATAGGTACAATATCAAGTGTCTATTGTACCTCATTCTTTTGCATGGATTTTTCATTAAAATTAACATCCCGACTAACAATTACCTTGTGTTTAATAGGATCCCATAGTCTATACCCCTTTACTTTATTATCATAACTAAGGAAAACACATAATTCCTTCACTTTGGGTCAATCTTGGACCTATTTTCTTTAGGAATATGGGAAAATGCATCACAACCAAGGATACACAAATGAGAATAATCAACTAGCTTCCCACATTATTGACGTTCCGAAATTACCCAGGTCGACGGTAAGGGAGAATGCCCAATTCCAAGTCCCAATTAGACTTGGTCACGTTTCATATAGAAATCTTCGATTGGCATGTTGTCCCAATTTCCACTAAAAGTTTCTTTTTCAAATTAAAGTTTTCTAAATTTAAGCTAACAAGACCTATAACTTACACTAAGTTCTAATGAATGATTGCTAATTTACTCAAATAAATCAAATGCTAATACTAATTAAAATTAATTAAATATTATTCTAACCTAAACTAATATTGATAGGAATCTACAGTTAAATTTGATTAGATGCAAAGTGAATAGGTAATGCTAAAAGACATAGGAACAAATTCTGTCTATTTTCAATAGGTTAAAATTTCATTGGAACAAAAATATCAAGAATTATTATTTGGTATGTAACATTGTCTTTGCATCTAGTTGCATCCATTTGAGTTATTAATTGACATAAGCATCATACACAGAAGAAGGTCATATGCAAAATACTTACAATCAATCAATTAACCTCCACTGAAATAACATAATAATCTAAAATATACAGTAGAATCTCCAATAGCTGGAGAATTTGTTCTTGTGTCTTTCAACATTACCTATTCACTTTGCATCTAATCCAATTTAACTATAGCTCCTGATCAATATTAATTTAGGTTAGAATAATGTTTAATTAAGTTTAATTAGTATTAGCATTTGATTTATTTGAGTAAATTAGCAATTAATCATTAGAACTTAGTATAGGTTAAAGGTCCTCTTAGCTTAAATTTAGAAAACTTAATTCATAAAAGAAACCCTTAGTGGAAATCGGGCCCACGTACTAGTCGGATATTTGTATACCAAAAGTGACCAAGTCTAATTGAGACTTGCAATCAGGCATTCTCCCTCAGTATTGACCTGGGTCATTTCGACACATCAATAGAAACACTAGATCTGGACAGATATGTCAGAATAGGTTCATAGGGATAGGATTTTCAATGGCTAGCTGATAGGATCGTTACAAGAAAATATGATATAGCATAGGCCAAGAGAATTCAGAGAAAAACTATTAGGGAATACCAAAGGTATACAAGTGGTGCAAATCCGAAGGGCTTAGCCCGTTCCAAAAACCAAAATACGATGAGTGAGCGGCCTACAATGATTGTATCGAACATGTGTTAAAATGTGGAATCCTCCAAGGCTCATGGAAAGAACAATGTAGGTCCGACATGACAAATCCGATCAAAAAAATCCAATGTATATCGGTTCATGAGATGTCTATCAATAACTCATAGGGGGTGACACTATGAGCGGACCCGATGAGACATACCTGATAAGTGCTTTCAATATGGATTTGTCATGTATTAGAACACTAAATGACTCCAGATATAGTTTGTGAATCTAATAAATTTAATCTGAAAAAGATGGTCCACTAAGTATATCAGGCACCCCTACTCAAAAGCACATTGTTGGAGTTCTTATATATGAGATACCAAGGAAAGGTCCAATGAGGAGAAGTTCGATAATTCAACTTCGATGCCGAACCATTTCCTACCATGGAAATTCTGACAAGATCAACTTGATACAAAAATTTAGATAAAGTTCATTGGGAAATCTCTGTCAGAAGTGCTTCATCAGGAGTTTTAAAAGGTGATCTCTTGTGGGAAATATGATACATTGAGATCAATATGAGAAGCTCGATAGGGCCATCATAAGACATAGTTTCAACAAAAGAAAATAAACCTAACCGGTAATCCCAATGCGATTAAATATGAAATGGATTAAGGCATTAAAAGGAAAATAAAACACCTAAAAATCAGTTAGTTCTCAATATTGATGCATCCTAAGAAGAAAAAGGCATGAAAATTAAAGAATATAGACAATAAATCCAACACATCACAGGAATCTTTAGCTTAAATCGATCAGTAAAATTCTTCATATGAAGTGTACTGATAAATGAAAAAAATTCAAAAGATCAATGAGAATAAGGTTAATAGGTTCTTACACCTAAAATTGAAGAACAATCAAAGTCAATGATAAAACCATCAGTATGAAGAAGAGTAGACTAATATTAAAATTTGAAAGGCTTATCAAAGTGAATGACACTTGATCATTATCATATGAGCTACTAGAATCAAAATACCTCTTCTTCCAATATACATCTTAATTCAAATTTAGTAGGGGGGCCACTAGATCGCCCCCTTTAAGGAGAATAATATGATGGGATTTGTCGTGGGAACAACACACACCAAACCTCCTCTGTAATATTTCCATCCAACACAACTATAGGTGATATGTTTATAAGATAAGCAATAGTATTAATAGCCTTTGCCCATAATCCATTATCCAACCTAGATGTGCTAAGCATGCTTCTTACATGTTCCATGATTGTATGATTCATCCACCTAGCCACACCATTTTGTTGTGGAGCATATGGAGTCGTCTTATGGTGCTTAATTCATTCCCACATACGAAATTGATCAAATTCCTTGGAGCAATACTCTCTTCCATTATCCGATCTAAGAAATAAAATAGGCTTGCCCAAGATTTTCTAGACTCATGCCTTGTACTCCTTAAATTTATCAAAATATTTTGACTTATTATCTAAAAAATATACCCACGCTCTTCTAGAATAACCATCTATAAAAGTTAGAAAATATCTAGCATCATTTATAGACAAAGTGGGGACTAGTCCAAATATATTAGAATAAATGGGAAAAGACCTAAAATTTTATGAGATCTTTTAGTAAACCTAACTCTCTTCTATTTACCAAAAATGCATTTCCCAGACAAGCCTAATTTACAAGACTAATATTGTTAGAAAAACAGGATCGCAGAGCAATAACAATAAACAGAAATGCAAATATAATCACACACACATTACAAGAGAGACACAGATATATCGTGGTTCACCCCAAGATGGGCTACGTCCACACTGAAGTTTTCAGTCCTTATTATTATTTTGTCCAGCAAAGTGAAAGGATACAACCTGCAACACAACCGCTGCACTTCCTCTTCACTATCTCACAGTCTCTCTTCTAGATCTCAAAGATCTTTACAATGCATAAAACCTAATACATCAACCTTAGCCGTATTACAATGCCTTTCTTTTATAAGGGAAATACAATGGGAAAATACCACGAGTTACCTAAAACCAAGGTTGGGGCATGGGTGTACAGTCCTCTGGGGTGCACTACTGAGACAATATCATCTATGAGATTGGAAGATCTGGCTCAACAACCAACAATCTCCCACTTGGAGACTGATCACAACAACTCCACCGCTGCTGTACTTGCTGGACCTTGGACTTGGCAACTTTCTCATCTTCACCTTCATGCTAGAAGGCCAACTGAAACCGAGTAGGAACTCAGTTTCTCTCTGGTCACTACCTTTGTGAACATGTATGCAGGATTTTGGCTAGTATGTATCTTTTCCAGCTTCAACAGTTCATCTTCTAGAAAAGAGCGTATGAAATGGTACTTGAGCTGTATATGTTTAGTCCTGGAATGGAATGCTGAGTTCTTTGCAAGATGAATGGCACTCTGGCTGTCACTATATAACCTGCTATCCTTCTGCTTCTTACCCACTTCCTCCATAAACCTCTGCAACCAAATCATCTCTTTACTAGCCTCTGAAACAACAACATACTCTGCTTCCGTTGTTGAAAGTGGACCAACCTTCTGCAGTCTCGAAATCCAACTTACTGCTGTTCCACCTATAGTAAACACATACCCTGTGGTGCTCCTCCTGCTATCCTTATCACCTACCATATCTGCATCAGCATATCCCTGTAGAATAGTGTTTGAAACTCCAAAACATAATGCCTGAGTGGTGGTACCTCTCAAATACCTGAGAATCCACTGTACTGCCTTCCAATGTTCTTTACCTAGATTGTTCATATATCTGCTCACAACTCCCACTGCTTGTGCAATATCTGGTCTTGTGCACACCATGGCATACATCAAGCTGCCAACTGCTGATTGATAGGGAATCTTGGACATGTAATCTGTCTCTTCCTGTGTCTTGGGACACATTTCCTTTCTTAGACTGAAATGGCTGGCCAAAGGTGTACTTACTGGTTTTGCATTCTGCATTCTGAACCTCTCCAACATCTTTTGTATGTACTCACTCTGAGATAATGTCAATTTGCGATTTTCTCTGTCTCTCGTTATTCTCATACCAAGGATTTGCTTTGCAGCACCCAAATCCTTCATCGCAAATGAATTAGCTAGCTTCCTTTTGAGTACATTTATATTTTGCATGTTAGACCCTGTAACAAGCATGTCATCCACATACAATAAAAAGATAATATATCTTTCATTGTTTAGCTTCTTGAAAAAAACACAGTGGTCAGAATGACATCTAATATAACCTTGTTCTGTCATAAACCTGTCAAATTTTAAATACCTCTACCTTGGAGCTTGCTTCAAGCCATACAAGCTCTTCTTCAACCTGCATACCAAATCCTCCTTTCCTTTGACCTCGTACCCTTGTGTCTGCTGCATATATATCTCTTCCTCCAAATCCCCATGGAGAAAGGCTGTTTTTACATCTAACTATTCAAGATGCAAATCTTCTACCACCACTAGACTTAAGATATTCCTAATTGAAGTCATCTTAAAAACAGGAGAAAATATTTCATCAAAATCAATACCTTTCTTTTGTGCAAACCCCTTTACAACAAGTATGGCCTTGTACCGCTTCTTACCTCCTTCTTCTTCCTTCAACCTGTAAATCCATTTGTTCTGCAATGCTCTTTTACCAGCAGGAAAGTGAACCAGATCCCAAGTCTGGTTTCCTACCAATGAGTCCATCTCCTCATTCATGCCTTGCTCCCACTTCTTTCTAGTTTCCACCTGCATTGCTTCTTCATAACATTTTGGTTCACTAGCATCAGTCATCAACAAATAATACATTGAAGGAGAGTATCGTTCAGGGAGTCTACTTAACCTAGTAGATCTTCTTGCAGTTGCAGGAGTTTCAGGTACTTGCTACTGTTCTTGATTTCCTGGCACCTTTGGAACTTCATTTTCTTGAATTTCATCAAGTACTGTGTACTCTGTGTTTTTTGTTTTTTTTTGTTTTTTTGTTTCTTTCCTTGCAACTGATATTTATACATGACCTTTTCATTGAATATGACATCTCTACTTCTAATGATTTTGTGATTTTCATAATCCCATAAGCGATAACCAAAATAATCAACCCCATATCCAATAAAAGTACATTTCTTGGATTTAGCTTCAAGCTTTGTTCTATTTTCTTTATCAATATGGACAAATGCTTCACAACCAAATGTTCTCAGAAATGAGTAGGTTACCTTTTTATCTGTCCATGCCTCCTCTGGAATACCACCATCCAAAGCACTTGAAGGTTCTCTGTTTATTAAATAAACAACAGTATTTACAGCATCCACCCAAAACTGTAAGGTCAACCCTGCATGCAGTTTCATACACCTTGCACGCTCCATGATCGTTCTGTTCATCCTTTTTGACACACTATTTTCTTGTGGTGTTCCTGGGACCGTGTTCTCTCTACGAATCCCATAGTATGAACAGTAACTATCAAACTCCTTTCCGCAGTACTCACCTCCATTATAAGATCTGAGACACTTCAACCTTTTTCCTGTCTCATTCTCAACCAAAGCTTTCCACTTCTTAAAAGTAGCAAACACATTAGATTACTGTCTGATGCAATAAACCCAAGTTTTCCTAGTTGCATCATCAACAAATGTAACATAATAATGAGAGCCACCAAGAGATTGTACCTGAGCCGGTCTCCATACATCAATATGCACAAGCTCTAACTTTTCATTCTTCTTCTGTTTTTCAACCTTGAGAAATCTGACTCTCTTTTGTTTTCCATAAACACAGTTCTCACAGAATTTCAAACTTACCTGCTTCAAATCTGGCAGCAACTTCCTTGAGTGGAGAATCTGAATCCCCTTCTCACTCATGTGGCCAAGCCTATGATGCCATAATGTTGTATTTGTTCCTGTGGAAGCTAAAGAGATAGAATGGTCAGTATTATGAGGACATAAATACAACGTACCTACCCTGTCTCCTTTTGCTATCACCATTGATCCTTTAGTGATCTTCCACCACTTTTCTCCGAACATAGATAGATAGTCGCCATCTCCCAACTGCCCTATTGAGATTAGATTTATTTTCATAGCAGGAATATGCATAACATCTTTCAACAACCAATCAGTTCCATTTTTAACTTTTATCCATACCTTACCCATTCCAACAATTTTACATGGCTCATCATCACCCAATAAAACATGTCCAAAATCACCTGGAACATAATCATGAAAATATTTCCTATGGGGTGTAGCATGACATGAAGCCCCTGCATCTACTACCCAATAATCATTAGTATTATCTAATGCAAGAATCAAAGCATCTTGTAACACATCACCTGCTACATTTGCTTCCTGGGTAGTTTCCTTCTGTGCATCTCCTTTCTTCTTTAGAGATCTGCAGTCTTTCTTCATATGTCCTTTCTTTCCACAGCTCCAGCACTCTATTTTTTCCAGTCTGGACTTGGATCTGCCCTTTTTAGAGTTGCTGCGATTACCTTGGCTCTTTCCTCTCTCCTTTTGTCTTACCCTGATCTCCATGGTCAACGCATTACCTGATGTCTCACCTGTGCTTTTTCTTCGCATTTCCTCGCTAAGAATAACACCAATAACATCATCAAATTTCGAGGTGTTTGAACCAGAGACAGAGTTACTTATAGCCATGACCAAGCTATTCCAGTTTTCTGGCAATGAACACAAGATTAAAAGAGCCTTAACCTCATCATCAAAGTCCACACTTACAAAACTTAGCTGATTTGTAACTGCATTAAACTCATTTAAATGATCAGTAACAGATCCACCTTCAGACATCTTCATATTAAATAAATGCTTCATTAGAAATATCTTGTTGGAGGTCGAGGGTTTTTCATACAGCTTACCCAATGCGCTCATCAAACCTTCCGTTGTTGTTTCTTTTGAGATATTGAAAGCCACCGACGAAGCCAAGCTTAGCCGTATTGTTCCCAGATCCTTTTTGTCAAGAACATCCCATTATTCATCGTTCATAGCCTCCAACTGCTTTGCTCTTCCTCCCAACGGTAGGAATAGATCCTTCTGGTACATATAGTCCTCCATTTTCATCTTTCATAACTGAAAGTTTTGGCCATTAAACTTCTCGACCTTAAACTTTCCTTCTTCTGCCATTGCTCCCACTTGAACCAGAAACCCTAGCTTCCTACGGGTTTATCTTCCAAATAGACCTTTGGATCTGACACCAATTGTTAGAAAAACAAGATCGCAGAGCAATAACAATAAACAAAAATGAAAATATAATCACACACACATTACAAGAGAGACACAGATATATCGTGGTTCACCTTAAGATGGGATACGTCCAGACTGAAGTTGCCAGTCCTTATTATTATTCCGTCCAGCAAAGTGAAGGGATACAACCTGCAACACAACCGCTGCACTTCCTCTTCACTGTCTCACAATCTCTCTTCTAGATCTCAGAGATCTTTACAATGCATAAAACCTAATACATCAACCCTATCCATATTACAATGTCTTTCTTTTATAAGGGAAATACAATGGAAAAATACCACGGGTTACCCAAAACGATGGGCCCGAAAACTGCTGGTGAAATCAGCCCCAAAATTTTTTCTCGGGGGCGTTGCCCCCGAATCCCAAAGTTGGGGCATTGGTGTACAGTATTCTGGGGTGCACGGCTGAGACAATATCATCTATGAGACTGGAAGATCTAGCTCCACAACCAACAAATATGAGAAATCATACCTTGTTCATGCAAAAAATTTAAATCTTTCCCACTCATGTGTCCAAGTCATTGATGCCACAACATCATTGTATCCAAAACATTCCTTGAGTATGTTGTTGATGCATGATTTGTCATTATATCACCACACAAAGGATACAGGGTGCCATATGATTCTATTTTTGCTACCACTAGGGATCCTTTGGTATATTGCAATGAATATCACCAAAGGTAGTAGAATATCCTAGTTTATCCATCATCTTGATTGCGAGTAAATTCTTTTATAGATTCGGTACATGTCATACATCACACAACTTCCTTTCTCTCCCATCATCCAACTTGATTCTAATATCCCCTCTTCCCACAATTTATAGAGGATGACCGTCACCCAAGTGGACTATCTCACCACTATAGGGTTGATACTTGACAAATAAGTCTCTGTGTGTGTAATGTTCCCGACCCCAAAACCAAGACCAAGGTCACTAGGAATCCAAGGGGAGCCCAATTCAAGGTAAATGCATAGAGGAATAATGTTATCTAAGGCTAGGCTATCATGCCAACAAGCCAATTAAATAAAATAATCATCCTTTTTAAGTACAATGCAAACTTGCAATACATATCATTTTCCATATGCACATGCTAAGCAAGGTAAATACAAGCATGAATGTAATCAGACCTGATCAAACTACTAATATGTAAACTAAAATCAATTAATCAAATCTACCACAACCATATAGCCAATATCATAATCATATTTGCAAGCTAACTTAGTCAATATAAATTAAAAGATCTACACGCTGCTATATTCCACCATATTGACAAGCTAGAAATTAGATCTTCTGAATACCGCCAACAACCATATTAACAAATGTAAAACCATATATGAGGGATTCCATATATATCCATATAGGTGATAATAACATAAGGTCTCATGGATTTCACGTGCAACCTTACAAACCATAAGCAAAAAATGGATCTAAGAGCACATGCACATCAAAGTACAATAAATAAGCACATAATGAAATAATCATCACAGACTACCAACCATAGCCATATCAACATGAACAAATTTACGTATGCAATATATAATCTACATCCATATAAATCATATTCCAAGGATGTCACCTACAACCTTATATATCATAAGAAAATTAGATCCATAAGCACATATAATTTTGAGAATGCAAAAAATAATCATATAACAAAATACTTATCTGATTAAGGAGAAACTAGATTCAACCGGGAAAATTTCCACCCAGCCATAGACACAATCAATTCAAGCCATACTTGAACAGGTCACCCCCGAGTTGAGGCCATGGATCTACAAGCAAAGGTTCTCTCAACCAACAAACAAGGTGTGTTCTTTCTCAACATTGTCAACACTACCACACATAAAAGATCATATTTCAACCATACATAAAGATTTTTTAATGAATCAAAGGGTATTCATTTTTGGAAACATTGCTCCAGGAACAATGGAACAGGTCTCATAACCTAGAAATTCTCATAAATAGCGAACCAGATCATATAGTTGCGCCCTTCTCACCACTGCGAGGAAAAACTCTGCCACAATAAAATAACTATATCTTAGCCATTTGGAAATATTTTCAATGAAACAAAAGGTGCAGATTATTTGAAAATTCGCTCCAAACACAATGGTACAAGTATCATAACTAAAAAATGCTTAGAAGTGGTCAAACCATAACATATAGTTTCTTCCTCCTCGGCTGAATTGGAGGGAATACAATATATTTCCATCACATGAAACTCAGGCCATACATCTTGAGAAAGCACAACATATTTCCATCCTAGGAAACTCATGCCATACATCCTGAGAAAGCACAATAGATTTCCATCACAGGAAACTCAGGACATACATCCTGAGAAAGCACATAAAAATCTATCTTGGAAACACTCTGGCATAGAGTAGTCTTTGTACCTCATTACAAGGCCTTCAATCTCTAAAATCTATATAGGAAACACTCTGGAATAGATCAATCTCCAAACTCTATCCAGGAAACACTTTGGCATAGAGCAATCCTCCAATGATATCTATCTAGGAAACACTTTGGCATAGACCAATATTCCAATTCACTAGAGGTGCAAGAAGAGATGATAGAAGAGCCCCCATGAAGCCAATATGAGTCCTCTTATAATCATTCAAATACCTTGGTAGAAACTAACTTATGTTAAATGGAGAGTAACCATACTAGTTATCAGAAGCTTATCCAATTTCCAGTGTGAACATTCCAATTCTCATGAGAGCAATTCGAATTTCCAAGAGAGAGAGTCCAAACCTACCAAGCCAACTCGAATTCAAGTGGGGACCATTCAATCATGAAGGAAATTTGAATTAGGTGGGGAGAAGGTTACACAAATAAAGGATTCCTTCTCGGAATAGTAAAGGATGAGTTACACAACTTATGAGGTGTCAAGGCTAAAAATAGCCAGTGAGGGTGCACTTGTGCAAGTGGGGGTTACAAAACCAAGTGTAACCTCCAAAAGGAGTTACAAAACCACCAAAAGGGGGGCTCATTCAACAAGGAAGGTCCAATAAATCATGAATTAGGCTCAATAGTACCAACATAGGCTAAAAAAAAATAGGAAACAAAGAGTGTTGTTAGGGTAAGCCAAAACTCCTAGTCCCCAACTCCTCCTCACATGTGGAATCCATGACCCCCTAGCCACATTAGTTGTCCATGTTGAGCTAGTAATTTAATTAAAAGTAATAATAATAATAATAATGTCCATAGTCCATAGTACATAGTCCATATTCTAGTCACCTATTGCCACATAACAACACAAATAATAATCACAACATATATCCAAGGGCTTAGCACACTACGTGCATTACAATGTTGAGACATGTGGAAAGATGCACCTGTGTCCAAAACACATGCATATAAAAGAGAGATATTGTCACTAAGATATAATGGCTCACATGTTGTCCTTTATTTTGATTTGTTGTGATAGTGTCAACTAATGGTTGATCTAAATTTTCATCCTCCTTTTCCTTCCTCAAATGCCAATAGCCCTTCCTCGAATGCCCTGGTTTCCCACAATTTCAACTCTTCCCTTTTAGCTTGTGTCCTTTGGACTTAAATCTGGATTGTGATCTACCTTGTTGACCCCTTTCACTAGATAACCTCTCATACATAGGGATTCACTGGTATAGGGCTCCAGATATGATTTTCACCTCAACTATTATCCCAACAAAGTGGCTACCACGTCATCAAATTTCAGAGTTCACGATGATGAGTAGGTGATGGTCATCACCATTTGGTCCCAAATATTTGAAAGGGAATAGAGTAAAATGATTGCTCTATTATCATCCTTCACTGTTACACCAACTAACATGAGTTTATTGATTAGGGTATTAAACTCATTTAGATGATAAACCACCATTGAACCCTCCTTCATCCTCCGATGATAAAGTTGTTTTTTCAGGAAAACCTTATTTGTCAGTGATTTAGTCTTATGTATTTTCCCAAGTTTCTCCCAAAGGTATTCCATGGTCTTTCCTTTAGCAACATTGAACAAGATAAAGTGTGCTAGGAAAAGATGAATTGCAGAAACCACCTTCTTGTCCAATTTTATCCACTTCTCATATGTCATGTTGCTCAGTTGTTGAACAACCCAAGACACTGAGAGGGGGAGTGAATCAATGTCTCACATTATTAACTTAAATTTCCTTTGTTTAAACAATACTGTTAAGCATGTATCATTAATGTTGCAATATGTACAAATATTTGGGGTTTTTAGCACCAACTAAAGGATGAGGAATCCAATCCTCGACGCAAGACCCAACTTGCAGGCATAATCCAACCTATAGTGAGGAATCCAATCCTCAACACAAGACCCATCTTGCAGACAAGACCTATCTTTCCAAGTAGAGACACTAATCTCTAATGTAGGACACCAGTCGTGACTATACTAGAATAGGATGTTATATTACTACGACTGATCTTTCTTACTTCCTTCCTCTACCCATAAATCCTTCATCCACTATGCAATTCAATTTGAGTGTCTCTCTACATGTCCAACTTTACCGGATGTTTCATTATGCATTGTGTGCTTCAACTAGCTACCTTGTTTTCTCCATTTTGCAATTTATCTTGAGATACTATTCTCGAGTCTCCATCATTGTGACACCATTTTGTTCAACCTTAAATGTTATTCTCTGTCGAACTGAATCCTCGTTAGTCTGTCACATTGTCATTTCATTTTCCTTACATTTCACTAGCGAGTATACCCCAGATCAATAAACTAATACCCGTCCTCAACTGACTTCATATTCACACTCTTAGAGTCTTATCTTCATCATATTTCCACTCATCAATCCACCACACATACAAATGCTTCAATCTTTGTTTATTTATATTGATCAAATTACATTTCCTTTAAACACGGTTTTCTTAAGTGGACCATCCTTAGGGGATTCACTTTTTTCAGAGACACCCCATCTTTTTTCCTTCATAACCAAGTTTTGCCATATACCTTCTTCATGGTTAAGTTTTTTCAAACAACCTATTAGGGGAATTTTGAGGTCTAAAATGAGCCTACTAAGAGATATAATAAAATATTACAAGTTAGACATTTTGTGGGGAGGTATATTCACAACTCACCTTTTACACTACAATCAATGTAACTATGGTTAAGTTAAATTGAAAAGATATCTAAAATAAAATCAATAAAAAAATCATTCTTTGATGTGACTAAAAGTATTACTCTTGAATACATAAATTGCTTTTGAATATAATATGATGAATTTACTTATAAAGTAAAAAGTAATATATTCATAAAGTAAAAAATAATGTACTCATAAAATAAAATAAAGTATATTATTTTGAATTTTGAAATATAACTTATTCAATATTCAAAATATGATTATAATAACATGTATAATTTTGAATTTTGAATTTTAAATATAAATTGAATTTATATGAATAAATTGTTTTTATGTTTTGAAATATATATTAATTATAAAAATTTAACTTATGTTCATTAAAAATAAAAATCACTCATATAATCATATAAATCCAACTTATATTTCAATATTTATGAAATATGTTGACTAAATATTATATAAATCTAACTTAAATTTATTAAAACAAAAACTTAATAATTTATTTATATTGTCACGTCCCCTCTCATTCTACCAGCTAGATGGAGAGGATCGTGAGGTTTAACTGGGCATCTAGCCCCATACATTATAAAGAAACATTCAAATTTAATTGAAAATATACATATGAAAGTGCATAACAGACGTGATGCTGAACTGGGCGTCTAGCCCCATGAAACTTTTAAACCATAAGCATTCACAGAATATAACAGAGACGTATGGAAATGTATGATTTTAAGAAAATCACAGCGGAAGTTAATTCATTTAACCCATCTACATACATTCATAATATTCATCAAATGGTAATTGCAATTTAACACAAGAGGATACTTATCTTATACGAAAGTAGTCCCACGCAACTGGCTATGCAACTGCAACGTTCCACCCAACCATAGGCCAGGGTGCTCTTCAATCTCTCAGCACCACTGCCACCCCCGAGCTGGGCATGATCTCTACAAGGAACCAGGGAACAACAGACTCACACATAGCCAAGCATACACTAAGATGAGCCAAACCAATCTGCAATTGGGTTTATCAGGCTGCTAGGACATGGAAGGGAAGAATTGCTAAGCTAGTGAGCTCCAACATAATGCCAGGGATAAACTTGCAAGATCTATCTAGATTGGCACCCACAATGCCTACACACCTAGCACAAGGAAGTATTCTTTTCACTGCTATACAGTCCCTCAAGCCATACCTTCCCTATCTAGTGCTCTCAGGGCATGCATAGAAGAGTAACCAAAGCCCTCTTGATCTTCTTGAGAGGTTGTCTCCCCCACTAGGTTTATCAAGCCACTTCTATCCACTACCACTCCAAACTTCAATTCACAGGTTCAAACCAAAAACGAGGATGCACACAACAACAGAACACAATTATGGGGCAAGATAAAACGTTTTTACAGTGAGATGCATGAGATGGGGTTTCAGCTCACTTAGAAAAACGTGGGAACCCACAAAAACGAAATGGGAAGTTGGGGAACAACCCAGGGAATCCCAATCCGTTTTTAGAAAAACGTCCTTGGACATTCGGGGGCAAAAACGACCTCCATACAGTCCTCAAAACGTGGCCCTTCTCTCCCAGGCTACTGCATATGCAAAAACGAACTCCCAGGCATGGAGAAATGCAGGATTTGGATGAAAAACGTGTAGGGAAAGACCCAGCTAGCTCCCACTGCGTGAATGAGTGAAGACTGCCCATTCAGAATGGCTTTGGGCACCATTTCGTGGGTGTTTCCTTGCCCAAAAATTTCGTGGCTTGCCCATGCACGAAATTGGCTGCCATAGTTCTTCATTTCTAAGGCAATAACTGCCCCAACCAATCTTTGGAAGAATTAAATGATTGGGTGCATGAGACAAAATGGGTAGTTGGTGGTTTATGGGTTTCCCCATTGACACATGGATTAATACCATTGGCTCAAGGGTTTAAATAATTTCCCTCCCTATTCCTTGTAGAATCATGCCCCATCTCTTTGTTGCATTGCATAGCTAGTTGTGGGTATTTTTCATTAAAATTCATATTTACATGATGTCTCATTTACATTGTGCCCATCTAGCACAAGAGTCATAAGCATCTAGTTTAATTGCCGATACATAAATGCTAAATCATGGTGGGGCCTTGGCCTTGAGCTCCTCACCATGATTAAATATCAGTATTTACATCATTTACAAAGGGGGTCAAAAATGGGGACGTGACATATATAAATATTAACATTATTTAAATACTAATAATATATCTACATAAATATCTACATAATTTAAATATATTTTTATTTATAAAATACTTAATTATATCTATATTGATATTACATATATATAATTTAGATAACTAAGTATTTATTTTCTGTATTCATTTAATAATCAATACAATTATTTTTCCTTTGTTTTAATTTATATCTTTTACAAATTTATTTTTTCTTTTTCATTATTATCGTGTATCTCATAAAACTTATCCCATTTTTATTAATATTTTTAAATTTGAAATTATATATTATATAAATAGTAATTATTCCACATATATCACATATTTATGGATTTAAAATTATATACCATATACTAAAATAAAAATAATATATTCATGGATTACGTCTTCATAAGAATCCCATATTTATAACATAAGATTTAAAAAGTTTAAATCCCAAAGGTTTTAAAAGTTTAAATATTCTATCAATTATGCCAAACATTAAGGTAGAATAGTACATATTCAATACGGTTTTCAAAGTTTAGGAGAATTTTAAATTATATATTATATACATATTTTGATTTTAGTTAAATATTACGTATTTTTACATAGTTTTAGAACTTCATCAATATATTGTAAATTATATAAATTATACATTGTCATTATATTGTAAATTTATCTATATATTATAATTTATTTAAATAAAGTTTTAAAATTATATATTGTATAATGCAAATTATTTATATGATTTTGAATATAATTTTTTTTTTTAGTATTAATAGTTTATTATTTAAAGATATATATTATATATTGAAAAATAATTTTATAGTTTTGATTTTGATTAGAGCATTCACTTTTTTGTATTTGTAATTTATTTATTTTATATTGAAATATAAAGAGTATCTTTTTTTCTAAGTAATTTAAAGTACTTTTGTACATTTATATTATATTCAAAAGTAATTTAAGAGTACTCTTTTTATTATGAGTACTTTACTTACAACATTGATATGGTTAACTATGGGTTTTCATTCACTATTTAGAATTTGACAAATAAACATCTTTAACTCAACCAATGCCACCTCAACTATTATAGATGATGTCCTCCTCTAGAATGTGATTGGTTCTTTAAAAGTTGATTTTGATAGTACATTTTTTTGTTTTGAGACCCATTTTTGACCTCAAAATTCCCCTAATAGTAACTTGATTCGACCAAAGATTTCATTATCCACTTTCCTTTGCGCAGTCGTCTTGATATTTTTCGGCATGCTACCTTCTGTCTACACATTGAAGTGATCTTCTAGTGGATTTTATCTCTTCGTGTTGATGAATTTGTCATTTCATCAATAATTCAATTTTTTTACTGTGCATTTCAATACTTTACCAACTATGCACTTCAACATTCCAATCACTATGAACTTCGTCATTTCATGCACTGTGAACTTCAATATTCCACAACTTGTGCATTTCGACATTTTATTAACTACACACTTTGATATTCCATACACTATGAATTTCGTCATTTCATGCACTGCAAACTTCAACATTTCAACACTACGGATGCCATTACTGCAAAATTTGACATTTCACCAACTTATGCATTTTTACATTTTATCAACTGTGCACTTTGATATTCCATATACTACGAACTTTGTCATTTCATGCACTGCGAACCTCAACATTCCACCACTACGAAATCCATTACTGCAAGATTCAACATTTCATAGGCTTCACTTTCTTTATCAGCTTGATTGTCGGATTTTTGTATGCACCTATCACCTACATGCTTGTGTACAGATTTGCATCCTTTACTATTTTGACTGTGGATTTTCAACATACAAACCATTTGTTGTGCACTTCGACATCTCACTTTCTTGTGTACACATCTGCATCCCTTGTCTGTTTTGCTAACTAACAATTATCTCATTGTTCTTGATGTCACACTGTTATTGACAATCTTGTTCTATATACTTCTTCAAAATGGCTTCACATGAAAATATTAGGTCCATCTTCTATTATTAACATCAATGACAATCTTGTTCTATATACTTCTTCAAACCGGCTTCACATGACAACATTAAGTCCATCTTCTATTATTAACATCAATGACAAACTTGTTCTATATACTTATTCAAACTGGCTTCATTCCAATCCCATTTGACATCAATGCCAACATTAAATCCAAATGACAATATTGTTCTATATACTTCTTCAAACCGGTTTCAAGCTTCTCATGTATTCCAATCCTATTTGACATCAATGACAACATTATGTCCAACATTAGTTTTGTTGCAACTCCTTTCAAGGATAGGGATTGATCGCTTCGAACGAACAAATCCTCCACCTTCATCTTCCACAGGGAGAAATTATTTTCGTCAAACTTCTCAATCTCAAATTTGGTTAAACTTCTTGTCACAGTTGCAGCTCCCACTCATATAAAACCCTATGGCTGTGAATTTTCTAGGCTCTAATACTATATTTTAGAAAAATATTAAAAATATAGTCAAACAACAATAGTAATAGAACATGATATATACATGGAAACCTTGCTATGCACAGGTAAAACTATGGGGAAATGAGAACTTCAATATTTTATTATTTCTCAACAAAAAACTTACAATGATGTCTTCTCTTGTGATACAATGTCAAAGGTCACTTCCCTTTTATACAATACATATGAGGGTTTCAAAATGAACTAAAACACACTAGAAGAGTTTATAAATTTTTTCCTTGGGGTTTTTGCCTCCGCACCCTTGAGTAGGGGGGCCTAGATGTCCCTCTTGCAATCTCCCTTGTGCATATGAAACACACAGGTAGATATTCGTGTACCAATATACAAGAAAATTTTAGAGATTTGGATATTGAACTCACATCCTAACATTTAATGAGCATATAAATTCCAAAATAGTGAAAATCCCATCCATGACAACTCCTCCCCTTAGACCATATTATCTCTTCTATACAAATCATTTAATTTGCAAGATTCTCCATGTTTTTAACATAAATTTGTTGACCATATTATCTCTTCTATACAAATCATTTAATTTGCAAGATTCTCCATGTTTTTAACATAAATTTGTTGTTGACGACATAGTTTATCACTATGCAATTACTTAGGTGAATATTCCCTTTATCAAATAAATGAGTGCAAGGAAGGAGGTACATTTTCAACATAATTACTAGTAATTCGTTTATTCAATTTCATTAATTGTTTTTAATATATGTAAACATAATTTTTTTTTCAACTTAGTTATTTCAATATAGAATTTATTTGTACTTAATACTATCTTTTCCAAGACAAAGATAGACTACCAAACATTAAACCATTTCAACAACGTAATCTCCTTTTGGATCACAACCTTCATACTAGTGCTCGATCATTCCCTTTAATGACATGCACATTCTCAATGCCTTCATGTTTGTAATTACTACATTTGTTTTCCAACTCTTCTTGTATTAAACCCTAATCATTGTAATTATCATTCATAAGTTGTTTCAGTGTTTTCTCAAGCTGCTTCAATTGCATAATGCACATTATTACTCCAACTTATATATCATTTGTGCTTATTTTCTCCATATGCTTAACTTGCATTATAATTTGGCTTTGATTTGCATGCAGTGTACAATTTATTTTCTAGACTGCATTGCTACATGGTTTATTTGGCATGCAATTGTTGCAATGACCCATCATTTTAAAAAAATATCACTTTTTCTTTATCATTGAGAACTGTGTTCATATCCCCTTGTAATAAGCAATACAACTCCCATAACGAACAATTACCAACTTTTCCCCATTTGATAAGGTCAAATTTGATTAAATAGTGCTCCTTATAAGTTTATTTTGTCAAAAGTGATCTTCTATTGTATGACTAAATCATAATATTTCAATCAAATTATATAATATATACCTATTCTTTGTCGCAATCCTCCCTAGTGGTGTAATGGTAGGGGAAGCACCCACTAGGTTAATAATAGTGCAGCTATGGTGGCCATTCAATGTAAATTAGACTAGGTCCATTGTGTTTGTTATTATTAAATAAGGCCCACTTGTTAATTAACATGGAGTCCTTTCTCATTGAGCATGCATTAGAGTATTTTGTATGTGAGTTTAATCATTCAGAGGTCGCCCCACCTAAGTGGCAGTGAACATAAGTGGATTCCTTCCATAAGTGGATCATTGTATGATGTTGCTTTACTTTAAGGGTTTTTATATTAATTGTGTGAAGCATTTTTTATTTCTATTTTTTAATTCAATTTCTTGGTTTAAGGATCATAACATTCTTCATGTAGAAACAATAGGAGGAACCAAAATTAAAGGAAAATGTCTCATTCACATGGGGATGATATATTTAGTTATGTTCATATTGAACATATGATAGTGTGGTTTTGGATTAGATCTAATTCCTTGGGTCCTACCACAATTATGCATTTTAGTCTATGAAAGAGAGTGTATTGTTTGAGGAATATATCCATGGTACAATCCTTTGAACTCGTAGTATATACAAAAGGCTTCCCAAACCATTTTTCCAAAGTTCACTTACACTTTGGGGTCATTTCTTTGTCGATTTACATCACTCCTCTCCTCTTTGTAGAGACTCTTTTAATCTTTCTTTCCTTCTCTCATTCTATTCTAGGCACACTCTTTGATTGGTGTCAAATCTTGATCAAGCTCTCCAACTCCTTCTCCTTTCTCATGGGATACTTGGGTTTGTCTTCTCTTGCACCTCTATTGGTATCTCTTCCATTTAGTTGGTATCTTATTCAAAGGCATGTTATATTGTACTAGGGAATCTCCTTTGACTTTGTTCCTTTTTACACCTTAAACAATTCAACTCTTCTACTTTAAGGGAGGCTCCAACATAGCTAGGGTAAGAGAAGTATCACCCTTTTGAGGGAAATTTTAGTCACTATACAACACTTCATTGGTTAATTATGTTATAAGGAAAATATAAGGTATTCAATTTCATTGTATCAAAGATTAAGAACAAGTTTTTTTTTCAAGAAGGTGTAGTAGGATGTGCAAGTTTATTTGGGTGGAGGAACACTCTCATGAGAGTTGGTTGCAAGAGAAAATTAGTTAGTCACAAGGAGAATGAAGCACTGAGTAACTTCAAGCCAAGGATGGCATAATTGATTCTTAAAAGAGGAGATTGGAATTTACTACAAGGAAAATACCAATTAGTAGAGGTTTTAGTGGAAACACTTCTCCATACTCTGTTTTTAGAGGAGGTTTCTAATGGAGGTAGAGGGGTGGAGGTTCTAGTGGAAGTTTTCTATTTGTGGTGTAGTACCTAAACCATTACAACACCTTGGTTCACTTTTATAGCACATGCACCAATGCATTTATGTGTGTGTTTGTGTAAATTCTACTTATCCCAATTTAAAACATTTCCTTTTGCAACCTGAAACATCCCCACATCTACAAAATGCTAGGAATTCTATTCTACATCAAGTTTGGAGTATTTAGGAATTGGTGGCAACAATGAACCTACAAGTCTTGAATAAATTAAAGAGATAGATATAGCTATTTCTCCTCTATATTTTACTTGTGACATAATCTCCATTGATGAGAACGTCAAGCTTTTGCAATCTAGTCATGATGGAAAATGTTCAAAACTTAGATGGCATGAAGAGAATATGGCACCAAAAATAACCTCTATTGAAAACAAGATAGAACATTTGTGGGTCGATAATCACTAGGTGATGTTGTCTAAGCTTCTAGTAGGGTTTGGAATTTTTTTCTTAGCTATCAAGAGTTTGACATTGCCCCTACTTTAATTCATCCATTGGAAGAAGATCAACCTTTGGGTGTGTTGTGTTCATAAATCATATGACGCTCTTATAATACATAATAATGATTCTACAATTTCTATTCCAATTTTATTTCTTTCACATAATTGCATAGAGAGAACCCATTCTTATGTTTATAGAATTTCTTGCCTCTTCTGTATCTAAAATATTCACCGCAACAGGTTTGTTATCATAATAATTTAATTTTGAAGCAATGTGGAAGGGTATTTCATGTGTGGCGAAATGTTTGGTTGGATATTTTGGTGGTCGATAATTTCTTAGGTTCAAGCTTGTTTTTGTTTGGGGGTTAATTGTGGGAAGTTTTCAATGGTTTTAGCAATATTATAATCTCAATTTTAAATCCATTAGCCTAAATAAATGTTTTTTCATGCTCTTAAGATCCATGAAGCTTATTTATGTGGAAGTACCAATTCCATTAGTTAATTTTGATATTTCATCCTCTCAAGGTTTTAGTAAGCCTCTCAGATTTGTTTTTTTACATCTTTTAGTTGATTACAAGAGAAAAGTTGAAGGATTTCAAGAGAGTGGTAGAAGTTATCTTCTTCCTAAAAAATTCTCCTCTACTGAGTCCAAATAATGTAAATATATGTTTATTTGGAAGTTGTAGTAGTTAAATGTCTAGGCTTATGGATTTCAATGGTTCACTTATGTTTATGGAGGATTTTGGCACTTCCTCATCGTCTGATATGATTGTTCTTTTGTTTTAGCAAAGGGAAAAAGATTTTAATGTAAGCAATATAGGATTACATTTTTCTTATGGATTCCATCAATTTTTCAAATGAAATTTTTAATGCATGTATATTATCTTTCCAAGCTTGAAAGAGACAAGTTTTCATGATATGGATTATAGGTTTTATTCTACACCACAGTATAGAAAGGTGAATATTTTCAAAAGTGCATATCCTTATTGTAAAAGGAATAGTTTTTGTGGGCCAATCATCCCATCATTTTTCTTGAATTTTGCAGCTACAACTAGCTTTTTCCTTGGCTAGAAAATCCTTGGGTTTGACTAGCACTAGTGTCAAGATTTCGTAACTTCAATTTAACAGTAAACTAAAATCCACTTTCATGAATGTTATATGTTATATTGATTTTCATTGATAAATTTTAGTGGATGTCATATTAGGTCTTCATTTCATGTATTTGTAAATTTAGGTGAAATGGATTTTCATGACCACATTGGAAGAATCAATAAGGACCTTGAATTTTTGCATTAAGATGCTAAGGTTGGTAGAAACTAGTATAATGGGATTATAACATTATTTGGTAATCACTAGACTTTGATGCCTTGTTGGCAAAAAAACTATCCATTGTTGATATTTGCTCCACATGAAACATATGATAAAATATAATTTACCTTAGACTCACATTCTTTCTTCATGAAACACCCGACTACCTGTGTTGATTCTTCAGGAAAGGCATGGGTACATTCTAAAAAGGAAATAGTAACAAAGGCACATTAGTTGTTTGATCCTAAGCAGGGTGTATGGGTTTTTTCCACATGTACAAGCCTAATTCCCATTACCAATGAACATAATCAAATTTTGATAGTATAAATTGCATTCAAATGTCAGAGAAGCCTAGTCACTGACTATTCTAGTACCCTTATGCTCAAGCATTGTCTTATAAATTTAGCCCTAGATTTTTATGATCAATCCCTTCTGTCGAAAACCTTGTTTCTGAAATTGAATATCTTGTAGATATTTGGGATCTAAATCCATGTTGATTTTCCCATTCATATATGACAAGGAGTTTGAGGAGAAGTTGAAGTATATAATTAGTCTAGGTAGGAGGAATCCAAACTTTATTGTTGAAGGTTCCGACAATGGATCAAGTATTAATTTGTATTTTTTTTTCACATTAGAATTATATAGAAAGATAGCTCTTCTGCACCCATCGCCCGTCTCCCCCCCTGCACAACCCCAGATTATCTCCTAATTTAATTGATTATTTATTGTAGATTATATAATTTGAGGAGGAATTAACTAACTAATGTTAATTGAGATTATTTAGTTAGAATCTTTCTTATTTCTTGTCATTGCAGATATTGTATGACTTTATGGTTTAAGGAATGGTGTATATAATTTGTGTGCTGATTTTTAGAGATTTAAGAGCATTCAAGATCATATCCAAATGAGACACAACAAATAAACTAAACATATAGTCAAAGTTACTTTTCTCTATTAATTTCTCTATATTTGACATTATAACTAAATCTAGAAAGTTGAATAGTATTTCCTTTGCCTTCTTTATCACCGACTTGACCCTAGTTAGTGGGAATTATTTCCTACAATAAAATTGGCGATGCCACTTGGGATAAGTTTGCGATTTCTTCCATTTAGGTTTTCCTCTCTTTTATTTTCATCCTTAGAGTTTGAACTAGTTAGGTAACTTTGTGTTATTTCTTGCTTTTCTTACTATTGAACCAATTATGGGAGGTTTTAGTTTTCACACACACCTCTCTTTAGAGATAGAAGTAGGAAACCACTCCTTTCCTTTAATAAAAGTATGAGTACATACATTTTTCCTTAAAGGAATGTGTTTGCGTGCGCTTGGTTTCTTATGGAAACAAGAAAGTGTGCATGTAGTGGGAAAAATTTGTAGTTTTCTTTAGTTTTTGACTTTTTTCAAACTTGTTTTTTGCAAGATTGAGAGTGTTTGGTCTACAGTCATAGGGAATTATCATCAGTATAGTGCTTCTCATTGGAATTTTGATTTGAAAAAGAGACTAAAATATTTTATTTTTTGCTTTAGGTGCATAGTAGTAAGTTATTGTAGTTGCATTTTCTTTTATAGTCCTTTCAGTTTATAGGTTACATCAAATTAGGATAAAAGGAAAATAAATTTGCATTGTAGGACCGACTGATTTAATCTCTTGAGCCATATGTTTCAAGGTTTTATGAAATGGGTGCCTAGCTTAATGAAAGATCAAGATAAATTCTCTTTGAGTTTTATTAATGTCTTTATTATTCCAACATTCTTAAAGATTATATAATATTGCATAGTTTTATCTCCATTCCCTTTGAGTAAAAAACAACCTTAAAACAAATGGTAATATTTAAGATAATCTAGACTTGGTTTCTTTAAAAAAATGCACACAGTCTAGGATTAGAGTCTTGGTGCAAGTTGGAAAGTAAACTCTCCAAGGTTGCACAAACTAAATTAGAGCCAATAGTGAGAGTGTAAAATCCATTAGTAGTGATGACACTTTTTTAAAAAGTGTGTGCATACCAAACACAAGGTCAAACATGAGTAAGTGTTGAGATTAAATCCTCATGGTTGTTTCATCGGCTATCTTCTTGATTCAACTATTCAACAATTAGCTTAAGGTACTAAATACCATGAACTCATTTTTGGGAGAGTAGTTTGTTTGTTGGTTCCTCTTAGGAATTTTGTAGTGGAGTGATTTCTATGTTTAAAGAGTAGACAACCTAGGTTTAATCATGTTTTCACATTTGACTAAGTTTGTCAGTTCAAAGTGTTTGATCAACCGCTAGGGAAAATTTCACATGAGTGTTGTTAGGGAAAGTGTTCCTATGGCTGGGGTGAGGCCACCAACGTACTAGAGTGAAATGCATACATCTAGAGTTCCGCAAATACAATATTTAAGCAAAAGTTTAGGGTTTAAGAGGATGTGTATATTATAGTAGAAGGTTGATCCAAGCCTCTCCTTGAGTCCTCCTCTTGCTATCCAATCAAGGAACCTGCAAAACCACTTCAAACCTTGCTCAAACCAATTTGACTACACAAAAAAGATTGATATTCAAAAGAACATGAAACATCAAATTATAATCAAATCTGAAACATACATGCACACATTGATTTGGAAAGGGAAGAATGTCCAATCTTTATTAATGAATGAAGCAAGTACATGATTATACCTTTCTTCAAGCATGGCACTTCATGAAACCTTCAATTTTGAGTCTCCTATTTCCCTCCTCAAAGAATCCTAACCTCCAAGCAATGCATTAGGGTTAGATGGCGAGTAGGTTACGAGTGACGGGGATGTGAATCCAAATTCCTCCAGCATAACACTACAATGGGATTAGTGTCCCCTTCACGGTCCCCTCTCCCTTTCTTATATAGCAAATGAAAAAGATAGGTTTGAGGAGGAAGTAGTTATAACTGAGGAGATGATTACAAAACCACCCAAACCACCATTTTTTTGATATTATATATATATTTTTGGTATTTTTGAGATACTCGTGGGTGAACAAGGGACAACAAGTGGGTAACATGTGATTTTACCATGTACAACCTTCGTTTTTGTGGAAAAATGAGGAAAAACATAATTTTCTGTGGGTTTTCAGGCGAACTTTTGGTGTCCAAAATTGTTCCTGAGCTTCCTAACTATCAAATTGACCATGAATTAGGTAATGCCATCCTTCTAAAGTCCCAAATATGGCTCTTCCATCCACTGATTTCCTTTTTTCTGACTCATAGTAATCTCATGAAATGTCGTCATGCGAATTTCCTCATGTGACCAAAAGATGTAAGTGTTGCCATAGACAGAGAAGTGCCAAATTTGGCTATAACCTATCGCTGCCACCAGTGGAAGAAGTCGTTAGTATATGGAGAGGGAAATTTTACACCTCCCAAATGTGTCATGATCTCAGTCCATCAAGCCTGGGCTGGATCCCATAGATTATGAGGAGGGACCTCCACTCTCGGGCTAAGGCCGAGAAGGGCCTCTCGAAGAAGAAAATGCATAGTATGCTCACAAACCCGAAGTTTTTGGCCCTTCCAAGTTTGCATTCAGTAAGTTGGCGATTCATAATTTCCAAGAATGATGTACACGAGTTGTACATGGTCAATCTTAGACAATCCATCGCATAGAACATCATGGGTCTTGAAGCCTGGTGTAATGCAGTCGAACCCGATATCCTACCGAGTACTAGGATGATGATCTTTCCGCTGAGGATCCTAATGGCTACGAAGGGGACCTGAATTCCCACCTTTTGAGTGTCGGGAAGGGAATGTGTAGCAATGTATTCCTCTATGGTCATGCCCCCACCTATGCCACGAGCCTAGAGATTCACTACCTTCCCTCGGTGGGACAATACTGTGATGAAGTATATGTCTTCAACTTCATTTTTTAGAGGCTTCCCGTCCAAGTTGAAAGACTTGGTGTCTGGATCCCAATAGTCTATGAGCATTTGAAGCAATCTTGGTTGTGCCCTTAAATTTCCAATGTTACAAAACTTGTAAAGGCCACATCTTTGCAATGCTTATTGAGCCACCAAATCACCTTGTACTTGATGATCAATGGCATCATGCTCCCTCTCCCTCCACTCTATCACCATCCTACAAAAATAATTTAGAGATTTGGATTATTGTACTTAAAAAATAACCCTCACGGCATTGTACGTGACCCACAGTTATCCCAGTCTCACATGTATATGCATAGGCTTCGCTTTGCCCACGTGGACCTACCCTTATATGCGACCCAATGATATGTTTCCCGCGTACACCGATATTCCTAATTTACATGCTTAAAAATTCAAAAATTAACCACCAAAATTAAAAATTGAACTAGCAGAATTGAATATCATGATTAGGGCACTTACTTGGTCAGACGGATCGTGATTTCGTCGCCCGTAGCTTCCATAATCACCAATTGAAGAAAGAGGGAAAAATGGCCCCAAATGCACTATGTTGGTAAAAAACTCAAATGGAATGGTAAAACTTCAAATTTTTACTATTTGTAGAAATTTTTTACCCACTTTCTATAGTTTTGACCCTTTCTTTTATTATTTTATGAGTCTAATGGACTAATTCTATGGTGTAAGGTACATTTTGGAATAGCTTTTTCCGACGGTTTTGGATTTCAACCTTTGTAAACATGATTTCCTCCTTAGACAAGTATCCTTTGTCCCCGTCATATATGTTAGGACTTCACTCCACATGCATGGTTTCATTAACCTATGTCCACAATTCATAAAACTTAGGTGCGATCCCGCTTTTTATCAACACGACACCTTCCAGTTGGCTTCTAGAAGTGTCATTATTTAAGCGGTAGGAATTTTCCAACCATGGGTACCCTAGTTAGAACCTATTTTGTCATTTGGTTCCCATGCTATAGTTCCTCCTTAGGTCTGGGAGTATCTTGTAGTCTCGCCATGACTTTGCGTTGAAGCCTCATTGTTATAGCCAAATTTGGCACTTCTCCGTCCGTGACGATACTTACATCTTTTGGTTGCATGACGACATTTCATGAGATTAATGTGAGTCACACAAAAGGAAATTAGTGGATGGAAGAGCCATATTTGGGACCTTATAAGGATGAAATTACCTAATTCATGGTCCATTTGATATGTTGGCAGGCGGTTTGGTAAGTTGGCATCGCAGCATTGTGGGTGCTGCGATAGTCAGAAGATACCACAGAATGCGGAAAGCTGGGCGCAAATGAGAATACTTTAGGTATTTTTTGAGTCAGTTGGACCGCAACATGTGGGTCTTGGGTCGGTTGGACCATATGTTATGTAATTTTGGGTCAATTGCACCGCAATATGCAGATTTTTGGGTCATTTAGTAAAAATATCGGTTAGGAAGTTGTTAGTAAGTGGACAAGCAATGTAAAGGCGGAAGCCTATAAATAGTCATAGATGTGTAAGTGTAAAATCATCTTGGATCATGCGTCTTTTGATTGTGTATTTGAGATTGAGAGATACCTGCGAGATCTGGATTTGGCAGAGATATTGTATCTGGGTTTTTGCTGAGTTAATATGATATGACAGAGCTATTTTGCGGAATCCCTGTGTCTCTTTTGTTCACCTGTGGTAATGCATGTTGTGATATGTGAATGATGCTATGTTTTCTTGCTGCAATGATGAATGATGAATGATGTTATGAATACAAATGATGTCCGGGTCAAATACATAGATCTATTTCTGAAATGCTGCAATAAGTTAAGTAATTGAGCTGCAAAAATCCTCCTTCATTCGGCGGAAACATGGTTCCATCAACTCTCCCTTGAACATATCAGGTGAGACCTCATCTGCTCTACAGGTGTTGCTAGACAAGGTAAAACCTGTCTAGGCCGGTGCTCAGAGAGATCACCACGGTTTGGGTGTCGACAGTGAGAGGAACCCATGTCGACTAGGTTTGAGTCAACAAATGGTTCCGTTGCCGGGACCTTGCGCGAAGTGAAAGGAGGATATGTTGTGGCATCCGACGCAACCAGAGATACAGAACTGGTTTGATCAGAAGTTGCAAGAATTTGTTGAAGAAGAAAGTTGGAACACTCGACTGTTGGTAGATCAGTGGGTGGAAAGATATATTCACGACGGTCCGCATGAATATTTTTTCTGTGAATTCCTAGTCATCTTGTATGAGTGGTTGGCAAAGTTGACCTTTCAGAAGAGGAACTTCCAAGGTGGTGAGCCAATGAACTGGACCCTAGAGCTGATCCATGAGCTGTAGGAAGTCGAAAACAAGCCGTCGCGGGCTGTTGAAGTGTGGCTCGATAGCATAGTGGAAGGTTATATCACTAAATTTGCGGTTGATGCCCAAAAGTCTTATAGTGAAGCTGAAAGATATTTCTTCCGTGGACCGCAGGGAAGGTTTCTGCTATCGCTCCAACTGTCCATTAAGATGCTTATTTGTGAGAAGGGTATATTGAAGATGCATCTGGATCAGTAAACAACCTGGTGGGCGGATGCTGTGGGTACCGCGATAGCAGGGGGGTGGTACATGGAATGATAAGGGGTAGATGGATGCAGGTCATGATGAGACCGTGAGTGAAGCCGAGGAAGAGAGTGGTCTTACAAGGGGAGGAGCAAGGTTTCGAAAGGAGAAGAGGCAGAGGACAGGAGAAGGTCTTACTGTGATTGAACCGCAAGGTCGTAAAGGAAGACCACACGGGATGAAGCGACCTCACAGTCTGGACAAGGACAACCAGGCTATGCCCAGGATAGAGGCAGAACCAAACCCCAGCAGCAACGTGCCCACACCTCTGCTCACTATCTATCAACTAGTGAGAAACACAACATAGACACCACCGTGTCAACAAAACTTGATTGCTAATAGTTCAGTGACTGTGGGAAGGAAGTCCAGAATGGCATGCGAGGATGCGAAGTTGCCGCTGTTCCATGGGAACAGAACATACAATCCTGAACAATATTGGTTCTTATGTGAGGCAGTATGGACTATAAAGTAGATTACTGATGATAATGCTAAGAAAGGACAACCAGCGACAATTCTGCGAGGTCACGCATTAGATTGGTTTATGAAGTTTGTTCTAGTCCCTATAGGAGTTTTGGAGAAGACGCTAGATGATATCAGGAATGGATTGATTGCAGAATTCAGAAAACCAAAGTCTGAAGCACAATATATTACATAACTAAAAGAGATTAAGTAGTATCCCATTGAAACGGTGTGGGACTTTGACCAACGATTCAAGACGCTGATGGCAAGAGTTAGTTTTGATATGAGCACTGTCCAACATAAAGAATGGTTCATCGCGACACTGCTTCCGCACATTCGACTACCATTGATGCAACAGAACATTACAACACCCAGTCAAGCTCTGGCGATTACAATGTGATTGGAAGTGTCACCAATTGGTGAAAATGCAGCCGGGATTTCGCAGATTCAGACACAGATGGCTAACTTGACCATGCAGTTGCAAGATCTTAAGAAGGGAAAGGAACAACGAGAAGAAGTCTGGTGCACGCGATGTCGAGGAGAAGTACATACTAAGGATAATTGCCCAGACTTCCACAATTATCTAGTGTCAGGAGCACCGAATCCATTGAGTGGCGGTGGCATGCCGTGGTGCCACGTCTGTCAGGTATATGGGCACCGCCATGACGAATGTCAATACGTGCAGAAAATGGTCACAAAATCGATGAATCTATATTGTACATTCTGTAAATCTGTGGGACATGAAGACAAATATTGTTGGGCATATGGGTTGCTTCATGAGAGAATGTACAATGCATTCTAAGTGAAGGATGACTAGCATGTCGTACAACAACCGCAACCGCAGCCACAGGTAGTCCAGCCGCTACCTCGCCCGCAGGTGCAGTTTGTATCGCAGCAGCAACCACAGAAGTTTATGCCCCAATATGCTCCGATGCAAGTGGCTCCACAACAACCATAGTACGTCCAGCAACTGCAGTATGCGTAGTAAGGGAAAGGCATGCAACCAAACCCTATGCAGTAGCAGTTCAATCAACCATAATACCAACAGCAAGGTGGATTTTGGGGAGGATTCCGGGGCGGACGCGGCTGAGGATTTGGTCGCGGAGGAGGATGAGGAGGTCGTGAACTTGTTCAGTTCTATCACTATGCAGTGTGGGGACACTATCAACAAGATTTCCCACTATTACAGACACAGTGCATGTTTTGCTTTGTTGCGGATCACACAGTGGAAAACTGCCCACAATTGATTGCGCGGTGGCAAGCAAGGAACGTTCCACAATTGCAGAATTAGACTCAGGCGCAGCATCCAATGCAGAATCAAGTGCAACAACCGGTGCAGAACCAGAACCAACGCTCGAACCTGAATACTAATCAGAATGTGAACCAACCAGGGAATCCACCGCTGAACCAGAATCAGGGTGCGAGTGTTGCAACAATTTCTGCAGAGCCAAGGCCACAAGATGTGGCTGTCGCAGTTATTACTCGAGGAGGTGCAACAATGGGAGATAGCCCGCATCTACTTATTCGGTTAGCAGGACAGAAGACGGTGTCATTTGACATTGATTCCGAGTGTGATGTATTCTTCCATGCGTGACGGGCGATGGAAAAGGCTCAAGGTAAGGCCATCATTTGTGACATGCCCCCTGTCTTTGATGCCACTTCAGAGGCAGGTCCAGCCACGTAGTCTGGAACCTTGCATAAATTTTTGGAGAGTTGTTTATTATTGGCAAGGGATCCTGTTGCTCTCGCTGAGATTGGGGGATTGTTGCAACGACCAACCAGGGGACGGCAAAAATCCTCGGTGAACTCTTTACAATGGCAGAAGACAGGTAAGGAGATGCGTATGAACATTCAAATTAGAGACTACGATGTTGATTCCGTTATTCTGGATCTTGGTTCGGATGTCAACATATTAACCAAGCAGGCATGGCAGGAAATTGGGAGCCCCCCATTGAGCTGGTCTCCCGTACAGCTCCAGTTATCTAATCACACCAAGGTGACACCGATTGGGAGAGATCCACGCCTGGTGGTGGACATTGAGGGCATGAAGACTTATACTGACTTCAACATCATTGAAGTGGTTGAAGGTGGAAGCTCTTATCCCGTGTTGTTGGGGATTGGATGGGCTAATGACAGTGGAGCAATCATCAAATTTAAGAAGCAGATGATGAATTTTAAAAACCACGATCTTAAAGTTATAGCCCCATTGGATCCGACTGAAGGACGTAGATACATTGAAATAGTGAAGGATGAAGATCCCAACAGATGGGACCATGCATTCAATAATTCTGAGGATTATATTCATCCGACTGCCAATTGTGATCTTGGATGGCGCAGTGACATCTCTATGTCTTCCGACTTTGATGACGCTTTACAGCATTGGTAGACCTACTTGCATGAGGTATCGCTCCACAAGTGCGGGTTAATCACACAATCGTTATGCCGTGTTGTGACTGAAACGGTTACACTACCAGTATATGAAGGGCTACCTGGCTTGTCTGACTTTCTGGTGGAGTTCGAGGAAAGAGTTTTCGCACCACAGTGACTATTGGCATTGGAGGAAGCGCTGAAGGCTGCTCCAGCACGCTGGTGGGAAACACATACGAAATCAATAGATGGATGGTCGCAATGCAGGAGATTGATCACGGTTCGCTTCAGCGATACCGAGGTTTACTACAAAGGGAAATATGATGGTCGGGATAACCCTGGACGTCATTTGATGGAGTGTTAGACATTATGGGCATCGTGACCACGAGATGAGTGGGTCCATGCCTTTATCCATACTTTGGACGAAATGCCACGATCGTGGTACACTGCAGCTGAATTGCGGGGAGAAATCACTACTTGGTTGGAGTTGATAGTTTATTTCACTCATACATTCAGTTTCGCAGATCCCAACTCGGATGTCCATAACACATTGCATCTCATCCGCGATGTGGTTCTGAAGGTCGTTCATGTGGCATATCCTGTGGATCCGCACATGCACTGCCAGATGCAATCAATGATGGAATGTTATAATATCACTGGTGGGCCCAAAGATGATGATGATCCGCGGAACGTCAACATTCCAGAATCTGAAGGGAGTCGCGATGTGGTAGCACCTGATGCGCCAAGTAATCCAATCAGCCAGCCCTTGAAGCTCCGTAAGATCAATATTGGGATGGAGGCCACTCCCAAGTTCGTGAATGTTGGCGATTATTAGGATGATGAGATGATGGGAAAGGTCACCGACTTATTGCATTAATTCCAAGACCTTTTTCCTACAAAGTTTTCTGATATGAAAGGCATTTTGGGCGATTTAGGGGAGATGAAGATCCCATTGAAACCAGATGCTAAACCAATTAGGTAGCGATCCTACCTGCTGGATCCGCGCCATAAGGAGAGGGTCAAGGTAGAACTTGATCAGATGTTGGATGATGGTATTATTGAACCTGTCGAAGAGTCAGAATGGATCAGTCCGATGGTGGTGCAGGACAAGAAGACTGGCGAAGTGCGCATTTGTGGTTATTTGCGGAAGTTGAATGACGCCTGCTTGCATGATCCCTTTCCGACCCCGTTTACTGACGAGGTACTCGAAGTTGTGGGCGGCCAGGATATGTATTATTTCACGGACAGGTTCTCAGGCTATCATCAGATCTGCATTGTGAAGGAAGACTGGCACAAGACAACTTTTGTGATAGAATGGGGTTGTTTCCAGTACACAGTGATGCTGTTTGGGTTGAAGAATGCACCCGCGATATTCTCCCGGGTTGTCATTGCTACCTTCAAGGATTTCATTCAAATGTTTTTGCAGGTATACATGGATGACTGGACAGTCTATGGTTTGATCCGCGATAATCTAGCAAACCTGAGATTGATGCTAGAGCGCTGTCGACAACATCAGATATCGTTGAACTTGAAGAAATGCATCTTTTGTGCACCATTTGGCATACTGCTGGGTCACATTGTGTGCAAGCAGGGATTGTTAGTCGACCTAGCAAAGATTGCGCTTATTCTGAGCTTAACACCGCCGACTAATGTTAAGCAGTTGAGAGCGACATTGGGACATACCGGGTATTATCGTAAGTTCATCAAGGGCTATGTAGTGATCACCGCCCCTATGGAGAAGTTGCTGAAGAAGGATGCGGTATTCCAGTGGTGCCCCGAATGTCAAGATAGTTTCGAGATGCTGAAGGCCAAGATGGGTTTGGCACCGATACTAGTATTTTCGAACTGGAGTAAGGAATTCCATGTTCACGTTGATGCCTCATCGATCGCGCTGGGAGTGGTGCTTTCCCAACCCGCAGAGGGGGATGTAGATCACCCCATTGCTTTTGCAAGTCGAAAGTTGTCATCAACAAAAATAAACTTTACCACTATGGAGAGGGAAGGCCTAGCGATGGCGTATGCGTTGCAGAAGTTTAGACATTACTTATTGGGAGGAAATTAAGATGTTCACAGAGCACTCTAAGTTGAAATACCTGGTCAATAAGCCTGTGTTGGGGGGGAAGATATGTCCCTGGCTACTTCTTTTTCATGAGTTTGATTTTGAAGTGATTGTGAAGCTAAGATGGTTGAATGCTGGACCTGATCATCTATAGCGGATTGAAACAGGGGAAGAGCCAACTAACATCGAAGATGGGTTGCCCGATGCGCAACTCTATAAGGTTGAGGTAGTGGATGGCTACTTCGAAGAAATCATTTAGTTTATGGCAACATGTACTGCACCAGAAGAGTTCACCACTAGTCAGAAGAAGCAGTTGGTAGTCAAGGCTGCAGATTTCCAGCTCATTGCAGGCGAGTTATACAAATTGGGTGCCGATGAGATATTGCGACGGTGTGTTTTGACTCATGAGCAAGGGTAGATCTTGTCTGAAGCGCACACAGGAGTGGATGGGGGGCACTATGGTGGTCGTGCAACTGCCAGGAAGGTGCTTCATGCGGGGCTCTGGTGGCCCATGCTGCACAATGATGTGACCAATTATGTGCGGTCCTGCGATGTTTGTCAGAGAACCGGGAAGCCATCTAGGAGAGATGAGATGCCGCTGATACCTCAACTGACACTGCAGCCATTTGACAAATGGGCAGTGGATTTTGTGGGACCAATCAACCCACCTAGTAGGCACACTGGTGCAAGATACATCATCACGACGACAAACTATTTGATGAGATGGGAAAGGGATGCACCAGTCATTGATTGTTCCGCGGCTACAACTGCGTGGTTCTTGTTCGACAACATTGTCACTCGCTTCGGCTGCCCCAAGATATTGCTGAGTGATCAAGGCAGCCACTTTCTCAATCGAACCGTCAACGCATTGACGGAGGAATTGTAGATACAACACAAGAAGAGTACGTCGTATCATCCACAGTAAAATGGCACAGTGGAAGATTTCAACAAGATATTGGAGCATGCATTGACGAAGGTGTGTAACGCGAACCGCGATGACTGGGATCTGAAAATCCCAGCAGTCTTGTGGGAATATCACACGATGTGTAAAAGGTTGATGGGACAAATACCATTAGAGCTGGTGTATGGGAAATAAGCGATTATGCCTATGGAGTACATCATTCCGAGTCTACACATAGCAGCAACAACAGGTATGGATGCTGTAGCGTCATTAGATGAACGTCTAGCATAGTTAGTGCAATTGGAAGAAGATCGGTTTATTGCAGGATTCCACCAGGGTGTGGAAAAGGATCGCAAAAAGGCTTGGCACGATCGACACATAAAAAACAAACAGTTTCAACAGGGAAACTTGGTGTTGTTGTACGACAACAAGTTTATGAAGCATCCAGGAAAATTGCAGATGCATTGGCTTGGTCCATATCGCATCAATATCATAACTTCAGGAGGAGCAGTTCAGTTGCAGCAATTAGACGGAGCAATGTTCCCAAAGTTAATCAATGGTAGCAGGTTGAATCCCTACAGGTCGGGCTTGGAATAGCGCGATGCTTGAGTCACATCGAGAAAAAATGAAAAATAAAAAAAATGCAGGTGAATCGGTGGCAGGATGGCGCACCAATAAGGACAAGAATGCGCAAGCAGGGAAGCTTGTGCCACAAGTTAGGAGCGGTCCGCGATAGTGGCAGGGTCGCGACTATGTTAAATCGGTAATAAATGCAGAAAAGTTAAGATAGTTAATTAACGGCGCTTGGTTGAATGATGAGCATTAATGGTGGATCCAGTCGCTCGGATTGCCGGATCAATGGTAGATTTGGGTTATTAAAGTTGGATTTGGTCTGAGTTAAGGCAGGATTTCATCATGATTATGAGGGATTGCGTTAGATGCTATAAGAACAGGTCGAGATTGGTCAGAAGGCACCCGTTCGTAGAAAATAAGTTCAGTCATTGATTGCGGAGTTGAGTAGTGCTGGGGAGTGACGCTCCAGAGTGTCGAGGGTGTTCGAGTAATATTCTGTTGGTTTAGTGTTGCAGTAGGGTGACGAAATTGAGGTGATTGCTAGCCAACCGGTGAGGGCCTGTTAAGACAAGAAGGGCCCTGGTGCGGCATGCCGAGCAACCTGGTGGTTGATTTTTCCAGTGGCATAGAATCCCTTGATTGACTAGTAAGTGTTGAAGAAGAGGTCGTCAGTATGCCAGGCGACTCGGCCTTTAGCAGCAGTCCAAAGAAGCATCGGGGGGGTCAGCGTTCCGAGTCCCCGCAGAGCAAGCAGCAGCTTCGATCATCCACTATGGTGGCAGAGGAGGCTCGAGTGCATGCGGGACAGTCTAGCCGAAGAATTGATGAGTTTGCTGCTTGGGAGGGTCTATCTGCTATCGACATCCCTGGGTATGTCCCCCCCCGTCGGCTGGATGCAAACCCTCGCAAGGTGAACAAAAATCAGAGGTATACATTGAGGATGCTAGCGCTCCCCGCTGGAATGGAGTGCTCTAAGGATATTGGGCCGGCATTGATGCACTTGAAGTATGATGATCATGATATGGTGGCCTATCCAGAAATTACATCGGGCCCCTATGAGCTCGCATCACAGCTCACCGAGAAGCCGATTCTACAAGACTGGGCACGGGGGTTGAACCAGGTCGAAAGTTTGGGGCTCATTAACATGCCACATTTCGGGTGCCTGCCGGAGGTTAACGCTTGCGTGAAGCAGCTGCTGGCCTGCTTCCATGGCGGTACATTGTGGCTAGACAGAGCGATTTCGGTCACCATCGATCTGATTGCGGGCATTATCGGGTTTCCCAAAGATGGGGTAGACCTGTCACAATACTTTCGAGGGAAGGAGAACGACAAAAATAGGGTGACACAGTTGGTTAAGTGCTATGCCTTGGAATGGGATGGCTGTGGCTATCGCACCAGCAGTATTAATGATAAGGTGGTTTTGACCAGCGCAAACATATTATCCTGCAAGGTGGTCCAGGGTAGTCGACCTAATCAGTGCAATTTGGGGATCGTGGCATGTGTAGAGTAGTGCGTGACATGCCTCCAGATGAATTGGTCCTTGTTTTTCTTGAACCAATTGGCAGAGGATGCCGTCACTGTCCAAGATGGGAAGGGCTCCTTCACATATAGTTGGATTTTAATTTTGATCGCACTTGTCTCCTGGAAGAAGCCCGACACTTACCAAGGTATGGAGGTTGCAGCAGTGAAAGAGCGTATGGGGGCGCGATATCAAAACTTGTGGTGGGTACGCGTGCCAGAGCGACTTCGGGACTGTGCATTGCAGTTCTGGATTTATTGGGAGATGCTCTATGATGCACCAACAAAGGTGCCTTAGTTATTTGAGGAAACCATGGCAAAGTATAAGCCAATCATGGTGTTTGCAATTCGGCTGCACACTATTTATATGCAAGCCAGACCCGATCCCGCCAAGCAATGGTTGTTGACCCCTTATAAGGTGACGACGGAAGAGCTGGATGCTATTGTGAATGATTGGCCGAATGAATGGTGAGAACTCGTGGGGTTGACAGAGATTGATGCTGGATTACCAGCGACAGGCCCCGACGATTGACTATCAGTGCAAGACCCGCAGAGTCACCATGACTCCAATTAGGAATCGATAAGGACACCGACGGACGATGAAATTGATCGGGACATTGAGGAGGGTTGGACGAAGGCATGCCATGAGTATGCTACCATCAGCGGGGAAGCGCCAATCACAGAAAGTTAGTTGGGATGCCTCATCATGATGGTCACCCATGCAACCAATACTGCTGCTCGAGCAATGACGGGGAAGGCGGACGAAGGATTCCATGAGGTCACTGCCTGCCTGGATTCCTTGTGCGACCTTGTTTTGAAGAAGGCACCAGAGGGAGCAGTGGTACAGGAAATCAACACAATCGACACTGAGCCATGGGTCCGGAAGATACAAATTCCCCCCATTGCGCTTGCGATTGACGATGTGGCTCTACAGGCTTTGTTGCAGTAGTTGGAGGCATTGTCTGTCAACATCAACGCGTTGTCATCACAAACGCTAGTACTGCTACAAGCGGTCGCCGATCAGGAACTGGTGGATAGAGAGACAGATGTTTGGAGTTAGTTATTGGGATTCCAGGAGGGAAAAGTGGCGCTGCGGAAGGAGATCATGGAACACAAGGGGAAGGTACACATGTGAAGTGGCTGATGAACTTAAGGAGCAGCTGGAGCAGCTTCGGGCTGAGAAGACCAATGTGATAATGGATCTGAAGAAGGAACAAGATCGGTTGACCATGGAAAAAATAGCCTTGTGGACAAGACAAGTGTGGCTGGAGGAGGCCATCGATGAAGCCTATCACCATGTCTTCGAGCCAATAGCAGACTTGGATTTGGTAGAGCGAGCACATAAGCTGGGGGCTGTTATCGGCCAGTTGCGGGAGGAAAATTCTGTCTTGACCCAGGCCCTTAAGCCAGCCACACCACCGGAGGTCGTTGTAGAACAGAAGAGTACCATTGAAGAACTGACGACTTAGTTGGCTGAGTTAGAGCAGGAGGCGACAAAGATAACTGCTGAGACTGCGTTGTTCTGGGGTAGCATCGGCCAGGATGAGCAACTAGAACAGTTGACCAAGCAATGATGCGAGGCGGAAGAGCAGCTGGATACACTAAATATCTCTATGTGCACCATGCCACTAGTGGCGCAGGTATCTAAAAAGGTAGAGCTCAAGTACTTGCAGCAACAAGTTGCCAAAGCGGAAGAACGACAGAAGCAGCGCTCTACACAGTTGGATGAGTTTCAGGAAATCGGTGCAAAGCTTAATACCGTAGCTGGTTCTGCACTCCAGGCGGTACAGGAAGGAAAGGAGAGAGTCACCCTCTAGCAACGGACCTAGACGATAGTAGGGAAATTGCTGCAACAATCTTGCAATAAGTCAGCAAAATCCAACATCAGTACGAAGAATTCAGAGTAAAGACCAGTGAGTACACACCATCCTACTGACGTGGCTCGAGGGTGAGCCACAAGATTGTGTTGGGGGCCTGTTGGAAGGCGGTTTGGTAAGTTGGCATTGCAGCATCACGGGTGCTACAACAGTCAGAAGATACCACGGAGGGAGGAAATCTGGGCGCAAATGAGAATATTTTAGGTATTTTTTGAGTCAGTTGGACCGCAACATGCAGGTCTTGGGTCGGTTGGACTATATGTTATGTAATTTTGGGTCAGTTGCATCGCAATATGCAGATTTTTGGGTCATTTAGTAAAAGTATCGGTTAGGAAGTTGTTAGTAAGTGGACAAGCAATGTAAAGGAGGAAGCCTATAAATAGTCATAGATGTGTAAGTGTAAAATCATCTTGGATCATGCGTCTTTTGATTGTGTATTTAAGATCGAGAGATACCTGCGAGATCTGGATTTGGCAGAGATATTGTATCTGGGTTTTTGCTGAGTTAATATGATATGACAGAGCTATTTTGCGGAATCCCTGTGTCTCTTTTGTTCACTTGTGGTAATGCATGTTGTGATATGTGAATGATGCTATGTTTTCTTGCTGCCATTAATGCTTTACTGTTATATTTGCTGCGATGATGAATGATGAATGATGTTATGAATACAAATGATGTCCAGGTCAAATACATAGATTTATTTATGAAATGCTGCAATAAGTTAAGTAATTGAGCCATAAAAATCCTCCTTCATTCAGCAGAAACATGGTTCCATCAACTCTCCCTTGAACATATCGGGTGAGACCTCATTTGCTCTGCAGATGTTGCTGGATGGGGTAAAACCTGTCTGGGCCGGTGCTCAGGGAGATCGCCGCGGTTTGGGTGTCGACAGTGAGTGGAACCCCTGTCGACTAGGTTTGAGTCAAGATGATACTTAAGAAGTTTAGGAACAATTTTGGAGACCAAAACTTCTCCTGAAAAACCCCCAGAAAAGGCCGTTTTTCCTCATTTTCCCACAAAAACGCAGGTTGTACATGGTCAACTCGCATGTTACCCACTTTTTGTCCCTTGTTCACCTGTGAGTATCTCAAAAATACCAATATATATATATATATATAAAATATCAAAAAGTTGGTGGTTTGGGTGGTTTTGGAACCATCTCCTCAGTTATAACTACTTCCTCCTCGAACCTATCTTTTTCCTTTTCTATATAAGAAAGGGAGAGGGGAATATGAAGGGGACACTAAGACCATTGTAGTTTTATACTGGAGGAATTTTGATTCACATTCCCCTCACTTGTGCTCTAGTTTCCATCTGACCCTAATGCATTGCTTGGAGGTTGGGATTCTTGGAGGAGAGAAACAAGAGATTTAGAATTGAAGATTTCATGAAGTGCCATGCTTGAAGAAAGGTATAATCATGTACTTGCTTCATTCATTAATAAATATTGGACATTCTTCCCTTTCCAAATCACTGTGTGCATGTATGTTTCATATTTGATTACAATTTGATGTTTCATGTTCTTTTGAATATCAATCTTTTATGTGTAGTCAAATTGGTTTGAGGAAGGTTTGAAGTGGTTTTGCAGGTTCCTTGATTAGAGAGAAAGAGGAGGAATCAAGGAGAGGCTTGGATCAACCTTCTACTATAAGGTAAACATCCTCTTAAACCCTAAACTTTTGCTTAAATATTGTATTTGTAGAACTCTAGATGTATTCCTTTCACCCTAGTACGTTGGTGGCCTCACCCCAGCCATAGGAACACTTTCTCTAACAACAGAATTGGCAACTCCGTCGAGGAGAAGCTTATCTGATTTGGGGTATCCAAGGCCATTTTTCCAGTATATTTGAATATATAAGTTTTATTTCAATTTAGGAACAATATCTAATATTTTTTAGACACTTCCATTGTCATTTTTTGAGTTGGATTTTGCATTTTTTGGGACTTTTCGGCATACACGTTGGTCCTAGAACTTACAAGAGCGTGTTTGATCCATAAAAGCTGGTGTATTTCATGATCACCTGGATGTTACATTCCAATGTGTGTTTATATACTAGTGTGTCCCTCTTGTAGGCAAAAGTTTCACTTTTAGGGCTGTTTTGGGGGGTTTTGGTTGCATTTTTTGAAGTCCCTGCTGATCGTAGGTCTATGTATGACCCCTTGGGAGTGGTGTATTATCTTAAGATTGATATTATTTTTATGTTTAGGATCTATTTAAATCAATTTGGTATTGTTTGGAATAATTTGGGGCTTATTGACCCAAGTTGGGGGTTTATGAACTAGTTTGGTGTTTTTGAACCAATTTGAGTCTATTTGAACCTATTTGCTCTAATTTGACTGGATTTGGAACTTGTTGAGTCTATTTGACCCTATTTATATCCATTTGAGTGAAAATTTCTCTTTATATTGGTTTCTTGTCCTTTCTTATGTTTTTGGTCTTTCTTTTGTAGTGAAAGCTCAAATGTCTTTTTTGTGGTTTAGGACCTTGATTGCACTATTTCTGTGCAGACATAGATTTACCAAACCATATTTATTAGTAGGTCCTTTGCTTTGATTGGGTATAAAAGTATTTTGTGTATGCGTTTTCCAAGTTTGGCATGCTTACATGAATAAGAAGATTAGGGTTTATGGCTACTTTCAATGTTTAATAAGGAGATCAGGAAGTTTTTGCATTTGCTTTGGTAGTGTGTTACTTTGAGTTCTAGTTTTGTTCCTCATATTGAAAAAGATAAAAAAAAATGGTTCATTTTACAAGGTAGTGTAGTGGCTTAAAGGATTTAGGATTGCTTTGCATAAAAAAACAAAGATACAATTTCTTTTGCATCCCTAGTTGTTTGAGTAGTTGCATGCTTAGGTTTTAGTCTTGATTTTGCATATTAGACTTTGAATTTTTACCTTTTGCATTCGAAAAGACCAAAAAATTGCATCTTGCATGGAAATTTTGCATATGCATTCCCCATCATATCTTTAGGACTTGCATTGGAAATAAATTGAGAGTGAGAAGTGCATATTTGTGGTGATTAAATGCTTCATATTTCAGTTAAAGAATATATTTCTTTAGTTGCACTTGTTTTACTTCTTTTGAAAGTTTTGAAAGTATATTTTAAAGAAATCAATCAATAACTTGGATTGGATATTAGGTTTTCTTCTAGTTTAGAAACACACCTAATAGCTTAAGTAGGAGAGGTAGGGAGTTGTGATTTAACTCCTCCACGATCACTCAATCTTGTCAAAACATAGGTGTCATTCGTTCAGGGAGAAAATCCAGTTTTGTAGAAGGTGAACCGGGAAGTTCCACTCACACCAGAGTTAAGCACGAGGTCGTCTGATATTGAGTAAAGGAGATATCCCTACGATATTCAATTGATCATATCCCAGGGTTGGTGTGCATATGGGGACTTATTAGTACCTTTGGTTCTTTTGAGTTTCGAACTTTGTTACCCTGCCCATGCACATTGAATCGACCTACGACTGTCCCCCCGAGCCCTCTCTGCAAGGTTGGTAACATTAGTATCTAGACCAACGCTGTTGGGAGCGGGAGCGGGAGCGAAAAGCGAAATTTTCAAAAGCTTCCGTTTCGGGAGTGTTTTTTATATAATATATATTTTAATATATTTTGATGCATATAAATTAAAAAAACATGTATTATTCCAAATTAGCTATAGAAAACATCAAAACATAGAATCTAGATATTCATATAACCATTTAGTAGAGATTGATATAACATTAATCATCTCGTCTTCTAGATTCTAGGAGCTATAAATTATAACAATGTCATTAAATGATCATCATCAAATCATCAATCATCAATCATCAACCATCAATCATCAACAACATCAACGTTCAAATTTCAACATATAATATTTGCCATCAAACTAGGCCATAATGTTTGCAAAATAGGCCAACCGCCAAAATAAACATGAAAATGAAATACAAACTACAAAGTACTATGAATCTACTAAGCTTTCCACTTGCCACGAGTAACTTCCAATTTCTTTTCTCGTGTTCTAGGTGGAATAGGTGCTGGTGGAAGTGATCGTGGAACATGAGAAGAAGATGAATGGCCCCCGTGGGCTGAAATTGGACGTTGTGAAGCTAAAGGCAAAACTCCTGCATCCAGAAAGCTGCTTCTACTTGGGGGTGGCATCTCTATATGGGTAGTCTGAATTGGATCATCATGATCACCGAATAGTTCAGCCTCCAAGCGCTCTAATGCTTTGGCTCCATCCTCCACATTAGCCTCCTCTGGATTGTTGTCCCAAGTCAAATATGTTTTATCATTCTTGGCTTCCTCACAATAATGGGACAACAACCTCAAGTTGTAGTGCACATAAACCAAGCTTTCTGTGCGATCTACATTCAGACTGTTTCTCTTTACACTGTGGATGAAGTTGTAGGTGCTCCAACACCTCTCTGCAGAAGAGCTATTAACAACCTGTGATAGCACCCTCAGCGCCAATTTATGCAAATATGTGGCTCCAGAGCCATGCATGTTCCACCAATGGATAGGATCCAATCTGTCTCAATCTTTGGTTGCAAATAGGGAACCAAAGCGTCCATGCTCACTTATGTATATGCTCAATTCACTCCGTACTTGAGCACACTCTTCCTCATCAGGGACCAACTTCTCTAATGCAAGCATATACCCAACAACAACCTCTGGATCTATGTGGGGTTTTTTCCTGACTCCACCCCCAGGTGCAGGTTGGGCCAACCAAATTAGAGAATAGTATTTTGGGGTGAGGACATATGCAAGGGCATGGAGTGGAACATTTAGATTATCCCACCTTTTGACCACAAGTTTATGAATATGGTCATACAAGACGCCATCTCTTTGCTCAACAATGTCTTTGATTTGACCAAGCATGCTATCCATCTGCTCATATACCTCCCTAATCACCGGATAATCTATATTTGCAAAACGAATCATGTTATAAACTGGCTTGGTGAACTGCAGAACATACCTAACCTGTGACCAAAAATGACCTTCAAGAACGGTGTCCTCCACCTCATGAAAGTCACTTCTATCTGATGCACTTGCAACTCTGTCTTTCAATTCCTGCCATGGATCACTTGAGACCATACTAGCCAATGCCTCTCTTACCTTCAAAAGCCTCCTGAAGGTGAGGTAGTAGCTAGCAAATCTAGTCTTTGCAATCTTCAATAGCTCCAACTTAGAGTGATTGCGAAAAATGTGGTGGGCCATGCTATGATTGGTAATAAATTTGATCATTTTCTTACCTCTCTTGTACAAGGAACCAATCCATCGGTAATTATTGTCCTTCATCTTAACAATATCACGCATCAAAAGGTTCAATGTGTGAACCAAACACCCTGACCAAAATATGTTGGGATACTTATCCATAATGATTGCTCCTGCTGCCTTACAATTAGCAGCATTATCAGTGATGACTTGAATGACATTGTATGGCCTAATCTCTTGAATGGTTTTAAGTAAAGGTTGTGCAATATTAATAGTGGTCTTGTAGCAATCTGAGTAGTCATGGGATGAAAGGAAGACCGCACTGCTAGCAGAAACGCCAAGAATATTTATCAATGGCTTGCCTTTAACATTTGTCCACCCATCAGATACAATGGATACCCCATAGTTGGACCAATCATTTGTGAAATTTCCAAGAGCACTATTGATTTTGGCTCTTTCCCTGTCAAGTCCCATGGTTCTAGCTTTGTCATACCCAGGGCTTCTGTATCCTTGAGGGCCACCATTGATGGCCTATACCATTTCATGCCAATAGGGTGAGCGAAGAACGTTGAATGGCACACCACATGCATAGAGAAACCTATAAACTTTTGAATCCACATCATCTCTACAACCTTGGTCAAGGAAATCGGATAATGTTCTTCGTATAGGCGAGAATCCATGGGGAGATGAGGCTCCTGATCGAGCCGACGATGATCCAGTAGCAGCTCCACTACCAAACATTCTCTGTGGGGATTCAGAATCAACCCTTGATCTCTTGGAGTTGTTTTGAGTGGCCTCTTCTTCCATCTTGTATTTGCTTCTCTCTTTAGCTCCCACTTTGTCACAAGTTTTGACTCCATGAGACTTACCTACATCGCATGGCATAACCCCAGACAAATGCTTTCTCACCCACGTATATGAACCTGTGTATGTTTTCCCACAATGGGGGCATCCAAAATTTGTGGTTCCACCCCCTCTCCCTCCCCCTTGCCTTGTCACGTACTTCCACAAAGGTGTTGTGTCTTTTTGTTTTTGCCCCACATCACCCTCATCCTCATCATAATCACCCTCTTCCCCTTCCTCCTCTTCTCCTTGGTATGCATCACTCTCTACCTCTTCCCCCTCATCACTACCACCACCACATCTACTTCCCTTTGTGGTTCCACCCCCTCTCCCTCCCCCTTGCCTTGTCACATACTTCCACAAAGGTGTTGTGTCTTTTTGTTTTTGCCCCACATCACCCTCATCCTCATCATCATCACCCTCTTCCCCTTCCTCCTCTTCTCCTTGGTATGCATCACTCTCTACCTCTTCCCCCTCATCACTACCACCACCACATCTACTTCCCAACACCATCATAATGAGAAGAAGTGGAATGAAAAACCAAAACCACATACCCATCATGTTTCTTGATTCAAGATGAGAGTCACTTGTTCCTTGCAATAGAATGATGGAGAAGAAGCAATTGGAAAGAGTAGGAGAAGAGAACATTGCAAGTTTTCCATTTTTTAACATAGTGAAAAAAATGCAAAAACAAACAAATATGAGTTTTTAGAGCCTACCTTTTAGCTCTTCAATGGTGGTTGAATGTCTTTATGGAAGCTTCAACCTCCCTTGCAAGCTCTCCCCTTCAATCTCCCACTCAATGCCCAAAGCTCTCAAACAACTAGCAAACTCACTCCAAGCTCAAACTCTTCCCAATCAAGCAAATGAGTAATGGAATGAGTCCAAATGGACTCATTCACCCTTTATTGGCCCAAAGTGACCTATCCCACCAAAAAACCCCCCAAAAAAATTCCAAAAATCAATTTTTTTTCAAAAATCCGCCCTGTCCACGGAATCGATCTCAGAATTGATTTAGGGTTCGATTTTATTGCTCGGGTTCGATGCGGGTTTAATTCGAGATCGACCCGGAATCGACCCAGAAGCTACGATTTTGAGTCAAATTACTAAATGGTAGGGATCATTTTTTTTTCCACCAATTTGCGAATTGCCAAATCGATTCCAAACGGAATCGCGATTCCAAAATCAATCCCTCATCGATTCCGTCTGAAGCGCGATTTGGGATCGATTTGAGGGGGGGGGGTCGATTCCCAGCAGTGTTGATCTAGACTCTAGGGCTCATACACAAGTGACGATGGAAGGTTATTTACACTGTACCTAGGATAGATGTGGGAGGAAATCCCTTGTAGTGCTTTGGGAATGAGGTTGGTGATTCAAATGCCTGGCCCCAAGGTGTCTGTATTGTGGAACAAGGTAGTTGTTCTCCATTCCTTCACTGGTTTTTTCTAGGTGCTCATCATCCAAGACGTTTCTTTGGAATTCATTTGTTTGCTTGTTTGACATCTTTTAGGGACTTTTTAGTGTGTGCTGTTTTTTTTTGTTTTTTTTTTAGATTTTCTTTTTAATGTCTTCTATGAGCCATTGTGGCCGATCAACCTCCGCATAGGTCCAGAAGGCCTCAAGGACAATCTTCTGAAAGGAGAGAAGTCCCTGCACTGAGGCGAATAATGGATTATCCTGATCCATCTCCAGAAGAAAAAAATCGGGAACATCAAACATAACAACTAATAGAAGAAAATAGTTCTAGGTTAGGTGAGTCTGAGAGACCTTCTGACGAAGGACACTTTATAAATATTGAGGAACAGTTATATAACCCCCCTAGAGTTCATTCTCATTAGCTTGAATAGCATTTAGGCCCCACTGAAATTGAGGACCTCTCAAATCCATTTGGACTTCTGAACCCACCACAAAGTCCTAGTTTTTCCCAATTAGCTGGTACCATTGTTCCTAATCCATTGTCTAGGTAGTTTAATATGGAAAACAAAGAATACGTATTTACTTCAGGGGACATGTCTACTCTAGTTAGTAATTTCCTTGTAGGAGGAGTCACTTTTAATACACAATCCACACTAGGATTATGTTGGTTTCCCCTTACCTCGATAGTACTTACTAGTACTAGTTCGTTAACTCAAGTGAGTTCAAACCCTTTCTCTTTTGGATTCCCTTTGTCATTTTGTCAATCTATGACTCCTACTATGTCTCCTAGTTCAACTTTGACCATTGCTTCAGGCAGTGACCCATCTATCCCTTTCCATACTATCCCACCCTTCAGTGGACAAATGTATATTTCTACCCCACCCTTTACTAGAGTTGTTTCTAATGCTAGTCTACCCTAGTCAAGCTTACCTTTACAATTTGTTGGAGGTATGAGTATTGGTCACCCCGTTGGATTCAACGTATCACAAGGGAATCCTATTGTACTAAGTGGAACCAATACTAGATGTTCATGGGGGTAGCCTACCACTCAAGGAAATATCCCCTTGTATGGGATGGGGGTTTCTAATATGGCTAACCCTGTTATGACAACTGTAGCCAACCGTTTGGAGGGATGGGAGAGAATTTTGGAACAACTAATCCTTCATTTCAACACCACTTTGGTCAGAAATTTGGACAACCCACTCCACCTTTCACTAATCCTGGAAATTAATATATTCTAGGACAACCACATGTCAACACTAACCAATGGGCATCTAATGCTCCCAGAACCTGTAATTCAATGGCTGAAACGAAGATGCCATTTTTGGCTACTTTGAATTTGCTCGATCTTACAAAGTTGAATAATGATCCAGTGTTACATGACCCAAGATGGACACCCCTACCCACTAAAATTCCTTCAGACATTCCTAAGTTTGAAGGTAAACCCAAGGAAGACCCAACTATCCATGTGGTGACTTTTCATCTATGGTGTGCATCCAACACTTACATGGATGATTCTATTCATTTGCGCCTTTTCCAAAGGAATTTAACTAGGGAAGCTATGAAATGGTACATAGAGTTACCACGATTATCTTTTCAAACTTTTAAATCAGTTGCGATGGTATTTATTAACCACTTTTAGCTTCCAGTCCGTTATGAAACTAGAACTAAGCTGTTAACATGCTTTCGTTAGGACAAAGCTACCCATATCTCCAACCACATTCATGAATGGTGGAGAAGATGTAGTTTGATCAAGGCTCAGATCCCTATGAATTCCTTATTGATTGGTTCATCAAGTCATTACAACCCGTGATTGCAAAATATGTGGCTCTTTCTAGGGTTCAAATGGAGGAGAAGGCTGTTTTTAAGGCCCAATAGTTGGATTTGGTTTATTCCCAATCCAGAATGCTGTATGAAATTCTTCCCAATGCTCCTAGAGCATAAGTTGACCCAAAAAAACCTATATTGACACCTCATGCTGATGGAGTGATCAGTGCAATCAAGAACAATCCAGTTATCCCAGGTACTAACCTTTCAAGTCAAAATTGATCGTCAATGGGTCAGATTAACACACAAAATATTAAACCCAACCATCCTTCTGACGTTATATTAGTACAAAAATATCAAGGAAACCAGCAGCCTGGAGGGAAGAAAAATAATAATAAAAAAAATGGGATTAAGGGGGTGAACAATGAAAATAAAAAAAATACTAATGTTGGTGGGGCAGGTAACGAAAAAGCTAAGATGAAATTCCCTTGCTTGTTATGCGGGGAGGATCATCTAACTTACAAATGCCCTCCAATGGAAATGGCACAAAAGATGTTGGCTCAACAGGAAGGGTTCTCCCAACCTATTGTTTTATCCAATACATTTCCTCAACATCAATAGCATATTATTGCTGGTGTTCATTCAAAACCTGCATCCTCTCAAAGGGGCAACCAGGGAGCCTCCTCTCAAGGGGGTAGTTTAGGCTCAGGATAAGTTTTCATGTGTGAACAAGATTTGTATCTCTAGACTATAAAAAAGAATTATGAAACTAATTCATCTGGATCAAAAGGTAAGGAACATATTAATGCTAATAGTGACAATTATTTGCATATAGATAAGCCTCCCAACGACACTATGCCTCGAATACCGAAAGGTGTTCTTAAGAAAGCAACATTCAATTCTAATGTGCGTGCTGCACATAATTATAGCATAGTTGAAGTTTTGACGTAGACTCCATTTGAGATGTCTACACTTGAGGTCTTGCAAATTTTTCCAGCTCCAAGGAATACCTTACTTTCATCTTTAGGGGCCCATGGTCCTACAGATAGTTAAGTGATCACTTTCAATTTTGATAATTGGAAGCCTCGTTTACCATGCCATGCTGTATTTCAGATCCAAGTCATATCTAGAAATACTAAGATTTATAGGATGATTGTAGATGAGGGTGCCTCCACATGTGTTATGTATTTATCATGCTGGAAGGATTTAGGATCACCTGACATAGTTCCTCTAGTCACCATGTTAAAAGCTTTCGACGACCATCTTTTTAAACCTCATGGAATTATTCCGGCTTTTCCAATAGAGCTGGGGGGAAAAGTAGTCAAAGTGGATGTGGAAGTGTTTGATTCCCCACTTGATTATAATTTGGTTCTAGGTATAAACTGGAATCAATATATGATGGCAGTAGTCTCTTCAATCTTTCATGTCATCAAGTTTCCACATCAAGGAAATATTGTAACAATTGACCAACTACCCTTAAACAATAATGAGTTCAATCAGGATCATAGATCCAATATTCCTTTAGTTTTCCATTCCGCGAAGAGTTGTGAAAACATTAGTGTGGGGATGTATCCTTCATTAATGGGAAATTTTAATCTCCCCCCACCTGATTTGCAAGCTAATGCATTACCAGTGCACACAATTTCAACAGTTGCCACACCTTCCATACATAAGCAATCTCAATTTAAGTCTTCGAACTTTAAGAACCCTTGGAAGCGTTTAGCCTCTGAAGTTGGGTGTACTCAAATAGACCAACCTTTATATCCTTTGGTTTCAAATGCTAATGAGGAGAATCCTCTGCGTTCATTCTTACCTTCTTCGGACTTGATTTCGGTAGTTGACTAGAGGATCCATCCAATAGGGTCATCAGAGCTTTCTCTCCACCTTGTTGATCCATCTGAATGTGTAGATATGTGTTCTATCTAGGATGCTATACTTCCTTCTGATGAGGTTTTACTAGAGTCTGTAATGAAGTCTTCCATTCATTTGGATGTTTATCTAGTTGCAGTTATGTCCCATACCAATTTGACTTTGGATTATGATCTGACCACTGTTTTTTCTATGGACTCTCATATAGATCCTCCAATCAGTGTTCCTACTAAGTTCGATTCTGCTTCTAGAATTTTCAACTCCCATGATGATGAATTTATTCCTACACATTCCATCATGTCCTTCGACTTTGATCTTCATCCTGAATTTGATCTTGTTGATTGTATCTCTTTAGGCTTTGGTAATATAGAGCCTCTTTTTGTCTGCTCTACCTGCATTTTTTCTGTTGTCAATAATAGTGAAGTTGAAAGTATTTCTACCACAATGACCTGTATCAGATCTTTCTTTACACATTTTTTAGATATGATCTTAGTACTGTTGTTTCTTGGAGATAGGATTTTTAGTTGGAATCATGATTGCTTACTATTACTTTGTGACACTTTGTTCGATCATGTTAGGTATATTCAGAACCTTGCATATAGGTTTACGTCTTCCCAATGTTATGATGCATTTGAACCTTTTGCCATCCGAATTTTCCATAGGGTAGAACCTATTTGATATTGGTGTTTTAACCATCTTTATATGCATTGTGCACTAGTCCAACAACAAATACTACCTAACATGGGTTACCCTAGTTAGCACCCTTATGCCATTTTGGTGCCCAAGTTGAGTTTTTACCATAGTCTCAGGAGCTTTTTTAGTTTCACCATGACTTTGAGAAGAAGCCTCATGCCTTTCTTCCTCATATATTTTGGCTATTCTTGATAAGGATCCCAGTTTTGTGTTTACGTTTCATATGCATTTATATTGATCCTAGTTTCACTTCTGAGCTTGATGCCGGCTTCCACACTTTGAGATTGTTATATAAGCCTCCATCTCTGATCTCATTTTCGTTAAGCCATGTATCATTTTTACTTTGCGATTTGAAACCCTTTAATCAGAGGAGACACACCCTAAGTGTCCTTATCTTGCTCACGTTCCTTGCATTATGCATACTTTTGTTCAATGCTCTTGGAACTAGTCCTACATGCCCCTGATACTCGTCTCCTCCCATTATGAGCATTCTTCCATCCTTCCTTTGAGCTTGTTAAAAATAGTAGCTCGTTAAAAACAATAAGGAGGCTACAAGAATTCTTCCACCCTTCCTTCGAGCTAATTAAAAATAGTGAGGAGGTTACGAGCATTCTTTCATCTCTCCTTCGAGCTCGTTAAAAAAATTAAGGAGGTCACAAGTTTACTTTTCCAGGCTCGTAAAACTTTTACGGAAGAGATTTTAATGGAGTCCTCTTTAAGATCTTGTCAGACTCCTTAAATAGGAAAAGATCACCGATCTAGCTTGTCTCTTTCATACTCGTTAAATTAATTGAAAGGTCGTCTCTACGATGTAAGTTTAACCCTTTTCCGGACCGTTTACACTATGTACAAAAAAGGAATACTCTAGTTATACTTGGATAGAAGAGTTCTCTCTCACATTATTTTACCCTTTTTCGGGCAAGGAGACTAACTTTATGAAAAATTACCCCTTGGAGTCTTCTTTAGGATTTTCATACTCTCTAAATATGAAAAACCTATGAGCATTTACCAACTCAGTATAGATATAAAATCCACAAGATGGTGTATGGAGTTGCTTAAGTTTTTCAGAATCCTTAAATATGAAAACACCGGCAAGCACGAACAGATCTGAGCTTGACATTAAATTCCACGTATTGGTACTTTATCGAGTATTAGTCTATCTTATCTTTAAACTTGTAAAACAACGAAGAAATTTTTGAGTTTCCCTTCCATGGACTCATAAAATTACACATGGTTGGATCCTTAGCGAGCATGCTTTAGTTCTTTTTCAAGCTCATTAAAAAATGAAAAAGGAGCCTAAAAAGAGAAAGGTAAGGGAAGAGTGTCAATTGTATTTCAATATAATGGCAACAATTCAACTATGTCCTTGAACAAAGCACCTGTTTTGAGTCTCTCAAACAAGCTGGGTTCTAGTTTTGGTCTTAGGATAAACCTGATCTCAGAGTTTTTACTCCGATTAGTTTCTCTTCCAATCATATGGAGAATTTGTTAATGTCTCCTACATTGCAGATTTATATCATGGTCCCTTTGTGTTCAAATAATCCTAAGTGACTCTTGTGTCATGATCACTATTCAAGGATAAAACCTGTGTCAGCCATTCTGCAATTTCCTTGACCTCATGTGTCAGCCATTCCTTGGTGTTAGTATGTTTCATCATATATTCAGTCCTACTACAAATTTGATCAGCCTTTGATTGTTCCTCATGTTGGATGATGGAGGATGCCTTAAGGCATCCTTTCCAATAGAATTATTCCCATCGAATCCAACTCATCTTGCTCTAGGAATTAAGTTTAGATTTTTCGGTAGTACCTTGGGGATTGCAGTCATCGGTGGAAATTTCCCTCGCCATTGAGTTATGGGAATACATAAATGTTTCTTAATCGATGGATTCTTCAGGTGTTCGATTTCAAGAACATCTATTCACACCTGTTAGAATGTACTAGGTACCTTGGGTCCCATTTTCATCATTGTTGGGTTCCGTCACGTTTGTTAACGGTTTACATCTATGACCAATAATAAAACGATATCCTCCATGTTCGACTTCAACTCATTTATTCACATGGTTAGGACTCATACTTTGAGATGGTTTGGATTGAATACCTTGGGCCTATAATAACATCATCATATTTTTTTATTTCCCAAGTTGCGCAAGACTGGGCCACACTCCTTTTGGCTCTTGATGAGACATAGATCCAGTTTGTTCTCTATGGATATGATCTCCAGTTTTAACATAGATCCACCTTTGTATTTATGTGTCTATGTTCACACTTATGTTTCTCATGGATCCACGCTTGTACTCTAGTGGTCATGATATATGCCCCAATTATATTTATGTATTGGATCAATATTATATCCTCATGGATGCGTTTCACCATTTGAGCATGGACATTTATCCTAGGGATGAGATTGTCTGACATTTTCCTTTCATTTAGGTACTTCATTTGAGCCTACAATTCTTGGTTTCTTTGTTTTCTTCGACTCCGTGACCCAACCCTTCATTATTTATAATTTATTTCGGCAATCATATTCCTCTCCGACCTCATACATTAGGGGGCATCTGTTAAATCCAAATTTGGAACTTCTCCATCTGTGACAACACTTACATCTTTTGATTGCACAACGACATTCGCATGACAACATTTCATGAGATTACTGTGAGTCACACAAAAGGACAGTAGTGGATGGAAGAGCCATATTTGTGACTTTAGAAGGATGGCATTACCTAATTCATGGTCCATTTGATACTTAGGAAGCTTAGGAACAATTTTGGAGACCAAAACGTCTCCTGAAAACCCCCATAAAAGGATGTTTTTCCTCATTTTCACAAAAACGCAGGTTGTACATGGTAAACGTGCATGTTACCTATTTGTTGTCCCTTGTTCACCCATGAGTATCTAAAAAATACCAAAAAAAATATAAATTATCAAAAAATTGGTGGTTTGGGAACCATCTCCTCAGTTATAACTACTTCCTCCTCGAACCTTTTCCTTTGCTATATAAGAAAGGGAGAGGGGGCCATGAAGGGGACACTAAACCGATTGTAGTGTTATGATGGAGAAATTTGGATTCACATCCCCCTCACTTATGTCGTAGTTTCCATCTAACCCTAATGCATTGCTTAGAGGTTGGGAATCTTGGAGGAGAGAAGCATAATATTCAGAATGGAAGGTTTCATGAAGTGCCATGCTTGAAGAAAGGTATAATCATGTAATTGCTTCATTCATTAATAAATATTGGACATTCTTCCCTTTCCAAATCATTGTGTCCATGTATGTTTCATGTTCTTTTGAATATAAATCTTTTATGTGTAGTCAAATTTGTTTGAGGAAGGTTTGAAGTGGTTTTGCAAGTTCCTTGATTGGAGAGTAAGGGGAGGAATCAAGGAGAGACTTGGATAAAACTTCTACTATAAGGTACACATCCTCTTAAACCCTAAAATATTGTATTTTCAGAACTCTAGATGTATGTATTTCACCCTAGTATGTTGGTGGCCTCACCCCAACCATAGGAACACTTTCCCTAGCAACAATGATATTATACGTGGTGGAGTGTCTAAGATTGATCGTGTACGACTAGTGTACATCATTGTTGGAAACTCTGAAGCACCAAATTACTGAATGAAAACTTAGAAGGGCCAAAAACTTTGGGTTTTCGAGCATACTATGCAGTTTCTTCTTCGAGAGGGTTCCCGACCTTAGCTTGAGAGTGGAGGTCCATCCTCATAGTTTACGGGATCCATCCCAGGCTCGATGGATTGAGATCATGACGTGGTTGGGAGGTGTCTAAGTTTCCTCTCCATATACTAATGACTTCTTCCACTGGTGGTGGAGACAAGTGATCACCATAGATGGTAATCTCTATGAGGGGATTGACTTCCGTGGTGACAAAGACATGTCGTTACAACCAGGGTCTGCGTTTGGTGAGATTGGTTAGCACTTTTAATTTTTTCATTATTTATTTTTTTGGGGATTTTTGACTTTAATGAAAACAAAAATGTTTTTGCTATAGTATGAAGTATTAACATTAAAATGTTTCTCACAAACATAGGTCCACAACGACAGTAGGGAATCTCAGGGTAATTTTTAAGGATTATAAAATTCTACTTAAGTGTAGTATTCTAGGAAAATATTTTGGATTGAAAAAACAATATATTTACTACTGAAACTTGTAAATTTTGGCGAATATTATGATAAAAAATCATATTTATGTAAATATAGGCGATATTAGAGACTAAAAATGACCAAATAGCGAATTTATTTTTTGAAACAAATCCCAAAAAATAGCCAATTGGAGAAATTTCACCCCTAAAAATTTCCCTGGCAGGGATATCCACGACACTAGCGCTGAGGCCGAGGAGAGGAGTTAGTTGGAGGGGATGCCGAGCATACCTTACAGAACGTGCAATGTAACCTATCACGGTTAACTCATAGATTACCGGTGGTGCAGATAGAAGACCTTCCTGGGGCCATGCAGCGATATTTAGTAGGGGTACCTCATCCATGGGTGCGGATTTTCTAGCGTCTAGCCAATGCCGTAGTTTGCTATCATGACACACATCCTGCACCAAAGGATTAGATTCCATGGTAATTCTATGTACCGGCGATGTATATAATTTTGAGAGCTATGAGCTCAATTTTTGTACTATGATACCACATTTTGGACTTATTTATGATAATGAAAAGACTTATGGTTCTCATCTCTACTATTATTTCTGTATAAATGCGTAAATGAATGAATGTATGATTGCTTCCTTTTATTAATTATGAGACAAATGCTAATCTAGGATATAGTTTGCATATGGATCGGCTACTTGATTAGAATGTCTTGGTATATGAATGCATGTGATAAAATTAAATGTTGTTCCAACAGTCTTACCCGTACTAGTCGTTTAATTGTGACATGACCAACTGTGAATCCATGCGAACTTCTAAATACTGAATACCATTAAAAATGGAATCGTGTAGTAGTTCAATGATGGAAATGTACTCGGACACATTATTTGATGATGTCCAAAGACATACACCTTTTGAAGACACAAGCTGAACCTCAGGTGAATAGATGACCCAAGTAGCGAAAGCTAAGTTCTACGTATGACGACTGTCACCATCTAAGAATTCTAGGTAAATCGAAGACTCCATTGACATTGACCAACCAAGAGGAAGCGTATAAGCAAACCCGAGATACCAAAAGAAAAGCTAAACTATGTACAAAACTATACAATACTGTACAGGGTACCATTCCAAGCTGGAGACTCATGCATAGTACTGCTTAAGCTAGAGCCCATTTCTAGGATCCTTTAGGACATTCCATTCGTAGTATTCCAACTCATAAGATTATTTCTCCAGGACATGCCTCACAATGTAAGGACCATGCCACATTGGGGTGAACTTTCCTACCCCCAGCAGTTCTTTAGCTGGATCATATAAGAGGACCAAGTCACCCTTAGTGTACTTCTGAGGATAGACATACCTATCATACTTAGCCTTAACACGATGCTTATTAGCTTTAATGGCCATGGTGAAATATCGACGTTGATCATCAAGATGCTCGAGGTGGATTAAATGTTGTTCTAAATATGTCGTGATAGGTAGGAACTCAATGGCTAGCTTCAACGAAGGGATTTTGCATTTGACCAGAAGGACGAACTCCAGATCATGAACCAATTGAAAAGGTGAGAAACCAGTGGAAGTCTTTACCACAGTTCGGTACGTCCACAAAGAAAGATATAACATAATATGTCAATTGGATTTGCTTTGTCTGACGGTTTTCTATAGAATGGCCTTAAGGGATTTATTGACTGCCTCAACTTGGATATTCGCTTGGGGATAATAAGACGACTAATGATCTTGTTTAAACCCAAGTTTTAACACTAATTCCATCATCATTTTGTTTTCAAAGTGACTTCCATGGCCATTGACAATATCCTTTGGGATTCCAAACCGAGCAATGATATGATTGAACACGAAGTGAGCTGTAGTCACACCATCGGATTTAACAGTCGGCATGGCCTCAGCCCAATTAGTAAAATAATCTACGAGCACGATGATATGATGATTCCAACCAACTGAGGTTGGGATGAAATCCATAAAATCCACCCCTCACTTAGTGAATAGACCGATGGTGACGATTGTATGTAATGGGGCAGGACGTGAGCGCATATTTCGAGAAAACACCTGGAAAGGGTGACATCTCTTAACTGTATTAACGCAATATTTAAAGATAAATGACCAATAATAACCATCTCATAGAATCTTCTAAGTTGTAGCAAGCCCAAATAAGTGACCACCACACACCCCACTGTGCCAGTAATTAAGCACAACCTACGCTTCCTCGTGAGTCAAATGACGACGCAAGATGGAATCAACCCCTCGATGATACAAAGTGTCACTGATGATAAGGTAGTTCTTAGCTTGATGATGAATATAACGTCGTTCATCCCTCGAAATATGTGGATGAAAATACAGGGTCTAGAGAAACACAATGATGTCTCCATACCAGGGGTCTGAAGACGAGATTAGAAAGATATTCTCATCCACGAATGAGTCATCATGAACAATATCCTCATCAAGCCTAGGGAAGTCAGACATCAACTCCGCAAATACCAAAGACTTCTTAGATTTCACCGAAACAAAATCGAGGTCGAATCTTTGTAGAATGACCATTGAAAATCAATTTATTATACTTCCCCCTTATCATACGTCGTGTCAAGACGAATTGAAATGGATTGATATAAGCCATAACAATGGTCTTTCAAAGTAAAATGTAATGATGTAATTATTGGACTGCATGAAAAGTCGCAAGCGCCAATTTTTACACGTGAGTATACCTGAGTTCAACATCTACTAGATTTCGACTAAGATAATAGATAACGTGCTCTTGGATCTCATCATATTCTTGAACCAGGACCATGCCAACCATCTCATGGGATGTGGCGATATAAAGTGATAAGTCCCTATTATAGTTGGGAGGACACAATAGAGGCAATGATACCAAGGATTTCTTAAGAGCATCGAAGGAATGCTGGGCTCGCTTATCCCAGATAAAATGAACGTCCTTCTTCAAGAGCGCATGAAACCCTTAGTAAGGATGGAAAAGTTCACTACAAAGTGACGTAGAAAATTAGATTTTCCCTGTAGACTCTAAAGTTGAGTAATGGTGTGCGGGGGAGGCAAACGAAGTATTGCCTCAAGATTTAAGGGGTTGACTCTTATCCCCTTCTTTGAAATGGTGAATCCCAAAAGGTGACCAATTCTCACACAAAAAATGCACTTATGTGGGTTTAAACGGATCTTATAACGGCGATAGATTTTGAATACAAGGTGTAGGTGATTCAAATTATCCACCCTCTTGGGAGAGTGAGCAACAAGGTCATCAATATAAGCCTCCACGATGGATTTTAGGTCATGAAATGTGAAGGTCATTGCTCGCTGAAAGGTTTCTCTGTCGTTTTTAAGGTCGAAGGGAATTTTCCAGTATGTGAACATACCCAAAGGACAAATAAATGAATTCTTGTGTTGATCCTTGGGTTTAATCTGGATTTGATTATATCCTGAAAAATCGTCCATGAAGGAAAAAATCTCTCTTTTCACACACTCATCCAAAATCTAATCAATAAATGGTGTGGGAAAGTTATCCTTAGGACATGCCTTATTCAGATCTCTTAAGTATGTGCACACATGGATGGTTCCTTGTTTCTTGTCTACGGGAATGAGATTGGATACCCATTCAGTTAAGGGAGTCGGCTAGATGAAGTCAAGTTTAAGGAGCTTCTCCACCTTTGCTTTGATGGCGGGTTCCTTCCTAGGATTCACCTCCCGTAGGCATTGTTGAACATGTTTAGTGTGAGGGTAATTTTTAATCTAATGTTCGACAATACTAGGGTCTATACTTGGAATCTCTTCATAGTACCAGGAAAAAACATCCCGTAAATATTTAAATAAATCAGTGTAAATCCGAACTTCTTTAGGGGAGAAGTCTGCACCGATATACACATTCTCCATTTTTTCGGTAGTTCGAGAAATGTCAATCGGAATGGTGGGAGAGATGTTAGCCATGTTACCCTCCGCGTAAATGCCTTGCGTATCAAAAGGGACCATGGGGTGACTGAATTTCTCACTTAGAGTCAACCGAAACTCTTCTTGCTCAATCCTTTCAAGCTCAGGAAGGAAATAGGATTGATGATGAAGGTCTTCCCAAGGCTTGTCGGGACCATTCATGGTCTCGATTATGGCTTCATCCGAAGGTAAGGTATCATCAAGGAAATCATGCGAACAAGATGAGTTGACCTCCCAAGCCGGCGGTAAAGTGAGATCCTCCTCCTCTGTCCACAAAGAGTAAGGATCGAGGTTTGTAGCAATTTGTTGTACAACTTGATAAGCAACCTCAACTACAGACAGTGGCATTACCATTTTTATGTGTGTATGTCCTTTGCACGATGAAATAGTGTAAGGAAAGTCCATGGATCGTTAAAAAATGAAGTGCAGAATGACACTTAACTCAACGACGAGGTAGCATGATAAAAAATGGAGTCAATAAACACAATTGGCGCCAAAAAGTTAAAGGTTTCCATGAGAGAGGAATACATCTCGACACCAATATTCTCAGTTACCTACTGATAATTCTCTATCTTAAGGACCGTAGATCCCGACGATGTAGTAAAATTGGAACTAGTAAAAGACAACTGGTCAACAGTTACGATCTCACCTTGATTAGGAAATCATATCACTCGAAACAAAGATAAAATAACTGCTTTCATAGCATAGATCCAATTCTAACCTGCTAAAAGATTGTATTCAAGGGGTGCATCAACCACCTCGACCTATACCGAAACATAATTCGCCTCCAACTGGACCTGGAGAGAGGTAATGATACCATGTGTTAGGTTATACGAGCATACATAATTACTTGCAAGAGAAATAAACAAAATAACAAGCATATAATAGACACATAATTTACCCTGGCAACCCCATGTGGGGAAAACCAGCACTCAATGAAGATCTTCATTACATGGCCAAATGGGCCATCCGGGCCAAGTGAGCTCACCCGCTCACCTCTAGGCCGCTTTACAATGGAGCCTCCTCAAGCCTTATAAAGGCTTCCTTACATGCAATACCATGGGCTACAACAAACCATGTTCCCAAAAACATGTGCTAGACCTGACCAACTTTGACTCAATCCCGAGTCAAGGTTAACCCTAACAATCCCCCCTTTAAACTTGACTTGGAGTAATCACCAACCCCCCTCAAAGTTTTAACCGAGGAATCTCACATACACCCCCCTATCACCTAGGTTTTTCTCCCGGCTTTACCGGTGAGTTACTAGGGGTATGCATCCCTTACTAGGTCTTACAACCATATGCCCTTTTACATGCAAACTACTCCATTTTTTTTTTCATGTAATCTTCATGGTGACTACACCATCACCATCGATGCTCGCTTTCTTATTTGTTTCTGTCATGCTCCTTTTCATTGCTCTTATTTACCATGATTCATAAATCCATGAGCCATCACATATAAGAAATCATTAATGTGAATATTTTCCATCCAATCAAGGTTATCGGGCCACCCGGTTTCTTCAAGCTTTTCAAGGAGTCTAGTGACATTGTAGATTGCATCTTCCCCTCTAGTTTGACTAGGAGCAACCAAGACTCAACTCCCTCGAATGTTACACAAGTAGTCATTTTTCTCATCGAGTAAACCAAGGCCTGCAATCTCATGAATACCTTGATGACATAATTCTTCACCAGCTTTTCTTATGTGCCGACTTTCTTTCCTTTGTTTATAAAAAGAGACTTACAATAATAGGCGGCTACGGCACGAATCGCAGCCTTACCCATTTCGCATACTCTCTTTCATCTCCATCAATATCATGGCACAGATTTCATAAACACAATAGGATAACCCCTTACGACCTCATTCAGCAGCCACAACACTGCCAAGACTTGACCCTGCGACCATTTTTGGCCATAAAATGTTTCCCTCTGCTACACATATCCCAGTCACGCACAATATCAATAAACCAAGCTCTGCTCTAGGGCTCCACGCTGAGATTCGTGACTTCCATCTAATTATTGGAGCAACTCCACCACGGAGTCTCAACCAGGAAGCTTTTCTTCTTCCACAGCTGGCTCACCACTGCCAGCATCTCTCAGCTCTAGAGAGGCTTCCCGGTGGGACTCTCCACATCTTCTCTTGGGCTCCTCCCTCTCCACGTGCAGCTTCAGGCTTGATTCTTTACCTTCACACAGAAAAAACACCAGCAGCGGGTTCTTCCACTGGACCGGCTCGACTCCTCTCTGCCAGCGGCTCTCCAGGCAAGTGGCTTCACCTTCGGCTCCCTGACGGCTGGGTGTCTCTCTCTGGATGGCATCTCTCTCTCTAAATTCATGCACGGATCAGGGTTCACCTCTTCCTCTGGAACGCGTGGATCAATCTTCACAACGGCAACTAGTCTGGCTGGTCTTTTGCGACCATTTCTTGACAACCATCTACTCTGCTCACGCATAGCCTCTTGAACTCCTCCATGAGCGGTGGCTCCTTCTCCCAGCAGGCTCAATGACGGCTCTCTCGAGCAGCGGATCTCCACCATCCATCTTTGCAGATTTCAGGCTCTCCTCTTGGCGGCTGCTCCAGTTCTCGACGGATCCTCTTGTTCTATGCAACTTTCTGCTCTTCACTTGTGCACCCGAGCTCTGATCTACGACGGCTCTCCGCAGTTCTTCGAAACCACGGCCTTCTCATGACTTTCACCAGGGATATTCTTCACAAAGAACTGGTCTTCAAATTTCTCTTCATCTAGACTTTCTTCACACCGCTAGATTAAAAAAAAATGGTCCAACAATTTTTATCGGGGGCTCCCACCCCCGAACCCCCATGAACCTTCAGGCTAGGGGCCTCCACGAGGCCCCTGGACACCCCTTATGTTCACCGGATGGGACTCCAAACACCATGGCTCTGATACCGCTTGTTAGGTTATACGAGCATACATAATTACTTGCGAGAGAAATAAACAAAATAACAAGCATATAATAGACACATAATTTACCCTGGAAACCCCATGTGGGGAAAACCAGCACTCAATGAAGATCTTCATTACATGGCCAAATGGGCCATCCGGGCCAAGTGAGCTCACCCACTCACCTCCAGGCCACTTTACAATGGAGCCTCCTCAAGCCTTATAAAGGCTTCCTTACATGCAATACCATGGGCTACAACAAACCATGTGCCCAAAAACATGTGCTAGACCTGACCAACTTTGACTCAATCCCGAGTCAAGGTTAACCCTAACACCATGTAGTCTCAACGAATTTCCATCAAACATAGTCAACATGGTCATCGACTTCGATAAAGGAGGAGAGCCAAGGGCCTTCCAACAAGACACCAAAATCACTGACGTGGAAGCACCTTCGTCAACGACGGTGCATTTAATGGTCATATCAAGAAATTCCACATGGAATTGAAAATTCACATGGTAAGGTACGCGAGGCTGCATGTCAGTAATATCAAACTTGATGACACCAGGGCCACCAGAATAAAAAACTCTCAAGGAAGATAAAAAGGCATTTTTCTATGAAGAACATGTCTGGAGTATCTCAAGGTCCGACATAGTGCACAATGTTTGGCCCAGATCCTCGATGATAGAATAGTTCTGGGTGGCTTGAGCATTAGGATTGTGAGTCGAATGCTTAAGGAATCCTTTCGGAATACGTGGCATGGGATTGGGCTTATCAATCTGCAAGGGGATCTCTAGAGGAGGAGTCTATTTCCTCATAGAGGGTTGTATAGGGTTATAATCGCGAGAGTGAGTAGCAACACTAACCTTTGATTTTACCATGTTAACACATCTGTGACCACCATCGTGGGTCAAAGGATTTTAAGTTCCAACATACCCATTTCTGGTAGTAGAAGCACCCGAAGTCATATTTTGGTTATGAGGAAGGGGATTAGTCAACACAGTTGGGATCTGTGTAATGAGTTTTGAGGCTTCATCTATTATGGGGGAACAAGTGAGTGAGGTGATCTTGCAAGAAAAGATTACAAGGGAATTTCACCTTATGTTCCTGCTTCTTGTCCCCACCAGCATTGTTTCCATTCTTCTCATGATTTGCATTTCCCTTATTATTATTGTTGTTCCCACCCTTACGGTTTTTCTTCCCATTTTTCTTATTTACTCTGGGTTGCTGGTTACCATTTGGATTCACCGACTGCATGGAGTGTACATTCGACGAATGGGTGGAAGAGGAAAAAGCCATAGCTTGTCCTACTGCAGTCTGGTTAATAGATAAGTTCTGCATTTGATTTGTCACCTGGTCTACAGCCTTAACACTTGCAGAACCTACAATTCCATTGGCATGAGGACCCAGAGTTGGTTTAGACTCGTGGCTAGATTGCAGTGCATAAGGTATAATCTCATAGAGAATCCAATACTGAGTGTATATCAAGTTTAACATATGATATTTAAATATGGACCATTCCTCATTCGTAGCTCCGGATGTCGAGACATCCTTCACAATATAAGGTAAATGTGATTGAAGGAACCATTCCGGGAGAAAATCTAGTGGAATATTGGCTTTAATCATCCTATTTCATTGATGCCACTCTTGAATGTGATCAGAAATATGTGTGCTTTGTCTTGGCAGAACATCGATAAGATTTTTGTGCTTACGTCATAACAGAACGAAAACTGAAAGTGGTTAAGAAAAACCAAGGCCAAATCGTTAAAAGTCTGGTACATTCCCTCAGGCAACTCGACATACCATTTAGTGGCTGGCCCTCCAAGGGTGTGTTTAATTAGTATCAAATGAATGGAGTCGTGATTCAATGAATATGACAAGCACCAAAGGTGAAAAGTAGTAACGTGATAACTAGGATCCTCACCCTTCTTATCTTCGAACTTTGGAATGTCCGAAGGAATATTAGTGGGGACCGGAGGCCATGACAAATTGTGACACACCGGACCATTCGTAAGTCTATATAGATCTGGTAGTTTCAAAGTGGTTAAAAATGAGAGATGTGGTTGCGAAGGTTGAGGCCATGCTTTTGGGAAAGACTGACCTTGTGGATACATGCCCATAGGCATAGGATTCGAGACCGTGGGCCACGGTGAATTACGGTAAAGATTGTGACCCTGACTAGTAGGATAATATCCTACTCCAAATAGATTCATATAAGGATGGACCTATATTTTGGTAGAATGAACCCATTGGGAAGGAAAAGAAATATTCCCAAAATTGCCCATAGGATTCTACACGTTTCCCCATGACAGAGGGGGACGGATATATCCACCCGATGGAGGAGATCCATCCGAATGGTGACCAATATTAAACGAGACATTCCCATCCAAGGGGATGAATGAACTAGGAGGAGGATGCACCATAATGAAGGCATTTGTACGAACTGGTGTAGTAGAGGATAAGAAAACAGATGGAATATATGAAGTGGAACCACCACCTACGTGTCCACTTTCCACCCACAAAAGGATTGAAACTGGTATTGGGGATTGATGAAGGGGGAGGCCATCCCCCAAAAAAATGAGAAGTAGGAGGGATATGACCACTCCCAAATTGATATTTAGTGAAGGGGGCTGAAATGCCCCCAAACCCAACACCGAAGGTGCTACTACAAATAGGTATGGAAGATGGGAAACTGGACGAAGTATTTGGCATGCCAAATGCAAATGAATTAGTGGTTTCAAGAATTGGTGAAGCATCACCGCCCGATGATCTTAAGGATAAAGTGGATACATGATCTGAAGACCAATCATTCTCAAAAGGATTCGTGCTGATGGGATGGGATGAACCTGCCCCGTGAGAACCAATGAACACGGGATTCCTAAGGATCCATGTGACAAAATAAACATGAGTCTCATGAACTCCTCCACCCCCTGCAGATAATGGTGTCGAATGGATTCCGCAATTATTGGATGTAGAGCTCATAGTGAGAATTATCTAAATTTTGTGGTGAGATAAATAAGGACCGCCACGGTTTCTCTACACCTCTTGTGAAGAGCCTGTAAAGGGTCATTGGGTGGTAAAACCGCTAAGAGATGAGAACAACGGATATCTGGAACTCGATCCAAGATGACTCCAAAGAGTCACACACAAAAAAAATTGATCCCTAAGGCCAACTAACAGACAATGAGCACACTCCTAGAGAAACTAAGCCAAGATGCATATAAACAGAGAGAGTGGCTAAAGGGTCGCCTGACACTATAGAAGGTATGCATCGCCCAGGAGGGGCCTGAGACTCCCGAACTATGGTTAGAGGTAACAGATCCAATTATAAGGGCCCTCAACTTCAATGCATAATGCAATGTGCTGTCTAACGAATATCTGGCTCAGGACACACATAGAATAAGCCTTGCAAGTACCCTGTGCGGTACATAGGAAAAGAAACTATGGTCACCACATATAACCGAATGCTCAGGCGAAGATTCGCAGGTCAGATCTATCGTATGGGCAGGGTAGCATAGCCTGAATCTCAAGAAACACCTAGGTGCTCCAAGAATCCCTAGATATGAATAAACTCGATATATATCATAGGAAGGTCACAGAGGACTATCTCCTCAACCAATTTTCACATCACCTCGTGATTAAATCCTGTGTAAGGAGAGCCTCCTAAGAACACCAATTATACAATGGGTTTCACCACTCCCTGGACAGACACCTAATGTTTAGTTTCATAGTCTTGGAGAATTTTATTCACATAATCCTATTCTAAGACTCTAAAACCTATACTTGTTGGTGCACCATATAAAATAAAAATGTTTCTATTCAATTTTAAATGAAGCGTTAATTTTAGTTGGCTGTGATTACTAAAGGGGATATGGTCATGCTGTTAGGATATTCCTATACTCCATCCTAGTCCTACCAACATTTCAGTTATTTTCATTATCAGTCTTGCATGCATTTCTGCATGCAGCATGCAATTGCATGCATCCCAATCATCAGTCCCGGGACCTAGCCCTCAGTTAGCTAGCCCTGGGAGCTTCTCTCAGATCAGTTTTAGCCCTCCTAGACAGGGAGGTGCCCACTTCTCACCCACCACTTGAGAAGGGCGCTTTTTCTCACCTACCACTCCAGTTCTACTTCAGTTAGTTGAGTTATCCTTAGTTCTCTCCTTGATTTAAGGATAGACTGACTCTCAACCGACTGTATCACTCCGATGGACCTTCGATGAGACTAGACTGCCCATTTTGACTCTAGATAGCTCCTCATGCGCCCTCCACTGAGCCTCCTTCATTCAGTTAGTGCCTCCATGTGCCAGTTACACCTACCACACTCAGTTAGACTCAGTTTGATTGATGGTTGATAGTTACTTTTGCATTGATGACTCCACCGATGATGAGATAGAATTCTAGTTGTGCTTTGATGACACTCCACTGATTTTGGATCTATCCATGTAGGCTAATTCAAATCACACCTAGTGTATTCGAATCCTGAGCATTGTATAATTACTGTTTTACTATTTAGATTAATGTAACATGTGTAATTATTTTGCCTCTATCTGAGCTCCTTTGGATCTATGTTCTATTGCTCTATTCTTCTTCTATTATTCCTAAATTCTTTCATTGTGAGGTTTACATCATATCTTGGATCTATTGTGAGCATTTTCACATGGTATCAGAGCCATTTGAGAGTATATTCTACCTCCATTCTTGAGAGTTTTTTGCAGGTATTTCGAAGTTCCAGCAGTTGCAACAGTAGTATCAATAGTTTCACCTTTGCACTCGTTCCAACAGTCAAGATGAGCAATTCGAATGCTTTTTCCTCTCCTATGATCCTCACTCCCTTCAATTACATTGAATGGAAGAGTGAGATGAAATTACACTTGTGGAATAGACAGCTATCCAGATTGGTATTTGAAAAAGATCCCATACCACATGCAACTGTGGAGAAAACCAAGCATCTAAAGAAAATGGATGAAGCCTTTGGTTACATATGCCTTCATATTTCTAAAGATCTGTTGTTTCATGTTGAAGGATTGAAGTCTCCAAATGAGTTATGGACAAAATTGGATAGTCTTTTTGGAAAACAAGATGGGTTAAGAGGCCACATTCTCAAAAATGAATTGGTTGCCCTACAACCTAGCAATTTTGAGATCATTCAAGAATTCTTCTCAAAATTTAAGAACTTGGTTTTGCAATGCAAGCATTGTGGCATCACTAAAACTAATGAACAATTGGTGCTCTCCATTCCGAGCAAACTAGGATCTCATTTTTCAGTCTTTGTATCTACCTTCTATTCCGGACGAATGTCAATCCCTGGATGGAAGTTTCCAACCTTAGTTGTCTTCACTGAAGCTCTCATTCAAGAAGAGGACAAATTGAGTCAAATGGGTGCCATCAAGGCCTCCAAAGATCAAGCTCTTCTAGCTGGAGGAGCAAGTGGGATGAATGTGAAAGGGAGGCAAAAAGACAAGGATAAGAAGCCATCTAAATCCAAGCTGAATGATAAGTCAAGTCCATCAAAAGGAGCCTCCAGCTCCAAGAAGGACAAACATAAGAGATCTACATGTCCCTACTGCAAGAGAGGAAACCATCTTGAGAAAGCTTGCATGAACAAGAAAATAGACCTACTAACCAAGCTTCTTGAACAGAACAAATTTGCTATTCCAAAAGATGCAAAGATGTCTGCTTCTGGAAGTGGATCTGATGGTCATGAGGATTGCCATGCATTGATGGCTGGTTTTTCAAAATCAAAGGCCCTCCTCATAGATTTTGGACCCTCCAACCACATGGTTGCCTCTGAAGAATCCTTTTCTTCTTTAGATCTCAAAGATGGGCCTACTATTCACATGGGAGACAACTCTTAGATCTTTGCCAAAGGATCGGGTAAAATACATATGGAGCATGGCAAGTTCAAGAATGTTCTATTCGTTCCCTCCTTGACAACAAATTTGTTGTCTGTATATCAGATGACTCACACCGGATCACCTAAGAAGGTGACTTTTGGTCCTGACACAGTTGAGATCACATAAATCTCTATTGGGAAGACTATAGCGAAAGGGTTTGAAAATCATGCCTCCAAGGCATATGAGTTCTCTCATTTTCTTTCCTTCTCTCTTCCTACTCCTTTGGAATATGATGAAGATTCAAGTGACTCTTCTTCTGATGAAGATGAAGAACTTGATGTTGAGATCAAAGTTCAAGAACATTCAGATTCAGATCCAGAACCAACACATGTTCTCAATCCAGAGACAAGGCCAACATGGGCTCACACAGTCCTTGCAGCTACCAAGAACACAATTGAGGATCCATCTGCTCACAGAACTACTATATTTCAGCACCATGCCAACCTTGCATTATGCCATCTACCTCTCCATGATAGATGCAACATGATGGTGGGGTTCACTCTTCCATCCCTTGGGAAGAGTCATCATGATCCATTCGTTCCAGTTACAGAAAGAATTCCTGAAAGACTTGCTTCATCCAATACATCCTCTACACAGTGGGAGGCACATCAGAAGACCAGATCCAGATCTAGCACCTTCTTTGGCATCCTACAGAGGAACAACTTACCAAGTTTTTTGCAAAAGTTTTCATTGATGAAAGCTTCTTTCTTTTCTACTTAGTATGATGGTTCTTTGAGGTATTTTACTGTTCTTTTGAGGGGGGGTATTTTTCCCATGAGGTTTTCCCCATTTCCTTGATTTATGGATAGTTATTTATTTTTCTATCATTTATTTTGATTGTATGGGTGACCTTTGGTCCTAGTTACCAGAGCCCAAGATGGATTAAGGGGGGGTGTTAGGATATTCCTATACTCGATCCTAGTCCTACCAGCATTTCAATTATTTTCAGTATTAGTCTTGCATGCATTTCTGCATGTAGCAGGCATTCTGCATGCATGCATGCAATTGCATGCATCCCAGTCATCAGTACCAACACCTAGCCCTCAGTTAGCTAGCCCTGGGAGCTTCTCTCAGATCATTTTTAGCCCTCCTAGACAGGGAGGTGCCCACTTCTCACCCACCACTTGAGAAGGGCGCCTTTTCTCACCTACCACTCCAATTGCACTTCAGTTAGTTGAGTTATCCTTAATTCTCTCCTTGATTTAAGGATAAATTGACTCTTAACTGACTATATCACTCCAATGGACCTCCGATGAGACTAGACTACCCATTCTGACTCTAGATAGCTCCTCATGCGCCCCCCACTGAGCCTCCTTCATTTAGTTAGTGCCTCCATGTGCCAGTTACACCTACCACACTCAGTTAGACTCAGTTTTATTGATGGTTGACAGTTACTTGTGCATTGATGACTCCACCGATGATGATATAGACTTCTAGTTGTGCTTTGATGACACTCCACTGATTTTGGATCTATCCATGCAGGATAATTCGAATTACACCTAGTGTATTCGAATCCTGAGCATTATATAATTACTGTTTTACTATTTAGATTAATGTAACATGTGTAATTATTCTGCCTCTATCTGAGCTCCTTTGGATCTATGTTCTACTGCTCTATTCTTCTTCTATTATACCTAAATTCTTTCATTGTGAGGTTTACATCATCTCTTGGATCTACTGTGAGCATTTTCACACGTGCAACTAATGATGTTGTGACTTAGCAAGAATAAAGAAGCACACATAAAAACATTGCTAAGTGCTAGACTTGTTTTTCAAAAGAAATTTTAATGCCACTAAATGAAATGCAATGTGATCTCTTTCAATTTCAAATGAAATTGCAATAATTCCTAAAATTCCAAGACTAATGTAACTCCAAATAGAAATGCAAGTGTTCAATTCCAATGCAAAATGCAAGTATTTTTGTATTTTTTAAAATATAGTAGTGAAAATGCAATTTTGAACCATAAAATTCGGAGATTATGCAACAAGTATAAAGAGACTAGCCAAGCAAGACACTAAGAAGCATGACTCAAGCAAGCCGAAAATCCATAAATGAGAAAAAAATGACAAAAACTAACTTAAAAAAAAAAAGAAAAAAAAGAGAGCTTCTAGTCACTATAAAGGCACCAAACATACCGCACAGAGACCCAAGAAGACTCAACAACACTCAAAATTCACCCAGCTAACACCTAACTCAAGATATGGGCTTAAAATTGAGGTGTATGCAATTGTTTGACCAACACCACTGTATGCACGCGAGCATAACGTAGGCATAATGGATATATATGTAGGCAAGGCTAAGCCAGCCCGCGTGGGTGGAGAAAAATAGTCAAAAAAGTTAAGAATGAAGCCAAATTCCTCAAGATAAAAGCAATGCACAGACTGCCAAGCTACCAATGACATAGAAACTTAGAAAAACAGAGAGCAACAATAAGGAAAAATCGCCCCAAAAGACCCCAAACAGAGGCTCCCTAGTGGAGTCGCTAATTCTGTTACAGAGAAAAAATTCCTATGGCTTGGGGTGGACCACAATAGATAGATTCACCCAAGAAATCAACTCAATTCTCAAGTATGCTAGATAAATATGAAATACCAACAACAAAAGAAAAACTCTTACCTCAACCGGATGTTGGAAGAGGACCACCATTGAGCTCGAAACCCAATGCTCCTTACCTACAACTTGTCCTCAACAACAAATACATACGAGCATATGGAATATAGACACAAATTGTTAGCAAAAAAGCTAGCATAATCCATTAACATATTTAACAAATATACTCAAGGAAAATAACATAAACATTTTCAACATGTGGTGGATGAGGAAAAAGTATTTCCATTAATGAAATGCACAAAAGTACATAGTTCCTCCACCTAGGCCTCCACCACTTCAATCCTCCATGCAAAGGAACGCCCATGAGTTCAAGGAGTAATTGGGTTCCTCCTTCACAAGATATGGAAGAGATTGGAGATGAACATCAAAGAGTTCAAACAACAAGGACAAAGGGATGTAGACTCAAGGCATGTCAATGGGGTAAAATTTCACCAGAGTTTCCTTACTCTCTAGTTTCTCCTCCTCTGATGCTCCAGAATGGATGAATATATAACCCTCAAAGGAGGTGGATGGTCGAATCAGAGTGTTTCTAGAATATAGAAGGCTAAGGATCAATATGGTTGTTACTTGGGAAGGAAAACTCCAATTTTTTTTGTTTTGAGCACAAAACCTTGTGTACACGGGTTTTAGGGGAGAAACCTGTGTATACACATGCTTTAGTGTTGTTAGAGAGAGCACATCAACACAAATATGCTTTTTAGGGGTTTTCCGAGCAAGAGGGATGATATGAGTCTACAGAGGGACATGTAAAGGCCATCAAGGCAGGTTGTGTAAGGTGTGACAAATCACGCTATAACAGATATGCCAATTTTTTTTATTCCTACTCACCATCCTTTGAAGCATGGTTTTCAAGGACTTATTGAATACCTCTACTTGTCTTTTTACCCGAGGGTAGTAAAGTGAGGAGAAATATTACCGAAAACCAAGTATTTCAACCAAGTTTGCCATCATTTTTTGGAAGTGATTGCCATTATTAGTGAAAATCTCTTTGGGTATACCAAAACATGCTATGATCTAGTTAAACACAAAGTGTGCTGCAATTTTACTATCGTAAGTGAATGTTGGCATGGATTCAACCCACTTAGTGAAGTAGTCCATGGCCACAATAATGTATTTATGGCCTTTTTCCAATGATGGATTACACATTGTATAATCTATCCCCCATTTTATGAAGGGACTGACAGTGATGACTAGATAGAGTGGAGCAAGATGCACATGCATTTTCTTGGTGAATGTTTGACAAGGGTGACACTTCTTGACTACTTCAATATAGTCTTTGAAGATCGAGGACTAGAAATAACTCATATGAAAAAAAATTGGGATTTGGTAAGCCATGAGAGATGACCACCATAGGCTCCACCATGAGAATAATTAAGCACTTTCTCAGCTTCTTCATGAATTAGACATCACCTCATAATAGTATCGATCCCTTGAAAAAATAGGGTATCACCAATTATGACATAATGTTTTGCTTGGCGATGGATATTATGCCTTTATTCACGAGAAGACTAAGGTGGGATCCTTTGGATTTGTAGGTAAACCATAATTTTTTTGTACCAAGGGTATTCCAAGATGATGAGGAGGATGTGTTCATAAGGTAATGACTCATTCTACACTGTACTTTCACCATCTTGAGGAAGCTCCACCATTAAATTAGTGAATGTCAATGATTTTTTAGATTTAGTTGACGTGAAACCCAGATGAAATTCCTAAAGAATGAAAATTCACTTATTATAATTGCCCCCACTAATTAGTTAAGACAAGATATGTTGAAAATGATTGCCATCTTCTATTATGATTGTTCATCTTAGGATAATGTAATGTCAAAGTCTCTACACCACACACATGGATGCTAGTGCTAGTTTCTCAACATGAGAGTAACTCAACTCTGGGCTTGCCAGATTCTTACTCAAGTAGTATATAACATGATATTGATTAAGATCATATTCTTTCACCAAAACCATTCCTATGGTTGATTCAAATGCAACTAGATACAAGAGGAAATCTCTGCTATAGTCCAATAGACTCTGTAGTGGGTTGAATATTAAATCCCTTTTCAATGCATCAAATGACCTCTAAGCATTGTCATCCCATACAATGGGACCCCTTTCCTAAGAAGGTACATGAATCCTTTTATGATTTCAGCATAATTAGTAATGAGCCATCATAAGATGTTGGATTTCCCTTGGAGTATTTGCAATTGATGCAAATTGCATGGGGGAAGAAATTGAGCTATTTCCTCAACCTTGAATGGATCTACCATAATTCCATCCTTTGATACAATGAAATAGAGTAATTGAATCAAAATGAAACATAAAGTGCACTTATGTGGATTCATTTGAATCCTATAGTATTTACATCTATCAAAGATAGCCCTAAGGTGCTTGGGGTGATCCACCCTCTTCCAAGACTTGCTCGTAATGTCGTGTTGTGAAAATCATATGACATGGTATGTTGAAACGTAGCCCTGCCATTCTTCAGGCCAAATGACATCTTTCTATAAGAAAAGTTCCCCCAGGGGCATATAAAATTAGTCTTACGTTGATATACCAGATGGAGATGGATGTAATTATACCTTGAAAATCCGTCCATGAATGAGAAGATCTTATTACGTGCACACTCATTGATAAGATAGTCAGTGAATTGGGTAGGATAATTATCCTTAGGACGTGCTAAATTCAAGTCCCAAAATTCAATGTAGACTCTAATGTGCCCTCCTTTCTTTTCCATGGATACCAGATTAGACATCCACTTGGTTAAAGGGACATGATGGATGAAATTAGCATGGAGTAGGTTCTCCACTTCCACCTTAATAGAAATAACCTTTCTAGGGTTCAGCAGTCACAACTTTTGCTAAACAAATTTAACATTTGGATATGTTTCAATATCATGTTCGAAAATGGTTGGGTCAATTCCTGGAATTTCTTCATAGGACCAGGAAATTTTTTCTCTATACTCTTTAAACAATGTAGTGTATATATAAATCTCTTTGAGTGAACAATTTGAGCCAATAAAGAAATTCTCTCACTCCAAGGATTTTGGATATGTTAATGGCAATGGTTTTCAAAATGTTAGCCATATTCCCCTTTGTATACACTTGAGATGTGGTGAGAGGGATCCCATACCAATTGATGGATCCTGGTCTGACAGTTCCATTCTCATCAACCCTCACAACACTATTGGTAGGAATAAATGATGCACGTTGGTGCATGTATCTCCAAGGTATCTCCCATAAACACATACCTCAATGATAGCTTCATTAGAAGGCATTAATGCATCTAAGGGGTCATGACATGGTAAGGAATTGATAACCCAAATGGCCATAGAATACTAATCATTCATCTCTACCTGGGTAAAGTAACGATTATGGTATACATTCTTAGACATGACAGGTTGATAGGAAATCTTGACTCTATAAAAAATTGACACAACCCTTATACACCCAATTGCTAGAGCAGGTTGCAGCTCCATGCACAGGTATTCAAAGTAGGAATTCCTAAAATGAGAGGCCTTTACTGCATAGCTAATGGTGATTATCGAATCATGTGTATAGGGGTTGCATTAGTGCTCACATTAGGGTGGGGAAGATTAAAATTTCCCATTAATGTAGGATACATCTCCACTCCAAAATTTTCACATTCTCTCCTAGAGTGATCTACTAGGGGGAAATTTGTCCCATTATTTTGAGAATACTCATTTCTGCAAAACGATAGTTGATCGATGGTGACTATCTTTCCTTTGTGATGAAATTTAATGACTCGAAAAATTGAAGATACTACAACCATCATTGCATGAAGTCCATCTTTGGAGGACATCAAGGGTGGACATTGAACAAGGATCATGTGCCAAATATTTGATTATGTTATAAGTTTGGGCTGCCCGTATATTAGGATCATATGGGTCCTTTTTTAGTACACCTTTCAGTATTCTAGGCATAGTGTCATTTGTTGGTTTCACTATGTGTAATGGATTAGCTATTTCAGACTCTAGAACTTCTTTGCCATTGGATCCAAATGTAGTTGAATCATAATTTCTATCTCTAGTATGGATATTTTTTTTCCTTTGACAAATGAAAACTTCATTGTTTCCTGAATTCCCCCCTTGTGAGGAGGTACCCTGACGGTCCCCTTGTGAGGTTGCAGGGTTTGGGTTAGCAATAGAAATCATCTGCTACTACTGCGAAGGAAACATATTAGTTAGCATGGCTTGTTGCTTGGTATCTTCCTGTTGTGCCAACAATCATTGAGCAATCTCTAATCTAGGGCATAAGTAAGTTAGGTGATTGTCCATGGAAATCCTGCATGGATAATTCGCCTTCCTTTTCTCTTTATTATCCCCACAAACATTGTTATTATTATTGTTGTTGTTGTTGTTAGTGTGCACATTATTAATTCCGTTGTTCCCATTATTTTTATTTTTATTCTTCTTCTCTATGGGCTACTACTTTCCCTTGGAATTGGCCATCTATAATGACAAAACATCTAAGGGAGGGTTGGGTATGTGGTTTTTGGTGTTGTTCTGAATAGCTATAGGTGCATTCTTGTTGACACCTTAACACAATCTGGCATTTTCAACTGAACCAATCACGCCATTAGCATGTGTCCCAGGAGTAGGTTTAGTCGGATCAACATATTATCTAGGACCAGTAGGTAGTATCTCATACAACATCTTGGACTGGGAGTAGACCGAGTCAAGTTGTTGGGCCTTGATTAGGGCTTGATAGTCTATTTGTACTCTAGAGAGGGACACATCCTTCACGATAAATGTTTGCAAGGACTTTATGAACCAATCTATTAAGAACTCATTAAGGATTTGTGCTTTTATAGAGCTAAGTATCCTCCACCACTCATGAATGTGATCAAAGATGTGAGTAGAATCATCTTTCTTGAATGAAGTTAGGAGTTATGTATCAATATCATAGTGTACTATAATTGGAAATGGTTTTAAGGAATGTTAAGGAAATTATATTAAAGTTATGAAAGGAAGCTCGTGGCAATTCAATGTACCACTTTGTTGTTACCCCTGTTAAGGTCCTTTGGAAGAGGCGTAACCTAATAGAATGATCCATCAATGAGTTCAAATAACACAAGAGATGGAATTTCATCACATAGTTAGTTGTGTATTCCTTAGACTTCTCTTCAATATTAGGATTGTATGAAGGGATTTTTGTAGGGATAAGAGCCCATCTAGGATCGTGTAACACCATATCATTGGTTAATTTAGAAAAATATAAAAAATTCAAAGTAACCAAGAATGGAAACTTCATCTATGCCACAAAATTCCAATTCCAATATTCATTAGCTTCCTATTGGTTTGTATTGACAAAATACTATCATGGTATATAAGGATTCCTAGGAATTGTGAAGGGTTGATTATTCTGTCCAAAATTTGGGTTTTGACCAAACAAAGTCTAGGTGAAAGGTGTGGAAATCCCTTAAGGTATGCCCCCTATTCCAATGAAAGGTTTATTTCCCTGAGGAGCAATGAAATTTTCCATATTGTCCTTGTTCAATCCTCCTGCCCCAAATGAAGGGACATTTCCTTGGTGCACAATGTAGCCCCAAGGAAATTCAACATTAGTGCCACCTATTCCCAAACCAAACATATTTCCTTGTGACATATTAAGTACCAAAGGAGTACCACTATTCATATGTATAATTCCTTGGAAAGGCATGCTATCTTGAGGTCGGATAGAGACCAAAATGACTCCAGTCATTGTAGAAGGGGTGGGCATGGACATATGCACACCATAGGGTGGGAACACTTGGGGTGGAACTGATGGACCACTTCCAGTAGCAGTGGAAGTTTTTAAAATGGGAGGGATATTGGCATTGATAGGTTGAAAACCTGGAAATATCATTCCAAAGGAGAAGGGGTTGGTGCCTTGTAGCACATATGTAGACCCACTTGAAGGAGGAACATTTGACGGAGCAACATCTCTAGTAGTCATCAATGGGGATGGTGCGAACCATCCAAATTCTATTGTGGATGAATAATTAGGATTCAATTATCCTGAAGGATTGGAATTGACCAAGGTGGGGTTCCACCACTAATAGGTACCTATCCTAATTTCTCCATACTATCCCACTCAGATAGTGGATTGTTAACACTAGGTATATGTAACTCAGACTCACGGTTATGCACAAAACCAAAACTTTGAGGTAGATTCAACTATCCCGATGGATCTATGAGATATTCTATTGCAACAAGGATTGAATTCTATTCAATGAGAGGGGGTGAGATTCTTGTAGTAATATTAAATGCCCTTGATAGTCACTAAGGTATCCCTCCTCAGATAGTCTATCAAACTCACTAGATATTGAATGATTTTCTTCTTCTTCATGATTAAACTCAGGTTCTTGGTTTTGCTCTTCTTCCCATTGTGGGGGTGGATTGTTGTGATCCAGTCTTCACCCTTGAGTAGGTAACCCTCTCTCTTCAGGATAAAGTTGTTGAATCCTTTTGGAACTATGCAAAGTTTGATAAGCCATGATGACCTATGGAAGGCACAAAGGAGGAAACTTGTAACTTGAGAAATGGAACAATTGACACACACTACAAAAGTTACTAAAAGATTTAAACAAGTAGAAAAAATCTCCCAATGATAAGCACTAGTTGTTTACAAACAAATGCTAACTAGTGAAGAGCCACAAGTAAGGGCCTTTCAGAGGTCATCCTGGGATGATTATGGCCCAAGTACAACCAAAAAAGTTTCAAATGAGATAGTTACGCTAACCTTCATGCAATAATTGCCAAGGGTGTAAGTACTCACCTTCGGTGAATACCCTCCCAAGAAGAAGAGATGGAGTTTCTAAGTCTACCTTAGGTACCACAAGACGTTTCCCTTGTAGCCACTTGTGAGGATCATATGAAGGGAAATTGTGGTCACCACTTCACGCTTGGTAGCCAATTGGAATGGTATATGGAGAGGCTTCCACAAATGGGCAGGGAACGTAGGACACAAGTACCGGAACCAAATATGTCAGTGAGTAGTAGTGTCACCTCGAGGACTTTCTACACTTGAAAAACTCCCAAACTCGAATAACCCCACTAATCCTAACAATAGGGTACAATTTTCCGACTTGGACTAGTTTTACCTATTCCTTGATACCTGTGTTAGAGACACTTTCTAACATGTAATTAATGGTACTAATGGATTCGACACTCTTTAATTGTTCCTAGTCTCAATCTTATGTGGCCTTAGATAAGTTAAATCTCCAATAGTATCAACTAGGCTATAGAATATATACTATTAGTGAGATTCTAGAAACAAAAAACTTTTCCTAGTTCCTTTTAATTCCTTTGGTTTTCAAAAATAACAATTTGAAAAAACAATTCAAAAGAAGAAGGAATAAGTGCTACTAAATATATTCAAATGCTTATGCTGTTGAACTTTGGTTGTCATTGATGTCAATTGAAGTTAAGTGGAAACAGTATTCCCATGCCAGCTTGAAGAAGTATTGAAAAGCCACTTTGAAGAAGTATATGCGCAAGCATATGGATGCAAGTGTGAAGAAGTATATCTAGAAGCCACATCCAGTATGAAGAAGTGTGTCTAGGGGTACATCATGCATATGCAGTTTGAAGAAGTACATAAGGCACATGTACTTGAATAGGTCAAAAGTCTATCCAATCATAGTCCTTCAAGGTAGAAGTTAAAGGGTTGGTTGGACAGAAGGTAGAAGAATGCGCAAGTAATCCAAATAATACATGGGACAAAGTCTAGTGTGCACAACCAAGTCAAGTGGAGTGCTCAAGCATCATGGAACAAGATATGGTTGAATAGTTATGCAAGTCTACACAGAGTCTTCTACCTAGTGGTTTAGTAAACAGGATCGGGGGTCCAAAGGAGCAAGTGATATTGGCTTCTTCTTCTGGAGAAGGTTGGGAGGAACATGACTCTTTGGGTGTTTGTCCACCCTGTCTACATTATCAGGTTCTACTTGTTATTTCATTTTCTAGTAGTTAAAACTTATTGCTTTCATTTTCTAGTAGTTAAACTATCTTTGTAACTAAGTTTAAGAAGTCTTTATGAAAATGATAGAATAAAATGCTTCCCTGCATTTTTCCACACACTGTCTTTGTGTCGTACTCTAGTGTAGGGAAGGGTGTTTAAAAATAGATATGAGCAATGATATGTAATAGATAGGATGATTGAATATTGATCATAGATAAACTTTGTTATGTTTCATGTATTACTTTATCCATCTACATTTTCAAATAAAATCTCTCATTTTTTAGACATAGAAAAACATAGCAACTATTTATTTATTCAGACATTGTATTATCATTGCATTCATAGCAACAGACGTAAAAATTACATAACCATTTCCATATTTCTGTACAAACCTAAAGTTCAGTTATAGGTTAACCATTCTTTTCAGAAGACAAATAATTTATACATTCTCTTACTATTCTTTTCAAATGAAACTCCTTTTAAGACATTTTAGTCTCTGCATTATAATTGCTAGCAGTAGCGAAACACATAGTTTAGTTTTTCATAAACCAGTTATGATTTGAAATTTACTGTAAAGGAGATCAAAACCAAACATATTTATTATACAATATTATTGTATACAAACTGTATTCGACTATCATTTGAAAACTAAACTGACGAAAGACCCAGGCTTCAAACCCTGTGCTATTACATATTTTTCTTTTCATTCTTTTAAACCAGGAAAGAATAAATTAAAACTAAGTTCGAAAACCCTTATTAAGTCTGCAAACAAATCCTAAGTTCGTAATTGGTTCTAGGTAGGGTTTCACAACCCCAACTTTCCTTTTTCAAACATAATAAAAAACACAGAAACCATTCTCGACAGGGTTTCAAAACAAGGCTCACGGCCTTTGATAACAAAACAATTTTTAAAACTATACATTATATCATTTCACCCACAGTGACGGGCGTTGTTCTAAAACGTAAATATTTTAGCAACTATTGATCCAAGCTTCAATCCCAGTCACTAGCTATTCATACAAATACTATTTTAACCTTTTTTTTTTAAAATCGACGAATGTTGTATTGGTTACCAAACAGTCTTTCAAATTAACACTGCCGAGAGCTTTCTTCTCTTTTTAAAAACTTCAAGGCTTCAGTTAATCAATACACAAACCGATAGCAATTATCCCTTTAAAAACACAGCATCTCTAAAGTAAACATCATGAGGTCTAGTGCTTAAAACACCAATTGTATTTTATAAACAAAGTCGAGCTTCTAAAACCCTAAAGAGTTACCATTACATTTCATCAAAAGCCGAGGGTGAAACCCTTCGAACAAAATTGTAACTTTTCATCATTTATTTTATAACATAGTAAAACGTTGAAGAGTCAACGCCGAGGCAGGTCGAGAATTCTATCCTCCCTACAATTTCCATACGACTTAAAAGAATATTACAATGCTGGTAAAACCAAGCTAAAACCAAATCGAATACTTGGCTAGACCAAAACGAATGCTGGCATTTTGCCAAGCTGCACCATACAGGTAGTCACCGAGGCTTACCAGGTTTTAAGCTCATTTTCCCCCTTTGCTTCAAACATAAAATGCCAAAGCCGAGGAGTTACCTGCTAGTACATTACATAGTATGGTTAAACCTTAGAAAACGAAGCTCAAAACTTCAAACACATGCAACTATACACTAACAACTTTCGTGGAATAGCAAGAAAGGAATTACAACTTACCTCTCAAAGAAAACCCTGCATATTGAACGAACACTCCTGTAACCAGCGAGGACACTGAAGCCATACAAACCATTAACGAATGCCGCAAGCCTTAGCTCAGGCTTGGCCCGGCTCTTAACACACATTCGGGGAACAATTTACAACTACAGGTCACGGTATTGAATCCTGTAGAGGTGCCATCAAACCCTGCTACAAACCCTAAGAACCCACAGGCCTGTCGGCCTCTCCAAAACCCCATTCATTGCAAAATGAATGCCCAAGATTATGCTTTTGTCGGGTAAGCCCAAAGATAGTTAAGGTTATCACTACATCCAAGAAAACTATGTGAAGGCCTGCCACAGTGAATGCCATTAGACATTCCACCCTTAACGCTTTAATGCACTTTTATTACCATTACTACTACATACGTCGTGCCTGTCATCACATCATATCCTAGTTATTGTTTCGGCCTTCAATTGCATAGACTTACAACCATAGTATGGATACATTTTATCAAAGGTCAAACTACCATTATATAAATATCCAAGGTTAAGGTTTCGGCTATCAACATGGTGAGACTTACAACCATAAGGTAATATGGCTACATATTATTCCTAAAGTCAAATAAACATTGCATGTTTGCCAACCTTTGCTTAATAGTTAATAAAACATTACGTATAATACCTTTTTCAAACCAAACCCTGGTACTTAGCATAAAATCTTAAAGTGCACATTAGTGCTATTATATAGCTAATGTTAAAATATGCTTAGGGTTACAATTTCCAACATATAATTGAATATATATAACATAGTTTGTAACTATAGGTATTCCAAGGCTGCTATCAGAAAAAACTAATACATCGAGCTGGTGCATTTGGTGCATAAGACTAAAAGATAGGTTAAGAACTATATTGCAAGGCTTAGCACATAAGCCTAAGTTTGGCTATTTGTATTACGTGCTTAGATACATGGTGCAAAGATAATGATCTACAACCTTGAAAACAAAGTCCTATACCTTCCGTTATCACTCCAGGAGTCTTTCCTTGACTGTAAAGGGAATGAGCCTGGTAACTTAAATAGATCAATAATGTATGGGAATAGGATCAAGTCAGATAACTTAACAGGCTCACATCCACTCAGAAACACATGAATCTGCTCGAAAACTAAAGGCTTTCTACTATACTGCTCAGAAGGTTTAAGTAAAGGGTGTGAACGCATGAAGAACACTTATCATACTAGTAGAAACAAACATACGAATATATAGAATAAATGGCCATCTATAATAGGTGAAATACTTGCAGCTCCAGCTCATCAATGCAAAGACAGGATGACAGCCATTAGGCATTAGATAAACAGGAAAAGCAATGTATACAGGTTTAGTATATCAATGAAGAGATGAGATGACTGTCATCTGTCATTAGATATATATAAACATAAAAAACAAAGAAAATGGAAAATTGAACAAAACATAGTGAAAGAAGCTTCTGTGTCAAGATATACTGATAAATGTGTTAGGATATTTAGACACTTACGAGTTAGTTAAGATCAACTTGTGTAATATATCCGAGTGCGTTTCTTGAGTATGCATTAGTATGCATTTGTAAATATTTAATTCGACGGTCATGATATGTTGTAATCCGACGGCTCAACTTCTCTTAGATCATACCTACCCTTGATATGTGGTTTAACACTCCATTGGTCCATGATCTCTATTTAAAGAGCTTGGAGGGTCATTGGAAAGTTGATCAATTCTGAGAAGCTCATTTGTAACTTTCTTTCTTTGCATAATAAATTGTCCCGTAGAAGCTATTTGGTCGGGGTCGTGGAGTGTTTCCCTCACGAGGGTTTAAACTACATCAAAAAATCGGTGTGTTGATTTGTGTTCTGTTTGTGTGAAGTAGTTGCTCTTGGTGTTCAGTCTTTTGGGAGTACCCTGTGTACCCGAACATGGTATCAGAGCTTTTATGAAGAGCCGCTTCCGGTTATGATCTAGATCTTGAACTGTTATTGCGGAAACTTGAAAGGGTTTCTAATTCTAGTATTTCTATGCATTTCTAGGCTTTGGGAGGTGTTCCATTGCGTCTGGAGCACCGTTTCCATTGGGAAATAGTTTTTGTTTGATTGAAAATGGTTCCCGGTTGCTTCAGAAACACGTATTTCATCAGATCTGAAGGTATAATGTTACAATGACGTTTTTTTATTTATTTCCGTTTTAAAGAAGAAGAAAAAAATATCTCATATTTTATCAGTTTTATTATTAGATTTTTTTTTAGTTTCGGATTGTTGCTTTCCTTGTCTGCGTATGCTTTTTTCCGTGCACCTTGTGCGATCTCGGCGAATCAGAAATAGAAAGGGAAAGGGTTTTTCTCGGCTGCATATGCTCTTTGCCGTGCACCTTGTGCAATCTTGGCAAATCAATAACAGAGAGAAAACGTAGATTTTCCGGACAAGCTAACAAGATCTAACCCCACAAGCGTGGAAATTTTTGTTTTGTTTTGGTTTATGATGTGATTTGCAGGAAAAAAAGGCAAGCACAGAAAATGAACAAGAAGAGTTTAAATTTTTCTTTTCCCTTCCTCCCTATATTTTACATACCTTTTAATCTAGCTCACTTGGTTCAAAGTTGCTTTATTCCTTAATAGCTGTTGAGTTCAAGTCTTAGGAAGTTACTTTTAAAAGAAAAAGTGCATGCAATTTTTATTTTCAAGTTACTTTATTGTAAAAGTGCATCTCACTTAATTAATAAAAAATAAAAATAAAAAGTGAGTCACTTAAGTTCCTTTTTATTGTTGCACTATTTAAAGTAACATCATTGTAAAAGTGAAATCACTTATTTTACAAAAGTGATTCACTTAAAGCAACTTTCTTGTAAAGTGATTGTCAAAGGTTCATCTTGGGAAGAGGGGGTCCTTTTTTAAGCTGGTCAATATCTATCTGCCACGTCACTATTGGGGACATCTTCAACTTTTTCTTTGTTCAAGCATAACTTCATCATACGGAGTCAATTTTTAGTGCCGTTTTTTTTTAAACTGCCTATTTTTTCAAGCTCTTCGCGTACAAACTATTGGTTTATGTTTTTATAGCCATTAATTTGCAGTATGGATGCCCTTTGTGATATTCTATTTACTAGTTTCAACTATTTCTCATGGAAATCTCGTATGGAGGATGTTCTATGAAGTAGTGGACTTTTCAGAATTACCTCAGGGAAAGAAATAGAACCCACTGATGATGACAAGAAAATAAAATGGGCAAATAGATGTGACGAAGCTTGTGGATTGATTTGGATGTCAATCTCTATTGATTTGCGATTCCACATATCTGGAATTGATGAACCTGATGCTGCTTGGGACAAGTTGGAATCTGTGTTTGGTAAACACAATGAAATTCGAGGTCACCAACTCAAAAATGAGTTGATTTCTTTAAATCCAAGTGATTTTTCATGCATATAATATTATTTATCAAAGTACAAAGCTCTTAAACTCTTAAACTCTTATGTGACGAATGCAAGATTAAGAGGGAAGACAAACAATGCATTTATCATATTCTTTCCAAACTTGGACTTGCATATTCTGTTTTTGTATCTACATTTTACTCCATGAAATAATCCTTGAATACAGCTAGCTATCAAGAGCCTAGTCTTGAATCCTTTTGTGATTTCTTGATTAGAGAGCAAGATAATCTCATCCATCTTGGAATAATTAAGAATGCAGATACATCTGGGAAAGCCTTATTGTCCCAATAGAAAGAAAAGTCCAAGCCTCCCAAGAAACAAAATTTTCGCAATAATAAGTCAAACAAGGGTCCCAAACCCTCTCAGTCAACTCCTTCTTTAAAAAATGATAAAGGATCCAAGCCAAAAGGCAAGAAGACTGAGCGTCATTGCAACTATTGCGGGAAAGATAATCATGATGAATCTAACTGTTTCAAGAAGATGGTAGCCTTGGAAGCAGCAATGAAGAAGCACCACATCAGCCTAGATTCACCTTTAGAATCTACCTCTCATGGACATGCACTTTGTGCTTTTGGTTATTCTTATAATGCATCTTCTTCTTCTACTTCAAATGAATGGCTCATTGATTATGGAGCATCTTATCATATGGCTAAGGATCAAGCCATATTTTCTACTATGCATGAATGTAACACCAAACAAATATTTGTTGGTGATGATAGATCTCTAAGTGTTGTAAGAGCTGGAACAGTTCTAGTAGATAATGGTCATTTCAGTGATGTACTATGTGTTCTAAGAATTTTCTGCAATTTGTTATCAGTCTATCAAATCACTCATTCTGGTGAAGGTAAAACTGTGACGTTTACACTTCACCAAGTTGTAATCAAGGATTTTAAAGATCCTCAATAGGTCCTAGCTACCGGAATTGTTGATGATATTACCAGGTTGTACAAATTTAACAACTTTGGGTCATCACCTTTTCCTTCAGTTTTTGTTGCTCATAGTGATAACTTGAGCAAACTTTGGCATGAGCGATTTGGTCACTTAAATTATCGCTCATTGCAACAACTATGTAAAGACAATATGGTGACAGGTCTTCCGATGGTATCTTTCAGGGATGGTGTTTGTTCCGGTTGTGTACTCAGAAAACATCATCGGGACAGTTTTGATAAACGTGCCTCTTGACACGCCTCCGTTCTCTTGGAGCTTGTGCATAGTGACTTGTGCGATCCTCTTCCATCTGCTTCCTTTTTTGGTTTCAAATATTTCTTAACTTTCATTGATGATTACACCAGACGCACTTGGGTTTATTTCCTAAAACTTAAGAGCGAAGTATTTAACATGTTCTTAGCCTACAAGGCCCTTTTTGAAAAACAATCTGGTCATCAGATTATTAAGTTAAGATCTGACAATGGAGGAGAATATGTTAACAAAAAGTTCACTACTTTCTGTACTGAACAAGGAATCCAACAACAACACACTGTTCCATATACAACATAACAAAATGGTGTAGCTGAACGGAAGAACCGCACTTTAAAAGAAATGGATAATTGTATGATCTAGTCTAAGGGACTAAGTCTTCAATTTTGGGTTGAAGCCATTAATTGTGCAAATTACATAGTTAATCGGACCCCCACTAAAGCATTACAAGGTATCACACCGGAAGAAGCATGGAGTAAAATTAAACCAGATGTAAGTCACTTCCGTGTGTTTGGTAGTGAAGCATGGGCTCACATTCCGGATGAAAAACGGAAAGCATTGCAGCCTAAAAGTGAAACGTGCATATTTGTTGGATATTCTAAATATGTAAAAGGTTATAGACTTCTTCAACCACATTCTCATGATGTAATCATTAGAAGAGATGTTAAATTTGATGAAAATCTCTTGGCCTGCGAGCCTAACTCAACGATTTTTCCATCTTTGGCCTACGAGCATGATTCAGCGATTATGACTTCTTCTTCTTCTTCCAACTTCCTTGATAGGTTTCCAACTCCAGTTTCTAATGATGACAGTAAGGATGAAAATCCACCTCTGCCTGCTCATATTCCTCCAGTTGCACCAGCACAAGTGCTTCCTCGATGGGTCCATTCAACATGTGAAGCAGTTAGTGATCTTTCCGGTGATATTAGAGATCAATGTCGAACACGTTCTCAGTTTCAGCGAGCCTCTTCTCTTTTGGCTCAAGTTTTCGAGAATCATGATCCAGAAACCTTTGCAGAAGCTTCAGGAAATCCAGATTGGGATGCAGCTATGGATGAAGAATATCGTTCCTTAATGGCGAACGATACTTGGGCTCTTGTCCCTCTTCCAAAAGGAAGAAAACTTATCAGATGTAAATGGGTCTACAAAACTAAGTATGCATCAGATGGAAGTGTTGAAAGACTTAAGGCAAGGTTAGTTGCCAAAGGTTTTTCCCAAGTTGAAGGGATTGACTACAATGAAACCTTTGCTCCTGTCGAAAAAATGAACTCCATCTGCCTTGTTCTTTCACTTGTAGCCTTACATAACTGGGAAGTCCATCAAATGGATGTCAAGTCTGCCTTCTTACATGGTGATTTACAGGAGGAAATTTACATGGAACAACCTCCTGGATATGTTAAGAATAACTCTAGCCTTGTCTGCCGCCTTAAGAAATCCTTATATGGCTTTAAGCAAGCTCCTAGAGCTTGGTATGCCAAAATGGATAGCTTTCTCCTTGACACTGGTTTTTCTAGATGCCATTCTGACCCCAATGTCTATACCAAGAAAGTAGGAAACCATCTCATCATACTTGTTCTATATGTTGATGACCTTATTCTTACTGGTAGTGACCCTAAGCTTATAACCCATGTGAAATCCATTCTTAAGCAAAATTTTGAAATGTCAGACTTAGGACATTTGCATTATTTTATTGGTCTCCAAGTCCTGCAAACCAAAGAAAGAATTTTTCTTTCTCAGTGTAAGTATGCTTGTGACCTTCTTCGTCGCTTTCACATGGAAGATTGTACACCTGCTCCTTCTCCCTTCCAGTCTGGAGTCAAACTTTCTGCCACTTGTACTTCACCTGAAGTAGATGTCACCTTGTATCGTCAGCTTGTTGGTAGTCTCTTATACTTGACTCATTCCTGTCTTGACCTTTCCTTTGCCATTGGTCGTGTTTCCCGTTATATGCAAACACCTCATGAAAGTCATTGGAAAGAAGCTAAAAGAATACTTTGATATATTCGAGGTACAATTCACTTTTGCATTCATTATAGTATAGGGGGGAAACCTTTGTTGGTTGGTTTCACTGATTCAGATTGGGTCGACGATCCTGATGATCGAAAGTCTACAGTAGGTTATGTTTTCAGTCTGGGATCTGGACCTGTCACTTGGGCTTGCAAGAAACAACAAGCTCTTGCTCTTTCTTCAGCAGAGGCAGAATATCTAGCCACAGTTAATGCCAATCAGGAATCTTTATGGCTTCGACAGATCCTTTCAGAGTTTGAATTCGAGCAGCAGCAGCCTACTCCACTTTGGTGCGATAATCAAAGTGCCATCAAGCTTGCCAAAGATCCAGTTCTACATAAACACAACAAACACATTGAGTTACATATGCACTTCATCAGAAATCTTGTTCATGATCGTGTTCTTGAAGTGCTCTTTTGCCCTATAGATGATCAAGTTGCTGACATCTTCACCAAGTATCTCACAGAAGCGAAGTTTTCTAAACTTCGATTTATGTTAGGAGTTCAGGAATTTGTCATTAAGGGCAGATAGGCTCTAATGCATCCTTCCTTCTCCTAATAGCGTCACTTTTGTAAATCCTTCAATCCTATCCCAAGTTGTTCTTAAGGAGGGATGTTAGGATATTTAGACACTTAGGAGTTAGTTAAGATCAACTTGTGTAATATATCCGTTAGGTAAAGTGTGTTTCTTTAGTATGCATTAGTATGCATTTGTAAATATTTAATCCGACAGTCACGATATGTTGTGATCCGATGGCTCAACTTCTCTTAGATCATTCCTACCCTTGATCCGTGGCTTAACACCCGATTGGTCCATGATCTCTATTTAAAGAGCATGGAGGGTCATTGGAAAGTTGATCGATTATGAGAAGCTCATTTGTAACTTTCTTTCTTTGCATAATAAATTGTCTCGTAGAAGCTATTTGGCCGGGGCTGTGGAGTGCTTCTCTCACGAGGGTTTAAACCACGTCAACACATAGGTGTGTTGATCTGTGATCTGTTTGTGTGAAGTGGTTGCTCTTGGTGTTCGGTCTTTTGGGAGTACCCTGTGTACCCAAACAAAATGTTTCAATGAAGAATGGCTACAATTTCTTGAAGTTGAACCACAGTCTCTCGGTCTGTTTTCCTCCTCCTTAAACAATGTTATCTATCTTGGCTTTATAGCCTTTACATAAAATACTCTGATCCTATAAAAAAGGATCGAGAATACTAAAAATAGCATAGCGTAAAACTAATTTACAAAAAGATAGGAATTAGATCCTATGTAAAAGGAGTCCAACCATATCCTAATACTAAGTCTTTGACAGCTTCTCCTGTGTGCTGGACGATGACTAAGCCTTCTTGGAATCTTCAATTGAAATCTAGAAGCTAATATGTTCATCTTTCAATTAAAAATAAGCCTGAAAATAGAGTAGGATTAGCTGTCGAAAGCAGGGCTTTCGACATCTAACAATGCCTTTTGGAACCCATCTAAACTGCAGAAAGTCAGGCTTTCAAAACTGTAAAAATGAACTCTATAGAAAATTAGCTTAGATGATCCTCTTCAACTTTCTCTGCCTTAGTAGGAATCGCATGTCCAACATCCTGAGGTAGTCCAACTGATATCTTAAGCCCATAATCATCAATCACATGCTTCATCAAATTGTTAACTTGATCTTCTGGGTTTTAGAGAGAGGTGTTGTCGGTTATATACTTCTGCATAAGTCAAATTAGATAGAAGAGCCCTAATATGAGTTCTTCTCTTTATTTCCGAATGTTCTCTCATCAATGGCAGCAGATGCCAAGATGCACTTGTGGAGAAAATTGCACCGAGACGAATAAACAGAGCAGATCAATGATCATAGCAGTTGCTTTCATACTGGCATTGTAATTTATGGCCGGCATAGTTCTCTTGCAAAAAATCTCTACGCGCTATGGTATCGGTGCTCTTTGAGGAGTTATGGCAAGAGCCATCCTGCGAGCATCTTCTTCATATTAACCTAGCACTTGGGTACTCTGGCTGGGTTGCGTGTTTGAAAAACACAAGATCCCTTCGTGTTTTTGGAACCTGTAAATGAAACCATTCTTCTATCATCTGAAAACCCTTAAAAATAATGTTGTCACAGTGCTGAATACTCAATGGCAGTTGTCACATATGGCAATATGCTCAGTGCACGGTTTGATTGCTAATAGATCATTAAATGAAAGAGAGAACTTGGCGTTTGCATTTGGCTTGGAGTGCTGACCTTTAATCTAATTCATGAATGATTTTCCCTGTCTTGTCAACCTAGTTTCTTGAGTGGCTAACAAAGGAATTTAGGCAATGTAATTTTAACTCGTGGCTTTGAAGTTAAAGCTTGACTTGTCATAGAAATTAGATACGCAGCTAACATGTAGGATAGTATAACATAATTCATAAACTATAAAATAGTTTAGAAAAACATTATTTATATGACAAACTTCAATAAAGATTGCTAACCATTTATTTCAGGTCAGGAGGGAAAAAACAAAAGATGCTGGGCAAAAGTGATCAATAAGAACTTGATGACAAACTTGGGGGTTAAGACACTGGCCAAAAGAATGAAAAAAGCAACAAAATCAAATAGAGAGTAATGAGGACACTCTTAAAAATACCATTTCATTTTGGTCGCTAACATCTGGCTCCTACTCAGGGATGGAATCCTCCCTGTGAGGTTCCAAGAACCTAGTAGTTCTAGTCGCCTTATATGTTGGGATCTGGAGTCATCTGACCTTTACAATTGATTCCCTACAAACCTGTAGCCTGCCTATAGCTTGCTCTGCTTATTCAACAACCAATAACTGAAAGAGTCTACTTGCTCATAGAGTGAGCTTATTTTCTCATCTACTCCTACTCTAACCAAATCTGCAATCGGGTTAGGTAAATGCTGACTTCCATAACAGCCATCCAAACAACTTTAAAATTGAAGAAATCTCATCTTTATCACTGATTAGCAACTGATGTCTGAAATGTAACAGCAGTGATAAGAACTCATCTAGGAAACCATACTTACCCATAAACAATGGCAAGCTGAGGAAATCTGAAATCTTCAGGTTCTCTGAAAAGTATAAGTCCATAAAGGCTGCCACCGGGTCTTTGAAAAAGAGATCAGAAACATACTGATCCTCGGGAAATAACTGCACCTTTATGGCAACCTCTTGCTCAACCATGATTGTTCCTCTACTAAAAGACCGATCACCATCTTGTTTTCTTATAATCAGATCTTGATGATCAATCATTACAACTTCCTCTTCAGAAAAGTGCTCAGAAGATGATGATAAAACAGTGTTGAAATCATATGAATAAGGATCAGTTAAAAACATATAGTTTCCTATGCAATCTTCAGTTATCATAGGCTCATTCTGGTCTACAATCTGATCATAAAATTCACATGCATTGTCTTTAGAGTACTCAACAAATATTGAAGAATTCTGACCCGAATCTGAAATAAACTCACATACTCACTACTATTCCAAATCTGCTTCGAACTCATTACTTTCCTGCTCAAAATCTGAAGTGTACTGACATTCTGCTTGCTCATGTGCTTGTATATTTTCAAAGAAGTCTCGACCTCGGATCTTCCTAGAGGCACAGATGTTCTCCTCCACTTCGTGAGCATCTTCAAACAACTGTGTTAAAGATGAAGACTTCCTTTCTAGCAGAAAAAGGGCAAGTTCTAAATGCAAATGCAAAACCATAACATAATATATCATGGCAGGAGTCTCTGTAGGCCGGATCTCAAAAGTCATATCATGATAAGTGCTTTAGAATCTTCGATTGAAGATAGGCAAAACTTCGTCCTCCTCTCTTTTCAAAGCATAGAAATCAAAGAGGTACAAATCAAGTGATTTGTTCTCGCACCAATACTTCAAGAAAGCATTAGAGAACTCGATCCAAGAACCAATAGAATCAGTTCTCATACCCTTAAACCATACAACAACATCTCTGATCAAGGTCTTAGAGAAAGTCTCATGATCACATCTTCATGAACGATCTCGAACTTATCAATAAAATTCTCAAAAGATTGCAAGTGCCTTTCAGCTAAAGCTTGATTCTCTCCAGAAAACCAAGGGAGATATTCATAACAGTCAAGAGGATAAGGATGAAGGAAATAGGGAAGCCTTAAAGGCTTGAACATCCTCATCCTGATTTTAATTTGAAAGGCATTTGGCTGATTATGAGAGCTAGCATGTTGATGACAAGGTTCAACAGTAATGCCAAAAGGTGTTGAGCTCTAGACATATTTTGAATCAGTTCTGACCTCTGTAAGGTTACATGGCTGATCAGTTTTAAGGGAGATTTGAATACAATGATCATCTTTATGAACAGGCTAAGGTACAGGTATTGAATCAACATCTACAATATAAACAGTATGAAGATCTTCTTCTTCTAAAGACGGATATACATAAGAAGGATGATGATTTTCTGAATATACAAAGTAGAAAATGATTCTCTTTACATGCAAAGGGAATAACATGAAAGAGTTGATAAAGAACAACAACAGTTCATGAAGCAGACTAATGAACTTATACCTGGATTTGAAATTCAGCCTCTTCATCTTCTATTAACCAGATCCTCCCCAGTGGAGTCTTTAATCGTGGAGTCGCCAAGCAGATGACTACAGTCAAAATTTATGTCTATCTCTTGTCTACCATCAAGAAATAGATCTATGTCATTCTTCCTAGGGAAACTAGCTTTACTTCCGTTCCCCGACAGCGACGCCAATTTGTTATCACTCTAGTAGTCTTTCCCTGACTGTAAAGGGAATGAACCTGGTAACTTAAATAGATCAATAATGTATGGGAATAGGATCAAGTTAGATAACTTAATAGGCTCACATCCACTTAGAAGCACATGAATCTGCTCGAAAAATAAAGGCTTTCTACTATACTGCTCAGAAGGTTTAAGTAAAGGGTGTGAAAGCATGAAGAACACTTATCATACCAGTAGAAACAAACATATGAATGTATAGAATAAATGGCCAGCTATAATAGGTGAAATACTTGCAGCTCTAGCTCATCAATGCAAAGACAGGATGACAGCCATCAGGCATTAGATAAACAAGAAAAGCAATGTATACAGGTTTAGTATATCAATGAAGAGATGAGATGACCATCATCTGTAATTAGATATATATAAACATAAAAAACAAAGAAAATAGAAAACTAAACAAAACATAGTGAAAGAAGCTTATGTGTCAAGATATACTCATAAATGTTTAATGAAGAATGGCTACAAGTTCCTGAAGTTGAACCACAGTCTCTCAGACTGTTTTCCTCCTCCTTAAACAATGTTATCTATCTTGGCTTTATAGCCTTTACATAAAAAACTGTGATCCTATAAAGAAGGATCGAGAATACTAAAAATAGCATAGTGTAAAACTAATTTACAAAATGATAGGAATCAGATCCTATGTAAAAGGATTCCAACCATATCCTAATACTAAGTCTTTGATAGCTTCTCCTGTGTGTTGGATGATGACTAAGCCTTCTTAGAATCTTCAATTGACATCTGGAAGCTAATCTGTTCATCTTTCAATTAAAAATAGGCCTAAAAATAGAGTAGGATTAGCTGCCGAAAGCAGGGCTTTCGACAACTAACAATGACTTTTGGAACCCGTCTAAATTGCAGAAAGTCAGGCTTTCAAAACTGTAAAAATGAACTTTGTAGAACATCAGCTTAGATGATCCTCTTCAACTTTCTCTGCCTTAGTAGGAATTGCATGTCCAACATCCTGACATAGGCCAACTGATATCTTAAGCCCATAATCATCAGTCACCTGCTACATCAATATGTTAAGTTGATCTTCTGGGTTTGAGAGAGAGGTGTTGTCGGTTATATACTTCTGGATAAGGAAAATTAGATAGAAGATCCCTAATACGAGTTCTTCTCTTTATTTCTGAATGTTCTCTCATCAATGGAAGTAGATGCCAAGATGCACTTGTGGAGAAAACTGCACCAAGACGAATAAACAGAGCAGATCAATGATCATAGCAGTTGCTTTCATACTGGCATTGTAATTTATGGTCGGCATAGTTCTCTTATAGAAACTCTCTACGCGCTATGGTATCGGTGCTCTTTGAGGAGTTATGGCAAGAGCCATCCTACGAGCATCTTCTTCATATTAACCTAGCTCTTGGGTACTCTGGCTGGGTTGCATGTTTGAAAAACACAAGATCCCTTCGTGTTTTTGGAACTTGTAAATGAAACCATTCTTCTGTCATCTGAAAAACCCTTAAAAATAATGTTTTCACAGTGCTGAATACTCAATGGTGGTCGTCACATATGGCAATATTCTCAGTGCACGGGTTGACTGCTAAATAGATCATTAAATGAAAGAGAGAACTTGGCATTTGCATTTGGCTTGGAGTGCTGACCTGTTATCTAATTCATGAATGATTTGCCCTGTCTTGTCGACCTAGTTTCTTGCGTGGCTAACAAAGGAATTTAGGCAATGTAATTTTAACTCGTGGTTTTGAAGTTAAAGCTTGACTTGTCATAGAAATTAGATACGCAGCTAACATGTAGGATAGTATAACATAATTCATAAACTATAAAATAGTTTAGAAAAACATTATTTATATGACAAACTTCAATAAAGATTGCTAACCATTTATTTTAGGTCAGGAGGGAAAAGCCAAAAGATGTTGGGCAAAAGTGATCAACAAGAACTGGATGACAAACCTGGGGGTTAAGACACTGGCCAAAAGACTGAAAAAAGCAACAAAATCAAATAGAGAGTAATGAGGACACTCTTAAAAATACCATCGCATTTTGGTCGCTAACACCTTCCATGATGACTTAACACAAGACAAATGTATTAGCAATACAATTTTTGAGATTCAAATATAATTACTATGAAATTATATAAGCAACTTTATACATAATATAGCTGAAACTAGAATAGATCTCACCTTGGAATACTTCAAGTTACTCTATTTCTATTTTTAAACATTGAAGGCTAACTGAAGTTAAATAGGACCTCTTTATTACACTTCAAAAGAAGCATCACTCTTACCTGCAATTTGCGACAGAAGTTCAAATGCTTTAGCTAAATAGCTAAGTAAGCCTCGAGGTACCCATAGGACCCCTTCATCATCAATAAGAAGGAAAACAGTTAGCACTTATAATGAAATCAGTATCAAGTTAAATCTATAAAGTATTGACATCTAAATAAGTAATCATAACTGATCTAGGATGCATGATTGAGGTAAAACATCCAACAGTATCATAATTTAGACACAAACACCTTTGACGTATTTTGTAATACAACATACACACATAATCGACGAAACATGTTATTACAGTATGTCGTTTAGATAAATAAATAAACATTTATTATACTTCCGCATAGCAATTATAACACTTAATGCTACTTTGAAAAATTTTAAATTTTTGCAAATTTTTGAGATATTACATGTGGTATCAGAGCGCGAGTTCAAACGCTAGGCCTGAAATAGGCTCACACTCGCAAAATAGAAAATGAAAACATAAAATTTCATTACTAACTTTTATTTAAAATTGTTTGTGTACAGAACAACTTGACATTTAATTTGCAGGTATGGACATACCGGAAGAATCAGCAGAGGATAGATCTCCTCATAATGAACGTAATAATAACGAACATGAAAATATTAATGAAGAAATCTACATAGAACTGAATGATCAATCATTTGAATTATTATGTACGGTAAACTGAAATAATAAATGTTAAAGAAGAAAACGAACGAATCTTAAGAGCACCGGAAGAATTAAACCAGATTTTACTAGAACTGAAAATGAAATACTATAAAACTGAAAGTAATTTTTCTTTTGAATCTGATGATAAAACTTACCGCAGAAAATATAATTCTGATCAATACAACAGTGATAGTGACTGTGGTCCTAAGAAAAAGCGTAAACATTATGAACAAATTTCAGGGGAATTTAAAAGGATAAAACCTCCAACTTTTAATGGCGAAAATGAAAAGGGAGAGACAACTGAAGCATGGCTGTCCGGAATGAAGAAGTATTTTCAGATTTATGATTACTCACCTCAATTAAAAGCTAAGATGGACATATACAATCTGATCGGAAGGGCAGACATTTGGTGATAGGATATCAAAAGAGTTAAAAGCATTAAAGACAAGAATATAAAATGGAGTACATTTAAGAAACTGTTTAAGAAATTTTTTTTATCCGAACATTGTTACGAAGATAAGTCAAAAGAATTTTATGATTTAAAGTTGGGTTCTATGACTATGAAGGAGTTAAGTAGCAAATTTCTCATCTTGTTAAGGTATGTACCTTACCTAGCTGAAGAAAAACCTAAGATACAAAGGTTTCTAAGATGCTTACCCTTCAACATAAAAGACAAAATTGAATACAATAATCATTCAACTCTTGAAGAAGCCATGAGGAAGGCTAATTTATGTTTTGAACAAAATAAGAAAAGAGAAGGTGTATCGAGTTGGAGAAATAATAAACCAAGTAATTATGAGCATAAGAAGAAAACTTTTAATTTTAAAAATTCTGGGAATAATAAAAATTTCAATAACAGAAATTTTCAGAATAATTATAATTACAGAGGTAATGCACCACAGAATTTCACAGCTGCAAAGAATGTGCCTAATAATAACAACAACAACAACAACAACAATAATACCAGAAATGTTGAACAAAGGCCACCTTTAAAGTTTTATGACTGCAATGGACCACATACCAGAGCAAACTGCCCACTCAGAAGAAAGACAGTCAACAACATTCACACCATGCAAGTGGAGCCAACAATCGGTGATGTAGCAAGAGAAATGCCCAGGATAAATGCAGCGCTGGAAAATCGACAAGCAGATCATCAAACTTCTATGGTCGAGATCGAAGGTATAATACAAAACAAATCTATTTCCATTTTAATAGATCCAGGTGCAAGTTTGAGTTACATATCACCTAATTTAATGAAAAGTTGCAAGTTAAAGGTAGAAATTTTTGATAACTCGTGGTTAGTTCAGTTAGCAACAGGCACCAAAAGAAAAGTTACAGAGTTTGTCAAAACTTGTGATTTACTTATGAGTCAGTTGAAGACGCAAGTTAAATTGAATGTTTTACCATTAGGGTCATATGATGTATTAATTGGCATGGACTGGCTTGAACAACATAGAGTAATACTTAACTATTATGAAAAGTCTTTTACTTGTTTGAATAATGAAGGAAACACTAAAACAATAAAAGGAATTCCTAGGAAAACATTGGTTAGACAAATTTCTGCTTTACAATTAAAGAAAGCTGTAAGAAAGGGTTGTAAAATGTTTGCTGTAAATGTGATTAATGACGAATATTTATCTAAAGAAGATAAGATAAAATTGGAAGACATACTTATTCTTAAGGATTTTTCTGATGTATTCTCGGAAGAAATTCCAGGACTACCTCCGAAAAGAGAACTTGATTTCACCATTGAGTTAGTACCAGGTGCGGTAGAAAACTCAAAGGCTCCTTATAGAATGAATATTTTGGAATTAAATGAACTGAAATTTCAGCTAAAATAATTAATTGATAAGAACTACATAAGGCCAAGTGTGTCTCCTTGGGGAGCACCAATTATCTTTGTTAAAAAGGACGGTACCTTGCGATTGTGCATAGATTACCGTCAACTTAATAGAATGACTATTAAAAATCGATATCCCTTGCCCCGCATTGACAATATATTTGATCAAGTACGCGGAGCAGAGATATTCACTAAAATTGACTTCAGGTCTGGATATCATCAAGTTAGAATAAAGGATGAAGACATTTTTAAAACTGCTTTAAGAACTCGTTATGGGCACTACGAGTTCGTAGTTATGCCTTTTGGGCTAACTAACGCACCGGCAGTCTTCATGTGTTTAATGAATAATGTTCCATGTAAGTACCTAGATAAGTTTTAATTGTGTTCATTGATGATATTTTAATTTATTCTCAGACTAAAGAAGAACACGACGAACACTTAAGAATAATTCTGCAAGTTTTAAGAGAACATCAGCTTTATGCTAAGTTCATTAAATGTGACTTTTATAAAGATAAAATACAGTACTTAGGTCACATAATATCTAAAGACAAAATTTCTAACGACCCAGATAAAATAAGAGCAATTAACGAGTGGCCTGTCCCTAAAGACGTAACTGATGTATGGTCATTTATGGGGATAACAGGTTACTATAGAAAGTTTATTGAAGGATTCTCCAGAATTACGAATCCCATAACTTCCTTACAGAAGAAGGGAAAGAAATTTGCCTGGGATAAAAAATGCGAAGAAAGTTTTAAGAAGTTAAGAATTATTAACAACAACACTTATATTAAAAATCGTTGATCCTAATAAGGACTTCATTGTATGCACTGATGCATGCAACGATGGACTTGGTGGGGTCTTAATTCAAGAAGGTCATGTTTTTGCTTATGAGTCTAGGAAGCTAAAAATCCACGAAAAGAACTACGCAACTTATGATCTAGAGTTGGAAGCCATGATACATGCATTAAAAATGCGGCGCCATCACTTGATTGGAAAAAAGTTTTCACTAATGACAAATACTAAAGACTTAAAATATTTGTTGGATCAAACAAATCTTAATGCAAAGCAAGCTAGGTGGCTAGCTTTCCTTAGCGAATACAATTTCGAGATTCAACATATTAAGGGTAAAGAAAACAAAGTTGATGATGCCTTGAGAAGAAACGCTAAATTAAATTTTGTGGTAGCAATCAGCACATTTAAGACAGATCTAGAAAATTAGATCGAAGAAGGAATTAAGCAAGATGAAAATTATCAAAAATTACATGATAAGGTTGCTGAAAATGTATCTGAAAATCTAATAACAGATTACAACATTAACAAAAAAGGTTTAATGACTTATAAAACATAATTTATGTACCTAATGTGTCAAAAGTTAAACCGTTGATTTTGGATGAAGTTCATAAAAGTCCTTATTCGGGACACCCTGGTTATCAGAAAATGATAACTATGCTAAGAAATGATTACTTTTGGCCCAACATGAAGAATGAGGTGGATGAATACATTGCTAGGTGTTTTGAATGTCAGACAATTAAGGCAGATCATCAACACCCAGCTGGCCTATTGCAGCCATTGCCAATTCCGGAATGGAAGTGGAAAATTATAAGTATTGATTTTATAATTGGTTTACCTAAGAATCAGAAACATAATGACTCAATAATGGTGGTTGTGGATAAACTTAGTAAATTTGCTCATTTATTCTGGTTAAGACTACTTTTAAAGCTGCTAATATTGCTGATGTGTTTATGAAGCAAATATTTCGCTTACATGGAATTCCAAAGGTAATTATTTCTGATCGAGATTCCAAGTTTACTGGAAATTTCTAGACAAAATTGTTTAAAGGTCTAAATACTAAGTTGAATTTTAGTACTTCTTTCCATCCACAAATTGACAGGCAGACTGAAAGAGAAAATCATATTTTAGAAAACATGTTAAGAATGTATGTTAAAGATCAACCAACTAAATGGGAAGAGTATTTGCATTTAGATGAATTTGCTTACAATAATCATTATCAAGCTTCTACTAGACTTAGTACATTTGAAATTTTGTATGGAAGAAAGTGCAGTACTCCTATTTCTTGGGATAATCATGTTGATAGATTAATGCTAGGACCAAATTTGTTAAGAGAGATGGAACTAACCGTGAAACGGGTACAAGGAAATTTAAAAATTGCATAAGATAGACAAAAAAGTTATGTAGATATGAAATGAACTAAAAGAGAATTTCAGGTTGGACATCGTATCTTTGTAAAGCTAAAACCCAAAAAAAGCTATTTTAAGCTTGGGAGTTGTGCTAAACTAGCACCAAGGTACTGCGGACCATTCGAAGTCCTATCAAGGATTGGACTAGTTGCATATCAGTTAGCTCTACCATCTAACTTAAGAATACATAATGTTTTTCACATCTCTGTTTTAAAGAAGTATGTGCACAATGATACTCATGTGCTGAATTGGAAAGACATACAAGTGGAGCCCGAAGGAGATTTTCAAGTGGAATTGAACTGTATCCTCGATAGGAGGGAAATTATGCTCCGGAATTGTACCATATGGTAGGTAAAGGTGCAATGGAAGCACCTTAGCCCCGATGAAGCTACCTGGAAATTGGAAAGTAATATGCAGGCAGCATATCCAATTATGTTCCACAGAGGCTTTGAGGAAGAATAAGCAACATCGAGGACGATGTTGAGCTTAAGTGGGGGTGTTTGTAACATACCCATTACTTGAAACATTTTATGTTTGAGAAAAAAATTATCTTAACTTTTATTGTAAAGTTTTATATTTGGCCAAGTGGCCAAGGTTGACTGTAATTGCACAATATTATTATTTAATAAAATAAAATAGGAGACACTCACCCAAAGAGGCTGTTGAAAGAGTGTTTACGGACCCACTAGGTGGAATAGAATTTGGGGTAGAAGGAAATGGACAAGTGGTAGCATCAGGAACTTAATAACTAGCTGTTGTTATGGGACAACTCCCTTGAATTGTGGTCAAAGTTCCCTGAAATATGGGACTGGAGCTTAAGGCTCATTTATTTGGAAACTGACCACTAAAAGACCTAGGCATCTTTTTAAGCCATTGAATTTGAGCAGAGGCTCACACTTTTTCTGACGAGAAAATTTACCTTATGGTTCTGTTATATGCACACAAGAGATTTGATGAGGGGAAGCTATGTTTTGAGTTGGATTGTAAGTCTGTTTCACTTCTGCTAAGTGCAGAGTTACTTGTTGAGTGTAGAGGTTTATTTTGAGGTGTATGAAAGTCTACATTGATTGCTGGAAGTACAACCTGAGTGCCTTGCTTCTACACAGAGTCTTCTACCTAGTGGTTCAGTAAACAAGCTCAGGGGTCCAATAGATCAAGTGATATTGGCTGCTTCTTCTGGAGAAGGTTGGGAGGAACAGGCCTCTTTGGGTGTTTGTACACCCTATCTACATTATCAAGTTCTACTTGTTATTTCATTTTCTAGTAGTTAAAGCTTATTGCTTTCATAATTATTGATTTATGATTATCAGCTGAATATTTTCAGTTATTATTACTCAGATTGAAATGATTGATTTTCTGAACTGTAAAATATCTCTGTAAATAAGTTTAAGAAGTCTTTATGAAAATGATAGAATAAAATGTTTCCCTGCATTTTTCCACACACTGTCTTTGTGCCGTACTCTAGTGCAGGGAAGGGTGTTTAAAAATAGATATGAACAATGATATGTAATAGATACGATGATTGAATATTGATCATAGATAAACTCTGTTATGTTTCCTGTATTACTTTATTTGTCTACATTTTCAAATAAAATCTCTCATGTTTTAGACATAGAAAAACATAGCAACTATTTATTTATTCAGACATTGTATTATCATTGCATTCATAGCAACAGAGGTAAAAATTACATAACCATTTCCATATTTCTGTACAAACCTAAATTTCAGTTATAGGTTAATCGTTCTTTTCAGAAGACAAATAATATATACATTCTCTTACTATTCTTTTCAAATGAAACTCCTTTTAAGACATTTTAGTCTCTGCATTACAATTGCTAGCAGTATCAAAACACACAGTTTAGTTTTTCATAAACTAGTTATGATTTGAAATTTATTGTAAAGGATATTGAAACCAAACATATTTATTATACAGTATTATTGTATACAAACTATATTCAACTATCATTTGAAAACTAAACTGACGAAAGACCCAGGCTTCAAACCCTGTGCTATTACATCTTTTTCTTTTCATTCTTTTAAACTAGGAAATAATAAATTAAAACTAAGTTCGAAAACCCTTATTAAGTCTGCAAACAAATCCTAAGTTCGTAATTGGTTCTAGGTAGGGTTTCACAACCCTATCTTTCCTTTTTCAAACATAATAAAAAAACAGAAACCATTCTCGACAGGGTTTCAAAACAAGGCTCACGGCCTTTGATAACAAAACAATTTTTAAAACTATACATTATATCATTTCACCCACAATGACGGGCGTTGTTCTAAAACATAAATATTTTAGCAACTATTGATCCAGGCTTCAATCCTAGTCACTAGCTATTCATACAAATACTATTTTAACCTTTTATTTAAAAATTCGACGAATGTTATATTGGTTACCAAACAGTCTTTCAAATTAACACTGCTGAGAGCTTTCTTCTCTTTTTAAAAACTTCAAGGCTTTAGTTAATCAATACAAAAACCGATAGCAATTATCCCTTTAAAAACGCAGTATCTCTAAAGTAAACAACACGAGGTCTAGTGCTTAAAACACCAATTGTTTTTTATAAACAAAGTCGAGCTTCTAAAACCCTAAAGAGTTACCATTACATTTCATCAAATGTCGAGGGTGAAACCCTTCGAACAAAACTGTAACTTTTTATCATTTATTTTATAACACAGTAAAACGTTGAAGAGTCAACGCAGAGGGAGGTCGAGGATTCGATCCTCCCTACAATTTCCATACGGTTTAAAAGAAGATTACAATGCTGGTAAAACCAAGCTAAAACCAAACCGAGTACTTAGTTAGACCAAAACAAATGTTGACATTTTTCCAAGCTGCACCATACAGGTAGTCACCGAGGCTTACCAGGTTTTAAGCTCATTTTCCCCCTTTGCTTCAAACATAAAATGCCAAAGCCAAGGAGTTACCTGCCAATACATTACACAGTATGGTTAAACCTTAGAAAACGAAGCTCAAAACTTAAAACACATGTAGTTGTACATTATCAACTTTCGTGGAATAACAAGAAAGGAATTACAACTTACCTCTGAAAGAAAACCTTGCATCTTGATTGAACACTCTTGTAATCGGAGAGGACACTGAAGCCATACAAACCATTAATGAATGCCACAAGCCTTAGCTCAGCCTTGGCTTGCTCTTAACACACATTTGGGGAACAGTTTACAACTACAGGTCACGGTATCGAATCCTGGAGAGGTGCCTTCAAACCCTGCTACAAACCCTAAGAACCCACAAGCCTGTCAGCCTCTCCAAAACCCCACTCACTGCAAAATGAATGCCCAGGATTACGCCTTCGTCGAGTAAGCCCAAAGATAGTTAGGGTTATCACTACTTCCAAGAAAACCGCGTGAAGGCCTGCCACGACGGATGCCATTAGACATTCCACCCTTAATGCTTTAATGCACTTTTATTACCATAGCTACTACATACGTCGTGCCTGTCATCACATCATATCCTAGTTATTGTTTTGGCCTTCAATTGCATAGACTTACAACCATAGTATGGATACATTTTATCAAAGGTCAAACTACCATTATATAAATATCCAAGGTTAAGGTTCCGGCTATCAACATGGTGAGACTTACAACCAGAGTGTAATATGGCTACATATTATTCCTAAAGTCAAATAAATAGTGCATGTTTGCCAACCTTTGATTAATAGTTAATAAAACATTATGTAGAATAGCTTTTTCAAACCAAACCCTTGTACTTAGCATAAAATCTTAAAGCGCACATTAGTGCTATTATATAGCTAATGTTAAAATATGCTTAGGGTTACAATTTCCAACATATAATTGAATATATATAGCATAGTTTGTAACTATAGGTATTCCAAGGTTGCTATCAGAAAAACTAATACATCGAGCTGGTGCATATGGTGCATAAGACCAAAAGATAGGTTAAGAACTATATTGCAAGCTTTAGCACATAAGCCTAAGTTTCGCTATTTGTATTACGTGCTTAGACACATGGTGCAAAGATAATGATCTACAACCCTGAAAACAAAGTCCTATACCTTCCATGATGACTTAACACAAGACAAATGTATTAGCAATACAATTTCTGAGATTTGAATATAATTACTATGAAATTATATAAGCAACTTTATACAGAATAAAGCTGAAATTAGAATAGATCTCACCCTGGAATACTTCAAGTTACTCTATTTCTCTTTTTAAACATTGAAGGCTAACTGAAGTTAAATAGGACCTCTTTATTACACTTCGAAAGAAGCATCGCTCTTACCTGCGATCTGTGACAGAAGTTCAAATGCTTTAGCTAAATAGCTAAGTAATCCTCAAGGTACTTGTAGGACCCCTTCATCATCAATAAGAAGGCAAACAGTTAGCACTTATAATGAAATCAGTATCAAGTTAAATCTATAAAGTATCGACATCTAAATAAGTAACCATAACTGATCTAGGATGCATGATTGAGGTAAAACATTTAATAGTATCATAATTTAGACACAAACACATTTCACGTATTTTGTAATACAACATACACACATAATCGACGAAACAAGTTATTACAGTATGTCGTTTAGATAAATAAATAAACATTTATTATACTTTCGAATAGCAATTATAACACTTAATGCTACTCTGAAAATTTTTAAATTTTTGCGAATTTTTGGGATGTTACAACAAGTACCACAAGTAATGGTACCGCAAGGGTCAAAGTCCCACCAAGTCGAATATCATGTATGTGCAAGCTCAGCAAAGCATTGATACATCAAGTGTGCAAGACCCACAAGTGATGGTACAACAAGGGTGAAAGTCCCGCCAAGTCAAGGACCATGTATGCACAAAACCCACAAAGAAAGGACACATCCGTGGTGCAGAACATGACATGTGGTAGAAGCATAATCTGTGAAGCAAGGAAGAAGGAATGCCACAACCAACTTGTGGACATACAATCCATGCAGGACATGTATAAAAAGGGAAGCGAGTTTGATATTTGAAGTAAGCTTGATGGAAAGATAAAAGATTTTCTAAGATGAAGATACATATTAATATTTGGAGCATCAAGGGCTTGAGGAACATAAAAGTATGATCTAGCGAGGATCTAAGTGCATTGAAGCAAAGGAATGATTGAACTAATGGTGCAAAGAATGATGTTGTAGATTTGTGACGATTGCGCAAAGAAGAAAGGCAGAATGCAGTAGATGTGCAAGTGCGTGAGGACATAATGATAGTAACACAAGTAGCACACAGATAGTGACAAATGTTTTGGAGGAAGGAAGCAAACAGACAGAACTGAGGTATATCAAATGATGGGTAGAAGTTTGGCTGATGGACAAAGTTTGAAGTGAAGTGTGCAAAGCAGAGAAGCCCATCATATGCGCGATGAAAAAACAACAACATAATCTAGTATGCATGTCATGATGAGAATTATATGAGGCAAGTGCGTTAAACTGAAAGGATGAATCATAATATGCACATCATGTCGCAGATTGTATAAAAGGATGTGGCACTTAAATCCAATGGACACATCTCAGTAAGTGCACAGATCCATTTGATACTGGTGCACAATATCAGAGCAGCAAGCTATCAATTGAAACACATTATTAGTTGGTGAGTGTAGTTACGTAGCAGCATAATGACAAAGTGAACCTTGGCACAAACTGCAGCATCTGTTCAAGTATCACATAGTACATGAAGTAAGTCATCAACATAATTGAAGAATTGAGTGGAATGAGAAGTTAAGTGATGTATGCAGAGAAGTGACAGCTATACAACTACATCAAGAAGGTGCTCACAACATAATGAACATTAGAAGATCAGAAATGTGCACATGTTGTAAGTTCAGTAAGGCAACATCTTATTTTGATGTATGGGCAGCAAGATGGGGCAAGGAATAGGGGGTCATAGCCTCCTTGTAGTTGGTGTTGGAGAACACAGGGAGTCAGTGCTCTCTTCAGGTTGGTGCCTGTAAAACCAAGGGTTCGGTGCCTCCTTCCAGTTGGTGTTGGTAAATACAGGAAGTCGGTGCTCCCTTGAATGCAATATTTTCATTACAAAAGAGAATTCCATGGTTTTCTCTTGTTTGGGTTCCCACATCAAAATCTCATGTGTTCTATGTTCTTTGTCTTGGTGCATATATGGATGAATGCTTTTATTTATATTGGATGCATAACTAAAGATCAAGATTAATTTCAGACTAATCTATTAAAGAAGGTAAAAGCTGCTGATAACTGCACTAATACTTATTCACCCCATTTCTCAGTATTAAATTGATTCCAACAATTGGTATCAGAGTAGATGTCTTCAATAACATATTGATACGAACTGTTACACGAAAACCTCGAGATGTTAGTGAAGGCTTCCCACTAGGATCTTAACATCCCACCATGATCCGCGGTCCAGACTCTGGGCTGGATGTGTGCTCGTACGGTGGTGTCCCCTTTGAGCCATACGAGCCTCGGGCGAACACTGCAATGTCAACGTTGCCACCCACTCTGTGACTTGAACCTGGGTGGAGGCTCTGATACCAAATGATACAAACCATTACACCAAAACCTCGAGATGTTAGTGAAGGCCGCCCACTATGATCTTAACACATATTCACATCTGGACGATAGATCCTTGCGCAGATATGGACAAACAGGAAGGTCTTTCTAGCACAGGAGCACCAAGGTTTGATGGCACCAATTACAACTTCTGGAAGGTTAGGATGGAAGTATATATGCAATCACTGGGAACAGATGTCTGGAAGTCCATTGTTGATGGTTACAATGTCCCAACAATCATGCCAGTTAATATAGCTCAAAGAAGAATATATGAATGAAATGCAAGAGCCAGAAACACATTGTTGTGTGGCTTAACAGATAATGAATTTGTCAAGGTTATGCACTACGCCTCAACCAAGGAAGTCAGGGAGAAATTCTAAGGAGTCTATGAAGGTGAGGAAAAGGTAAAGAAAGCAAAGTTGCAGAACTAATATGGTCTATTTGAATCCTTGAGAATGAAAGATGAAGAAAACATTGCCTCTTACTTCTTAAGAGTTGATAATATATTTAATGCGATCAAAAGTCTTGGGGTCACTCTAGAAGAAGAATCCATGTTAGATAAGATACTGAGAAATATTCCCTCAAGATTCGATGTGAAGGTATATTTATTGGAAGACAGAGAAAATCTTGAAAATCTAAAAAAGGATGAGATTTAGGGGATCCTAACAGCATATGAGATGAGAACCGAGAAGGAGATTCCCACCATAAAGGAAGCTGATTTTAAAGCCACTGGAAAGGATAAGCACGATCATGACAAAGACTCTTGTAATGAATTAGATGATGAAGAGTCAAACTTTGTAAGGAAGTTGAAAATAGGACAAGGTAAGTACACAAAAAAATTCCTTTCAAGTGTGGAGGAATATGCCATTTTGCTTCAAAGTATCCTTACAGATAAAATGGAGATAGCGACAACGATGAAGAATCTAGTTCTCATGAACGAAGAACTGTGCGCACTCAACATAGACCTGAAAATGAAAGGAGGGTTCCAAAACAGAAGAAAAGTCTGTACACAGAGGAAGATGGAAATGTATTTGAAGGAAGTGACAATGACGAAGAACCAAACGAAGTGTTTTCATGGCATTTGTGAAAGAAAGCAGTGATGTAAAGAAGAAGAATAGTTCGAAGAATACTCCAGTTGTGCAAAGAAAACCAGGATCACTAGACAAATACTTCTTTAGTGGATCATTCAAAACACCTCCAAATCTATTTACACCTCCAAATCCAGTTGCAAAAGTTAAGACATATACTCAATCTAAGGAAGGAGAATATGTTGCAAACATTGACTGGGAAGGTGAATTGATTAGTGCCCTGTATGAATTTCGAAGTCAAGAAAGAAGAGTAAATTCTTGTAGGAGAAGTTATATAAGTATGAAGAACAAGATAATCTATATCAAGAGTCCCTTGATGCAAAGTTTAGTGAAGAAGTGACCAACTGTGAGATACAACTGATTTGTGCACAAGACAAGGTCAAAGTCCTTGAGGAAGAGAAAGATGAATTAAAAGCTTCTTTGGAAGAATTAGTGCATATGAATAAGATGATGACAAGTCAGATTAAGTTAAAGGACAAATAAATATCTTGCTTAGAAGGCAATCTTGTGGTGCTGAAGGGAAAGAAACAAGTCGAAGATCCCATAGTGAATTGCACACATCAAGAAAGCAACAAGTCTAGTATTGAAGATGAAGTAAAGAACAAGTTCAAAGGCAACACATCAATCTTGAAGAAAATCCCGGAATATCAGAGATCACCAGAAGACAAAACATGTCTTGGTTATGAAAAGGAATCAAAGAAGGTACGCGACATAGAACATTTCCCAAATCATGTTAAGTCCTTCAGGTATGACAAATCCTTCAACAAATACAACTCTTCTCAATATACCGACCAAAGAAGGGTCAATAGGATGAAGTGTGCAAGATGCAATCACTTTGGTCATGTTGCAAAATATTGTCAAATTTTGAGATGCTATGCATGTGATGGTTTTGGAAATAAGGTTTTGTACTGTTGAAGAGTAGTAAACTATTCATATGAAGACTTATTGCGCAAAGGTGAAAATTCTCAAGTACAGAATCAAGATGGAAGTGCATGCAAGAAAACTTGGGTAAGGAAATCTCCTCAGAAGTGCACAGAAGAAGACAATCCAAGTACATCCAAAGAAACAAGCAATTGTTTCTCCTCCTGTTGATCTTTAGAAGATGAGGTGAGAAACTTGAATTCAAACATGATTCATCTTAGAATTCAAGGAGTATGATAGTGAAGGTGGGGTTTTAAGATTTTTATTGCATTAATTATCAAGAGTGCAGAAAGTTGTGTGTTGAGTAAAATTCGTGCAGAAAATAACTTCAATGTTTTAGGCAAAGTGAAGTTGTGTGCAGACATTCAGTTTGTTACTAAGTGATGGTGTGTGCACAAAATATATTGCATGAGATGGAGTGAAGAACAGTTAAATGTCGAGTAAATTATTATGGCACAGAAAGGGAAATCTCTTGCATATAACTGAATGAAGAAAACATACAATCATTGATAGACACGAGTCTGCGCAAAAGGTGTGATTTGTATTCAAAATCAGTGTCCTTACAAAATTACATGAGCCTTCTACAATAAAAAGGAACTTCATGTCGGAGCCCAAAAAGGCATGTACAGTAAAATGAGTGAAGATGAAAAAATTGAGAATTACTCAAGTTTTTATATAGCCTCAATTTGAGGTTAAGTTCCGAGTCTGACTGGTGTGCAAGACGAAGCTCCAAGTCCACCGTTCCCAGCGTAGTACACTCTAAATAAGGGAACATAGGAAGGAGTTGTAGAATTGCATATGATGGTGGTTCAGTATGCTGAGTCCAAAGTAAGGACAGTTCATCCAAAATCTGTTGTTTTGGGCCCTCCAGATTGTCAACTCGACGACTCAGTTGATCCAATTGTTCAAATTTCCCGTCATTCACTTGTGACTGAATGTACTGGTTTTGAAACTCAGTGTCCTCCATACAACGTTTCCAAGCTTCCATATCAAATTTCAAGTGTGTAAATTCGGACTGCTGCATCTGATCAACTAGTCACACAGTCGCAAAGGAGTTTTTCATTTTCTAGTAGAAGGAATCCATTGGCAATAAAGGTGAGAAACAAGGTAGCAGTGCGACATAGAAGGGAAGAAGTGGAAAAGAAGATGAACCCGGAATTTTCTCGTTAAGATCTTATAGAATTAGATGGATGATCTTCACATGCGTAGAGTTAATTTGAGGAGATTTGCATTCAATATTGCACAAGTCAAAGAAGGTGGTGGAGTCGCCAAAATTGAATGCGAGAGTTAATAGGTTTTGGAAAGGAGTACAAAAAGTGGAAATCCTCTGTGCAACAAATGATGTTTCCCCAAAAGAGCAAGTACGATCGCGACACGTCATTGTTTCCACATGAACTGAGTGTCATGTCCACTTTTATGACGCGTTTTCTGATGAATGAAAAATGTGCCAAATCTTTGGTTGTCATGAAAATGGAAGCGATGAAATTAAATGTGACAAGGCCTTGCGACAACACAATTACAAATGTGACAGATGAAATAATGAAACGTAGGAAGGAAGTCAATGAAAAGTGAAAAACTAGTAAAGGATTGAGTTTGGCACTACGTGGTTGGAACGAGAGGATGCATGTGTGAGTCATTGTGCAAGAGTGATGAAGTGTTGTGACAGGAACATGAGATAAAGATGAAAGTGTAATATAACATATGTACAGGGAAAGTAATCAAATATTATTATGAAAGCAATATGCATATTGTAGGATATCAACGCAGAAGAAAAAGCTCAAAGATAGTTAGGGTTATCACTACTTCCAAGAAAACCGCGTGAAGGCCTGCCACGACGGATGCCATTAGACATTCCACCCTTAATGCTTTAATGCACTTTTATTACCATAGCTACTACATACGTCGTGCCTGTCATCACATCATATCCTAGTTATTGTTTTGGCCTTCAATTGCATAGACTTACAACCATAGTATGGATACATTTTATCAAAGGTCAAACTACCATTATATAAATATCCAAGGTTAAGGTTCCGGCTATCAACATGGTGAGACTTACAACCAGAGTGTAATATGGCTACATATTATTCCTAAAGTCAAATAAACATTGCATGTTTTCCAACCTTTGATTAATAGTTAATAAAACATTATGTAGAATAGCTTTTTCAAACCAAACCCTTGTACTTAGCATAAAATCTTAAAGCGCACATTAGTGCTATTATATAGCTAATGTTAAAATATGCTTAGGGTTACAATTTCCAACATATAATTGAATATATATAGCATAGTTTGTAACTATAGGTATTCCAAGGTTGCTATCAGAAAAACTAATACATCGAGCTGGTGCATATGGTGCATAAGACCAAAAGATAGGTTAAGAACTATATTGCAAGCTTTAGCACATAAGCCTAAGTTTCGCTATTTGTATTACGTGCTTAGACACATGGTGCAAAGATAATGATCTACAACCCTGAAAACAAAGTCCTATACCTTCCATGATGACTTAACACAAGACAAATGTATTAGCAATACAATTTCTGAGATTCGAATATAATTACTATGAAATTATATAAGCAACTTTATACAGAATAAAGCTGAAATTAGAATAGATCTCACCCTGGAATACTTCAAGTTACTCTATTTCTCTTTTTAAACATTGAAGGCTAACTGAAGTTAAATAGGACCTCTTTATTACACTTCGAAAGAAGCATCGCTCTTACCTGCGATCTGTGACAGAAGTTCAAATGCTTTAGCTAAATAGCTAAGTAATCCTCAAGGTACCTGTAGGACCCCTTCATCATCAATAAGAAGGCAAACAGTTAGCACTTATAATGAAATCAGTATCAAGTTAAATCTATAAAGTATCGACATCTAAATATGTAACCATAACTGATCTAGGATGCATGATTGAGGTAAAACATTTAATAGTATCATAATTTAGACACAAACACATTTCACGTATTTTGTAATACAACATACACACATAATCGACGAAACAAGTTATTACAGTATGTCGTTTAGATAAATAAATAAACATTTATTATACTTTCGCATAGCAATTATAACACTTAAGCTACTCTGAAAATTTTTAAATTTTTGCGAATTTTTGGGATGTTACAACAAGTACCACAAGTAATGGTACCGCAAGGGTCAAAGTCCCACCAAGTCGAATATCATGTATGTGCAAGCTCAGCAAAGCATTGATACATCAAGTGTGCAAGACCCACAAGTGATGGTACAACAAGGGTGAAAGTCCCGCCAAGTCAAGGACCATGTATGCACAAAACCCACAAAGAAAGGACACATCCGTGGTGCAGAACATGACATGTGGTAGAAGCATAATCTGTGAAGCAAGGAAGAAGGAATGCCACAACCAACTTGTGGACATACAATCCATGCAGGACATGTATAAAAAGGGAAGCGAGTTTGATATTTGAAGTAAGCTTGATGGAAAGATAAAAGATTTTCTAAGATGAAGATACATATTAATATTTGGAGCATCAAGGGCTTGAGGAACATAAAAGTATGATCTAGCGAGGATCTAAGTGCATTGAAGCAAAGGAATGATTGAACTAATGGTGCAAAGAATGATGTTGTAGATTTGTGACGATTGCGCAAAGAAGAAAGGCAGAATGCAGTAGATGTGCAAGTGCGTGAGGACATAATGATAGTAACACAAGTAGCACACAGATAGTGACAAATGTTTTGGAGGAAGGAAGCAAACAGACAGAACTGAGGTATATCAAATGATGGGTAGAAGTTTGGCTGATGGACAAAGTTTGAAGTGAAGCGTGCAAAGCGGAGAAGCCCATCATATGCGCGATGAAAAAACAACAACATAATCTAGTATGCATGTCATGATGAGAATTATATGAGGCAAGTGCGTTAAACTGAAAGGATGAATCATAATATGCACATCATGTCGCAGATTGTATAAAAGGATGTGGCACTTAAATCCAATGGACACATCTCAGTAAGTGCACAGATCCATTTGATACTGGTGCACAATATCAGAGCAGCAAGCTATCAATTGAAACACATTATTAGTTGGTGAGTGTAGTTACGTAGCAGCATAATGACAAAGTGAACCTTGGCGCAAACTGCAACATCTGTTCAAGTATCACATAGTACATGAAGTAAGTCATCAACATAATTGAAGAATTGAGTGGAATGAGAAGTTAAGTGATGTATGCAGAGAAGTGACAGCTATACAACTACATCAAGAAGGTGCTCACAACATAATGAACATTAGAAGATCAGAAATGTGCACATGTTGTAAGTTCAGTAAGGCAACATATTATTTTGATGTATGGGCAGCAAGATGGGGCAAGGAATAGGGGGTCATAGCCTCCTTGTAGTTGGTGTTGGAGAACACAGGGAGTCAGTGCTCTCTTCAGGTTGGTGCCTGTAAAACCAAGGGTTCGGTGCCTCCTTCCAGTTGGTGTTGGTAAATACAGGAAATCGGTGCTTCCTTGAATGCAATATTTTCATTACAAAAGAGAATTCCATGGTTTTCTCTTGTTTGGGTTCCCACATCAAAATCTCGTGTGTTCTATGTTCTTTGTCTTGGTGCATATATGGATGAATGCTTTTATTTATATTGGATGCATAACTAAAGATCAAGATTAATTTCAGACTAATCTATTAAAGAAGGTAAAAGCTGCTGATAACTGCACTAATACTTATTCACCCCATTTCTCAGTATTAAATTGATTCCAACAATTGGTATCAGAGTAGATGTCTTCAATAACATATTGATACGAACTGTTACACGAAAACCTCGAGATGTTAGTGAAGGCTTCCCACTAGGATCTTAACATCCCACCATGATCCGCAGTCCAGACTCTGGGCTGGATGTGTGCTCGTACGGTGGTGTCCCCTTTGAGCCATACGAGCCTCGGGCGAACACTGCAATGTCAACGTTGCCACCCACTCTGTGACTTGAAACTGGGTGGAGGCTCTGATACCAAATGATACAAACCATTACACCAAAACCTCGAGATGTTAGTGAAGGCCGCCCACTAGGATCTTAACACATATTCACATCTGGACGATAGATCCGTGCGCAGATATGGACAAACAGGAAGGTCTTTCTAGCACAGGAGCACCAAGGTTTGATGGAACCAATTACAACTTCTGGAAGGTTAGGATGGAAGTATATATGCAATCACTGGGAACAGATGTCTGGAAGTCCATTGTTGATGGTTACAATGTCCCAACAATCATGCCAGTTAATATAGCTCAAAGAAGAATATATGAATGAAATGCAAGAGCCAGAAACACATTGTTGTGTGGCTTAACAGATAATGAATTTGTCAAGGTTATGCACTACGCCTCAACCAAGGAAGTCAGGGAGAAATTCTAAGGAGTCTATGAAGGTGAGGAAAAGGTAAAGAAAGCAAAGTTGCAGAACTAATATGGTTTATTTGAATCCTTGAGAATGAAAGATGAAGAAAACATTGCCTCTTACTTCTTAAGAGTTGATAAGATATTTAATGCGATCAAAAGTCTTGGGGTCACTCTAGAAGAAGAATCCATGTTAGATAAGATACTGAGAAATATTCGCTCAAGATTCGATGTGAAGGTATATTTATTGGAAGACAGAGAAAATCTTGAAAATCTAAAAAAGGATGAGATTTAGGGGATCCTAACAGCATATGAGATGAGAACCGAGAAGGAGATTCCCACCATAAAGGAAGCTGATTTTAAAGCCACTGGAAAGGATAAGCACGATCATGACAAAGACTCTTGTAATGAATTAGATGATGAAGAGTCAAACTTTGTAAGGAAGTTGAAAATAGGACAAGGTAAGTACACAAAAAAATTCCTTTCAAGTGTGGAGGAATATGCCATTTTGCTTCAAAGTATCCTTACAGAGAAAATGGAGATAGCGACAACGATGAAGAATCTAGTTCTCATGAACGAAGAACTGTGCGCACTCAACATAGACCTGAAAATAAAAGGAGGGTTCCAAAACAGAAGAAAAGTCTGTACACAGAGTAAGATGGAAATGTATTTGAAGGAAGTGACAATGACGAAGAACCAAACGAAGTGTTTTCATGGCATTTGTGGAAGAAAGCAGTGATGAAAAGAAGAAGAATAGTTCGAAGAATACTCTAGTTGCGCAAAGAAAACCAGGATCACTAGACAAATACTTCTTTAGTGGATCATTCAAAACACCTCCAAATCTATTTACACCTCCAAATCCAGTTGCAAAAGTTAAGACATATACTCAATCTAAGGAAGGAGAATATGTTGCAAACATTGACTGGGAAGGTGAATTGATTAGTGCCCTGTATGAATTTCGAAGTCAAGAAAGAAGAGTAAATTCTTGTAGGAGAAGTTATATAAGTATGAAGAACAAGATAATCTATATCAAGAGTCCCTTGATGCAAAGTTTAGTGAAGAAGTGACCAACTGTGAGATACAACTGATTTGTGCACAAGACAAGGTCAAAGTCCTTGAGGAAGAGAAAGATGAATTAAAAGCTTCTTTGGAAGAATTAGTGCATATTAATAAGATGCTGACAAGTCAGATTAAGTTAAAGGACAAATAAATATCTTTCTTAGAAGGCAAGCTTGTGGTGCTGAAGGGAAAGAAACAAGTCGAAGATCCCATAGTGAATTGCACACATCAAGAAAGCAACAAGTCTAGTATTGAAGATGAAGTAAAGAACAAGTTCAAAGGCAACACATCAATCTTGAAGAAAATCCCGGAAGATCAGAGATCACGAGAAGACAAAACATGTCTTGGTTATGAAAAGGAATCAAAGAAGGTACGCGACATAGAACATTTCCCAAATCATGTTAAGTCCTTCAGGTATGACAAATCCTTCAACAAATACAACTCTTCTCAATATACCGACCAAAGAAGGGTTAATAGGATGAAGTGTGCAAGATGCAATCACTTTGGTCATGTTGCAAAATATTGTCAAATTTTGAGATGCTATGCATGTGATGGTTTTGGAAATAAGGTTTTGTACTGTTGAAGAGTAGTAAACTATTCATATGAAGACTTATTCCGCAAAGGTGAAAATTTTCAAGTACAGAATCAAGATGGAAGTGCATGCAAGAAAACTTGGGTAAGGAAATCTCCTCAGAAGTGCACAGAAGAAGACAATCCAAGTACATCCAAAGAAACAAGCAATTGTTTCTCCTCTTGTTGATCTTTAGAAGATGAGGTGAGAAACTTGAATTCAAACATGATTCATCTTAGAATTCAAGGAGTATGATAGTGAAGGTGGGGTTTTAAGATTTTTATTGCATTAATTATCAAGAGTGCAGAAAGTTGTGTGTTGAGTAAAATTCGTGCAGAAAATAACTTCAATGTTTTAGGCAAAGTGAAGTTGTGTGCATACATTCAGTTTGTTACTAAGTGATGGTGTGTGCACAAAATATATTGCATGAGATGGAGTGAAGAATAGTTAAATGTCGAGTAAATTATTATGGCACAGAAAGGGAAATATCTTGCATATAACTGAATGAAGAAAACATACAATCATTGATAGACACGAGTCTGCGCAAAAGGTGTGATTTGTATTCAAAATCAGTGTCCTTACAAAATTACATGAGCCTTCTACAATAAAAAGGAACTTCATGTCGGAGCCCAAAAAGGCATGTACAGTAAAATGAGTGAAGATGAAAAAATTGAGAATTACTCAAGTTTTTATATAGCCTCAATTTGAGGTTAAGTTCCGAGTCTGACTGGTGTGCAAGACGAAGCTCCAAGTCCACCGTTCCCAGCGTAGTACACTCTAAAGAAGGGAACATAGGAAGGAGTTGTAGAATTGCATATGATGGTGGTTCAATATGCTGAGTCCGAAGTAAGGACAGTTCATCCAAAATCTGTTGTTTTGGGCCCTCCAGATTGTCAACTCGACGACTCAGTTGATCCAATTGTTCAACTTTCCCGTCATTCAATTGTGACTGAATGTACTGGTTTTGAAACTCAGTGTCCTCCATACAACGTTTCCAAGCTTCCATATCAAATTTCAAGTGTGTAAATTCGGACTGCTGCATCTGATCAACTAGTCACACAGTCGCAAAGGAGTTTTTCATTTTCTAGTAGAAGGAATCCATTGGCAATAAAGGTGAGAAACAAGGTAGCAGTGCGACATAGAAGGGAAGAAGTGGAAAAGAAGATGAACCCGGAATTTTCTCGTTAAGATCTTATAGAATTAGATGGATGATCTTCACACGTGTAGAGTTAATTTGAGGAGATGTGCATTCAATATTGCACAAGTCGAAGAAGGTGGTGGAGTCGCCAAAATTGAATGCGAGAGTTAATAGGTTTTGGAAAGGAGTACAAAAAGTGGAAATCCTCTGTGCAACAAATGATGTTTCCCCAAAAGAGCAAGTACGATCGCGACACGTCATTGTTTCCACATGAACTGAGTGTCATGTCCACTTTTATGATGCGTTTTCTGATGAATGAAAAATGTGCCAAATCTTTGGTTGTCATGAAAATGGAAGCGATGAAATTAAATGTGACAAGGCCTTGCGACAACACAGTTACAAATGTGACAGATGAAATAATGAAACGTAGGAAGGAAGTCAATGAAAAGTGAAAAACTAGTAAAGGATTGAGTTTGGCACTACGTGGTTGGAACGAGAGGATGCATGTGTGAGTCATTGTGCAAAGAGTGATGAAGTGTTGTGACAGGAACATGAGATAAAGATGAAAGTGTAATATAACATATGTACAGGGAAAGTAATCAAATATTATTATGAAAGCAATATGCATATTGTAGGATATCAACGCAGAAGAAAAAGCATGAAGATGGGGGGAGTCATCCCCGTGAGTAGTAAGTAAAGGCCTGCACAAAACAAAATAAAAGAGGAACCAGTAATTGCGCAAGTAATGGAATCTCTTTGTCATTGATGTCAAAGGGGGAGAAAAGCATGAAGTTGAAAGTACACATGACGTGAAGCTAAATGCAACTGAGAAGAAGCAACATAAAAAGAAGATTCATGAAGCTGAAAAGTGATACAACCGTAGAGAAAAATCATGAAGCCAAGGCACAATGCAGCCGAAGCAAGACATGCAATAAATATGAAGAAGAATACATGAAAGAGCGTGAAGCATATTTTTGAAAAAATGGCATGAAGAAGATACAGAGAAGAAGCATGAAGATGAAGCATACCATGAAGCATGCAACAATACAGTGCAAATAATCATAAAGCATGTGATTTACGCATAGGTAACAAAAAGCAGAAGAATCACTAGCATTAGTATGCGCAAATGTAGATGTCAAAGGTTCAAACTGGAAAATAAATCAGGGGGAGTACTATGACAAGCACAAACGAAGCATACAAGTTCAAGAAGATGATTATGCACAACTTCATAAGGTGTTGACATCAATGCCAAAGAGGGATATTGTTGAACTTTGGTTGTCATTGATGTCAAATAATGTTAAAGAGGATGTCAATTGATTTAGTTTGAGTCATTGATGTCAATTGAAGTCAAGTGGAATCAATATTCCCATGCTAGCTTGAAGAAGTATTGGAAATCCACTTTGAAGAAGTATATGCGCAATCATATGGATGCAAGTGTGAAGAAGTATATCTATGAGCTACATCCAATATGAAGAAGTGTGTCTAGGGTTACATCATGCATATGCAGTTTGAAGAAGTACATAAGGCACATGTACTTGAATAGGTCACAATCCCATCTAGTAATAGTCCCTTAAGGTACAAGTTAAAGGGTTGGTTGGACAAAAGGTAGAAGAATGCCCAAGCAAGCCAAATAATACATGGGACAAAGTCTAGTGTGCGCAAGCAGCATGGAACAAGAGATGGTTGAAAAATTATGCAAGTCCTAAAATCACACAAGTCATCACCAATCAGAAGAAGCTTTCATTTGTTGGAGCACGCACAATTTCCGAGAAGGGTGTAGCGGTTGAAGTCTGTATATGAGAAAAATCCACAGCCGACAACACAGTAAGTGCACAAGTCCCACAAGTAATGGTATGACAAGGGTCAAAGTCCCACAAGTAATGGTGCGACAAGGGTCAAAGTCCCACCAAGTTGAAGATCACGTATGTGAAAGTTCAACAAAGCATTGATACATAAAGTGTGCAAGACCCACAAGTGATGGTACAGTAAGGGTGAAAGACCCACCATTTCAAGGACCATGTATGTGCAAAACCCGCAAAGAAATGACACATCAACGACGTAGAACATCACATGTGGTTGAAGCATAATTGGTGAAGGAAGGAAGAAGGAATTCCACAACCAACTTGTGGACATACAATCCCTGCAGGACATGTATAAAAAGGGAAGCAAGTTGGATATTTGAAGGAAGATTGAAGACAAGATTAAAGAGATTCTAAGTGGAAGATATAGATTAATATTTCCGGGCATCACGGGATCAAGGAACAGAACAGTATGATATACTGAGGATCCGAGTGCGCAAAAGAAGAAGAATGATTGAGCTGATGGTGCACAAAATGATGTTGTAGATCTGTGATGATTGCGCAAAGACAGAAAGGTAGAATGCAGATGATGCGCAAGTGCATGAGGACTCAATGCTAGTAACACAAGTAGCACGCAGATAGTCACAAATGTTTTGGAAGAAAGAAGCGCAGAGACAGAACTGGGGTATATCAGATGATGCAAAGAATTTTGGTTGATGCACGAAGGTTGAAGTGAAGTGTGCAAAGAAGAGAATTCCATCAGATGTGCGACGACATAACAACATCAGAATCTAGTATGCGCATCATGATGAGGATGATATGAGGAAAGTGCGTTAAAACGAAAGGAGGAGTCATAAGATGCATAACATGTTGCAGATTTTATAAAATACCATGACACTTAAACCAAATGGAAAAATCTTAGTAAGTGCACAGTTCCATCTAATACTGGTGCACAATCTCAGAGAAGCAAGCTATCAATTGAAGCACAATATTAGTTGGTGAGTGCAGTTGTGCAGTAACAGAACGATAGAGTGAACCTTGGCACAAACTTCAACATATGTTGAAGTAGCACATAGTACATGAATTAAGTAATCAACATAATTGAATAATTGAGTGGAATGAGAAGTCAAGTGATGTATGCAGATAAGTGACAGTTATACGAATTCATACAGAAGGTGCACACAACATAACATACATCAAAAGATTAGAAGTGTGTACATGTTGGAATTTCAATAAGGAAACATCTTATTTTGTATATTTGGGCAGCATGACGGGACAAGGAACAGGGGGTTGTAGCCTTCTTCCAGTTGGTGCTAGAGAACACAGGGAGTCGGTTCTTCCTTTAGGTCAGTTCCTGTAAAACTAGGGGGTCAGTTCCTCCTTCTAGTTGGTGCTGGTAAATATAGGAATTCAATCCTTCCTTGAACGTAATATTTTCATTACAAAAGAGAATTCTGTGGTTTTCTCCCATTTGGGTTTCCACGTCAAAATCTTGTGTGTTCTGTGTTCTTTGTCTTAGTGCATATATGGATGAATGATTTTATTTATATTGGATGCATAACTAAATATCAAGAGTAATTTAAGAGTAATTTTTTAAAGAAGGTAAAAACTGATAATAACTACACTAATACTTATTCACCCCCATATCAGTAGTAAATCAATTCCAACAATTGGTATCAGAGCGGGTGTCTTCAATAACAGATTAACATCTGGAAGAGAGATCCTTGCACATATATGGACAAGTAGGAGGGTCTTTATACCAACAGAGCACCAAGGTTTGATGGAACTAACTACACCTTATGGAATGTTATGATGGAAGTATATCTACAATCACTAGGAGCAGAGGTCTGGCATTCTATTATTGATGGTTACAACGTCCCAACAATCATGCTAGCTTATCTAGTTAAAATAAGAATATATGGATGCAATGCAAGAGCCATAAACACACTGTTGTGTGGCTTAACAGATATTGAATTCCACAAGGTTATGCACTACAACTCAACCAAGGAAGTCTGGGAGAAACTCAGAGGTGTCTATGAAGGTGACAAAAAGGTAAAGAAAGCAAAGTTGTAGAACTACTGTAGGTTATTTGAATCCTTGATAATGAAATATTAAGAAAACATTACCTATTACTTCTTAAGAGTTGATGAGATAATTACTGCAATCAAAATTCTTGGGGTCACTTTGGAAGAAGAATCCATGGTACAGAAGATACTGAGAACTATTCCCTCAAGATTCAATGCGAAGGTATATGTATTGGAAGACAGATAAAATATTGAATATCTGAAAAAGAATGAGCTTCAAGGGATCCTAACAGCATATGATATGAGAACTGAGTGTTAGGATATCTCATCATTCACTTTTGTACTTTGCATGCATTCATTCTGCATGCATTGCATGCACCCGCATGATGCCCAGTCATCAGTATGGTACTTCCAGCACCTAGTCCTTAGTCTCCCAGCACTCAGGAGCTACTTACCACTCAGATTTAGCCCTCCTAGCCTATCATGCGCCCAGTTCTCACCTTCCATTGAAGAAGGGCACCCTTCTCACCTACTAGTCCAATTACACTTCAGTTATCACTCTGATTTAACTCCGATTGACCCATAACTGATGGTATCACTCCGATTGACCTTCGATGAGACATGACTGACAATTATGAGTGTAGTTAAGCCCTCATGTGTCCTCCACTGAGCCTCCATCCCTAGATTAGTGCCACTTACCATCAGTTACACTTATTACACTCAGTTAGACTCAGTTTGACACCTGTTTGACTGTGACTTGTGCATTGATGACCACCACTGATTGAAGATGAGGAATCCTAGTTGGAGCCAAGCTATGCCATTCAGTTAATTCAAATGACCTCCTTAGGCAATTCGAATTTCTCACTCATTGTGACAGTATTGTATTGTATTTTCACCCTTATTGGGATTATAGAGCATTGATGCATGCTTTTGCACATTTTACACCATATTTTCTAAGTTTCATTTATTGTGATTGATTTACTTGTTCATTAGATCTGCTGTGACTAATTTTACATGGTATTAGAGCCATTGCAAGGACAAGATCTCTTTTCTACAGGTGTTCTACAAGAAGATTTGAGTGAATTTGCTCAAAATTACAGAAGTTTTGGCATGAAAGATCTCATGTGCATGCAAAGCATAAAAATACACTCCAATCCACTCCAAAAGCTTGAGTTTTCCACATAATTCTTGGATTTGATACATTGGACCCATTCAACTTGCTTGATCTCCAATCCCAGGTGTGATGCAACTCTAAAAGGGTGGATTGTTCGACCTTACTATTCTTCTTTTGATTGTGATTTGCAGGTTAATCATCTTCACCAATTGCATTCGATCTCTTGTGTTTGACAAGTTCTTCTACATCAAGTGCACTCACTATTTGAGATGGAATACTCTTCTTCCAAGCCAGTTCTTACTCCCTTCAATTATTTTGAATGGAAAGATGATATGGAGATTATATTATACTCAAAAGGGTTCTATAGAGTCACTGTTGGCCTCAAATTGGAGACAAGCACATTGTCGGAAAGAACCAAACACTACGATAAGCTTGATGAAGCTTATGGTCTCCTTTGCCTCTCCATTTACAAGGATCTTCACTTCCATCTCAGCGGATTGAAGACTCTAAAAGAAATATGGGAGCAACTTGACACACTTTTTGGCAATCAAGACAAGCTTAGGACTTTTCAATCATAGAATGAATTGATTGCTCTTAGTCCTGAGAATTTCAAGATCATCAATGAGTTTTTCAAAAGATTCAATCACTTGTCATTGCAGTTGAAGAGCAGTGGTGTTGTGAAAGAGGATAAGCAATTGATCCTCTCCATTCTAAAAAATCTTGGGAAAGATTACTCAGTATTTGTCTCTACTTTCAATTCCGGTCGGCTAACTACCCCGAACTGGAAGATGCCTACCTTGAATTCCTTCATTGATTCCGTCACAAAAGAGCATGATAAGTTGATTCAAATGGGGTCCATAAACTCCAAAGATTCAGCCCTCTTTGCTCAAGGACCCAAGAATTCGAATGGTAAAGGAAATCAAAGGAAAGAGAAGCCCAAATTCAAGCCTACCAAGCAAAGAGATAAAGGAAAGCAATCGGAAGCACCATCTGGTTCGAGGAACAAGAAAAAGGGTAAAGAGGGCAAGGAAAAATCTAAGTGTTCTTATTGCAACCGTGGCTTTCATCCTGAAAGTTCATGCATGAAGAAAACAATAGATCAAATGGCCCTCCTTTTAGAAAAGAACAACATATGTCTTCCCGACGGTGCACGGAAGAAGGATAGGAATGATGATCATGAAAGAGGTCAAGCACTCATGGCAACTGTTTCGAAACCCACCACTCTACTGATAGATTCTGGTGCCTTGAATCATATGGCTGCAAACATTGACTCCTTCTCTTCATTCGATCCAAGTAGCTCCATCCCCATCCATTTGGGAGATGACTCAAAAATTTCTTCGAAGGGCAAAGGTACCATCCATGTAGAGCATGGAAGCTTCCAGAATGTTCTCTATGTGCCTTCCTTGGCTTCAAATCTACTTTCTGTGTATCAAATGACACACACTGGTGAACTGAAGCAAGTTACATTCATCCCTAACAATGTCAAATTTTTGATATCAAAAGTGGAAGACTTATTGTAGTCGGAAAGGCAAACCACACTACAAAATACTATGAGTTTTCTCACTTTGTGCCGCTTGAAAAGCCCACTGCTCTCCTCACTCATGGCAACGAGGTTAGTAGGATTTGGAATGAAAGGTTTGGACACCTTAATTACAAGTATTTTCTACTGCTACAACATAAATCCATGGTATATGGTCTTCCACAACTCCAGTCCATGAAGGGAATTTGCCTCGGTTGCATTGTTTGGAAGCACCCCGAGCACAAGTTCAACCGCGGCAAAGCTAGCAGAGATTATACCATTTTGGGCCTCATACATTTTGATATCAGTGGTCCGCTGCCAAATATGTCCATGAATGGTTCAAGGTATGTTTTGACATTCATCGACGACTTTTCCTGCTTTACTTGGGTATTTTTTCTCAAAAACAAGTCAGAAGTGCTTGGAAAATTCAAGGATTTTAAGGCTTCTGTTGAGACCGGCACTGAGAGAAAGATCAAAGCTCTTAGATATGATAATGGTGGAGAATATATCAAGACTGATTTGTTGTAAATTTGTGCTAAAAGCGGAATTTATATCCAACATACAATTCCCTACACACCCCAGCAGAACAGTGTAGCGGAAAGGAAGAATCGGTCACTGAAAGAGATGGCTACCTGCATGATTGAGTCAAAAGGTTTGGCTGCAAATATTTGGGCTGAAGCCATTAATTTTTCTGCATATATCCAGAACCGATTTCCACATTCATCCGTGAAAGGTAAAACTCCTTTCGAAGCATTCTTTGGTTGCAAACCGGATGTGTCCAATTTGAGGGTTTTTGGCTCCACTGCATGGGCTAGAATTCCTTCTGATAAGAGAAAGTCTTTGGATACACAAAGTATTGAATGTATTCTGATAGGATATGGGGAAGAATCAAAAGCATATAAACTCATGAATATGATATCCAAAAAGGTATTCATAGAGCGAAGTGCGAAGTTTGAAGAACCGCTGCCAGATCTGAAACTAGTTGAGGAAAACACTGCCGATCTGCACCCTCCACAAGAAGAAGATTCGAGTGATTATGAAGAAAGCATTGGATCTGATATCTCTGATAATATATCAGAATTTGATGGCCATGAAATATCAAGTTTGGAATTAGACCATAATGATCCTCCTCAGTTACCAAAGTGGGCCCAAAACACTCTACAATCTGCTGCTCCAAACATTGGAAATCCTGCTGATCCAAGGAGAACAAGAGCAGACTATCAAAGAGAAGGTATGGCTCTTTCTTTTTCTGATCCATTATTATCTGAGAAATATTATTTGATGATTGTTTCAGATCCCAAATCATACTATCATTCCCACCGAGATCCACAATGGCAAACCGCCATGGATGAAGAGTACAGTTCTCTTCAAAAGAACAATACATGGGAGCTAGTTTCTCTTCCACCTAGAAGAAAATTAGTTCAATGAAAGTGGATCTACCGCACGAAGGTTTATTATGATGGCTCTATCAGCAAATACAAATCTAGGTTGGTGGCAAAAGGTTTCTCCCAAGTCCAAGGTGTGGACTACACTGAGACTTTTGCACCGGTTGCAAAGATGGATTCCATCCGCCTAGTTTTGGCCATTGCCGCATCCAAGCACTGGGAAGTGCACCACATGGATGTGAAGAGTGATTTTCTAAATGGAGACCTTGATGAGGAGGTATATATGGAACAACCAGAAGAATACATATCAGATCCATCATTAGTTTGCAGATTGAAGAAATCTTTGTATGGATTGAAACAGGCCCCAAGAGCTTGGTACGCAAAGATGGACTCCTTCCTTCTTTCTCAGAATTTCAAAAGATGAAAATATGATCCTAATGTGTACCTACAACAAGTTAAAGGTAATTTTTTGATTGTGGTTTTATATGTTGATGATCTTCTCATTACTAGTAGCACTCTCCTTACAATTAACAAGCTGAAAACTGCTTTAAATCTAGCTTTTGACATGAGCGATTTGGGCTTGCTTAAGCAATTTTTGGGCTTGGAGATAGCTCAAAACTTTGACGGGATCACATTATCTCAGAAAAAGTATGCTAAATACCTGCTATTAAAGTTTAATATGGAAGAATGTAAGGCTTCTCCATTTCCATTCCTCTCAGGAATCAGTCTTGAAGAGGGAAATACTACACCGCTTGCAGATTGCACTATGTATCGACAATTGATTGGTTCACTTCTCTACTTGACACACTCAAGGCCTGATATATCTTATGCCATGAGTACTGTATCAAGGTATATGCAGCAGCCCCATGAGATTCATTGGAGGGAATCCAAGTGGATCTTGCAGTATGTGCAAGGTACGAAACATTTTGGAATACATTATGTTGCAGATTCTGAGCTAGATTTCATTGGTTTTACTGATTCAGATTGGGTAGGTGATAGCATAGATCGAAAGTCCACTTCTGGATATGTTTTCATGATTGGACTTGGGCCTATTTTCTGGTCAAGCAAAAAGCAAGCATCCATTGCACTTTCTTCAGTAGAGGCAGAGTATCGAGGGGCAGTCAATGCCTGCATTCAGGCAGTTTGGTTGCAGGGTATTCTTTCTAAGTTTGATTTTGGTAGCACTACTTCGACTATCCTATTCTGTGACAATAAAAGTGATATTAAGATCTCCACCGATCCAGTTCAGCGGCAGAGGACCAAACACATTGAGATTCATATGCACTACATTCGAGAGTTGGTGCATGATCGCACCATCATTCTGCAATATTGCCCTACCGATGAGCGAATTGCAGACATATTCACCAAGAGCTTCACTGAGAAGAAGTTCTCTTACCTCCGTTCACTGTTGGGGGTGAGTTCCATCATGTTGGAGACAGATTAGATCCATTTTTTATGTTTAGCTTGAGGGGGGGGCTTTCTTCCCACTATGTTTTCCCTCTTTCCTCACTTAGCTTATTTCAGCATTTTTTTTTGGATTATTGTATTGGGGTGACCTTTGGTCTCAGTAAAGAGGGCCCTGCATTTTATTTTTTACATCATAGTATAGCTTGAGGGGGGGTGTTAGGATATCTCATCATTCACTTTTGTACTTTGCATGCATGCACTCGCATGCTGCCCAGTCATCAGTATGGTACCTCCAGCACCTAGTCCTTAGTCTCCCAACACTCAGGAGCTACTTTCCACTCAGATTTATCCCTCCTATCATGTCATGCACCCAGTTCTCAACTTCCGCTGAAGAAGGGCACCCTTCTCACCTACCAGTCCAGTTACACTTCAGTTATCACTTCGATTTACCTCTGATTGACCCATAACTGATGTTATCACTCCGGTTGACCTCCGATGAGACATGACTGACAGTTCTGAGTGCAATTAAGCCCTCATGCGCCCTCCACTACACCTCCATCCCTAGATTAGTGCCAATTACCATCATTTACACTTATTACACTCAGTTAGACTCAATTTGACACCTATTTGATTGTGACTTGTGCATTGATGACCACCATTGATTGATGATGAGGACTCCTAGTTGGATCCAAGGTATGCCATTCAGTTAATTCGAATGACCTCCTTAGGCAATTCGAATTGTTCACTCATTGTGATAGTATTGTATTGTATTTTCACCCTTATTGGGATTATAAAGCATTGATGCATGCTTTTGCACAGTTTACACCATATTTTCTGAGTTTCATCTATTGTGATTGATTTACTTGTTCATTAGATCTTATGTGACTAATTTCACACTGAGAGGGAGATTCCCACCATAAAGGAAGTTGCTTTTAAATCCATTGGAAAGGATAAGCACAATCATGACAAAGACTCTTGTAATGAATCAGATGATGAAGATTCAAACTTTGTATGGAAGCTGAAAATAGGACAAGGTAAGTACAAAAACAAATTTCCTTTAAAATGTGGAGGAATAGGCCATTTTGCTTCTAAGTATCCTTACAAAAAAGATAGAGATAGCGACAGCGACGAAGAATCTAGTTCTCATGAATGAAGAACTGTGCACACTTAGAACATACCTGAAAATAAAAGGAGGGTTCCAAAACAGAAGAAAAGTCTATACACTGAGGAAGATGGCAATGTATCTAAAGGAAGTGATTGGGACGAAGAACCAAAAGAAGTGCTTTTCATGGCCTTTGTGGAAGAAAAGAGTGATGAAAAGAAGAAGAATAGTTCGAAGAATACTCCAATTGCACAAAGAAAGCCAGGATCACTAGACAAATACTTCTTTGTTGGATCGTTCAAAACACCTCCAAATCCAGTTGCAGAAGTTAAGACAGATAATAAATATAAGGAAGAAGAATATGTTGCAGACATTGACTGGGAGGGTGAATTGATTAGTTCCCTGGATGAATTAAATAAGTCAATAAAGAAGAGTAAATTCTTGTAGGAGCAGTTGTCTAAGTATGAAGAACAAGATAAGCTATCTCAAGAGTCCCTTGATCCAAAGTATAGTGAAGAAGTGACTGACTATGAGATACAACTAATTTGCGCACAAGATAAGGTCAAAGTGCTTGAGGAAGAGAAAGCTGCATTAAAATATTTGGAATAATTAGCATAGATGAATAAGATGTTGACAAGTGAGCTTAAGTTAAAGGACAAAGAAATATATTGCTTAGAAGACAAGCTTGTGGTGTCGAAGGGAAAGAAACAAGTCCAAGATCCCATCATGAATTCCGCACATCAAGAAAGCAACAAGTCTAGCATTGAAGATGAAGTAAAGAACAATTTCAAAGGTATCACATCAATCTTGAACAAAATCCTAGAAGATCAGAGATCACTAGAATACAAAACAGGTCTTGGTTATGAAAAGGAAACGAGGAAGGTCCGCGACAGAGAACATTTCCCAAATCATGTTAAGTCCTTTAGGTATGATGGTTCCTTCAACAACTACAACTTTTCTCAATATACTAACCAAATACGGGTCAATACGATGAAGTGCACACGATGCAATCGCTTTGGCCATGTTGCAAAATATTGTCAAACTGTGAGATGCTATTCATGTGATTGTTTTGGACATAAGGATTTGTATTGTCGAAGAGTAGTAAATTGTTCAGATGAAGACTTATTGCGCAAATGTGAAAATTCTAAAGTACATAATCAAGATGGAAGTGTGCACAAGAAAAAATTGGGTAAGGAAATCTCCTCAGAAGTGCGCAGAAGAAGACAATCTAGGTACATGCAAAGCAGTAAGCAATTGCTGCTCCTCCTGTTGATCTTGAGAAGATAAGGTGAGACCCTTGAATTCAAACACGATGCATATTAGAAATCAAGGAGTATGTAAGTGAAGGTAGGTTTGAAGATATTTGTTGCATTAATTATCAAGAGTGCATAAAGTTGTGTGCTGAGTAAAATTCTCGCAGAAAATAGCTTATGTGTTTAAGGAAAAGTGAAGTTGTGTGCATACATTCAGTTTGTTACTAAGTATGGCTTTTCATAAAATCTCTTGCATGAGATGGAGTGAAGAATAATTATTTGCTGAGTAAATTATTATGGCACAAAAAGGGAAAAATCTTGCATATAATTGAATGAAGAAAATTTACAATCATTGATAGACATGAGTCTGCGCAAAAGGTGCGATTTGTATTCAAAATCACCGTCCTTACAAAATTACATGAGCCTTCTGTTGGCCCGGTTTTGCAACCAGGCTTAGTGCTATGGGCACCTGCTAACTAGTAGCAGCAGTTTCAATAGAATTAAATAACAATAAACTAAACTAAACTAAACTAATCATGGATCTATGCAAGAATATAAGCAAATAATGGAAATATTTTAAAAACAAGAACAAGAAAATATTAAAGAATTTTTGTATTGACAATGGGGCAAGCAAATGCTTGCAAGTACAATACCTCCAAGTGATGAAGGTTTGTTGAATGGCTCCAATGGTGAGCAGCTCCAATCTCCAATGGGTCCTTTCTCCAAGGATTGCTACAATGGCCAAATACTTAAGGGAGATTTTGGCAGCATGAGGATAGGAATATGGATGGATGGGAAATGAGGAGCCCCTACCACCTTTTTATAGGTTTTGGTGGTGGGGAATACCATTTGTGGTTTTGTGGAAACCAAATGGTATTGACCAACATGGTTTAGGTACTTTTCCCTCCTTTTTCCTTTTTTGAATAAAAATAATATTTTAATTCCCTTTTTAATATTTTTGGGAATTTGGACCCTTTTTGAGGGTTTTTTATGCTTTTCAGGAAAAATAATCTTTTTTAATGGAAAAAGGGGTGTACTAAGGTCTTTTGGAGACCTTTTGTTGGTTTCAGAGGCTCAGATGGTGGAAAAGTGGACAAATGGGTCATGTGAATAAGGGAATGAGCTAGTGAGCACTTTTTAGGTGTTAACACCTTCTACAATGAAAAGGAACTTCATGCTGGAGCCAAAAAAGGCGTGTACATGAAAACAAGTGAAGACAGAAAAATTGTGAATTGCACAGTTTTTTCTATAGCCACAATTCGAGGTCAAGTTCTGAGTCTGGCTGGTGTGCAAGACAAAGCTCCAAGTCTACCAATACTAGCATAGTACAGTCTGAGGAAGGGCACATAAGAATATGTTGCATAATTGAAGACGATGGTGGTTCAGTATGCTGAGGCCGAAGTAAGGACAGTTCGTCTAGATTCTATTATTGTTGGTGCTCCATATTGTCAACTTGACGACTCAGTTGAGCCAATTGTTCATCTTGCCCGTAATTCGACTATGACTGAATGTACTGGTGTTGAAACTCTGTGTCCTCCATCCGGCGTTGCCAAGATCCCATATCAACTTTCAGGCGTGTAAATTCAGACTACTGTGACTGAACAACTAGTCACACACTCTCAAAGGAGTTGTTCATTCTCTGGTAGACATGGAAAATTTTAGGGGATAATCTTAGACGATGGGCCAAATTTAGGGGTTTTAAATTTTTAATGGGATAATTTTTTATTAAGCACCCATTATGTATGATTAACCCACATTTTATTTACTTATTTTTAATGAATAGGAGGTTAAACTCGTCGAATTTAAAAAGGAGAGACAAGATAACAAAGAAATTAGCCCTTCTAAAAATGGATTTAAACCTCTGTTAGCCCACAAAAATCTCTAGGAATATCCCATTCACCCCTGATTTCCAGAAATGGTAGTTGCTAGGGGATCTTTCACCTTCTATCAATCATGGAAATTGAAGTCGATTTTACATTCAGTCAGATCATATGGGTTGAAAATCATTTTGCAAGTTGCTTAATGTTGACACGAGAAGGGAAGTTGATATTTACTATAAAGTATTATAGCGACCCATTTGCATATAGAAGAGTTCTAAACCTCCTCACCTCAAATCCAAAGTTTCCCTAAGAAACATGGGGATTGTGAAGGTTGCAATCGACGATGGAACAATAATTTTTTGTGGGTGTTTGGGACATCATGCTTGCGAGATGGGATTTGATTTATATCCCTGTAATTGGGCATGTAGGGGGCCAAGCCTTGCCAAGGAGAAACTTGCTGAAATATTCGCCAATACTTCACAAGGTTTTATAATTTAGTGAAAGCTTCACTAATATATTACAAGGTTTTATTATTTACTGAAATATTCACCAATAATTTACAAAATTATATAATTCAGTGAGAGATTCTCCAAAAAATTATATACACATAATATAACATTGATCAAATAACCTTCATATTTTCCTATATATCATAGGGATTCGCCCATTTATTATACATAGAAATTTAGGGGGGATTCTTAAAATTTTCCCTGCTGGTAGAAGGAATCCATTGGCAAGAAAGGTGAGAAACAAGGTAGGAATGTGACACAGAAGGGAATAAGTGGAAAATATGATGAACCAAGAATTTTCTCATTAAGCTCTTATAGAATCTGATGGCTGATCTTCGCGCATGTAGAGTTAATTTGAAGAGATGTGCATTCAATATCACGCAATTCAAAGAAGGTGGTGGAGTCACCAAAATTGAATGCGAGAGTTAATAGGTTTTGAAAAGGAGTACAAAAAGTGGAAATCCTCCTTGCGATGAATGATGTTTCCCCAAAAGCTCAAGTATGACCGCAACACATCATTGTTGCCACATGAACTGAGTGTCATGTCTGCTTTTATGCCAAGTTGGATGATTAATGAAAACCATGCCAAATCTTTGGTTGTCATGACAAGGTAAGTGATGACATTAAATGCGACAAGGCCTTGCAACATGGCAGTAAATGCAATAGATGAAATAATCAGGAACAGAAAGGAATTCAATGGAAAGTGAAAAACTAGTAAAGGATTGAGTTTGGCATTGCGAAGTTGGCACGAGAGGATGCATGCATGAGTCACTGTGCAAAGAGTGATGAAGTGTTGTAACAGGAACAAGAGATTAAGATGAATGTGTAATATAACATCTATATAGGGAAAGCAATCAAAGATAATTTTGAAATCAATATACATATTGCAAGATATCAACGTAGAAGAAAAAGCATGAAGATAGGGGGAGTCATCCTTGTGAGTAGTAAGTAAAGGCTTGCGCAAAACAAAATAAAAGAGGAACCAGTAATTGCACAAGTAATGGCATCTCTTTGCCATTGATGTCAAAGGGGGATAAAAGCATGAAGATGAAAGTACACATGACATGAAGCTGAATGTAGTAGAGAAGAAACAACATAAAATGAAGATTCTTGAAGCTGAAAAGTGGTACAACTGTGGAGAAAAAGCATGAAGCCAATACACAATGCAACCGAAGAAAGACATGCAAGAAATATGATGAATAAGATGTGAAAGAGCGTGAAGCATATTTTTGAAGAAATGGAATGAAGAAGATACAAAGAAGAAGCATGAAGATGAATCATACGATTAAGCATTCAATAATACAGTGCAAATAATCATAAAGCATGTGATCTGTGCAGAGGAAATAGAAAGGAGAAGAAGCACTAGCAATAGTATGCACATAGATGTCAAAGGTTTAAACTGGAAAATAAATCAAGGGGATTATATACGCAGGGGTATTACTGTGACAAGCACAATCGATGAAGCATACAAGTTCGAGAAGATGATTATGTACAGCTTCATAAGGTGTTGACATCAAAACTTTGGTTGTCATTGATGTCAACTAATGTCAAAGAGGATTTCAACTGATTCAATTTGATTCATTCATGTCAATTGAAATCAAGTGGAATCGTGTAATGTCCCCCTTCAAATAAATGCATAGCTAGACAATTCCATCAATCCTACTAGCTCCCTAGGTTGGATGGAGACCTTGGAATTTGCAATAAGGGAGCTATTGAATGATGTCTAGAAATTAGAGTGGAATAAATATTTAATAAAGGAGCTAATTAAATAAATGCAAGATAAAATCAAAGTGGCAATTGACCATGAAGACACATGGAGGATGTGGGGGCCCACACAAGCTAGAATTTATGTGCCAAATGGATTCTCCTCTTGCAATTTTGAATCCATGGGACACCTAATGTTATTGGGATGAGTTAGAAGGATCATACACTTGGCCATATGCATAATAGGTTGAATTTGTATGGAAGTGTAACTCCTAAGGAGAAGGAAGAGTCAAATAAGGAGTTATTGGACACTTGGACTAGATTCCCTAACCTATATGACAACAATGATGAAGATGCTATGACACTTATGAATAATTGCAGATATGATTGCTGACATATGACTATTATGAAATGTCAAGTTGAAATATAGCATCCAAGAATGTGCTCATGGAGTTGGGGAAGCTCAATGGGTCCCTATTCGAATTGGTGGAAGGTGGAAGGTGGAAGGCTAGGAAAGGTAGGACACATGGAAAATCTTGAGCCCTCGCCCTAATTCGAATTGGATTGAGTTTATGGATGGATTGGGAAACTTAGGATGTTTATAAAATACAGGGATAAACCAAGAGAAGGGCTTTTGATCATTTGAGAAAATTTCATTTGTGAAGAGAGAGAGCTAGTGGATGACTAGTTTCTTGCCTTAGCCAATTTCGAGGGTGAAAGATTCCCATCCAAGTTGGTGTGTGGAGAGACCATTCAGGTATTTCATGGAGCTTTAATGGAGTCTTTATTTGCAGTTTTAAGCTATAGGTAAGCTCGTGGTTTCTTCTAGTGCATCTCACTCACTCAAACCATTTCCAGTTTTCATTGCATATTCTTGCTCCTTGGAGGAGGGCGCTTTTGGTGAGCTATTGTATTCTTTGGGGGGAAATTCTCATGCCCAATTTATATTGTAATAATATTCATATACTCTTTTATTCATCTTCATAAATGTCTCAGGTCAAAAATACAGTTGCAATGATGTAAATCTAATGTTTAATGAACAAACAGTGCCATTTCCCCACTACCTTGTTGTGAACCAATGTAATGTTGATGGATTCAAATGAATGAGTAAAATAATGATGGTTTATTGATGTATGGACTATAAATTATGTATTATAAGAGTTTCATATTCATTATCTAAGCATTTGAAGTCATTTTGTGAAGTTTCATTGCATTTGGGGAAGATTTGATGCCATTTCCCCCAAGGTTGAACTAGTGATTTTTGTTGTTGTTTGGAGAAGGCTAGAACAGACTTAATAACTGATTAATGATTCACATGAGACCTTATTAATGTCCCTTAGACATCCCCTACATCTGTTCATTATTTCGAATGGGTTTGGAGACATATGGAGAGCCATTTTCAGTACTTACCCTGGGGAGATTTGAACCTCAAATTGCTAGTTAAATTCCATACTTTGTCCATAATATTAAAGGGGTTTCCAGAAGTCTTTTGGTGGTCCTATATCATCCCTGAACATCATATTCAAGTCCTAATATTAGTCATATACCTTCTCAGAATATTTGGGAGCATTTGGAGCAAATTGGAGACCTAGACATCAAAACTAGTCAAAGGTCGAATTAAGGAAAAAAGTGAAAAAATTTGCAATTTAATAAAATTCTTTAAAAATGGACATTACAAGTGGTATTAGAGCATGGTCTTGGCACCTGATGGTCTTGACAAGGATCCAAAAAAATAATACACCACCCTTAGAACCTAAAGTTGAAGAGGTTTTTGTTGAAGAGGAAGTAGTAGGAGAAGAACAAATTTTTGAAGAAATCATGACTAGGGATGAAAGGGGAAACTTAGAAAATAAGGAGGAATTTATTTCAGTCCTAAAACCTTTCTTTGAATACATGCACAAAAACATGATGAAGGGATTCGAATTAATGGCTAGTCAAATAGCAGGAAAATGATTCATGGGAGGCAGCAGTAGCTCACATTCAAAAGAAAATAGCCAATGTGTGGGCATATTTTCTCAAGCACAGGACCCCATAATAGACCCCAATGAATTTCAGAGCACACCAAGGCATACTGCACCTAAATTTCTTATACCCAAAGAAGATCCTAACATTCAATTTGAACTTGATACAATGGCGAAATAATGTGATCAATTGGATGAAGATTGTAAGAAAAGTCTACCATTTGATCAGTACTTTATTGTTGCAAACAAACTCAAAAAGAAGGAAGATAATAGGTCTCTATACCAAAACAAAGAATTAAATTGTGTCATTGGTAAAATGCCACTCCCCAGTTTTGATGGTTCCTCTCAAAGTTCTGCTAACAATTGGGTGCAAAAACTAGATGTGTATTTTCAGTTGAATCCTATGGTGGAAGATGATGCATTAAAAATGGCCATTTTGCATTTAGAAGGAGATGCCAATGAATGGTGTTTCCAGGGTCTGAAAAATTTGGTACATGATCAGGTTAAAACCTATGGAGAATTTGTTGACAAGGTATTGGAGAGATTTGAGGAACAAGATCTAGAATTGCCTTTCAAGGAACTACCCAATTGAAGCAAGTCGAAACTCCTGCTGAGTATATGATGGAATTTCAAAAATTATCAGTCAAGGTGGTTGATATATCTATGGTAAGATTAGTATTGTTGTTTACTGAAGGTTTGGCTGAACCCTTAAAATTTTTAGTTAAATCCCACAAACCAACTACATTAAGAGATGCTATGAACTTGACTAGGGATCTCCAAAATGTGCTTCCTAAAACAAGGTTTCCTCCCAATCCCAACTTACCTCCCCAATTCAGATATGAAAAGAAGCCATGGAAAGAAGATGAATGTGGAAAAGATAAGAAAGAGGAACTAAGTAGGGAAGAGCTCAGAAGGAATAAATTGTGTTACTCATGCTTCCAACCATGGGCACCAGGACATAAATCTGCTAAGGGAAAGGCCCAATTCATTGAAGTATTTTGTGATGATGGGTATGAAGGGGGCATGGAGGAAGAAGGACCTACTTCAGCCCAAGAAGAGGGATATACTTTAGCAGAAGAAGGGAAACAAGAGGTAAATCATCCCTCACCCACCAAAGTAAGAATGGCAGTACTTTCAATAGTGCCTCGTTATCACACTATTCGATGCAAGGGTGTGGTACTAGGGACAAAGAGCTTCAGTTTTGGTAGATGGAGGATCCACACATAACTTCATTGATGAAGACATGGTGGAGAGAAGGAAGATACCTATTGAACCATTTGATGGCTTCACAGTTGTCATTTCCGGTCACACCACAATGAAGTGCAAAACATGGGTTCCACAGCTGGAAGTCACCATAGGGGAGCATACAGTAAACTATCAAATTACTGAGATGAAATTTCAAGATTCGAAAGGAATACTAAGGATTGTGAGAGGGAAGTACACCTATTTGAATCAGGTAGTTTCTTCCCACAGCATGAAACACCGGAATTGAAAGGTTTTGGGAGACATTCCTCATGGAAGGCCACCTGATAGAGGAGGAACAAGTTTGCAGCATGATAAATTGAGATTTCTTGAGGGAAAGCAATCTTGGGAGGGGAGGACTATAATGTCCCCCTTCAAATAAATGCATAGCTAGACAATTCCATCAATCCTACTAGTTCCCTAGGTTGGATGGAGACATTGGGATTTGCAACAAGGGAGCTATTAAATGATGTCTAGACATTAGAGTGAAATAGATATTTAATAAAGGAGCTAATTAAATTAAATTCAAGAGAAAATCAAAGTGGCAATTGACCATGAAGACACATGGAGGATGTGGGGCCCACAGAAGCTAGAATTTATGTGCCAAATGGCATTTTCCTCTTCCAATTTCGAATCCATGGGAAGCCTAATGTTATTGGGATGATTTAGAAGGATCATACACTTGTCCATATGCATCATAGGTCGAATTTGGATGGAAGTGTAACTCCTAAGGAGAAGGAAGAGTCAAATGAGGAGTTATTGGACACTTTGACTAGATTCCCTAACCTATATGACAACAACGATGAAAATGCTATGACACTTGTGAAAAATTGTAGATCTGATTGTTGAAATCTGACTATTATGACATGTCAAGTCAAAATATAGCATCCAAGAAGTCTCTCATGGATTTGGGGAAGCTCAATGGGTCCCTATTCAAATTGGTGGAAGGTGGAAGGCTAGGAAAGGTAGGACACATGGAAAATCATGAGCCCTCACCCTAATTCGAATTGGATTGAGTTTATGGATGGATTGGGAACCTTAGAAGGCTAATGATGTTTATAAAATACATGGATAAACCAAGAGAATATCTTTTGATCATTTGAGAAAATTGCATTTGTGAAGAGAGAGAGCTAGTGGATGACTAGTTTCTTGCCTTAGACAATTTCGAGGGTGAAATATTCCCATACAAGTTGGTGTGTGGAGAGGCCATTCAGGTCTTTCATGGATATTTAATGGAGTGTTTATTTGCAGGTGTAAGCTACAGGGAAGCTCATGGTTTCTTCTAGTTCATCTCACTCACTCAACCATTTCTAGTTTTCATTGCATATTCTTGCTCCTCAGAGGAGGGCACTTTTGGTGAGCTATTGTATTCTTTGGGGGAGATTCTCATGATCCATTTCTATTGTAATAAGATTAATATACTCTTTTATTCATATTCATAAATTTCTTAGGTCTAAAATATAGTTGGAATGATGTAAATCTAATGTTTAATGAACAAATAGTGATTTTCCTACTACCTTGATGTGAACCAATGTAATGTTGATGGATTCGAATGAATGAGTAAACTAATGATGGTTTATTGATGTATGGAATGTAAATGATGTATTCTCATAGTTTCATATCCAGTATATAAGCATTTGAAATCATTTTGTGAAGTTTCATTGCATTTGGGGAAGATTTGATGTCATTTCCCCCAAGGTCAAACTAGTGATTTTTGCTGTTGTTTGGTAGAAATTTAGAACAAAATTAATAACTGATTAATGGTGCAAATGAGACCTTATTAATTTAAATTATACATCCCCTACCTATATTCATAATTTTTAATGGGTTTGGAGGCATTTGGAGATCCATTTTCAGTACTTATCCTAGGGGGATTTGAGCCTCAAATTGCTAGTTAAATTCCATACTTTGTACAGAATATTAAAGGGGTTTGCAGAAGTCTTTTGGTGGTCCTATATCATCCTTGAACATCATATTAAATTCCTAATATCATTCATATACCTTCTCAGAATATTTGGGAGCATTTGGAGCAAATTGGAGACCTAGACATCAAAACTAGTCAAAGGTCGAATTAGGGAAAAAAGTGAAAAATTTTCAATTTTAATAAAATTCTTAAAAAGGGACATTACAAATCGGTATTCCCATGCTAGATTGAAGAAGTATTGAAAATCCACTTTGAATAAGTATATGCGCAAGCATATGGATGCAAGTGTGAAGAAGTATATCTAGAAGCTACATCCAATATGAATAAGTGTGTCCAGGGGTACATCATGTATATCCAGCTTGAAGAAGTACATAAGGAAAATGTACTTGAACAAGTCACAAGTCCATCTAGTCATAGTCCTTCAAGGTACAAGTTAAAGGGTTGGTCAGACATAAGGTAGAAGAATGTGCAAGCAAACCAAAGAATACATGGGACAAACTCTAGTGTGCACAAGCAAGTCAAGTGGAGTGCACAAGCAACATGGAACAAGAGATGGTTGAACAATTATGCAAGTCCTAACAGTGCGCAAGCCATCACCAATCAAAATAAGATTTAAGTTGTTGGAGCATGCACAAGTTCCAAGAAGGGCATAGTAGTTGAAGTCTGTATATGAGCAAATTCCACAACCGACAAAACAACAACTGCACAAGTCCCACAAGTAATGGTACCACAAGGGTAAAAGTCCCACCAAGATGAACATAACGTACGTGAAAGCTCAGAAAATCATTGATACATCAAGTGCACAAGATCGACACATGATGGTACAACAAGGGTGAAAGTCCCACCAAGTCAAGGACCATGTATGTGTAGAACCCGCAAAGAAAGGACACATCAATGGCGCAGAACTTGAAATGTGGGAGAAGTATAATCTGTGAAGCAAGGAAGAAGGAATTCCACAACCAAATTGTGTACATACAATCCATGCAGGACATGTATAAAAAGGGAAGCAAGTTGGAGATTTGAAGTAAGCTTGATGGAAAGATCAAAGAGATTTTAAGTGGAAGATACAAATTAATATTCGGGGCATCACGAGCTCGAGGAATAGAATAGTATGATCTAGTGAGGAGCCGAGTGCGCACAAGCAGATGAGTGATTGAACTGATGGTGCGCAGAATGATGTTGTAGATATTTGGCTATTGCGCAAAGACATAAAAGCAGAATGCAAAAGATGTGCAAGTGTGTGAGGACTGAATGATAGTAACAGAAGCAAAACACAGATAGTCACAGATGTTTTGGAAGAAAGAAGCGCAGAGATAGAACTAAGGTATATCGGATGATGTGCAAAATTTTGGCTGATGCAAGAAGGTTGAAGTGAAGTGTGTGAAGCATAGAACTCCATCAGATGCGCAACGACATAACAATGAAATAGTCTAGTATGCATGTCATGATGAGGATGATTTGAGGCAAGTGCATTAAACTGAAAGGATGAATCATAAGATGCACAACATGTCGCATATTTTCTAAAAGACTATGGGACTTAAACCGAATGGACACATCTCAGTAAGTGAATAGTTCCATATGATACTGGTGCGCAATCTCAGAGCAACAAGCTGTCAATTGAAGCACAGTATTAGTTGGTGAGTGTAGTTGCGCATCAGCAAAATGATAGAGTGAACCTTGGTGCAAATTGCAGCATCTGTTGAAGTAGCACACGGTACATGAAGTAAGTCATCTACATAATTGAAGAATTGAGTGGAATGAGGATTCAAGTGATGTATGCAGAGAAGTGACAGCTATACGACTGCATACAAGAGGTGTGAACAATAGAACGAATATCAGAAGATCAGAAGTGTGTGCATGTTGGAAGTTCAGTAAGGCAACATATTATTTTATATATCTGGGCGGCACGATGGGGAAAGGAACTAGGGGTTGTAGCCTCCTTCCAGTTGGTGCTTTCTTCAGATCAGTGCCTGTAAAACCAGGGGGTTGGTTCCTCCTTCTAGTTGGTGTTGGTAAATACAGGAAGTCAATGCTTCCTTGAATGTAATATTTTCATTGCAAAGAGAATTCTATGGTTTCCACGTCAAAATCATGTGTGCTTTGTGTTCTTTTTCTTGGTGCGTATATGGATGAATGGATTTATTTATATTAGATGCATAACTAAAGATCAATACTAAGTTAAGACTAATCTATTAAAGAAGGTAAAAATTGCTGATAACTACACTAATATTGATTCACCCCCCCTCTCAGTATTAAATCAATTCCAACATATGCACACATTTACACTCTTTCAAATGATAAATTAAGAACTTTTAAATCCAAAAAATCAAACTTTTCATGCAAATGCAATTATCAATATTTTTGCTTCACAAACAAAATGCAATATTATGATCCAAACTTTTTCTTTTCTTTTATGAAAATTCAACTTCAAAACAACCATTACTTGAATGCAAACAACAAAACAAGAGTTGATTTGCCTCTCACTCTCTGTGAAAACAACTTCTAGCGTTAGACTCTTCGACCAAAGATGCAAGCAAATTTTGAGAAGAAACTTGACAATCAAATATTCTTAGACTCAAACAATCCAAAAGGTCTACTATGTGACAAGGTTTTTGAAGCCAAATTCCTTGAAAAAAATGGTAACCAGGAGCACAAAGAACTTGATTATGCTCTATACTTTCACACTCAAGGATTACCAAACTCACAATCAATGAAAAAGAAAATGAATAAAAAACATCCCAAATTTTTTCACAAACTCTCAAAAAACCACCCAGATTTCTCCAGAGAGGACACACAAGACCCTACAATGCTCAGAGAATAAAAAAACCCAAGTTTTGAGGGAAAAAGAGTGAAAGAAATACAAAAAACCAAAGCTCTTAACTAATTTGCGCCTGTTCAGAAGAAAAATGTTCGAACATTCACATCTGTTTACACTAGAAAGTATGAATTATCCCTACCATTCATGCCTACAACCATAGGAAAGTGCAAATGACACTTGAGATGGATTAAAAAAGGAAACATCAAATTTTTAGGATTTTTAAGATGTCTTGGATATATCTAAACCCATTAGAGATTGAAACACCCAAAAATGAACTGAAAAATCAATCAACGAGGGCCCTGCAGAGGTTATCTCTCTCCAATATGGTCGTTAGTTCTATTGTTCGGAATTTTATCCTATGAATAGGGAAATGTCATTAGTGTACTGTGTAAAGTGAAACTAATATTTATGATCTTGTTTACAGGTTGACAATATTCTCATTCACACATAAGACCACATAGAAATGGTATTAGGCAAATATAAATTGTATAAGAGATTATGAAGAAGAGAGGTATGTACCTTTTTGGAAGGATGATTCTAGATGCTCATTTGCCTCTTTTCTAGATCTACTCCTTATAACCCAAATTCAACTTACAATATCAACAAAGCTACCCTCCTCAAGCCAAGTTGACCACAATAAATAATGTCCACAACTTGAAATATCAAAAGAACATTAACTATCTAATCAATTTCAACATAAATAATGAAACATTCTTTACGTCAAAGATCAATCATAGAAGACACATGATTGGGGGAGGGAAAGATGTCAAATCTCAATTATGACAATGAAACAAGTACAAGTTGTACCTTCTCATTGATTGGCAGCTAATGGAAACTAAAGATCCGGTCTCTCTGCTTTTGCACTTAAACGATCCCACTCCGATCCACTGGATGTATACAAGGGATGACAATTACTTAAGGGAAGCAACTTTGATATTTAAGGATATAAGGGTCAACAACATGTGTTACTGATGGATGGGAACGAAGGAGGTGAAGGTGAGTGATTCCTCTAGCATTACTTTAGTGTATTGAGTGTCCCCCTCTTTGATGGATATAGTTGAAGATAATTTCCAAGTGTTTCAGGGAGTTTCAACTAGGCAATTGGGTTGAAAAACTTCCATAACTCCCTATTTTCAAAATTTTATACTTTTTCATGGAATTACGGGGAATTCATTCCCTGGCCAAAGGAAACATGAGAATGATTTGTGCCTTGATAGTGTGCAAGGTGGGAATGGGAATTTTTTGAGGTATTTGCACCTTGTTTAAGCACAAAGTGTGAATGATCTACACCTTGCTAGTGTGCAAAGTACGAATTTGCTCTTTTATGATTGCAACTTCTTAGAATGAAGGGAATGGTGTTGGGATCTTCACTTTGAATGTTTAGGGTCATCATTAGGGATCAAATAATGGATCTTCCATCCATAAGTTTCCTTTTTGTGAATGAGTAGTGACACTTTGAGTGTTGTCTTTTGAATTCTCATCACAAACGGAGAAGTGTCGATTTGAGTTATAACACCATTATTTTATACATGTTCATGTTTCAACGGAGTGGGATAAACAATAAATTGTGGAAAGAGTATGGAACTAGTTTAAGACTGGGACAAATGGCCATATTATTTAATCTTAATTGTTTATCAAATGGTTAGAATATCATATGGATGTCTTTTATAGTTTCAATCCATGGAAATCCTAGAATTTACTTGTACCATTATTCATGTAAGAAGTTGAGCTTCATTAAATGCTTTGAATTGACAAAGGCCTGGGAATGTCGAACGTGTGGCTTAAAATAACTTTCTAAGAAATATAATGATTATTAAAGGCTACAAAATTATCATGGAATATAGTATGGAATGGTTATAAATTCAAGTTTGATTAATTAATTTTCTTTCCAAGGAAATTTTTTGGGATGTTTTCTCCTTTTCAAAATATTTGGATGGAGAGCAATTTAATTGAAATATCATTTGAATTCAGGTCTTAAACCTCATGGAAAACTCAAAACTGAAATAGTTTGTTCGAAGTGATTAAACTAAACTACTATAGATTGATTACTAGGTTTAGGTATATATAAATTTTTAATAAGTTAAAAAAAATTAAATAGATTTTCTTCGTCAATAAAAACAATTTTAAAAATTTCAATGAATCAATTTTGTAATTGGTAAAGTGGATGACAAAAATCTATGTAGGTAGAATATCAATTATCGGAACCAAAATTAAATAAGAACAATTTAATTTCAAAATTCTCTGAATGGCCACGTTACTTGTGGCTTTGAATGGGAGTGTTGTAGCCTCCACGGTAGACTATAGGGGCATATTATCTCAATGTCCTCAAGGTAAGTTCATCTTGGGCTACGAGTTCACCTTCATGACCGCATGGAGTGACAAGGCCAATATTGACAGTGACAACACCCTTCTCATCACCATGGATGAAAATCCTCACTAGCCTTACCTTGCCAATGAGAATGTTGACTAGGACCATCGATAGAGATCAACATATTTGTTAAGGCCGAGACATCCTACAAAAATGAGCTCCACTAGGCCTTCCTTTCTATAGTAATTGATGGGATTGTATAGTAAGAAGTTATCAGGAGTGCACTTAACCAAGTATATTATAAAACAAAATAATATACAAGCAAGCATACATGGATAGAGATCAAAGGGAGAAAAGTAGTAGTGGAACCAACAACGAGTAGTTTTTATTATGATATCAACCAAGTAACTCCTTTGCATCAAAGATTCATGTTAATATATATTGTTACATTTAGAAGAAGTAGTTATAACTTACTGAATTTCCTTGGTTGGTTGACCCAATCAAGTGGTTGACTAACCTGACTACTTAGTTGAATATGTTTCCTAGTCAATTGGGTTTACTAGCCTCTTCCAACATCTCCCGGGGCCTCAAAATATATTCCCCCCCAAGAAGGGTGGTGATGAAAAAATATACAAAAGCAATTTTTTTACAACAAGTCTTCGGTCCTTTCTTTAAGGTTTGTTGTATGTGATTGTTCTCACTCGACTGAGATATGGATGACTGTTAATTCATTGATCCACTAGTGTTGAAGAAATCAAATCTCTAGTGAGGTGGTGAAGCTTGTTATGGAGGTGTTGGCGAGGGGGTCCCTTTTCAAATCCATATAGGTCACAATTTGTTTGATTCAACCTTCAAAATCTATCCATTCTACAAAATATTGTTCTATTGTGATGTTTATTTTGGTCATTTTAGAAAGAAAGGTAATTTCTCTACTATATATGCACATGTGTTGATGTATATGTAACTTCATAATGTATTTCACATATATGTATATTGTATTCCTATAGAGATGTTATTATTCCTCTATACGGAAGTGTCGTCATTTATATTGTAAGTGTCGTAACTTATACTTAATGGGTTATTAGACCACCTTGTTGGGGTCGGCCCTGTATAAGTCATGTGGGTCAAAGGGTTATTAGACCACCCTATTGGGGGTCATCCATGTGGGTCAAAGGGTTATTAGACCACCCTAGTGGGGGTCGGCCCAGTCAGCATTATGTTAAGTGGTTAAGTTGAGGCCGACCTAGTTGAGTAAAGGTCAAGTCAAGTTAGTGTATAAATAGAGAGTGTGTCTCTCTCATTTCACACATTCTATTCTCTCACTCACACCTTGGAGAGTGGCACACTTGTGAAGGAGGAGGCTCTGTTGCTAGGAGAAGACTATCTCTTGTATTCTGGTTGTATCATTGCTCTATCTATCTCTAAGGAAGTTATTGGGGTTTTTCACCTTTATGGTTTTCCCCAAGTAAACTCTGTGTCTCTTGTGTGCTTGCATTACTGTATCCATGATTGATATGCTGTAGATTTGCTGTACATGTTGTTCTCTCAGTTAAGATCCTAGATCAGATTGAAGTAAATTCTGAAAATTTAACATGGTATCAGATCTAGCCTGAAAGAAGGCATGATATGTCATGTATGACACTTGTTGCACTTACGATGCTAGGGCTTGATATAGCAAAAACCGGTCATTGTAGAACTTTCACTATAAATCCGTTTTGGAGACGTTTTTGGATCTGAAACTTTTACAGGTCGAAGATCAGATCCCCATGTACCTTGTGTCCAAAGGAAAACCTTTAATTCGTTGTACTTTGTGATTTATGATCTGTACAATATAGGGTTTCTGCCTCTTCCAGATCTGAGTCAAAATCAGGTGACCTTGGGAAAAAGGTCATAACTTAGGATAGGAAGCTCCAAATGAAATTTCGTAAAAAGTGAGAGGTATTACACAGACTGCACTATTTCAAGAAACTTTTTCAGAGGCCGAAGTTGAACCAGTGACACGTGGCACTCCATACAAGTTCGCTCTCTTGTATTATCCCATAAATAGGTCACATTGCGACACTTGGAATAAATCTCTCTCAGAGAATCCAATTGAGGTCAGACCTATTGGGATGGAAAGATAACAGGTCAGGCTATCTCAGGAAAATTGTTCAGAGGCTGAAGTTGAAACAGTGACATGTGGCACACCGTACACGTTCGTTCTCCTGTATTATCCCATAAACAGGTCATGTTGCGACACTTGGCATAAATCTCTCTCAGAGAATCCAATTGAGGTCAGACCTGTCGAGATGGAAATATAATAGGTCGGGCTATCTTAGGAAAACTTTTCAGACCCTGTGGATCGAAAAGTTCATAGTTACACAAAAAACAATCAGGTACATATTTCTGTCAAATCAGAATTATTTTTGAGCACCTTCATTCATGGCTTCCGGAATTTAGGGCTTCAGAGAAAGTTGGAATTTTTGTAATCGAAGAGCACGGATGAATGCTACTCATCCAAATAAAAATTTAGAGACCAAGATCAGAATTTTTGGTTGGGCAGAAGGCCAGGCTTGATCAGACCCTAGTTCGGGACTTTGATCAGAAAAGTGGAAAATTAGGGCTTCTGCAAAAATGGGAATTTTTGAAATATGTGACCATGGCTGGAAGCTCCTCATAAAAATAGAAGCTTAGAGATTTGGATCAAACCTTTTGATTGGGAAGAAGAGTGGGATTCATCAAACCCCAGTTCAGGGTCACGTCCAGTGAATCTGGAAATTTCAAAGGCAAAATTGAGGAGTGAAACTTTGCAGTTTTCAAATTCTGAATATACCAACTTGATCAGCTCATCAAGGCACATATTTCTATCCTTTCGGAAGTTTGAAATTCAAAGTTTGAATTTTTGGGGTTTCTCTGACAAACCCTAATACAACTCCAGATCCAGTTCCTGCAAATCAAGTGGATTGGTTTAATCCTAGAAGAGGATGGATTGGTCATCTGCATGAGTGAAGAAGTTCCTGTTTCAAAGGGAGATGAGGCTAAGGCCTTACATAATAAGATTTCAAGCAATCTCGACAGGTATGACTCATCCAGGTATGTCTCGATATTTGTTCATGATTAAGTTTATGATATGTTTGTCTTCATGTTATTACGATTAAAACAATCTTGATTTTAGACTTGTCGTATCACCTTAACAAAATTATGAATGCATTCATTAGGGTGTTGACACTTATGATTGTACTAATGCATTATGGTGTTGTATGAGGTTTATGTTGTCCACTAACATGAAAGGTACACCAAGAAAGACAAATCATGTTCTAGTTCAAGATCATGATGACATGAAGACAAAGATTCATCCATTGTCATGGATCACATAGAAGATCCATTTACGAGGTATGTATAACGTGGTTCTATAATGGTTAACCTATGATATATGTAGGTTACTAGCACAAGTCACTGAAGAGAACCAGAAGACATTATGCGGGTATGTTAGACATAACTAGCTAGCATGTTAATCCAAGTATGTTTTTCCTATATCAAGCTAGAATCCTACCTTGTGTTATGATCTTATACTTTTGTGTTGTTGATAATGATTATTCATGAAGTCATAGGTTTGAATAATCATGGTTGTATGCATATTATGTTTCTTACCATAATTGATGATATGACTAACCAGAAGAATCATGAAGGTATAGGTTTGAATAATCATGGGTTTTATGCATATTATATCTCTTATCTTGATTGATGATTCAACTAACTAGAAGAGTCCTATGATCAAATAAGAATGTGTATGAGTAAAAGAAGACTTCCCTGAAACCTTGAATACTAATGTTTATTATCTGTGAATGATCATGAATATACATGTTTAAGATTATTGTGTTTTGATAGTATTAAGATTATACTAATAAATGTGTGATTATGTATGAGACCTCAAGGATAACACAATGATGATACTAATAAGCATGCATAGTGATTAAGGATGGATGTAAGTTCAAGGACAGGTAATCCAGGAAGCAAAGATCAAGAGGGAGCACACTCCAATTGTTCCTGCAAGAAAGAAAAGGAGCAAAGTTTAGTAGTTTCTGCAATGATGTAGATATTCAGAGGGAGTTGACCACTTCTCACAATCCACATAAGAATGGAGTTTCAGAAAAGAAGCAAAGACTGAGAGGGAGTCAACCCAACAAACAAACAAAGATAAGTATTTGAATTGTCATTACTTGCATATTTTATTGTTTAAATAATACTGTCAATAATGTATATACTGATGTTCCTAGAATTAGGTTGCGTATTATGCATATTATAATAGTTGCATTGATGAACAATATACTACTCATATGCATGGGTAAGTGGCCTATGGCAATGTACAACATTCCATTGCTACTTATCTAGAATGAAACCTCTTTGCTGACATGTTGGGAGTTGTGCACACTCTTAACAATGTTCTGGTAGAGATTGGAAGGCATCTAGAAAGTTACGGGATATGGATAAATGTTGTATTGAAGCATTGGCTAAGATAATTGCATGACTGTATGACATATTTCTTTATGTGTAAGAATTTGTCTGAAAATTATGAGATGTTTCTAATCATGCAATTTAACTTGTTTTGTAGGAAAGACCATATACCTTCACCTACAAAAGAAGGACTACAACATTTGTTCAAGCAACAAAATTATCTATTGAAGATATTGAAGTTCCCAGGATATGGGAAGAATGCCATGATCCGTCGATCATGAAGAACGATGTTTGGGATGCGGTCCCAAGAGCTGAAGGGAAGTCTGTTGTGACTTCCAAATGGAACTATCAGATCAAGCATGTTGCAGATGGCAGCATAGGGAAATATAAAAGTGATGAAATAGAAGATACACCAGATGGATTTCAAGACAGCTTTCTTGAATGGTGTAGTCATATATGTGTGCAGAACTTGGGGATGATGCACTATTTGTTTTTGGCATGGAGGTGTGGCAGAGTGCAGATGGAATCTTCCTTGGACAAGGGAAGTATGCAGTAGAGATCCCGAAGAGGTTCGGGATGATGGACTGCAAGGATATGGCCAAACCTATGGCATCGAACCTGAAGCTTTTGTTTGATGCTTCATCTGATCTGGTTGATGTCACAATGTATCGTCAGATGATTGGGTCCTCTATGTACCTAACAAACACGAGACCAGATATTTGCTTTGCGGTGAACACATTGCGCCAGTTCCTGATGGATCCGAGAGATGTTCACCTGGTTGCTATAAAGCATAGTTTGAGGTACCTAAAGGGTACGGTTGATTATGGGCTCAAGTATGATGCGAATCAAAAGTTTAACCTGCAGGGTTATGTTGATTCAGATTGGGCAGGCAGTGCTGCAGATAGGAAGAGCATATCTGGGTGCTGCTTCAGTATGGGATCAGGTGTGATCTCTTGGTTTAGCAGGAAGCAGTCCTGCGTATCACTGAGTATAGCCGAAGCAGAGTATGTTGCGACGGATGAGCAGGTTGCAAATGTATTGACCAAGCTGTTGGCCAAAGTGCAGTTTGAGTACTTCATAGAGAGGCTTGGTGCACTTTAGGTCGAGGTTCCTTCCAAAGGGAAGTGATGAGTCCGAAAGATGCAGATGCACATGAGATTTTCTGACATGGTTGATGTGTTCTCCCTTGGTCGTGATGTAATTGTTGAGCCATTTTTCACATGGTGGTAGATGTGTCCTCCCATGGTGAAAAATTAAGGGCTGGATCCTTCCCCGAATGGTGGTAGATGTGTTCTCCCATGTCGGTGGTGTAAGTGCTAGATGATGTGCATCTGGGCTATGCTTCGTGGATGATGAGATGATCTGAAGAGGATGATGCTATGATGATCAGGAGGATCATGGATGATGAGCATTAGGACGATGCTCCAGTTACTGCTTTGTGTATGCATCATGTTGGATGCTGGATATGATCAGTTGGATCATTTATATGTATGTACGCATCATGTTGGATGCTGTATATGATCGGTTGGATCACTTGTATGTATTTTTGTATATGCATCATGTTGGATGCTTGGACCATGTATCTGTATATGTATCAGGTGGATACATTGTATGATTAGGTGGATCATGTATGGTGATATGTATCATGTATTTGTATTTGTATCAGGTGGATACACTGTATGATCAGGTGGATCATGTATGATGATATGTATCAGGTAGATACTTGGTATGCATCAGGTAGATGCATTGTATGATCAGGATGATCATGGATGACGAGCTTCAGGATGTTGCTCCAGATGATATGCAGCAGGATGTTGCAGTGATGATGATCAGGATGATCATGTGTACATCAGGATGATGTATAGTAAGTATCAGGTTGATACTTTGTGGCTGTGGAACAGGTTGTGCAGATAAGCATATAATTTGTGCCCTGGAAGATTTGCAAATAGTCTTTCGAGGTTTTTCCTATGGCATGTAATTTGTACCCTAGGATATCTTGCAAATGCTCTTTCGAGGTTTTGCTTGGGAGGACATATAATTTGTGCCGTGGGAGATCTACAGATAGTCTTTCGAGGTTTTGCCTATGGCATGTAATTTGTGCCCTGGGATATCTGGCAAATGCTCTTTCGAGGTTTTGTCCTAGGGCATGTTATTTGTGCCCTGGGAGATCCGATAGGTTGAGCTGTGTGCTTGTAAGCAGTCCTGGGATACTCTTTCGAGGTTTTGCCATGACCACATGCAATTTGTGCCCTGGGAGATCCGATAGGTTGATCCTTGTGCTCGTAATCAGTCCTGGGATGCTCTTTCGAGGTTTTGTGGTGACCACATGTAATTTGTGCCCTAGGAGATCCGATAGGTTGAGCCTTGTGCTTGTAATCAGTCCTGGGATTCTCTTTCGAGGTTTTGTGGTGGGGTCACATGTAATAAGTCCTGGAGATCTGGACAGGATGAAAAAGGCCTCAGATGCTCTTTAGGGTTCTTGCTAGTCAAGAGACTCTTTTAAGGTTTTGTGACACACGTAATAAGTCCTGATATTTCCATAGTATGACCAGTGATGATGAAGACCTACAGGTGGTGGGCCTACATCCAGTATGAAAAAGGACTAGCTCTATAGAACTTCCTATGATAAGTAGATTTAGATATTGATTGAGATAGCAGCAGCAGTGTCGATGATCCAAAGAAGATGACTTGCGCTAGAAGACCTGTGTCAAGAAATACCTTCCTAGTTAAGAGGGAGTGTTGATGTATATGTAACTTCGGAATGTATTTCACATATATGTATATTGTATTCCTATAGAGATGTTATTATTCCTCTATATGGAAGTGTCGTCATTTATATTGTAAGTGTCGTAACTTATACTTAATGGGTTATTGGACCACCTTGTTGGGGTTGGCCCTGTATAAGTCATGTGGGTCAAAGGGTTATTAGGCCACCCTATTGGGGGTCGGCCATGTGGGTCAAAGGGTTATTAGACCACCCTAGTGGGGGTCGGCCCAGTCAGCATTATGTTAAGTGGTTAAGTTGAGGCCGACGTAGTTGAGTAAAGGTCAAGTCCAAGTTAGTGTATAAATAGAGAGTGTGTCTCTCTCATTTCACACATTCTATTCTCTCACTCACACTTTGGAGAGTGGCACACTTATGAAGGAGGAGGCTCTGCTGCTAGCAGAAGACTATCTCTTGTATTCTGGTTGTATTATTGCTCTATCTATCTCTGAGGAAGTTATTGGGGTTTTTCACCTTTATGGTTTTCCCCAAGTAAACTCTGTGTCTCTTGTGTGCTTGCATTATTGTGTCCATGATTGATATGCTGTATATTTGCTGTACATGTTGTTCTCTCAGTTAAGATCCTAGATCAGATTGAAGTAAATTCTGAAAATTTAACAACATGAACTACATCTAGGTTTGGATTGTATTTCTCTTTCATTTTATTGACAGGTCGATGCACATCCCATACTTTCTTAATTGATCTTGTTGATTCATGTTATGCATTTCTTCCATCTTGAAACCATTCGTATTGATGTGCATGTAGTTATGGTTCCTTCTATTCTTTTTGTTTAATATGGACTCCCAAGGTATCCCAACTTCTTGCATTAGTTGCATCCTCTAGTTAATTGTTTAACTTTGCGATGAATGATTGTGTTACCTTTAATTGGTCGCAAGTATGAGAAAAATAAGTAGGTCAGTTATTAAGCAAAATTTCCACCATTTGAGCCATGTTTACTATATATTCCAACTTCTTCTTACTTTCCTCAAAAATTTTATGCTCATTTTTTTAATCTTGTAGTGATTTGGTCGTTCTTTAATAGCTTTTGGTTTTCTTCTTGTAGCTATTTTTTATTGTTCACAAGATTAATAAGCAGGATCTTCATACAATCGTCTGGTTCACGTCGATGCTCAAGATGGAATACTTGTGCAACAACACTTAGAATTATGCTTGGCTAGTGCAGAATGGGCAGGAATAATCACCCTATGTTTATAGCCACTTAAAACAAGACAATGACTGAAAAGAATGAAAACATTGTCTTAAATTAAAAATATGAATGAGAAACAAATATAAATTCTTCAATCAACTTAAAGATTGTTCCCAAAATACTTATTTATTTCATTTATTCTTATATATTTCATTTATTCTTATATTATTTGATTTTTTTAATAATTTTATTTCTTTATTTTATGTTACAAAATTAAAATTAAAATTAAAACGTAAACCTAAACTTTAAACATAATAATAATAAAAAAGAAAAGAAATATAGTTATATAGAATAGAAGAAAGAAAGAAAATATTTATACATGTTAGTTTTTTTTTTAAATCTAAAAAAGAAATATTAATAAGATATTAAGAAACTAAAAGAAAAACTAATGCATTAACCCATTCTAATAAAATAAATAACTATTAGAGTTATTTACATTAATTAAGCATTAACCCATTCTAATAAAATAAATAACTATTAGAGTTATTTACATTAATTAAGGGAAATGAATAGAACTAAAATAAAACTAAAAAGTAATTTATTTTTTGTAAATATTTTTTTTCAATAATTTCTTAAAACTTTATATATATTTATAAAGTAAAATAAACTATAATAACAAAAGAAATAAACAATTACATAAAAGAAATATAAAGATTTAACAAAAATATATACTATTAAAGTCAATATGAGAATTCAAAATGTAAAATGAGGAACTCAAAATACAATGTAAAAGTTAAAAGATATGTATGTAAAACATGATGAATTTATGAAAAAAAATAAAAAATGAGAAATAAGTGAGTATTAAGAATGATTTCTTTTATTGGTAAAACATTTTGTAAATTTTTTAGGAAATAGTTTTCCAAACCATGTAAGAATGAATGTAACATCGTACAATACAAGATCAAATTTACAATAAGAGAAGGATGAGGGGTTTGGACTAAAAAATATCAATAATGAGTTATATGTAATGACCAACTTAACAAAGATATTTTATACATCTGATATTTCGATAGTTTGCAGAAAATCGAGAGCGACGAGCAGGTAGCTAACCCTAGCGCTGTCACGGGTTCCTTTGCTGGTCGGCGGCTCTACCATGGATCCGCCCGACCCATCCTTTGAGGAAAGGTTTCAGAATATAGTTGCTTCCCTCTCGCACGAGCAACCTGTCGTGGCCCCTGCCTCCAGGTTTGTTAAGCTTGCAGATGTACCAGAAGTGAAGCTCAGCTCGGCCGCCTCTAAACGGAAGGCAGTTTCTCTCTCTGAGAAGGGCCTCATTTCACCGGGTTATGGCCATCCCCGCGCTCAGTGGAGATCTGGCTGAACAAAAACTGGAGAACCCTAATACAGGGAGAAGTCCAACAAATATTTTGTGGAAAAGGATACTTTGCATTCATCTTTGAAAAGAAGGAGGATCGGGACCTAATATTTAGGAACGGGCCATACTTCATGGGCCCTCAAGGAATGTATCTGAACAAGTGGGATTTGACCTTCAATCCTGAGAAAGATATACCAAAAGCAGTCCCTGTCTGGGTAAAATTACCCCACCTTCCCCTGCATTGCTGGAATGATGAGGACTTTCGAGCAATAGGAAATACTCTGGGGAAATATGTAGACAAGTCCGAGCCGAAAGCCCCAATGTTCTCCTGCGCCCGAATTTGTGTTGAAGTTGATCTAGAAAAGGGTTTGCCAGAGTCTATCAAGCTCTCCATTGATGGGTGGAACCACCTTCAAACAGTAGACTACGAGCAAATCCCGTTTAAGTGCAAATACTGCCATGAATATGGCCATTTTGCCAAATCATGCCCAAAGAAGCCAGAAAGACCCTCCACGGAAAACCCTTCTAGTGAGGGCTGGAATATTGCAAATGGGAAAAAGGCAGCCAAGCCCCAAAAACAACAGATCCCCACATCAAAGAACCCCACCGGAAATAAGTTTGCGGCCCTGGAGGAAGAGACGCAGGAGGAAGAAAATCAAGCAAAGAACCCAGAGACTCAGGAAGACAGAACTGATCCGATACAGCTTCAGGACAGCGAAGCCCCGGAGATAGTCGTTCAGCATCAGATAACCCAGGAAGTGGAGGCTGAGCACCACAAGGGTAGGAAAGAGATGGATATGACCTCTGAAGGCTCTGTCACTAGATCAAGGGAAAAAGCAAGCACAGAGGAAATGACAGATACTTCCATAGAAGAACAAGAACCGCTCTCCAGGAAAGGAAGGAAAACTAATAAAGTCATCCGTGAGCAGGAGGCATCAAGGGAAAAGGCGGCAGGAAAGCAGTCCAATTTAGATTTCTTGGTCAAATCCTCGCCAGCAAGCAAATATCTCATGAGTGCAGAGGAGGAAAAAAAGGAGAAAGAAAAAGCCCTCAAGCAGCATAAGAAATAATGAAAATAGTCTCCTGGAATTGTAGAGGCTTGGGAGGAATGCAAAAATTAGAAACCATCAAGAGATTCAAATCCTTGGAATTAGCCTCAATCCTTCTTCTCCAGGAGACTAAGAAAACTGCTGAAGACAGCGTCACGGTCATCCAAAGTATCTGGCCTAAAGGGAATGGTATAGCCACTAATGCTATAGGAGCCTCTAGGGGCCTCCTATGCTGGTGGAGCGCAGATAAGTATGAACTCCTCTCTGCTGTAGAAAATAGAAACTGGCTTCTTATAAAACTTGAAAACAAAGAATGCAAAGAACAGTTTTGGATCGGAAATATATATGGTCCAACCCTGAACGCTCAGAAGGATAGCTTTTGGACTTCGCTCGAAGGGCAATGTGAGGATAAAAAAGCTCCTTCCCTGCTTCATAGCAGGGGACTTCAACACTACCATATCGGCAGCTGAGCGTAGAGGTGGTTCCAAGGTCAGGGACCCCTTCGGAGAGCGGCTAGAAGACCTCATCTCTCAATGGGGCCTTATAGATTTAAAACCCAAAAATGACACTTACACTTGGAGCAACAAACGAGTGGGTCCTGGGCACATCGCTGCTCGTCTTGATCGGTTTTTGGTCAGTACACATCTCCTTAACTCTACCCCGGATGTCAAACTCCTGTGCTCGGCGGTTTCGGATCATAGGCCAATATGTCTCTTCTTCTCGCCGGAAGCAAACCTTGGGCCTATGCCATTTCGGTTCAATCGTTTATGGCTGGAATCGGAAGAAGCCAAGGAAATCATAAACAATTCCTGGCGCTGTTTTATTCCAGGAACCCCAGCGTTCATCTGGGAGCAGAAGCTAAAGAGGGTGAAAGTAGCTCTCAAGGCGTGGGTAAAGTCTCAATATCAAGAACCTGAAAAGCAGAAGGATCTTATCTTAGAAGAGATGGAGCGTCTGCAAACTGAAATGGAAGTAAGCACGATCACCAAGGAGCAGCTTCTCAAAGAAATTGAACTTGAAACACAACTCCAGAAAATATTAAGGCAAATAGAAGAGGAATGGAGACTCCGCTCGCGCATCCTGTGGCTTAAAGGAGGAGATCAGAATACAAAGTTCTTCCAAAGCCAGCACAGGGACAGGAAACGCTGGAACACAATAAGAGAACTTAAAAGCGAAGATGGCTTAGACATACAAGGGCAAGCAGCAATCTGTGCTGAGGTAAGGAACTTCTTTGAGCATTTATATAATGATGAGGAGCAAGTCACTCGTGGCCTTATGGAAGAAATGGCTTCTGACATTCCTTCCCTTATAAGCCATGAGGACAAAACCCAACTCGAATCCCCTATATTGGAAGAAGAAGTTAAAAAAGCAATCTGGTGTCTCCATCCGGATAAGGCCCTAGGCCCGGATGGATTCCCAATCTGCTTCTACGGGACTTTTTGGCCCCTCATTAAGAGAGATCTGATGCGCCTGATATCTTGGATGTCGAAAGGAAAAATGGGGGGCGCCACCAACTCCACATTCTTGGCCCTTATCCCTAAAGACACCAATCCTTCTTCCATCAAAATATTTAGGCCCATTTCATTGTGCAACGCATCTTACAAAATCTTTTCGAAAGTGCTGTCATTAAGAATCAAAAGAATTATCCCCTCCCTTATCTCTCCCAACCAAGGAGGATTCGTCTCTGGCAGGCACATAGGTGATAATATCCTCTTAGTGCAAGAAGCGATCCATTCCAGCAATAAAAGAAGAGAGCCCGGGATGGCCATCAAGCTGGACCTGGCTAATGCATTCGACAGACTAAGACACTCCTTCATCATTATGGTGATGGAAAGATTTGGATTTCCTTCTGCCTTTATCAACCAAGTTCAAGCATGCATCTCTTCCCCCTGGATAGCCCCCCTTATCAATGGCAGGCCCTCCAAGTTCTTCAAAGCCTCGCGTGGAGTAAGGCAAGGATGTCCGCTTTCCCCTTATCTATACATTTTGGTTGTAGACTCCCTTAGCAGAAGATTGAACAGGCACCAAGCTGAAGGCTCCCTTCCAGGCCTCTCTTTTAGGAATGGTGTGCCATCTATCAATCATGCACTATTTGCTGATGACTCCATCTTTCTTGGAATTGCATCCACACAAATTGCTAGAAACTTCCTCAACCCCCTAGACCTCTTCCTTCAAGCCTCAGGGAGCTCAGCAAACTCAAATAAATGTCAAATCTATAGCTGGAACTGTCTTGCTCCCACCCTGCGTAGGATATCTCAAACTCTGCAAATTAAAGCCAATCCAAACTGGACTCATTTCAAATACCTGGGCATCCCTGTGGTCAAAAAATCCCTGACCTCCTCATTATGGAATCCGGTTATCGAGAAAATTAAAGCAAAGACCCAATCCCTGGGGACGAGATGGTTGAATCTAGCGGGAAAGACAGTTCTGATTCAGTCTATTCTATCTTCTTATCCCATTTATACAAGCTCGATGGTTCTAGCGCCGAAGACTGTCATCTCCAGCATATGCAAAGAAATCAGGAAATTTCTCTGGCAGGGAGGGAAAAATCAAGCGAGGAAGTTCCATTTGGTCAAATGGGATACTGTCAAGCGAGCCAAAAGCCATGGTGGACTTGGCATCAGAGACCCGGAGTTTACGAGTAAAGCCATGGGAGCCAAATTGATATGGAGACTGGTTACTGGAAAAAAGGAATGGTGGAAAGAAGTTATCAGGAAAAAATACATTAAAAAGCCCAGATCAAAAATGTTGGAAGGAGAATGGAAAGGTAAAGGTACCACTTTATGGCAGCTGTGTAAAGCCTCAGTCAACACAATCACTGAAGACTGTTATTGGATTCCCGGGAATGGGAAAAGAATTAATGTCTGGGATAGCAGCATCTTAGGACAACCTCCGCGATCTATGTTACCTGGTATGGTCCACTTCTCTGAATGGCTGGCTGAGCAGGAGATCTTCACTCTATTCGATCTATCACGATGGGGAGAGGACGGCCAATGGACAGGGTGGAAGGACATTTCTCCTCCACATCACATGAAAAATGCTGCAGAACTTTTCCTTTCCTCTCTTCACGGCCTCTCCCCGACGAGCCTCTCAACTAAGGATCAGATGGGATGGGGAAAATCAGGGCAGTATAATGTCAAAGAGGGATATAAAAAAATATCCATGGAGCAGGCAACGGCAGATAGTTTATGGAAAAAGGTTTGGCATCCTGACAGCATCCCCAAAGTCAACAGTTTCATTTGGCTCCTCCTGCACAACAAGCTTTTAACAGCTGATAATCTAAAGAAAAGAGGCATTCTTGGACCATCCAGATGTGCCCTGTGTAATGAAGCTGAAGAGACATCTAGTCATCTTTTTCTTCAATGCACAGTCTCCACTAGCGTTTGGAAGATCGTTCTCCCCAAAGAATTCAATTTTGATCTCCCAGGTAATGCAGCACAGCTCATCAAAGACTGGACTAATATTTTCCCAGGGTCTTTGTCCAAGAATCCCATACTAAGTCGACTTTGGGCTGCTGTTCCTAAAAACATCTGCTGGCAATTGTGGTTAGCCAGAAATCGGGCCATTTTTAAGGAGAAGAAAGCAGTCCCAGCATGTATAGCAGCGAAAGCCATAGGTATGATAGCTGAAAAATTTGCTTCGAACAATATCAGCTACCCAATGCATGAGACAATTCCTGATCCCTTTGCCATCTGGTGTAAACATTTTTTAAAAGTTCACAGCTCTCCACAGTGCAAAAATTCCTTAAGAGGAACAATTCAGCCTAGACGCTTATGCCAATGGGAAATTCGACTTCCTAACAAAGATTTCCAAACCTGGATCAGGGATAAAAATTCATATTCTTTCTTTTTTGACGGAGCATCGAAAGGTAATCCAGGAATAGCTGGTGCGGGGGGGATCCTGTTGGATCCAGGAGGGCAAGAGGAACAAAGATTTGCATGGGGACTTGGCCATAGAACCAACAATGAAGCTGAGTGGATGGCCCTTCTTCAGGGTCTTCAACTCATTCGTGAAAATAAGCTCCGGAAGGTTCTAATATTTGGCGACTCCAGACATGTCATCTATAAGCTGATCAATGGGTATCCAACTGGAGACATCAAATGTAGCCGGTTGTACAAAAAAGCTAAGTTTCTAATGTCTCAATCCTTTGAAGTCTTTCATATTCTTCGAAATAACAATAAGGAAGCGGATAATATGGCTAATGTTGGCGCTAGTCTCCCTCAAGGCTACTACAGTCAGGATGGAAAACCTCCCTACCTTAAATTCATTCCATGAACAGAAATCGCAAAATCCTCTCCGGGCGTCGTTTAATGGTGAAGTATATAGCCTTACACAAGAAGACTAGATGTCCTCTCCCCACTCCCCTTCTTTATCTTTTTCCTTTATCCCCTCCCTCTCTTCTCATTATTCCCTTTTCCCTCTGCAATTCCATTCACACCCATCTCCTTTCAGCCGGGCCTCCCTCTCCTTTTGAAGACACTCTGTTTTCATTTTTGAGTCCTGTAAGTCATCCTCCAGTGGTCGCGTGGGCTTCCATTAACTATTCGATCACTCCAGTATTAAAGTCCAGCAGAATTTCCATGTATCGACTCATCCTCAATCTCGTAGGCAGACTCTTCACTCCCTTTAAAGACTTGGCCTCGTGGCAGCCTCCTTTGCTTATTCGTGCCTCTGTCAAAGTCTGCCTTACTCTGTATGCAATTTTCTACTCTCAACGCGGTCATCCTCCAACGCCTCGGGGTCCAATTGGCAAAGCTGGTGCACTCCAACTCCGAGAAGATTGGAAGAGAGAAGCAGAAGGAACATTGACAACGAATGAAGATGAGGTAATTAACTCTCATTGGCAAAGCTGGCGCACTCATTCTGGGCTGCTTGACATAAAAAAGACTAGGAGTAAGCTGCACGAGATGACTGAGAATGGAGACAATGAAATCAATTGCCTGAGCGATGACAATGAAGATTGTATTGATAAGAACGATAGCAACCTGAGTAAGTTGGACAGAACGCAGGAAGCTAATGAGAAGCACCTTATTATGAATCAGGGAAGCAGGATAATGCAGCTCAGGGTTTTTGGTCTTTCTGTTTTAGTCTTAGATGGCTAATGTTTTTTTGCAAATTTCTTTGTAGTCAGTTTGTGAGGGTATACACTACCCGCGGAAATAGCAATTTTGGAATGACCATAGGCATTGCTCTATGGGAAACCCTCAGGACAAGCCAGATGGGCAGCAATTTAGACCTGCCGGCACTATATATTTTGCTCCTATGTAATGAATGGCTGTGCACAGCTTGTTAATATATATCTTCTTTTCTGTTTCTGTTAAAAAAAAAAATGACCAACCTCTTCGAGTTAAACCTCAATAGTTCCATAGAAATATGGCTCTCTTACTCCAAATAAATATGCAAAAAAAAATGATTTCCTTTGGTATCCATCATGAGATTATTGTCCAACGTGCACTTTCATGTTATTCTTTGTTCTTTTATATATAACAAGAGAAATAATTGCAAAGCAACTAGTCCCTGCCATAGGATAATATTTATAATTTGGTTTATTGGATTTTTGTATTATATAAATAAAATACTAATTTTATATTACATTATTTAATAAATTTTTAAACTAAAATTTTAGGGTGTATTATACAGTAAATTAAGTTACAATTTTATGTTGTGTTGTATTTTACAGTAAATTGTTAGTAATGTTTAATAATTTTAGAATATTGTTATATTATATGTAATAAATTAATTATTAATTAAAAATTAAGTTAAGATTCTCATATTTAAATATATAAATATACATTTAAATTGTTATGAATGGGAGAATGTTATTACATCAAGTTTAATTTGATATTGTTCTAGATTATTTAGAAAAAGAAAAGAAAAAATATTATCTAGTAAATTAGAAAAAAGTTATAAAGAAAATAAAATAGTATTTCAATAAATTAGAAAAAAAAAATATGTTTTAATTATTTTAATATGTTTTAGTTATTTTGATAAGGAAATAAGAAAAAGAAAAAAAACATAAAATATAAAAGTATTTTTTTTAAAAATTATTTTGATATATTTACTAATAATATCCATATTAGTTTTTATCATATTTTAAAGAATGAATAATTAAACCATCTCATCTCAACAACCTTTTTTTTTTACTTAAGGTGTAGATAAACAATAACAAAAATATTAAATTAAATCACACTATTTGGACTCTCACCTTTTTTTTTAACATTAAATTTGGACTCTCACCTTAACCTTTTCACATTGCTTTCTATGTCATCATTATGAAGTATTTATGAAGTGTCGGGCTTGTCAGCGGAATTTGTGAAGTAAATATTGTGATATGAACTTGGTCGCTATTATTATTATTATTACAATAGTTTATGGAATGGTAGCATTAATTTCTTTTATTAATGAGATCATACGTGGAATTGGACAACCTACACTCGAGATGCTCCATCTTATTGCCATTGGACTTTCTCAACAAACAATATTTACCATTAATTACCATTAATGAGATATTTTGGTACAAAAGTTAAATGACAATTAAAGATTTTGTTTTGAATTTTTAAAATTTAAATTATTATTTTTACATTGATAGGTGTTTTTATTTTAGAATTTGGGCTGGATTAGCATTTATATTTTCTCTAAATTATCTAAGGATGAGACAAGTGTATTGTTCAGATTGATTTTATGACAGTTGTTCCAAATTCAAAATAAACAATTATAAAAAAATAATATAAAAACTAAATGGTAATTTATGCATAGACAACTCTTAGTTGATGCATGGGTAACAACCATTTCGTGATGCATGGATAATGGGCATTTCAAGGCAGAGTTTAACTAGAAAAATGTGTGAGAACAAATAACATTTAATTTATTCATGGCACTTAACTTGTGATCTATCAGTGTTCACTAGCGACAAGTTAAGTGGTTGTGTTAGTGTTTACATAATTTCACATCCAGGCGGAGGTAATTAGTCACTTCATGATCTTTAACCAATCATAAAATAGAAATAACAAAATTTAAATATTCAACAAAATAATTTATATTTTCAAAATATTAAATTTAATATATAAATATTACAAAACATTTAGAAACATTATGAATTTACTTTAAGACTAGCACAGCCACTTAACTTGTGGCTGATGAACACCAATATATTACAAGTTAAGTGTTGTACGAACCGTCCATTATCGATGCATTGGTTACCAATTATTCATTGTTATGGAGAAAAATTCCTATGGCTTGGGGCAGACCACAACAGACAGCTGACTACCAGAAAATAACTCAATTCCCAATGCAATGTTATTATAATGAAAATGCTAAGATATGGAGGCTAGTTGGTGCACCCTATAAAATGAAAATCGTTTCTAATAAATTTTAAGATTAAGAGTTGATTTTAATGGTCGTAATTACTCAAAGGATATGGTCGTGAAACTGATGATGTATAAGACTCAATGGTATGCACAACCAAAAAACACTAGACTCATCTATTCAATAAAAAGCATGCCATTAATATGACAATCAATCCAACGGTTCGAAATAAAATGCAATCTCTTCAATGTTTCAATGCACAAGCAAGTCCTAGATGAAATCACAAGCACTCTGATGCAAAATTCAGTACATAAAGCAAATATTTTTTGTATTTTCTCTTATAAATGCAAGGAAAATGCAAAACAATGTTTTGTATTTTTTCAATATAAAGAAATGAAAAAATGCAAGCAAAATCTAACTATTCAGTAAAGAAATGCAGGGCATATCAAATAGACAACCCAGCAAAACCCAAACAGTAAGATTCAGCCAAGCTAATGAGCTATAAAACAAGAAATTGTGAAAAATCTAAAAGCTCAAAAATTAAAAGAAGCAGGATTTTCTGGTCACAAACAGAGCATGGAACAGTCAGGAAACGGGCCAACTAAGACTCAGGAACACTCAGAATCAACCCAGCAACCACCAAAGGCCAAAAATAAAACAATCCCGGTGTTGTACGCAACTGTTCAAAGAACATTGGCGGGTAGACACGGGCTACAGTTCACATAGAGGCGGGTAGACGCGGTCAAAACTAGGTTGACCCACATATAGGGAAAGGAAAATGAGCCCAAAAAAGGTCAAACAACCTAGAAAAAGCTATTTTTCTACTTTAGATCTCGATAACCAATCAATGACACAAAATCTCGACAAACAACAACTCAAAATAAGGACAAATGCCTAAAAAACCTCCAAAATGGATGTTTTCCCCAATGGAGTCGCCATTTCTGTTACGGAGAAAACTTCCTATGGCTTGGGGCAGACCACAACAGACAGTTGACTACCAGAAAATAACTCAATTCCCAATGCAATGTTATTATAATGAAAATGCTAAGATATGGAGAATCAAACCAACCTTCAACCAGACGTTCGAAGAAGATCCCCGTTAAGCTTTCAGTCTCTACACTTGAACCTGCAGATTAGCCTCAACAACAAATACAAGCAAGTGCATATAATATCTGAAATATATTAACATAATCAATAATATGATCCATGATATCATAAGCGAATGTAACCCAATGTAATTTAAACAAAATTCACAACATCAATTGGACGAGAAAATGAGTATTCTCATCGATAATTAATAACAAGAAGTACAATGATACGACCTCTTGTCGGCAACTAATCTGAAGCAAGAACTGGGTCTCTCCACTTGTGCCTCCACCACTTCAATCCCCCATGCAATGGAAAACTCAAAATATGAAAGGAGTTTGGTAGGTGAACACAAGGAGTTCACAACAACAAGGATCAATGAATGTAGACTCAAGTCACGGCAAAAATCCACTAGAGTTTTCTTGCTCTCTCTTTCTCCTCCCTTTCATACACCATAAGAACTAAATATATAGCCTTCCAAAGGTAAGTGAAAGGTCGAATCGAGTCATTTCGGGGTATATGGAGGGCCAAAGGTCACCCTAAGACCGCTTTTTGGGAGTAAAAAGTAATTTTCTATTGGTTTTTACCATTTTACTTGGTGTCCGCGGGCTATAGTGGAACAACCTACGTGTACGCTGGCTTTAGTGGAACAACTAGCGTACAGGAACAAAAATAGGGAATTGTGTGTTCTTGGAGGATAAAATGATGGGCCTGAGTCAATGAAATGGATCCTGAAGGCCAATCAATGCTGATGCTCACAAAGTGGAAAATTACACTATAACATTCATTACTCATGCATCAGATACCAATTATCTATGCATAGCTACTCATTTTCTTATAAGTGTTTATTTTGAATTTGGAATGACTACAATAAAATCAATCTTAACAGTACACTTGTCTCATCCTCGTGCAATCTAGGAAAATCATAGTAGCTGGCCCACCCCAATTATTTTCAAAATGGTGGTTCACCGTTTGTAAGAGGGCTACATCCATTGGGAGAAATATCAACACCTACTATTCCAAAGAATCAAGGTATGGCCAGAATTACAACCATTACATAGTCAAAGTATGGCTCCCAAGGAGCAAGTGTCACAAAGCTAGATTTGAACCCGAGTGAGGAGGATAACAGCATTCCTCGCAACCACCCGATCTACACTCAATTGACAGCCCACCCCAATTCTAAGATATAAACACCTATTAATGTAATTAATGAAAGGTCAAAACTTAGATAGAACCAACAAATTGCTATAATCCCTATCTTAACATAAACTAATAATAAATGATAACTCAACCTTCTGAATTCATCAATTTTTTATAATAAAAAAAAAACCAAAAAAATTATTTTTACCACTTAACTTATTCCTTACCCTCTTTAAAACAAAGTCCAGAAAAGTGTGATCTAATAATATTCCAGATTTGAGTAGTGTCACATATTTAAAGTAAGGCATAAATCTTTAAAAGTCCAGAAAAGTGTGATTTAATACTATTCCAGATTTGAGTAGTGTCACATTTTTAAAGTAAGGCATAAATCAAATAAGAGTTTAATAGTTAAAGTGAACGTGAACATGTTATAGCAAACATAAAACCTAAAGTTACAAGTTTGTCAAGTTTCCCACGCTTCATATCGAACATTTAATCACTTTAAAAAAGAGCATGCTATATAGTTTGGGTTTTGGGCCACACATGGCCAGCAATAGCTATCCTATCCCATCCATTTCCTTCATTTAGTGCTCGATCTGCAAAGGTCAAACTGACAAACAGTATTTACAAATTACAATTAATGAGATATTCGGGTACATAATGAGATAGTCTCATACAAAAACCAAAAACAAATGGTAATTAAAGTTTTTTTTTTTTTAATTTTGAAATTTAAATTATTATTTTATTTAAATAATTTTACATTTAAGAAAGGTAATTAATTATTTTATAATTTTTAATCAATCATAAAATACAATTAGCAAATTTTAAATACTTAATAAAATAATTTATATTTTCAAAATATTAAATTTAATATATAAATATTACGAAACATTTATAAACATTATGAATTTATTTTTGGATTAATATAAAATCAAAGTTTAGATATGACCAATTGATTGCTATAATCCCTACCTTGGCAGAGACTAATAATTCCACATTTTCAATAATATAAAGACTTGTTACAATGTTCTCACATATTATGGATGATCATAGTAACATCTTGATAATTATGAATGGAGTATTTAATGTATGTAATCTTCAATTATAATTTTGACGATTTATAGAAGAGGCCTACAGGTTATGTAAAAAGTGTTTTCTTAATACAAAGTAAACGCAATTTTTTTAATGGAGAAAATAAAAATAAAGACTTGTTGTTACATTCAATGCTTGCATCATAAATGCCAACGTGTAAAGCACTGTTATGGACTTGGGTTTTGAATATGACTTTAGCTTTCACTTATGCATGTACTTGGTCTTCATGCTTATGAGAAATGGAGGCTTGAGACTCATTCATTTAAGGTATGAAAAAGGTCGTTAAGAAAAGGTGTGCATTGGTAATGCACAATGACAATTTTTATATACATATAAAATGTTTTAATATTTTATGAAAAAGGTGATATAAATGTTTTTCTAGAAGTGGATATATGAAATGAGTTGTTTAAAACTGTTATGATTTTGTCTGAAAAAAATTGTTTTTTCAGACATAAATTTGTTGGAATTTGGGATAGAATTTTTAGAATTTTAAATAACAGTGTTAATCCTGCATAGTTTGGATGCCTTGGGGGTTTTCCACGGAGCTGAATTAATCTAGATGTTCAAAAAAAATGATTTAATAAACACAAATGGCCAGATTTTTAGATTTCATATTGTTGAATTCCAACCAAGTTTTGATCAGACGGGCAAAATCATCACACTTTTAGACGGCTTCTATATGAAATGTTTTAACCCTGTATGCAAAAATATCATAAGAATAAACATATATCATTCTTGAGCATAAAACGACCATGCCTTTTTTTTATGACTTAGCTTGCACACTTTCCATGCACTCCATTAATTTCATGAAATGACTATTAGTCATTTCAAAGATATCCTTTGGAAATCATATAACCTATATTGTAATGAATATTGGAGAATAAATTATTGTTCATCAACCACATAATTATTTTTTTTTAAATTCAAAGACTTTTTAATGGTGGAAAATCCTAGAAGACCTCGGGCTAGCTAGGGACATATGCTAGGTTTATTTAGACTTGGCGAATAGATGCAGTGACTTGGTAGGAATTGTGTGTTATGGTGAAAATTTTTTATATGTAGGAGAGCCTAGCAACTCTTTGCTGAATAAATATGGTTGGTGATGAAAATCATCATCAATAAGCCACTTAGAGGATTAGTTATTGTGAACCCCAATAATTTTTCAAAATACACCTTTCAAGTTTTCCATGCACTTGTTTCTTTTTCTCTTCTCTATTTTAATTTCTTTATTTAGATGCTCCATCATTAGTTCCTTTCTTTACTTATTTCTTTATGTAATTCCTAGATTTATGAAATAGAAGCATCCCCTAAAGAAAATGCTATTTTTTCCATACCTTGATGTTATCCCTAGAGTCTAAAAGTGGCAAACTTGTTTCTTATTTTGCACTTTTCTTCATTGCTTTCTTTCCATCTTTGTGATTTCCCCCATTTTTTCTATTTTTCTCTATGAGTTGACCGTTATCCTTTCGGTTGGATAGATTCGACTTGTTGGGTTGACCCCTTTTTCTTTTTCTTTACAAATTATTATTGTCCATGCTCATTCTACTATTGTGATTTAGTTTGTTGGAGTGTTTTTGCTAGTATGTTCTTAGATGGTGGAATTGTTGTTGTTTATGTTGTTTTCTTCATGGTGGGATGTTGGGTTAATTGTTCCATAGTTGGTATCTAGGTTGACTGTTTTGCAATTGATTTTAGAGTCACTCGGTTCACAATTGACTTTAGATGGTTAACCTAACCTTTTCCCTATACACTTGTATCACCTAAGTATGGAAAGTTGTCATTAACTCCTTGTTCAATAGTTGTACCCTTTGGTGGTGAAGGGGCCTTCATCAAATCAATGGGGATTTGTTGTGCTGTAGTATTTGTTGGTTTCTACCAAGTCCTTAGCATGATGGTAAAGGTTTTCCGCTAAGTATTATTGTTTTCTTCTTTCACTGCATCTTTTTTCTGCTTGTGCCTTTCGTTGTCAAATCCTTTCTAGATTTATGTACAACTTCTTCCGAATAATCATTTTGTTCATAATGTATTTGACTATAATTTATTTTGCTACGTCTATTGCCTCTCCGTATTTTGGGCCCATGCCCAATTCAATTAAATTTTTTTTTTATTCTGCTGCAAAGAGGGTTTGAATGTTACCTATGACATCCATGGCTAATTAAGAAAGATTTTTAAAATAGGAATTCCAATCCTTCAAGGAAATCCTATTATCATCTTTAGTTTTACTAGTTAAAATTTGTTCCAGAATTTCTTAGGGGCTTCCTTAGAGAGGTATAAAATATTTTCTTGCTTTTATTTATATAGTGCATTTTTTTCTTCTTTTAATTAGGGATTTGTATTTATTTTTCTTGTCAATTTTTATATATTCATCAATCGCTTCCTTGATGGCTCTTCTTGCATTTTTACATTATTTTTCATACCAGGGGTTGGTTCTTCTATTTTTCCTTTTACCCAAAACTTTGATGGAGAAATTGTTAGTGGAAGATGAGAGGACCTAGTAAAATTATGATAGAGGTATTCTATATTGTTTGTACTTAATAGAGGAAACACGTCATTTTTTAAATCATTTATGAAAAGATCATCCTTAAATTTGTCAAAGATCATATTTTTTTTTACTGTGAGATTTTTCTTCAATGGGATCGCTATGCATGAGAAAATTGAGGCTTACAATTAGAGTTCTATGATCTGAGTTAGGCTCGTTGTCATTTAATATGTCTATATTTATCATTCTGTTGTATTAGATATGGCATAGTCTACCACACTATTTCCAATCCCATGAATACAAGTCATCTGGATAGAAGTAGGCCACTTCAGTAGTCTGTTACAAATTATAATATCTTGAGCACTAAAAATCTTGACTAGCTTAAAGCCGAACATATTTTCACCTAGATTTGCAGAACTTCTTTTGTACCAACTTTCTAGAGCAAGGTCTTCATCTAGCCAAAAACAATTAGGGTTGCGATAATTGCTTAGAAGAGTAGTTTGGTTACTCAACGGTTTGAGCATTAAGGTCACCCATGAAGGGGATATTGCAATCATTCATTAGACTAGAAATATCATTTTCTAAGCCAGTATAAGGGCAATTTTTATCTATATTTACTTTCTTATAAAAGTTAGAATTAATAGGGGCAAAGTAACATATTTCTTTGTAGGTTTTTTTAGCATTAATGTTTGAATCTCTATACAAATATATTGGTTGTGAGGGTCTTTCGTATATACCCTAGCATGGGGGGGGGGGGAGATGTTTTCCCTAATGTAACAAGCTATACCTCTAATGCCTCTATGACATGATAGCTTGTTCCAGATCGACCATAGGACAAATCATTCTATGTTAGGAACCTCAGATTATCATACTCCCATGTTTCAACAAGAAAAATTATATCAATTTCACTCAGGATCCAACTTAACTTGTGGCATTTGTTCCATGGGAAGCCTCAACAGTCCCAAGAGAGGATCCGAGCATGTCGAGTTGCTATTTATTATTATCTTTTTGGTTTCTATCCCAAATAATAGCTTTTCTATTTCTAATTAATGCCCATTTTCCTTCCTTCCTAGCTTCTTTTACCTTTTGAACCTCATTTCTTAATTTGGCTTGGTCTTTTGGAATGAGATCCTCATTTATAAATATTCCCGATCCTTTTAGACTTGAGGTTTTGTTGAGTATTCTATACGTATGGTTATTGGAGCTAACTTTGACCCGAATCAGCCTTTCTTTATTCTCAATTCATTTCCCCATCCTTTTTGCTTATGCGAGGTAGGTTGTTTCAATTTGTATCCTATTATGTAGTTTTTCCTTGACTACGACTAGCGTATCCTCTTCTACCTCTAATTTTAAACTAAAAATTACAAGGTTCAAGGCTCGTTTATTGTGCTCATGGTCTAATTCTAATAGCTTCTTCATTTCCTCCTTAATGGGTTTGATATCTAATTGACATTTTAGACTACTAAGGGTCATATTTTTAGTTACTTTTTCTTCTCTCTTTAATCACGTCCTTCAATTTAAGATTTTCTAATGTATCACCATCTCCTTGTTGGGTTCACTGTTTGGTTTCTTGGCTTTGTTTTTCCATTACCTGTAATATAGTCTTCATTATCTCCATCTTATTCTCCATCACTTTTATCTTGCTCTCTATTTGTTTTTTAATCTTGTCTTCAAAGGATGCAAATTTAATTGAGCATGGTTGCAAGTTTAGTTTCAAGCATGACTGCAAATTTAGTATCGAGCATGGCTACAAATTTATTTTCAAGCATGGATGCAAATTTATTTCCAAGCATGGCTTCTAACATTGTTAGAAGTTTAGCATCTCTTTCTTCTCTAATTTTCTCTAATGAGTCTATACAATCAGCAAGGCTTTGAAGGGTAGTTGTGTTATGTCTTCCTTTCACAATTTTTGGTATATGTGGTCAATTATATATATATATGGACTGGAGAAAAGAAGAAGAAATGAACTTGTTTACCTGATTTGTACTTAGTGGTAATACTTGCGTTCCTCAAAATATACAAGATTTCCAAGATTACAAACTAAGAATTCTTGCATTCCTTAGAAAAATTAGAAGATGCCCTAGCCACATATATCATATGTAACAAAAAAACATACTATATTTCTTTAATAGATAGTTCTCTTCAGTCTTGCATGCCTCAGAACATAAACCAAGACGTCTTGATCTCCTCAAACTTCAATTCTATAAAGAGTTATGACCTTAGTAAACTCCAAGAATTCCTAACCACTTAGATTCCCTAGTTGCACAGGAACGCTCTCCGGGGCCTGGCCTGCCTCACTCAGAACCCTTTAGATTGCATTTATTAAAAACCCACTACCAAATTGCATGCTGAGAGATTTCACAGATGAGAATGCCCAAATGATTGGATAATTTATTAGAGAGTTTCCTAGTCGCAGATCCATCGTAAAGAATGCCTAGATTGTAAAGACCCCTTAGATGCCCATATCATAAAGTGCACAAATCGTGTTGCAGTTGATTTGTGTTTTGTGTTTTTAAGTTGTATTTGTATTTTAATTACGTTTAATAATTGTATTTCTATTTTTTTAATTAATGAAATTCATCTTATTTAGGTAGATTATATTTATATTTTTAAAAATTACTAAAATTTAACGTGGTTAATTTAAGTACTTAAATTTATATAATTTCATTTTCATATTTTTAATTATAATTTAATAATTTATATTAATATTCAAATATAGTTTATTAGTTGTATTTTTGTATTTTAATATAGTTTAATAATTGTATTTTATTTTTTTAACATTAGTAAAATTCAAATTATTTAAGGAATTCCCATGTTGTAAAGACCCCTTGGATGCCCGGATCATAAAGTGCGCAGATCCTATTGTAGTGGATTTGTGTTTTGTGTTTTTAAGTCGTATTTGTATTTTAACGTCATTTAATAATTGTATTTCTATTTTTAAATTGGTGAAATTTAATTTATTTAAATAGATTATATTTATATTTTTTAAATTTACTAAAATTTAGTGTGGTTAATTTAATTATATAAATTTATATATTTTGATTTTTATGGTTTTAATAAATAAATAAATATAATTTAATCCACTCAATCATTACACAGTGAAGGGTTGCTCAACACGAGTATTATATCACTTTAAGAAATAATCTTGGGTGGATAGTTTAATAACTTGTATTAATATTCTAATATAGTTTAATAATTGTATTTTTGTATTTTAATATAGTTTTATAACTGTATTTCTATTTTTTAATATTAGTAATATTAATAAAATTCAAATTATTTAGATAGATTATATTTATATTTTTTAAAATTAGTAAAATTTAAGATGTTGAATTTGATTATATAAATTTAAATATTTTGAATTTCATATTTCGTAGAATCAATCAGTAAGATATACATATATCTTAAAAAAGTAAAGTTTATAATTTTATTTTAGTTGACAAATAACACGTTTAAAATTTTATATAAATAACAAATAAGGAATATATATATATTCCAGAGAAAAAACAGTAACTTGTTATTTAATAAAAATCAAAGTTATAAAGGTCTAAATAATAAGACTTTTCATGCCAAACAAACAAAAAATAAAACAGTCCACTTTACATTTTACAAATTCGGTAATACTGTGTCTCAACAAAAAACCAAAGAGCACCTATCATAGTAAAAAATGATCACTAGTAGACACTACATAACATTTAATACTTAGAGATTGAAACATAAAATCCATCACTACTCCAAAAATAAGGTAGCTGTCTGAATCCACAATCTGGTCAAATATGAACTCTTCAAAGAAAATATGACCATCCACAGGACCGACGGCTAGCTTGGAGAGGGAGTTCGCCTAGAAATTTAATTCTCTGTAAATATGATCACAAGAGATACAAGAGAATTCATCCATTAAAATCCAAATCTTGTTAGCCAGTGTTCCAACTTTATAATGTGGATCTAGAAAAATCCATTTCCCAGTCGATAGCAACCTTTGAGTCTCCATATAATTTTAATCTGTAGACACCTCTCCTCCGGACAAACCACAAGAGCCCCAAAAAAGTAATAAATTCATCCCAAGTATTACTACCTCTACCCACTGCCATCCTCAACTTAACTTGATGTTCCTTCGTGAAGTAAATGATCATCCCTGCACCACATAATCCCTCTTTTGAAGCCCCGTCAAAAAATCCTATCACCATATCATCAACAACATGAGGAAAAACAATAGATCTGCATTTAGGACTGGAAATGGTGGCATTAAAGTCCGTGAGAGCATTGAGAACCCTCGCACAAACATGATATGGAGAAGGTTTTTTCCCTTCAAATATAAAGTGATTCCTTGCTTTCCACAAGTCCCAGATGAGTAGCATAGGCATCGATTTAAATTTGATGCCTTTTAGTAGCCATTTTTGAATACTGTCCAAGAAATTATGGCAACCCCAATCATCCTCACGATGTAGTAAATATTTTAGTTTCCGCCAGACATATCTGAAAAAACTACAGTGGCAAAAAAGATGAGAGACACTCTCTGCATCAGATAAACAAAGAACACAGCAACTCGGTCCAAGGAAACAACGTTTGGTTAGGTTGTCCCATGAAAAAAATTTGTTCCTAATGCATAACCACACGAAGCATTTAGCCTTTAGTGGAAGCCTTCGCTTCCACAACTTTGTCAACCACCAGCATACCGAGAGTGTTCCCGACTAGGCAATGATAGCATCATATGCATTCTTGGATGTAACAACTCCTTTAGAATCACCCCCGGTCCCAAACCAACGAGTCAGATTCATTAGAAACAATTATTGCCACATTATTTAGTGCACTTATAAATCCACTCCATTCCTCCATAACATCATCCGATAACCCCAAATCGCTGGCCTGATACCAATATGAAGGACACCTTCTCTTCTGACTTGTTCCAACACAAAGATATTCTTGCTTTGTAACTGTGAAATAAGATTCCTAGATAGTCGAAAAGTATATGATAACCAAACAATAGGATCGATATCGAGGAATACTTGTATACCATTTCCCACACTCCAGGAGAGCCAATGGCCAAGGATGGGGAAGGCGTTAAGGAGACCTTTCCAAATAATAGAATAATTTGAAGGACTAAGACAGGGCTTTCGGATCCACATACAAACTGGTCTCCCATTCAAATATTTTTCCTTTATAGTTCGACTCCATGGCCCATTATAAAAAAGACATCTCCATAAGCTTTTATCCCGGAGAGCTAGTCTGAACCACTCCAAATGCTTGATTCCCCATCCACCTAGATGTATAGGAAGAGATAAGATTTCCCATGAAGAAAGGTGAAACTTTGAAATAGAATACCTCCCGACCATAGGAAATGAAAAATTTGTTTCCTTATGTTGTTGATAACTGACTTGGGGACATTTATAAGGGAGAACCAATAGACATGAATTCTCTGAAGAACAAAGTTAACTAAAACCATCTATACACCTAGAGACAACCATTGAAAAGTCCATATTTTAATCCTTCTGTCCATTTTCTGAATTAACCAATTCCAATATGGCTTCAATAGATAGCCAAGATACTTAAATCCCTAGTCAAGCTTCTACATTCTATAGGGGGACAACCTGCAAGTTTGGGAACATACTCCTGCATCCGGGACATTATGAAGGAATCTTGATTTATCCTGGCTGACAAGCATCCTTGTAGCTTTACAAAAGCAATCAATAATATCCTTGAAGTGCTTCCGCTCCTCAATATTTCCCAAGCCTAGCAACAACACATCGTCAACGAAAAGTAAATGAGTAATGAACAATGTACAAGAAACTTGTATACCTTTGATCTTCCACTCCTCCTTGGATTGGTTAATGAGTCTATTGAGACCATCAATGACGATAATGAACAATAAAGGAAAAAATGAACACCCTTTTCTTAACCCCCTACTGGTCTTGAAAAATGGGAAGTTGATTCGTTGATCAAGACAAGGAAAGTAGCCAAGCTTATACATGCCATTATCCAGTTGGTGACCTCAACTAGCATTTATATATGGATTAACATAAATCTAATAAATGACCAATCCACCTGATTGTATGCCTTCACAAGATCCATTTTCAATATGAGAGCCTGTAAATTCTTAGTTTTCACAGAGTGGAGGCATTCCTGAGCAATACCCACTGCATCCAATATTTGTGTATTTGCTAAGAAACCAAATTGTTCAGGGGTAATACATCTCTCCAAAACAAGTTTTAATCTATTTGAAATAAGCTTGGTAATGATTTTATACACAAGGTTGCAGAGTGAGATAGGCTTGAAGTCATCAAAGGACGCATCCTTATCCTTCTTTAGGATCAGCGATATGTAAGTGGAATTGAGATTCTCTGGAATTTGTTCCTTCAATCTAGACTATTCAACTACCTGGAGAAGGTCAAGCCCAATCATATCATAGAAATAGAGGAAAAATTGAACAATCCAGCCATCGACCCATGGAATTTTGTCTTTCATAAAATGCATAAGAATATCCTTGACCTCCTCTAATTCGACAACCTTTCCAATCAAACCCCCTTCCTTAGGACTAAAAATATAGGATAAAGCTTTAAAACTCTAAGTTGTGCTTCAATATTTGATACGGAGATATGCTTATAGATGTTAGAAAAATGGTTGATAGCTTCCTCTTTTAAATCCCTTTGGTTTGACAGAAGCACCCCATTGTTGTTTCTCAATTCCCATATTGAATTAACATTCCTCTGGTGAGAAGCATAGCATTGGAAGAACTTAGTATTTCTGTCACCTTCTTTAACCCAAATGGATCTGCTCTTCAGTATCCATGTGGCTTCTATTTGCGCCAGAATATTTTCCCTTTGTTGTTCCAAAACATTCAAAGCTTATTTCCTCTCTTCTGAAAAGAGATCCAAATCCACCAAATTATCCATGCCTGCAATTTTTTTTCGATGAGGACCAGTTCAGCCTCGTTGGCCTTTTTATTTTCACGATCCCACTTTGCCAATTCCGCTTTTAAAAGATTTAGTTTCTTAATTAAACATTGCATTGGAGAGGGGGAGATCGAATCCAAGGGAGATGACCAGAAATTCTTCACCAAAGAACAAAATGCACCTTATGTCAACCAAGTTCTGTTGAACTTAAATGGGTAACAATTAAAGGAGTTCACTAAGTCTAACTGCAAAGTAATAGATTTGTGATATGAAAACCCCGTTGGTATAGAACAGGAATGAAAAATCCCCAATATTAAACCCAATGAATCGACCATCAAGTACCTATCAAGCCGTTTAGAAATGCCTACGCCACTAGCACGACCATTCGACCAGGTAGGAGTTAGAGCAATTGACGCAACATCAAACAAACCTATTTTCTCGAATAAATCTTTAAAATAAGGTGCCAATGGATCCAAGGCTGCTTTTGATCCCCAAACCTCATAAGAAGAGAGAGTCAAATTTAGGTCCCTGGCTACAATTAATGAATGGTATGATAATAAACCATCATTTGACACCTTGTCCTAGAAACATTGTCTATTACTATAGGGACCATAAATGTTATGTATATTGATCGACCTCGCTAGACTCCTAATACATCCCTCAATCAAAATACCTGGAAAAGTATGGAAATGAAAGAAATCAGCATAGACGAGGTTCCATGCCACAAGAAGGCCGCCAAACAAACCATTAGCATCCACTCCGCAACATTTCTAGAAAGGTTTGATTTTTAGAAAAAATTCACAAGAAACAACCCCAGTCGCCATATTTTCCTGCAGAAGAATAATGTCTAGAGAGATTCGATCAAGCAACCATTTAAAAGCAGTTATTTTAGGGGAACTTCCTAAACCCTGTATGTTTAAGGATTATAGGATCATTGGGTAACCCCCCTAATGGGGAACGCTTTCGAGTGAAAACATGAAGTTGGGAAACAATTTTGGCTTGTTTTTACAAAAAAACTGCTAATTTTTATGTTTTTCAACTTCGACCTCTTCAAACCCATATCTCCCTTAGGAATTTCAACTTAAAGTAAACAAAAAGGTTTTACAGAATTTAATTAGCTTTCTACTCGTATTTTTTTAATTTTTTTCATGGACATATCGTGGGACAAATTTGTTGTCAACGAACGGCATATACTTGAAAATTTTAGGTATGGATAATGAGTAACCTGTGTTGACCACGGTTTTTTGATAGATGGTTATTCATTTTAGGGAAAACAATTCTATGCTCATAATCTACACACACTAAACTTGATCCTGGACTATATTTCAAGTTTTTTAAGACTTGGGAACTATTTTTTATTATTTATCGAAACAGTGTATGTTCATAAAATGGTGCATTATCGACACATGTTTTTGTCTTCACATTTTCTTTCAAATGTTACTCTTATCAAACAAACTAAAACCAACCCATTGAAGAGGACACTTCAAGGAACATCCTTGTATTTTTTTAAAAAAATTTGGCTTCGTCATTGTGATGATATTGAATTTTCATTGTGACTGATTTTTCAGTCACTTAATTTTTTAATGATAAAGTTTAGTAAAAAAATAGAAAAAAATAGTAATCCTAAATGAAATTGAAAAAAACTTATATTACTAGAAAGTATATTGAATGGTGAATCTATTGGTATAAACTCCGACATGTAATTCTCATGTTTTGCAGTGGTCCGACCTTGTTAAAGTGACACATTTCTGAATTCTGCAGAAATGGTGCTGGAATTGTTGACCAGAAACTCTCGAGCGAGAAAATGTCTTCCAAACTCTCGGCCCAAAGTTTAGTTCAAACTCTCATCCAAGATTTTTTTTTAAAATACAGTGCTACGATTGGTTCAAACTCTCGGCCTAGAGTTTTTTTAAACTCTCGGCCCAGAGTTTGAACTCTCAAAACTCTCGGCCTAGAGTTTGAGTTTGACTTTTTTTCACTTGATCATCCGCCCGCACTTCCTTTTTTTCACTTTGTTTGTCACCGAAGTGTTTCCTAGGTTCGCGATTTCACCCTTTCTCTAAGAGCCCCTACTTCAGCAACTTTAGGCGAGTCAAAATATAAGTTCGACACAATGGACGTGATAGAGGATACCAAAGAGTTGACCCTAAACTGAATTTCTGGATTTTCGACCATAGGATTCTTCTTAGACTTTTTACGGGTAGTCATAATCTGAAACCTAATTGAGGTAATCGACACAGAGGGGTCATCAACATCCCTATCCATAGGAACCCCAACAAAAGTTTGCAAATCAAGTTTACCGGGCACCATAGATTGGGAATGGGATGTACCTTGAGAAAAATGGGGTGACTCCTCTTCCAAAGGGGATGAGGATAGAGACATATTTAGTGGCCTAAATAAATCCTCAACAAGGTCCAAACTTGTGACAACCATACCGAAAGCAAGACTGTACTGAGGTTCTGAATCAGACAATGGTTGTTTAGAGTATGGTAAGCCCTCCCATGGAGACTAAGAATCCTTGAAAGGGTTGTTCGTCCTCGGAGACGGGGACACCATTTTCGATGGATTACAAGAGTCATCATACCCTTAAAAGAAGCAGGTAATGACATAACATGTAAAATTTCATCTGATGTAAGAGATTTAAGCAGAAGGGGTAGAACAACTTGAAACCTACCCATAAATTCATTAGCATAATCCCCATCCAGCGGTAGAGGAAAATTGATATAGTTTTCCAAATCCTCAGGTTCCTCATGTGTGGAGGAGTCATCCGAGTTGATTTTGAACGACCTCGTGCAATTATAGCTTAAGTGACTATTACAATGGAATTGGAAGCAGTGAAACAACACCTTCCAATAGTCGGGTCGTTGAGTAAAAGAACCATCATCCCAACAAACATCAATACTTTCCAGTAACCCTTAAGCCATGTTCACATAAAAAGGATCCAAGGAATTTTCCTTTCATTTGACATCAGGGTTGAATCTTCGACCATGATAAAGTGCCCAATGGCGTTTCCCAAATCCAGAAAAGCTTTAAAATTCCAACATTGCAGTGGCCATCCAGGGAGCAAGACCCATAAATGATGACGCCTAGGATTCTCCTTCCAAGGGTTAAAAGTTGAATGCCAATCGCATAGAAATAGAGCCAACCCTAATGACCCAATACCTATAAGCAATCGCCTATTTACTCTCTTCCGTCATGAAATAGAAGTAAACCCAACCATTGAAAATCATGATAACACGTGTGACATGGTCTATCAAAGGTTTCCAAACCCTAGTGACCCATTCCACAAACTCCACCCTACTTAGCTTGATATATTTGAATTAACCAAGTAGGGCACGGGTTAATAGCCCCCGAACCATGCCGAGGGTAATGTCCTTCCCCAACACACAGAAATATTTTCCCTTCCAAGCTTTTTCAACCTTTATCCGCCATCATGAATGAGATTTCTCCCCCCTCAGCAACTGTTTAGTCTCTTTCTCGGCTAGTGGCTTAATTTATCTAGTCTTGTGACCAACAACGAGTGAAGGTAAAATGTCAATACTACCCACAGCCAGTAAAGAACCGTTGCCCAAACATTCGTTACCCTCTTCAAACCACAGTTTTGGAGACAAAAAAACAATTTGGGCACATGGATTGGTCTATAAGGGAGAGGTCTTACAAGGAGAAAGGGATGAACCTTTACGAATAATTCTCCAATCCTTACCGGGGGTACCGCCACCACCCGGTTCACAAGGAATACCATTCCTGGAAGGTGTCTACACTAGATCCATCAAGCAAAGAGACAAAGAGCCCATAGAAATATCGGTCCCTATCCAAAACAGATGACCCATGACCAGCAAAAAGAACCCTGACAAATCCGGGTTGCAGTACAAAAAAAATGTTCGAAACCCGACAAAGGCATACACTACAAGGAAAAGGCCCTGTAGTGGAGGTTATAGCAGAAGCCCATTGAAAAAGAGGCCAAAAATATGTTTATAGTGGAGGCGAGCGGCCAGAGGTTTTAGTGGATTTTTTTAATCGGTGCATTTAGATAAACGCGCACCAATGCGTTTGATACCAAATCGCACCGGTGCGGGTATACCCACACCGTAACAGAGAAACATATATTTCAAAGAAAATTTAATTAAAAAATCGTATTATTTTAATCACAATTAATCGGTGCGTTTATATAGGACACGTGCACTGAGATGTGATACTATAAATGTCCCAGCGCATTTAAAACATATAAACGCCCCATTTTTTCAATTTATATTTTTAATAATAAATCTAATACCGATACACACCTTAACCTTAAATGCACTAGTGCGTGTTTAATGAGAAAACACACCGCATTCTACTACAAGTAATTTCTTTTTGAAATTCATTTAAATTGCATTTACAAACCATACTTGACGGTGCATCTCTGTAATATATGCACTGGTGCGGGTACATAGTATACCACACCGCGATAGAGAAAAATATAAGTCAAGTAAAATTTAATTTAAAAAATCATATTATTTTAATCAAAGTTAATTGGTGTGTTTATATAGAACACTCGCACCAGGACATGATACTATAAATGTCCTCGTACATTTCATACATATAAATGCACTGTTTTTCAATTTATATTTTTAATAATCGATCTTATATCAGTGCGCACATAAAACATAAATGCACTGATGCTTGTCTAATGAATAAACACCCTGCACCAGTGCTCATGTAGTGAATAAACGCAGCGCAACGCACTAGTGATCGTCTAATGAATAAAACCTAAACTCATGGCGCATCTATGTAATATATGCACCGGTGCGTTGGTGTTTTTCAAATGCACCGGTTTCAATCGTTGCAAAATAATAAATGAAAATCCGTTATTTAAAAAAAACACTATTTTCTGGTGCCTTGACCTCCTGCACAGGTATGATTTACCCTAAACCGCATTCGAATAGGGTTTAATACAAAAAAACCACGAGGTAAAATTCATTTTTACCACCTCACGGTGCATTTTCTCCCAATTGCACTGGTGTGAAACCTCACCCACTTGGATGCCCTGAAATCCATGGTCCACGTGGAGACATTCTTCCTCCCTATTGGCTGCTACTGCTAGTTTGACTTTTGACAAACGGTGGTCAAAATTTCAAAACTTCCATACATCGCCAGGATGCCTCCTCGAAGGGTCGTTAAGCAAGTAAGTTGCTTGTTACCTCATAATTTAATTTTTTAATGGAATAATTTTTTAAATTAAGCTTTAATTTTTTGTATTTAAAAAAAAAATTCAAAAATTCTGCGCGTTGCGTTCGAGCCATTCGGTTCGCACCGGTCTGCGGTGCAACTTGTAAATTATTACAGGTCGTACTATAACGGTGCAAGTCGAATGGATGGAACGCATCTGTTCCCAAAAAATATAATAAAAACATTCAATTTCTTAACAGTGCGTTTGATGATTTAGAGCATCAGTATTCTGGTTCCCTCTAAATCATCGGACGCACCGTGAAACATAAATAATAATAAAAACTAAATTTTTTGGTGCACCAAGGGACATGTCACTGCTCTGTTACCAGTGCTTTGACTTGTTCATGGCGCACCGATAAGATATGCATGGGAACATAACAAACACACCGGTAAACATTGCATAATAAAAGAATAATTAAATTATACGGTGCACCTATGGAATTTAATAGCATCGTAGTCGGTGCACTTACGTTCAATTAGTGCATCATTAATTAAATTGTAGTAAATATTTTTAATAAACGGTGTAGTTGGTTGAAGTAAACACATCGTTTACGTTGCACTTACTTGAACTAAACGCACCGAAAAAAAATTGTTAAACTTTTTACAAAATTCTATTTCCAGTGCGGCCATTCCACATCAGTACATCGGTGTCGGTGCTCTTATGTGGAATGGATGCACCATCATTACATTTTCAAAAAATGTATATGGTGCATTCTATGAATTGAATGCATCTGTGCGCTAATATGATTTTAGCGCACCGTTAATTAAATTTTATTGATTGTACCGGTGCACTATATTTTTGACGCATCATTTACATTAATTTTAAATTAAAAAATATTGAGTGTGGTAGGATCGTTATATCGCACCGTAACCGGTGCATTTGTAACGTTAAAGCACTGTGTACGGTGTGCTTTTATTATCTGACGCACTAGTTGTAACAATTTATTTTTTTCATAAAACTTTATTATTGATGTTAGTAAATATTATTTTAATTGTATGAAATATATGAAATAGAGACTTGAGTGATGCCATGCTGCTCAACAGGAGCATGCTCAGCTTGATAAATATACCATGGTTAGACAATGGGAGGCTAGGGAGAGGGAGAGGGATTTGTACCCTCGCCCCATTACTGCTCAAACTATAGATCTCTTGAGGATTGTTGGCCTCCGGAAGTTGTTTCAGGAGGCTACATCCCTTAAGGGCCACTCTATATTATTATTTCAGCTCATCCGACATTGGGATCATCAGAGGAAGGCATTTCGTGTTGGTGGTGGTCAATGGTTCTATCCCACTAAGGAGGATTTATTTCATAACTAGGATATCTAGGAGAGGGGAAGATTTAACCCAGTTCCCCGATGTCCCAACTGGTGCTACAACAGAGAGTCAGCTATCTTACTCTATGAGGTATATTAGTGATGCAGTCGTCCTCTGCCTGATTTTTAGGTGAGCGGTGGGTAGCTTCGAATCTCCACTTTTGGTGGAGAGGAGGTTATATGCCTCTCTCTTTTTATTACGACACTGGCGCACTCTACTATTGATGGGAAGCACATTAGTTGCCCCTTATTGTATTATGTTGACTCTTTAGCGCAGAGACCTAGATGCATTAGTTGGTCTGCCATTTTTTGGTGGCGGTTTTGTTATTCTTTGGATAGATGTCATGCAGTCATTGATGGGAGGTCCAAATTCCCTTTCGGTTCAAATCTTTTTTGTTTATTTTTTGAGAGGTTTCCTGCCACCAAGACATCATTTGAGCGCCTACCTGCTAGGTCGATGACTGAGGTGCATATGCACATGTGGGGGGAGATGATGCCCCAGAGGGGGCAACCTAAATTTCCAGCTAGGATCACCTCAAATGTGCTGGAGATGTCGTCCAGTGAGGATGACCATGCACTTGACATGGTTCCAAATCCATATTCAGGCTTGGACTGGAGAGGGTGCCCGGAGATCTTCTTCACACCGGATGAGCCACCTGATGAGAGCCTATATTAATGTTATGTTTAAATTACTGTAGTTGCATTTTATTATATTAATGCAAATGAAATATGTTATAAATATGTTTATTTTTTAATGAAATTGTCTAATTATTATTTTGTACTATATGCAGATATCGAATAGCTACGTGGATTAAGATGCTATTGTGAGATAAGGGTTGTATGACAATGGAATCTCAACACTAAATTTTTTTCTCACATCGAGGAACTGGGGGATGGCTAGAGAAGGGTTTGAGAGTATGGAAGGAAAGATGAAAGTGGAATGAATGAGCTGAGAATTCCAAAAGGGGAGAGTATGACAGACAAAGAGGTTGGATTTCTATGCAGTGGAAAAATATTTAGGAGGGATAGGAAGAAGATTGTGACTGAGAGAGAGGAGTAGTATAGTGAGTTTGAAGAAAGTGATTATTGCGCATAATACTAGACCGAAGGGAAATCATACATGGAAGGAAGGGAATATCAGCTTAATTAGAAGGAGGAAGGGATCCCTATTCATAGATGGATTTGTGTTGAACCTATGAGCCCGAGTGTGTATCCATGATCATAGGTAAGACCTAGCTCAGTAGCTAAAGTAGTGATAGTTGGTGCAAATATTAGTGGTAGTAGCAGTCAAAAGGAACAAGGTAGTGGAAGTGGTCAGACAAATCCTACACAGTCAAACATAGCATCAAGAAAGATGGGAGATCCAACACTTAGAATTCCTATATTCTACAGAAATGGAAACTAATATCCAAAGAAACATTGTTCCTTTGTAATAATATTTGGGAAGTGAAGCAGGTCCAAGACAAAGTTGAAAAGATCGCGCAGTTGGGTACTATGTTCTGGGAACGTGCATTACATTAGTATATGAAGTATTGAAATTCTATACCACAGGGAGAAGTTAGAACCCTTGCATAGATATGTGATGATTTCAAAGTAGAGTTACAGAATCCCATTGTATGAGTCGCGGTGTATTACGGAACTGAAGGAAATTAAACAGATGGAAAATGAAACCGTGTGGATTTTTGATGAAATATTCTTGAGGTTGTTAGATCAGATTCCCTTTGAGGTACATCTAAAGCAACATAAAGAATGGTTTATTGCTGCATTGTTACCACACATTCGTCAACCATTGGAACAATAGGCGTTATCGACACAGATATATGCAATGGAGCTAGCAATGAAATTGGAAGCCTCTCCTACAATAGAAACTAGTTCAGGTATGGATCAAGTTCAATCACAATTACAAGAGTTGACGTTGCAAATACATAAGATTACGAAAGGGAAAGAGAAGCAAGGAGTATGGTGTATTACTTGTGATACAGAAGGTAATATTAAAGGAGAATTCCCCATGGTAGCAAACTATTTGGAAGCACGACACCCAAACCCGTTGGTTCTAATACCATGAGGAGGAACTTGGTGTGATATCTATAAGGTTTGGGGCCATCCAAGAAATAGTTGTTCGAAGATGCAGATGTATCATACTACACCTCAGAATTTGTTTTGCATTTTTTGTAAATTTGTAGGGCATGATGAAAAGGATTTCCGCGCACTATATATGATGTGGGAGCAAACTTTAGATTTGTACCGAGTTCAAGTAGATCCCAGAAAAATAGAAGAAGTAGTGTAGTATAATGCACTAGTTGGAAGAGAAGGGTATATTCCGAGCAAAAGAGGAGGATTTAGAGGACACCAAAGACAAGGATTTGGAGGCATTGGTCGAGGAAGGGGTTATGTAATATGTTACAATGGTGGCTAGGAGGGTCATTATGCATAGGAATGTACGAATCCTTTTTATACATGTTCATATTGTTGAGCACTAGATCATGTGATAGAGGATTGTCCATAGTTGATATCTAAATGGAAGGAGAAGAGGAATCAAATTCAAAATCAAAACCAAAACCATAATGTACAGATGATAGTTGTAGAACCCCGAGAGGATCAAAACAAGATAGCAGTGATTTTGTGCGTAGGATTCAAAATGGGAGTTGATGCGACAAATACAAGGAATTTGAACATACCTTGGGTTAGAAAAGAAACAATATCTAGACCAAAGTTTGATCCTAGGATGGAAAGAGAAACGTATTTTTCTGCACGAGATGAACTGCAACAGTTGGAACAAGGTGAATATTATATGCCAGAGATTCAGGATGGTCATCTGGTCTATTATATGCCTCCTATATATGATCATACCATTACAGGAGAATCAACTAAAAAGGTAAATATTGTAGAAAGTTTCTTGAAGAGTTGTTTGGATCTAGTTAAAGATGGATCAACTATGAAAACTTTGCGTAATCTGATAGATCAATGTGAAAAAGAAAGAGAAGGGTATAAATCAATAAATAATATTCGGCGCAAAATAAGAACTAGTAAGGAGTTTAGATTGAGTGCAAAAATAGGAAAATATGATATGGATTATGTTGTTTTAGACTTAGCATCAGATGCGAATGTCTTGCCAAAGAAAACCTGGGAAGCTATGGGTAAACCTAAGATGGTTTTGTCTCCAATACAATTGCGCTTGGCCAATCAACTCAAAATATATCCTATTGGGAGACTTGAGGGAATAACAGTCGATATCGATGGTGTGCGTAGTGTAGTAAACTTTGAGATCATTGAAATAGAATATAATAGTAGACCATACCCATCATTACTAGGGTTGGATTCGAATTTCGATAACCAAGCAATTATCAATTTCAAAAGAAAACATATGTTATTTCAATTTGGAGACTTGAGAGTAGTTTCCCCATTAGATCCAAATGAATCTAGATGTTATGTAGAGCTGGTGAAAAGTAGTCTTGATGCTGGAAAACTCAATCAGTTATACAACATGAGTGCGTGGATGGAATATTGTGTGGATCCTACAATAGATGGTGTATTAAGTTGGTGCATTATCGCTTCATGTACATTTGATTCAGGAGAAGCTTTAGAATATTGGTAGAAAAGAAGACATGAGGTATCTACCCAAAGATGCACGGGCCTGACACGTTCACTATGATGGATTGGTACTGAGGTATGTGAACCACCTAGTTTTGATGGATTAACAAGGGTAAGTTCTTTTATAGTAAGATTTGAATCGTGGATACCGGAGAAACAAAGAATACTGGCACTAGATGTTGCACTCAAGGTGGCCCTGACAAGATGGTGGAGCACGCACAAAGGTGAAATTGAAGATTGGAAACAATGTAAAATATTGATGCATATTAGATTTGAGTCTCAGGTATATTCAACTATACTGTAGTATAAGGGGTTGAGTAATCCTAAATACCATATCACTAGTTTTATTGAGGAATGGAGAGCCAAGAATGGGTACATAGATTTATCCAGACATTGGAAACCACCCCCAAGAATTGGTACATAGAATTGGAAGTGCGCAGAGGCACAATAGATTGGGCAGAGATGTAGCAAAACTTTGAGGTCACATTCAACTTTGAATGTGACAACCTGAATGTTGATATAGCCTTGCAATAAATTAAGTAGAGTATTTTTCCTACAGATGAGCCCAAATTTTTGTGGAACACGCAGCCTTCAATTACGACTGCGCCAAAATTGTTAGGATGTTATAACATGGAAAAAGAGACACGGGATGATGAAGATCCAAGAAATATAAAGATCCCAAAATAAGAAGGAGAACGCGCAGTAGAAGTTCCAGCATTAGACGTTCCTAATTATGCCCAGCCATTGAAAACACGCAAAGTCAACATTAGGATAGAAGAGAAACCGAAGTATGCAAGTATAGGAGATTATTGGGATGACGAGACAGTCCAAAAAATCACTGATCCTCTATCAAAGTATCAAGATTTGTTTCCTTCCACGTTTTCTGAAATGAAGGGAATTACTGGGGAATTAGGAGAAATGAAGATTCCATTGAAACCAATTGCAAACTAGTTAAATAGAGGCCTTATAGATTGAATCCAAAATACAAGCAAAAAGTAAAAGCAGAACTTGATTGGATATTAGAAGCTAGAATTATAGAACCTATTATTGAATCTGAATGGATCATACCTATGGTAGTACAATATAGGAAGACATGGGGAATAATAATTTACGTTGATATGCATAAACTAAATGATGCTTGTCTGCATGACCCATTCCCGACCCCCTTTACAGAGGAAGTACTAGAAAATGTAGGAGGACATAAAGCATATTCTTTCACAGATGGATTCTTTGGGTATCACCGAATTAATATATCCAAGGAAGACGAACATAAGACTACCTTTGCGATAGAATGGGGTTGCTTTCAATACACGGTTATGCCATTTGGATTGAAGAATGCATCGGTTGTTTTCTCAAGAATTGTTATCACATCTTTCAAGGAATTTATACATAAATTTTTAGAGTTTTATCTGGATGATTTTACAATCTTTAGCTTGTTGAAGGATCATATTGAACTTATGCGCTTGATGTTGGATAAGTGACATTTGTATCATATTTCTCTAAACTTGACGAAGTGTATTTTCTATGCACCATTTAGAATATTATTTGGACATGTGGTATGTAAGCAAGGGCTATTGGTAGACCCTACAAAGATAGTTGTAATAGTGAATTTACCACCACCTACATCTGTATGACAGTTAAGAGAAACATTGGGACATACTAGATATTATATCAAGTTCATTAGGGGATATGCGTAGATTACTGCACCTATGGAAAACATGTTGAAGAAAGAATCCAAGTTTAATTGGAATGAAGAATGCCAGTGATGCTTGGATACATTAAAATAGAAGCTAGTAAGTGTGTAGGTATTAGTTTTCCCAGATTGGAATAAGGAATTTCATGTTCATGTAGATGCATCATCTATTGCTTTAGGAGTGGTATTGGATCAACCATGCGAAGGAGTGTTGTACCATCCAATTGCATTTGCAAGTAGGAAGTAGTCAAATGCAGAGCATAATTACACTACTACAGAGCACAAAGGGTTGGATATTGTTTATGCGCTACAAAAGTATAGACACTATCTACTGGGATCACACTTTAGGATGTATACTGACCATTCTACACTAAAATCCTTAGTCAATAAGTCATTGTTGGGGGGGGATATCTATAGATGGTTGCTTCCGTTCCAAGAGTATGATTTTGAAATAATAGTGAAGCCAAGAAACATGAATGCTGGTCTAGACCACTTGTCATGGTTGACCTCAGGAGAAGATGCCGAGAAATTAGATGACAACCTTCCTGATGCACACCTATTTGCAATACACATGGTAGATGAGTATTTTGCATATATTGCGCATTTTAGCACTAGGACAATCCCATTAGAATATATAGTTGCGCAAAAGAAACAACTAGAAGTAAAAGTAGTTGATTATCAATTGATTGCAAGAAACTTGTATAAATTGGGCACAAATGGGATCTTGAGAAGATGTGTGTTAGAGTACAAAAGACCTATGATACTGGTATAATCTCACGGAGGAGTTGTTGGAGGCCACTATGAAGGAAAAGAAACAACATAGAAGATATTGCGTGCAGGACTTTGGTGGCCCACAGTGCATAGAGATGCAAAGGAATACTGTCAAGCCTGTGATGTTTTTCAAAGAGTTGGAAAACCATCGAGGAGAGATGAGATGCCATTAGTCCCACAGATTACTTTAAAACCATTTGAGAAATGGGAAGTAGACTTTATTGGACCTATTAATCCCCCAACAAAGAGATCAGGAGCTAGGTACATCATTACTACAACAAATTATTTGACTAGGTGGGCCAAGAAAGAACTGGTTAAGGATTGCAGCGCAGAGACCGTTGCGTGGTTATTGTTTGAGAATGTGGTAACAAGGTTTGGTTGTCCAAGAATCCTCATGAGTGACTAGGGAACTCATTTTATGAATAATACAATTGAGGCACTGGTTATAAAATTTAAGATATACCATCAAAAGTGTGCACCATATCATCCTCAAGCAAAGAAGCTTTCAATAAAATATTGGATTCTGCGTTGACAATGATTTCCAATCTTAACAGAGATGATTGGGATCTTAGGATTACTGTAGTATTATGGGCTTGCAGAACTATAATCAAGAAGCTGACTAGGAAGACACCTTTTAGATTATTATATGAACAAGAAGCAATGATGCCTATGGAATTCACTGTACCTAGTTTGCGCATTGCATCAATGGTAGGGACGATGGATAGAAATCTAGCAAAGAAAAAACTAGATGACTTAATGCAGTTAGAAGAAGATCACTTTGTCACAGGATATCATCAACAGGTGTAGAAAGCACGCAAGAAAGAATGGCATGGAAGGCGCATTAAGAAGAAACAATTCCAGAGAGGAGATTTAGTGTTATTGTATGATAGTAAGTACCAGAAAAACCCAGGTAAGTTCAAAATTCATTGGTTAGGACCCTATGTCATAAATGTTTTCACAAAAGGAGAAGTTGTTCAATTGCAGAATTTGGATGGAAAGCTTAGAGAAGGACTTGCCAATGGAAGTTGGTTGAAACTATATAGGGATAGCCATCCTTTCACGCATTAAGTAGAAGAATCTGGAAAAAAAAGGGAAGGAAAAAGAAAGAAAAGGGAAAACAAAGAAAGGATGGAGAAAAGAAAGAGAAGGAGGAAAGAAGTAAGATAAATGAAAAAGAAAAAGAAGAAGATATAAGTTGCAGAAAACAAGACATGTCATAGAAAGAACTACGACAGGCTAAAGGAAAGTACATGGGAAGCATTAAAGACTAAAAAAGCAACGAAAGGATCGAGATGCGATGGCATTAATGAGGAAATTGATTGCGGAAGAAAGATAGTTGGATGGATTTGGACCAAATGAAAGAAAATCTAAGGTGGATCCAGATAAATTGAAGGCAAATAATGGAAAATATAACATAATTATGATAGTAAGTGTCACTAAACTTCTCGTGCAAGAAATGGAAAAGTTATAAATGAGACCATGAGCAGCTACGAAAGACATTAGTCACAGAGTGCACAGTAGAAAGTGAGGTTTAGAGCAAAAGGAGGGTTGATAATTGAGATTTGCACCCATAGAAGAGATCTTCATGAAGGTCGAAGAAGATTTTGTGACAATAAATCAGTTGTTGATGATGACCAAGAAGGAAGAAGGACAGAATAGTGCGCAGACACACTCAGCTATACAGATGCAGGTTCCAAGAAAGCCACAACAAGGTTTGAATATTTCAATAGAAGCACTGGTATTTCCCACACAAGATATGCAGGATTCAATGTTCACAATAAGTCTTGTAGAGATAGTTTTGTCGCGCTTGCCTATGGATGAGTTGCATACATTGCATGCATCTATCACACATGAGATACGAGGAAGACATGATACAGTCACATCAAAGTGGTGTAGAATCCAAGGTGAAAAAGAAGCATTACAGGAGGAATTCCAGAGAATACGAACGAAGAAAGAATAAATTGCACAGAAGACATCAAAACTACAGAAGGAAGCAGAATAGGTAGCAAAAAAGATTGATAAGCTGGAGAAGTAGAGGAAATGCAACATAATAATTCAAGACTGCGAAAGGAAATTGAGGAATTATGTAGCAAGCTACTAAATGTACATATAGAAAAGGATACCCATCTAGAAGAGAAGGTGACGAAGATAGTCGAATCTATTCAAGGTTTTCGTACTAAGATTGAGGAGTTTGCAGCAAATCAGTAACCAGGGACACCACCAAAGGTCAGAGCAGAGCGTGAACAAAGACAAATGAGAGTGGATATTGTAGCAAGCAATATCAGGACCTTGGATTTAAAGTGTGAAAAGTTGCATGAAGAAATCACTCAACTATGAGCACAGTTGGTCACAGATGAACAATTGAAGGAAGTAGACCAAAAGTTCCAGGTTGCAAAAGAAGCAAAACAAAAGATGTGCCTTAGTTTGAATACCCTACTAGTCGCAAAGAAGATGGATAAGATGGGAGAATACCGAGAACAACAAATGGAAGTAATCAAGATTTGCGAAGAGCGATAGAAGATAGCCAACAAGCTAGAACCATTACAAGATCAAGCCATGCAGGCCGTAGAACAATTTGCATAGGTACATGGGCAGGTTAAGGAAACTGTTGAAGAATGCACAGAAACCTTGAAGCTAACTCTTAGTGTGCAGATAGAAGAAGCAATTTTGACCAAGGAAGCAACAATGAAAGAAAAGGTTGCAATTGCACAGGAAGCCTTGCAGAAGTTAACATGAATAATACAACCAGAGAAGCAAGCATAATTGTGAACATGACTAGAGACTCAAATTTTCAATGATTGAATCAAGTGTCTTAGGATGAGCCACATGTGAGTGTTGAGGGCATGTTGGAGCGAGATCAAGAAGGGACCAGTTTTTGGAAGCGTGTGCAAGGATGTGGACCGTGCACATGCAACAAATTGTTGGAAGGGCGCAAAAGATGGAGAGTAGTTAGGGTTCTGGTCCATTAGGAATATTTTTGTTATGTTTGTGGGATTCCCCCCCCCCCCCCCCCCCACTAAAAAACTATAAATAAGAAGTAGATAGAGGGATATAAGTAAGAGAGGAGAAGGGGTAAGAAGAGGATATGATAGAAGTAGAGAGAGTAAGAATAGATAATGATGTAATACCTTTATGTTTATGGGATTCTATCACACAATGTACATGAGATGTATGGTTATGGATGAATGATAATGTGTTGAATATGTTTTGGAGATCCTCTTGTGTACCGATGAATGCTTTTTCTTGTGCGCATATTGAATGTAATGTTATTATGAATATTGTTTTTGAATATGTTTGAGTTATAATTGTTGTTCTCTTTTAGATCCGAAGTTTGTGTGTAGAAGTGATAGAGTTTCCTCCGAACCCTTCATGTCTGTAGAAACCTAGTTCCTACAGCCCCCCTCGAATGCCTCAGGTGAGACTTCATATGTTTAATAGGTCATGCTATAAGGGATGGTATATAGGGATTTTGTTGGTATTTTAATGCTAGAACTCGGGTTTTCCCTCTACACACCAACAAAATTCCTCAACATGGTAAACCCGCCACAGTGTAAATCCCCCAACAGGGTAAAATCCATAGCTAGGTCCCCCCCTTCTCCGTGATTTCTCCCCCTTTTTACTCTCCAAACCCCCACCCTCCTCCCCACATGGATGACTCGACTTGTCATCCATGCGGGAGTGGACCCCTTTCTTCCTCCACATGTCATATTTTCTATTAAGTTCATGTTTTTTATTAACCTTAGGTTTTCTCGATTATTCATATTATTATTATATCTATTACTAGATTTATATTTATTATTACGTAATGTTAGCATTATATATATTATATTTATTATTTAAGCATTACAATTATTATATATATTTACTATTAACATTATATTTATTATTATGTAACATTAGCATTGTATAGTTGGTTATTACATATAATTATTTTGGTTATATTATTATTATATTGATTTCTATAATTTGGGCATTACAGTATGAGTCGACAGGATGTGGCCCATTTGGGTGGGCCTACTTGGAACTATTATAGATAATAAAAAAAAAAAAAAATGAAGAGAAATGGTAAACTGTGGACATGTACCTCGAGAAAATAAGGTGATGTGCCACATGTTCATCTGGAAGAACATCTAAATCATAAAAATGTCATCTCATAATTTGTTAGCTAAACAAATCTATAAAAATTCTTTATAATAATAGAAATATATATCAACAAAAACACGAGTAAAAAAATTCTTTATAATAATTTTTAATTAAACATTTAAAAAATATATATATAATTTATTTAAAAACACTACACACTTTAACTTAACTAAACTTCTTTCCAAAACCAATTTATTTAACCAAAATACTACCCTCAATTAAGAAAAATCAACAAACACTCAAACATAGAAAAGTAAATATTTAAATTCTTTATCAAATCATGTTTCCAAGAAAAATCAACAAACACTCAAACATAGAAAAGTAAATATTTAAATTCCTTATCAAATCATGTTTCCAAGGAGAATTTTAATATTTGAAACCATTTTTTTTTAATATTTGAAACTTTTGGAAAAATGTAAAAGTGCAACAAGAACCACGAGGTGGAAATGTCCCTAACATTGTCACTTGATGTTGCGAAAGAAGGGATGTTGTAGGAAGAATGACAAAAGCCACCAATGAAGCGGAAGAAACTATTTACCAAGCAATTGTTAGAAGTCTACATGAATAACTGAATCCAAAACCATGCTTTCTACCATACGTCACCTTGATAACATTTAAATATGTTTTTAAAAATTACAAATAAATAAACATTATTTAAACTATAGTCTAATTTTATATAAATGTAAAAATCAAAATTTATGGTCAAGGATACGGTGGCCCGTTAGTGAGGTTAGATAGATTTCATTCCATCCACCTGAATTCAATTCCATTGAAACATCTTTTGGCTTCGATTAAGAAGGTAATTTTTCCACTAAAAAATATAATTTTTCCACTAAAAAAATCAAAATTCATAACCCAAGATTAATCTATCGACCCCATTCATATATGTCAAGTACATAACAATTCTTCACCGGTCTCCTTTTGAAAGAGCCCCTTTGTAATTTACTCATCATTTTCTACTTATAAAGGCTTTGCTTAAATTTCGCCGGCCTCCTTTTTGGAAGAGCCCCTTTGTAATTTACTCACCGATTTTTACTTATAAAGGCTTTGCTTAAATTGTGCTAAAGTTGGGCTACTAGCTCATTTTATTTGTCTTTCATCTTTGGCTTGCCTTTTTTTTCAATTTTATTTATCTTAGGTTTTAGGGGTGAGTATTTGTTGAATAGTGTGTCTATGTTTCATTTAGTTATATAATATAACCAGTGTACATATATTTATATATTTACATTAAATAATAAATATATGTAAAGTTGAAATTATTATTATTATTTTTTAATTATATAAAATATTTTAATTTATATAGAATCTATAGTTGTCAAGAGAAATATGAAATACATAACAAAAAACAAAGAAACTCCAAAAAAAACAAGAGCCCCCACAAAAGGTATCAAAACGAACTCAAAGGTCCCCAAAAACCGGAAGTTGCACAGGTACTAGAACCCTGCATGGAGAGAGAAAACAAGATCAAGTAACAAAACTAGCCAAACTCAACAGCATATAAAAGCCTCAGAGGAGTGATCAACAAAGATGCCATCACACTAATCCTCCACATATATGATGCCTTGAGGAAAAGATAGAACATGTTTAGAGATCATCAGCCAAGAATTAAATTCTCAGAAAATATGAACAAAAGATATCTACCCAAAACAATTGATCAGCCTACACGCATTACGGAGCCAATTGTAGAATTAGAACACCTTAAGTGAATTTATATCCCAAACCCATCCAATGATCACACCGCAATCTCCAAGAAATCCTAATAATTGTTTATAGTCAAACTCATTTCTATTTGGATTTTAATAAATTTATAATATTTACAAATTTTGTAATAAAGTATTCATAAATTACGTATTTAATTGAATATTAAAAAAATTTAAAAATAATAAAATTGTTAAATTAAAAAACAACAATTGTAAATTGTCCTTGTTATTGACTTCTTATAATAAGACACTAAACTGCCTCCTAATACAAAGATAATATTAAAGATAAAATAATAAAATAAAGATAATATTAAATATTATAAACTGCCTCCTAATACAAAGATAATATTAAAGATTATGTTTTGGATAAAATAATAAAATAAAAGATAATATTAAATATTATAAACTGCCTCCTAATACAAAGATAATATTAAATATAATGTTTTGCAAAGATAATATTAAAGATTATGTTTTGGATAAAACAATAAAATAAAGATAATATTAAATATGATGATGTTTTGGTATGAAACAAAGATAATACTAAATATGATGAAGTTTTATATGATTTTGTAGTTAGATGTGATTTTGTGGTTTTGAAATTTATGAAGTTTGGAAAATGTATCTTCATTTTGAATAAAAATAATAAATAGTATGACATTTTGATATGATTAGTTGATTTGATCATAATCTTAATTGTGAAGTTTTAAAAATTAAGATAAGATAATATTAAATATGGTGTATTTTAAATATTTAATATTTTATGTTTACAATATTTTTTAGTCGTTTTTATATTTTGTTTGGAGTTTGGTTTGAAATTTTTTTAAAATTTTAAAATTACAGATATTATTTATGGAAATTGCATAATTTGGGTTCCAATGAGTGTTGAAGGGTGATGAATTTATTTATGTATTCAAAACATAATTTAAACACTTTTAAATTTGAATTTTACAACAACAAAAAAATTACTGGATTCTGATCAAAACTCACCTTAAAATTCAAAATATAGAATAAATAGACTACTCCATTAAATATTATAAAGTTTTATATGACTAGTTAATGTGATTTTGTGGGTTTTCATACATACAATAATATAACTTCACCTTTTAAAATTCTATTAATAAAAATTAGATTAGTAATCTTAAATATAATATTTTATTTTTTAAATAACTTGTGTCAATAACCTAGTTAACAATATTAAATTCGAAACGTGGTTAATTCAATTTTTAATCTAACTTATAAAATCACATCCTAGTGGGGTCATGCACCTGCCCCTCAAGCGGGGATGGCTTAAAGATGCCACTGCTTGGTTAAATTATTGGGGGATTAATGAAAGTACCACTCTACAAAATATTGATAGCATTAATCACATTATTACTTCTACCTTCAAAGAGAAAATGTGGGGCAAAGAAGAATTAGAGGTAAAAATAAAGATTCGGTATTACATAGCGATCATTAACCCTAATCTTGAGGATCAAAACTATCTTTCTATATTAACAAGCTCAAAGAAAAAAATTAATATTGCTAAGATTAGAATGAACTCTCATGAGCTTCATAGTGAAATTGGGCGTTGGACAACCCCTAAAACCACTTGGGTTGAAATAATTTTCCATCTATGTGATTCTATGAGCGTGAAACCACTTTCTCTTAGATTGCTGAGCTTTCACTCACATTAGATATCAATTTCAACATCTTTGCTCCAACACTAACCTTTCTAACCTTCTAGATCCCCAAAACTATAGCGAGCTAGGGACACTCCTTTGTAAGCTCTTTGAGCATAGAAATAGTATTTTAAAGCAAACCAAATAATCTCTATCGTCTTAAGGTCCAATAGACCAAGATTGGTTGCAGTGGACGTTAAAAACCTTCATAATCATCATCATAGAGTTATCATGGAATGTTGTGTCACCCAATCAGTAAGGGAGGTAACCCATTACATAGATGATGATGTGACGTGTTAAAATAGATGACGTGGGATGGCTAGAATTCGAACTTAGACTCAGGGAAGCGACAAGGCAGGCTTAACCTTCTAGGGTGAGAAATGTGGAAATTGTTACAGGAAAGAAAACATTTAAAATCCAGATACAAATAAACAACACAGAACCGACACTCAGGAAGAGGGATGTGTTAAAGTCAGAGGGAAATGCTCAGTCACTCTACCATGTTAGATTTAAAATTAATGTAAAGTATTGGGTAATCCAGGTTCAGGTCCAAATGCATGGGAATTTATTCATCCCTCATTATTATCAAATTAGAAACATGATCATACACATGTCTAGATTCACTATTTCCTGTATATAATATATTATGTTGTATATACTAACATCTCTATCAAATAGCCATGATCATAATCATTAATTTTACAAACTCAATCCCTTGATGTTCCTAAAATCATCTCAACTTAACAAGCTTATAAAATCTCTTATATGGAGGGTTTAATAAGTGTTAAGGATGTCGATACGAGGGATTAAGGTTTAAGGTTTTTAAGCTCATATTTTTAACATCATAAACACAAACTAAAAGAATTAATACACCACAGGGCTCTTGAAAACTTAAGAAACAAATCCATTACCACACATGCTTCTTGCCTCTTTATTCACATATAGTTACAGAAAATACCATAAAACCTTTATAGGGTAAACATGTCTACTTGTAATAAGGGTGTGAAGTGCCTCTTCAACATGTTAGTTGCTAGCACTTATGTCATATTTAGATTCATAAACAAAATGAAGCCATTTAAGACATAATCCAATCCATAGTATAATATGTGTACTATTTTAGAAACATGTTAGTATATAATATATTATGTTGTAGGAGTTGAGGGCAGGAGCCAGCGGTGAGGTTTGATGGTTGTCCCGACAGAATCGAACGTCCAGTTTCGATTCCTGTAGGGGAGGTGTGGTGAAGGCATAATTGCACCCCAGAAAAAGCTCGTGTGATTGCGGTGTTGGCCGTACTTCTGTTGATTATGTCATGTCCAACATTAAGGCTAGCCCCAGTCTATGAGTTTGATATCCAGATAGTTCAGTTGACAACGCTCACTGGACGGTTTAAAAAAGTTCCCCCAATTAATATATATATATATTAAATGTTATTAATAGCTGTCTAATTAATTAAATTAATTGGAAAATATGAGAATACTCATATAAACCGTGCATTCAAAATATGCATTTCAACATTATAATTGCATACTTAAGATGAAGGGTTTAGACTATCGAACCTTATATTTAGTATTGGAGATGGAAGTATGTTATAATATGATGCATTGTATTACAAAGTACACTACTTTTCATTTCAAACAAAATACTAAATTTTGATTAAAACAATTTAAAAAAAATACAACACTACTTACATAACCTATAGGCACAACAATACGTACAATACCTACTATTATGTTTGTTTTTTATCTTAAAGAGACGTTATCTGTTTTTTCAAGCTAATACATTACTCAAACAAAGCACTTAATTATGATTCTTAAAGGTTAATATTTATTATTTATAAAATTTTGATCATCACAATTTAGTAACTTATAATTTCCAAGAGTATAAGATATTTAAGTTTTTAAAATACCAAGTAATGCAATAAGTTTTAATAAAAGAAATTTAAGGATTATATATTTTTAATAAATCTAAATTATAATTAAATTTTGAAAATTTTCAAAAATATATTCAATAAAATTTTGATCATAGATAAGAATGGTCTGTGGATTTCAGATAGTTATAGTAGTTAAATATAACACTAATTATAACTTAAGAAATTATAAGTACTTGTGTTTTGGAAGCTCAAGAGATTAGCTTAATTAGTTCTCACCAATGTTGTTTGGCATTGGCTAATTATGTATCATGAGTTCCCAATTCAAATCTCTCTTGGTAATTTGTACTAGTTTAAGCTAATGGGTTTAGTAGGGATTCCATCCACGAATTTGGGTAAACATCCCTTGGGGTTTCCGATGAGGTTTTCCTTGGAAACAAAAGTGCTTGTACCTCAAGGAGGAAACACACCAATGGATAAGTTTTGTGTCATTTGTCGTAAGAGGGGATCGGTATTAGAGGGTATTTGAAAGGTAGAAATTCTACCATTAAGAATTTCGAGAAAGTGAGCATGTTGTTGTTCAATTTCCATTATAGTTGAGTTTTGAGTAGGGGGGAGGAAAATTGGAGAGAGGATTCATTATCATTCTGATTTCATGGTAGAATCTAATTCTAATTCTATTTGGCCAATTTTACGAATCAATGAAATTAATCACGGGGGCTTATCCACATCCACTCTCTTTTAGAGAATCCATACTTTCCAAGATATTTTCTTGATTTCCCAAATGAAGAAAATTCTTTTCATACATTTCGAATACATTCTCATGTGTCTTGTGTGTTTAGAAATCTATCTTAGAACCTTTGAAGAAGTACTTTGAAGATAATACCAATCCATCCTTAGGATCAAATTTCACCCCTTTATGAGCCATATATCCATATACAATAATGTAAAGTTCTTGAAGAGAAAAACATGTAGAATGTATGAGAACACTAGTAGAAAAAGTGAGATAAATTACTAAAAAACTACTAAAAATTGCATCTAAATGACTAAATTTAGTCATGTGACTAATACTCATTTATTGCCAGTCATTTATAATGCGACTAAATGTGTGGCTATAAAATTTTAGTCATTTATTGGTTGTTCTGATTGTTCGGTTTGATATTTAGTCATTGATTGTTGTTAACTGGTCATGTATTTAGTCATTGATTGTTGTTAACTGATCATTTATTTATTCATTGATTGTTGTTAAGTGATCATGTATTTAGTCATTGATTGTTATTAACCTATCATTTATTTAGTCATTGATTATAGTTAACTAGTCATTTATTTAGTCATTGATTGTTGTTAACTGGCCATTTATTTAGTCATTGATTATTGTTAATTGATCATGTATTTAGTCATTGCTTGTCGTTAACTGGTCATTTAATTATTCATTGATTTATGTAGATAGGGCATGGAGGAATCAAACCATCAACCTCCTTCCTATAAGGTAGGTGCTCTTCCATTGAGCTAGAACCCGTAAATAAAAGAATCAAAGTAGTTGGTTTCATTTTTTGAAGAGCATTAAATTGTTTTGCACAGTAAAAAATTACTAAATATATCACTTTTCCAAGAAAATGTTCATCACAAAACATAATTATGCATACCTATTTTTTTTGGCATGTAGAAAGGGATATACAACTACAATCTCATAAAAAATAGAAGAACTAGAAATAGAAACATCCCTAGACAAAGCAGTTATACAAAAAAATAAAAAAATAAATTGAAGAAATGGAAAAATGTACACAATGTAAAATCATATCCTCTTCATCAGCACACACTACTAAAATAGAAATAAAATAAAAAACAATATGTCACATCTATTTATTTAGTATTTAATAGAAATCCTTTGGCCCACATTTGCATACATACCTTATCTCGCCAATTACAACAAAAAGAAAAAAGATTGAAAAACACTGACCTCATCATAAAAAATAGGCTTGCACTTTAAATTCCAGAAAGTAAAGGAGTAACACTGGGAAATACCAAATTCATGAAAAAGCAAAGATTGCCAGATACCAGGAGTCACCAAAAGGTGCATCAAAAAATGAAATGGTACCTTGTTGCATCAAGGCTATTAATTGTTGCATGTTTAATTGATAGAAGTTGTGCATGAATGAAAGGATGCATAAAATGATAAGATATTTCAATACTCCATCCTTGTCCTACCTAGCATTATTTATTTTTTCCTAGTTGTTGATGATGTCATTTTCCCCCTAGTGGTGTGCAGATGTCATCCAGGATCCATCTACCACCTTTTGATCCATGCATGCATCATTTTAAGACCACTTAAGTCAGTTCCCTATTTTATAGGAACCTACTGAGTGTTCCAGTGCAGTCCACCTGAGTTATCTGACTCTTTTGGGGGGTTAGAGCTCCGGATGCCACTAATTGTGGCCTCATGCACCCTTTTCTGACTAGAATGCATGACAGACTCACTATTGCACCCTCCTTAGTTAGTTAATTGGTTGTGACTTCAATTAGTTGAGTTTAGGTTTAGTTCAGTTGACTTTGAGTCTTCCGGAGCACTCTAGTGGTGATAATCCCTATGCTAGACCAACTGAGGTTCGAATTATCCCACATGATTCAAATTCTCTCCATTGTAACATCATTGCTTATTATACTGATTATTGGAACATGTGGCATTATCTGCTCCTATCTAAGTTTTGTTGCATTATTATTCTTCTACTGTTTTTTACTGCAGTTTTCACTCTTCTTCAAATTTTTTGCTCATTCTTTCTTTATGAGGTATCCTCATATCTTTAGATCTGTTGTGACATAGAATTTCACATGGTATCAGAGCCATTCAACAAATAGGTTGAGAAGCTGGTTTTGGTAGTGCACCAGAAGCCTTTGGATTTCCACAGCAAATCTTGGTGCCATTGCATTGAATTTATTGGAGAAATCCAATGAGGTCTAGACATGTGTGAAGGATCTAGACAAAAGTGCCTATTGTCCTAAAGCAGTGCTCAGTAGTATTCTACCTCCATTATTGAGAGTTTTTTGTATTTTATTCAAGTTTTTGAGTGCAACAGCAATTGCAGTAGTTGCAACAGTTTTTTCTATAGTAGCAGCAGTTTCACCTTGTATTCTCTCTAGAAGTTGTAATGGAAAATTCAAACTCTCCTCTCTATCCCAGGATCCTGACAACCTTTATAGGAGGGCTAATATGCAGATGGTATTGCGCAACAAATCACTGTACAGGGTGACAATGGGAAAGGATCCCGAACCACATTCATCTATGGAAAAAACCAAGTATCTAAATAGATTGGATGAAGCATTTGGTTTCATGTGTATTCATATTTCCAGAGATCTACTCTTCCACATCGAAGGATTGAAGACTCCAAGAGATTTATGGTTGAAGTTAGAGACCCTCTTTGACAAACAAGATGACCTAAGGGGCCATATTTTGGAAAATGAGCTGATTTCTCTACAACCGAGTAGTTTCGAGACCATTCAACAATTCTTTTCAAAATTCAAATGTTTGGTTATGCCACGGGGGGTTCACTTAGTGAACTTGTTACATAGCATGATCGTTTGTAGGATATTAAATAATATCCCCTATTTCACTAAATATTGGAAAATTCCTCCTAAATTTATATTGTTGAACCCCCCTCCCAATATACCTTTCCAATTAAGAAAACACCTAGTTTCACTAGATCTTGTAGGTATCCATTTTTATCAACCCATTTTTAATACCCCCTTTATATCATATTATCAAGTTGTAACAAACATGATCCCTAACGCATCTTAGTATAAACAAACATGATGCTAAATAAAATAATAGTATAATGGTAATAATAATCCCACTGAGATTGCATGGACAACTAATCAATTTCTAACGTTGGATAGTGGAAGACACAATAAAATAGGAATGGGGAAGGAAAAATACGTAAAAGGAAACCCAATCAAGGGATAATTGTAACAAATAATGTAAAGACTAATAGTCCAATAGTCAGTGCAATGCTTAGAAAAGATGAGAATTGCAGATGTTTCACACCACATTCTGTCAATCTACCAATTTTATATCATGTAAATACAAGTACAACCATAGAGAGCTAATGTTTTCTATAAGCTTAATAAATTAAACTCCATAAAAATGAAAAGTTGAAACTTTTTCGTGGATGGAATTTCCTAACTTCCTATCAAATCAAACATCATCAATGTTTGAACCCAAATAAACATAGAAAAATTCTTTTTACTTTCCAATAACACCATCTGATCATGTGCATAGCTTGGGTTTGGGTCATTCACAAGATGCAATGAATTGCCTCCACTTCCTCTACATTTATTCTCGCAATCAAGGGAATTAAAAACATTTAGTTACCTTTTCTTGGGTTATATCTAGTTTTTTTTATCTTCACAGGAGACGGAAAAATATCCATTGCTACATTTCAAGTATGTAATAATTATAAAGATATACATATGGTGAAACTTATATGATACCATTTCATGGTAACGATAACACATAGGGTATGTAAATAAGGATTTATATTTTCACATATGTTCATGTCAGTTCCAATACAATATTAAGACGAATGCTTTGCATATAAGAATTGAAATTGCAATTATGAATTTACCAAATATAACTCAATCTAACAACTATTCCTAACTGGCAATGTGAAAATGTTAAAGACGTATACAAAAATTTGAAAGAAATAATTAGAGAAATATTGATCTAACTTTTCTTGGTTCCAATGAAACAAGAAATATTGATCTCACTTTTCTTGGTTTTCGTGGACCAAGGTTTGATTGAATCTCAATACCTACCTAAACCTGAACCTAAAAAATGAAGAGTTACATCTTTTACAAGAATGCCTACAAAAAGTACAATACAATTGTTCAACTCTGGAACTCTCGATTAGCTACATCTCTTAACTTTGGAGTTGACGAGGAACCAAATGCATATTCAAGTATATTGAACAATGTCATCGGATGCAATGTGACTTCTATCAGAAAATAAACACACTTTGGAAATTGGCTTCGTATAGAAAAACAAAAGGTATAATATTACAAGACTTCCTTGGTTTTAACACTAGCAAACTTCACCTCGATTATGGAGAAAGTGTGAAATATTGCATACATATTCATAACAAGTGGCAACACTAACATTTTGGACATCACATCAATAACATTCTGCATAAAAGAACAAAATACTATCAACCTAGTTATCTCAATGCCACAAAATTCTAATATCATAGTGCCTGATATTCCAAGAATCATACCTCGTATCTAAATAACTTTGCTAAGCAACAAAAAGCGCAACCCCACAAAATAAAACACTGACCCTAGTTAACAATAATATTTCCAATATTATCAGAATTTCAAAAATCCAAATACAATTGCAAAAGTTGCTACAAGATATTTACAAAAAGATTCAAGTCTTTGCTGAAAGAAGAAATGATGAAAAAAATTAACTCACATAAATCCATAAAGTTTCAATGAATTATAAACATTCACATATATTTTTATAAAGCAAAATGGAAGATATGATAAGTCAAAATCATTTTTAATTCAAGAGTACTAGTTTATCTTATATCTATGATGCTATATATGATAGAAATTGAACTCAAAAGAGTCACCTTCTCCATTTACACTACTAAAAAAATACTAAAAGTTTAAAGAGGGAATTTCCCTGAATTTTGGAAACATTTAAAGATAAAGTATTTGATCAAATGATATTGACATCAGCCCTAAATGACCACTAGTATAGAGGAAAGCAAGTTCTCCATTTTCCACAATGTCAATTTACTTGATTGAGAACGTTCGAACACCTTCAGACTTGATTTTTAAATCTCATCGACATGAGGTTGATATCATGAATGACACGTGAATTTGCATCAACCCATGTACTTGTAACAATCATTTCATCATGTGAAATCCAAATCTGTATTGAAATTCGATTTAAAATCATAAGATGGATGGTTACACTAGCACAGTATCTATATTGAAAGCTAAAATTCAACTACAAAAGATGAATGGGAAAAGAAAATTACACGAAAACAGTAGGTGGAAAAAATTAGGTTGGTTTATCCCAAAATTCACCATTTGAACCATTCACTACACCTGACCCCAAAAAGTATAAAATCAAGATGACATTGCTACATTGGAAGGCAAGAAAAACGCATTGCTAGAAAGGAAATTTCTAGAGAAAAAATAAATTCAAATGGACTCAAGGAGGAAAGCTACATTGAAAGGCATAAAAAAACACATGAGTTATAGACACGAAATATGCACCTAAACTACACCTCCAATTGATAAAAATCACATAAAAGCTAGAAATCCTAATCCTTCATTACCTCAATTCCATTAATAATTTGAAGATCCATTAACCAACCAAGCACATGAGAAACATGAAAACCCTTCAACATAGCACTAGCATCAACCATCCTACATCCTGATTGAGTATCAATTGTCCATCAAACTCAATACCTCGTTCCCTTGTCCACTAATTTTCCCTTTGTTTCCCCTCCATCGCTTCTACATGAAATGTAATAAAATATACCCTAAATATTTGTATTCACATATAACATAATTAAGCCCCCCTGTCCCCTTAATACAGGACAGTATATTTCTCATTTTCATATCATAGTTTACTCCCCAATATGAATGGGCGTGATAGGATATTTCCTACCAGTTGATCCCCCCATGGGTTATGCAATGCAAGCAGTGTGGCATTGAGAAGAAGGACGAGAAGTTGGTGCTATCCATTCTAAGCAAGCTAGGTCTTGAGTTATCCATCTTTGTCTCTACCTTCCATTCTAGGCTCATGTCAATCCATGGTTGGAAGATTCCCTCCTTATATGTTTTCACTGAATCTCTCATCCAAGAACAAGATAAGTTGATCCATATGGCCGCCTTGAATGCCTCCAAAGATTAAGCTCTTATGGCTGGAGAAGCAAAAAGTGTGAATGGGAAGGAGAAGCACAAGGCCAAGGATAAGAGGCCATCTGAATCCAAGCTGAATTCCAAGTCAAGTCCATCAGAAGGAGCCTCCAACTCTAAGAAGGACAAACATAAGGGATTTGAGAAATCCAAGTGTTCATATTGCAAGAAAGGAAACCACCTAGAGAGATCTTGCATGTAGAAGAAGATAGATCAGTTGACCAAGCTTCTTGAACAACACACCATTTCCATCCCAAAAGGTGCAAGAGAGACTGATTTTGGAAGTGATTCTGATGGTCATGAGAGATGCCATGCACTGAAGGTTGGATTTTAAAAATCACAAGCCCTTCTCATAGATTCAGGAGCCTCCAACCACATGGTTTCCTCTAGAGAATCATTTTCTTCTATAGATCTCAAAGATGGTCCGATTATTCACATGGGAGACAACACTCAGATCTATGTTGAAGGGAAGGGCACATTACATATGGAGCATGGCAAGTTCAAGAATGTTCTATTTGTGCCTTCTTTGTCGGAAAATTTGTTGTACGTATATCATATGACTCACACAGGTTCACAGAAGAAAGTGGTATTTGGTCCTGACACAGTTGAGATTGCAAAGATATCCACTGAGAAGATTATAACGAAAGGGTTTGAAAACCATGCCTCCAAGGCATATGAATTCTCATTTTTTTTCCATACTCTCTGCCTACCCCATCATAATCTGATGAAGATCATAGTTATACCTCTTCTAATGAATATGAGGATCAAGATCTTTATGTTGAGAATAAAGTTCAAGGAGATTCAGATTTAGATCCAGATCCAACACATGCTCCCAATCCATGGCCAAGGCCAATATGGGCTCACAAAGTCCTTGTAGCTACTGGGAACACAGTTGGGGATCCATATGGTCATAGAACCACCAGATCTCAGTATCATGAAAAACTTGCACCGTGTCATGCAGATCCACTTCTCTTAGAGAGGTGTTGCATGATGGTGGGGTTTGATCCACAATCTCTTGGAGAGACTTTCCATGGGGGATCTAAAACTAGGAAACAATATCGGTTGTCTGACAAAAGGAACTCAAAGGTTCAATATTTGGACCACAATGAGCCATTTGCTCCAGTAGCAAGAAGGGTTCCTGAAAGACTTGTTTTGGAAAATACAACTTCTACACCGTGGGAGGCGCATCAGAGGAGCAGATCTAGATCCAACACCTGCATTGCTATCCTACAGAGGAGCAACTTGCCAATATTTTTGCAAAGGCTTTCACTGAGGAAAGATTTTTTCCTTCTCTACTTAGCATGAAGGTTCTTTGAGTTCCCTGCTGTTGTTCTTTTTGAAGGGGGGTATTTTTCCCATGAGGTTTTTCCCCATTTCCTTCGTTCATGGACAATTCTTTATTTTTTATCATTTATTTGATTGTATGGGTGACCTTGGGTCTTAGTAACCAGGGCCCAGGATGCAAAGTATGGATTAAGGGGGGTGTTAGGATATTTCAATACTCTATCCTTGTCCTACCTAGCATTATTTATTTTTCCTAGTTGTTGGTGATGTCATTTTCCCCCTAGTGGTGTGCAAATGTCATCCAAGATCCATCTACCACCTTCTAAGCCCTACATGCATCATTTTAGGACCACTTCAGTCAGTTCCCTATTTTATAGGAACCCACTGAGTGTTCTAGTGTAGTCCAACTGAGTTATCTAACTCTTGTGGGGGGTTAGAGCTCCAGATGCCACTGATTGTTGCCTCATGCGCCCTTTTATGACTGACATGCATGACAGACTCACTATTGTTCCCTCCTTAGTCAGTTATCTAATTGTGACTTCAGTTAGCTAAGTTTAGGTTCAGTTCAGTTGACTTTGAGTCTTTCGGAGCACTCCAGTGGTGATAATCCCTATGCTAGACCAATTGAGGTTCGAATTCTTCTGCATGATTCGAATTCTCTCAATTGTAACATAATTTTTTATTATACTGATTATTGGAACATGTGGTATTATTCTACTCCTATCTTATTTCTGCTGCATTATTATTCTTCTGCTCTTTTTTACTACAGTTTTCACTCTTCTTCAAATTTTCTGCTCATTCTTTCTTTGTGACGTATCCTCGGCTCTTTAGATCTGTTGTGACATAGAATTTCACATAAAATATTAAATATCATTTTGTTATTTATTTGCTAGAAGTTTTGCACGAACAAAAATATTATAACTTTGCTCAATAATTTTCATCTTTGCATATACAAGAATCAAGACATAATAATCAATCATCCTTGACAAAATGCACAATTTTCTAGAAAAAAAAAAGAAAAAAAACAAACATGTTTTCAAAAATTGTAGAGTGATAGAGTTGCTTCAACATTTGGGAACAAATCTAATCATAATAAGAACCTCTTTTGGTTGTTCGTCTCAGCTGGAAAGGGGCATGGACAGTAATACCGCATGAAAATGAAAGGTGGTGTAGAGCAACTTTTAATGATGATTCAAGATCTTCACCTTGGAAAGTTGATTACATTTAAAGTTGAAATAGAAATATAGATGACAACCAGAATGAACATGTACATCAAGATGTAGATTCTATGAAGCTAAATACTAAGGTGGATGCATTGTCTCTGACTCTCTACTTACCTAATATGGGTGAAGGAATCAATTGCAGCACTTTATATCTAATTGATGATCTTACTGACAGTAAGAGTAATGTTTCTTAAATGGAAGATAAGATGCACTCTTTTTATAAACGTTATTTGATTATATCATCTAATAGTTATAAACATGCTTCTGTATGTATACATGCTCTGATTTCATCTTATGAAAATTTTGGTCTCTCAAGCCATCCCTGGAACTCCTCCCTTCCTCCCCATCTTCAAACTTTCATGTAAAACAGAAAATGAAAAATAATTTAAAATAAGATTATTCTCCCATATAAGAAGAGTGGACAATGAGATTTATTTGATTTCTACATAAAATGAAACCTATCAATATTTCAAACGGTATATATAAGCAACAATTTCTATATTACCCATGTAACAAGGATCTATTGATCGCATGGCAATGTTTGATCAACTGGTTTCCTACCAGTCAATAACTCAAGGATGACAATTCTAAAGCTGTAAACGTCACTTTTTGAGTTGATTGTCTCGTCATCGCATATCTGTCAATTAACATTTGGATTGAATTAAAAATGTCACCAAACTTCATATGAAACAAGAAAAAACACATTATAGAAGGAGGGCATCAATTACATTAGTAGTCATGCATTGCACAAGACCTTTACCAAATGATTCCAAGGTACTCTAAAATGAAAACAATTGTCATTGATATTCACTCCCATGTATGCAAGATGCTCATTTATCATGGAGTACTAAAGCACATACTATGTAGTTGCATGGTCCTATGTCAATTTATAAGGAACAAAATGGGTATATAAAAATATTGTTCGAGATTAATTACATCCATCTTCAAATACTTGTGAAATTTCCAGTATTTTTCAAGGATATGCACTGTGAAAATCCTCACAGCAGATCTAAGAGATGATGTATCTCACAAGAGAATAATTATGATTAAGCAAGAAAATAGAAGAAGAGTGATACATGCAGTATAATGAGCAACAGAATAATATGGTATAGTAGAACTCAGATAGAAGCAATAATACTTCGGTCATACTTGATTATTAATCACAAATGGACATATAAATAATACAATGCATGAGGAATTCGAATGCCTAAGGTGGCAATTCGAATTAGCCTTCATGGAGTGATCAAAGGATCACTGGAGTGTCATCGGAGCACAACTAGGTGTCCTCATGATCATCGGAGCGCAACTGGAAGTCTTCATCATCATCAGTGGAGTCATCAATGCTCAAGTAACTGTCAACCATCAGTCAAACTAACTCTGGTAGGTGTAACTCAGTGTAACTAAGTGTAACTCAGTGTAACTAAGTGTAACTGAGTGTAACTGAGTGTAACTCAATGTAACTAAGTGTAACTCAATGTAACTAAGAGTAACTGAATGTAACTGAGTGTAACTCAATGTAACTGAGTGTAACTGACTGAAACTAACTGTAACTGAATGTAACTGAGTGTAACTCAATGTAACTGAGTGTAACTGACTGTAACTGACTGTAACTGAGTGTAACTGAACTGGTAGGTGAAGAAGGGCGAGTTGCTCCCTAAAATCAAGGAAGAAGGGCGCACTAAGCAACTGGAGGGCTAAAACTGAATAGTGAGAAGCTCCTGGGGGCTGGCTAACTGAGGGCTAGGTGCTGGACTGATGACTGGGATGCATGCAAAATGCATGCAAACCCTAGAATGCATGCAAACCCTAAAAGGTGCATGCATGACTGAAAATGTAAATGATCAAAATACTGGTGGGACTAGGATGGAGTATAGGAATATCCTAACACCCCCCCTTAATCCATCCTGGGCCCTGGTAACTAAGACCAAAGGTCACCCAATACAATGAATAATAACAATCAATAAACCAAGGAAGTGGGAAAATTTCATGGGAAACATACCCCCTCCTCAAAAAATAGACTGTAAGGCACACATAAAAAAATAAAAGCTCCAAACTCAAGCATGTGTGATTCTTGGTCATATGTCTGGAGGTATCTTCTTCTTGGGAAGAAGTGGATCATGCTCAAAAAGCATGTGCTTGTACTTGCTCTTCAGATCGAATGTGATGAGAACAAATCCAACAGTATTAGAATGATCCTTGAACCTGTGATTCGAATCAGCTGAGGTAGGATCAAATTTTTGAATGTGCATATAGTCCTTTGTCTTCTCCTTCGAACCACCATGGGTGAGATTATGCCAAAAAGAACTATTACATGTTTGCTTGAAATCAAAATCAGATTTAAGACTTTCAAAACAGTTTCTTGAGATCTCCTTTGAACCAGCAGGGGTGAGATCAAAACTATCATATGATGCATGAGAAATTATCTCAAGCGGGTGGCAATGGCCATATTCTTCAATAACCTTCTGAAAGCATGTGCTAATGATCATATAGTAGTAAATAAGAGATGTTTGCTGAAGAGGAGCGAATGCATTACCTCCAATAGCTGATGTTACCTCCGAAATAATCATGTGATCATGGTGCAAACCAACAAACTCTGGTGCAAGACAGGATTTAGGACCTTCTGCAATATCTAGAGTGTGAGCTGGCACAGAAAGAGAAGAAAGTTTGAGCATGAGCGGAGAATCTGCAAGTTCTTTGTCAACAACTTCAATATGAGATGATACTGGTTCATGATCTGAGAGATCATCAAGGGGAGCGAATGCAACATGATCTGAGAGACCATCAGGAGGAGCGAATGCATCATGATCTGAGAGACCATCAAGTGGAGCGAATGCATCAACTTGCTTGCTTTTGAAGGGATTTGGACCAAATCCATCATTCTTTTTGCCGAATCTTTCATCTAGATGAGCCCATAACTCTTTTGGAGTTTCAATATCAATGATGGTCGGGTACAATATGTAATCGGTCATAGCAAGCATCATTCTTCCAATGTGCATGTCACCTTTATTCAACCATTTAATCTTCTTTGTAGAGGATTCGAACTCTCTTTCAAAATAGCAATCAAAGAGATCATGGCTCTTCAAATATGCTATCATTCTTGGTTTCCATTCATCATAGTTGAATGGAGAAAGAGGAGTAATTTCTTCTAAATTCATTGAAGTTGTAGAAGACCTGCAAAAACAATATAGAATAACTGCAACTGCTACTGCTGCAAAAATGCAGATTCTGCTACAACTGCTGCACTCGAAATCTTGGTAATAACCTGCAAAAAAAAACTCTCAAGAATGGAGATAAACAATACTCTCAACATGCTCTGATACCATGTGAAAATCCTCACAACAGATCTAAGAGATGATGTATCTCACAAGAGAATAATTATGATTAAGCAAGAAAATAGAAGAAGAGTGATACATGCAGTATAATGAGCAACAGAATAATATGGTACAGTAGAACTCAGATAGAAGCAATAATACTTCGGTCATACTTGATTATTAATCACAAATGGACATATAAATAATACAATGCATGAGGAATTCAAATGCCTAAGGTGGCAATTCGAATTAGCCTTCATGGAGTGATCAAAGGATCACTGGAGTGTCATCGGAGCACAACTAGGTGTCCTCATGATCATCGGAGCGCAACTGGAAGTCTTCATCATCATCAGTGGAGTCATCAATGCTCAAGTAACTGTCAACCATCAGTCAAACTAACTCTGGTAGGTGTAACTCAGTGTAACTAAGTGTAACTCAGTGTAACTAAGTGTAACTGAGTGTAACTGAGTGTAACTCAATGTAACTAACTGTAACTCAATGTAACTAAGAGTAACTGAATGTAACTGAGTGTAACTCAATGTAACTGAGTGTAACTGACTGAAACTGACTGTAACTGAATGTAACTGAGTGTAACTGAGTGTAACTCAATGTAACTGAGTGTAACTGACTGTAACTGACTGTAACTGAGTGTAACTGAACTGGTAGGTGAAGAAGGGCGAGTTGCTCCCTAAAATCAAGGAAGAAGGGCGCACTAAGCAACTGGAGGGCTAAAACTGAATAGTGAGAAGCTCCTGGGGGCTGGCTAACTGAGGGCTAGGTGCTGGACTGATGACTGGGATGCATGCAAAATGCATGCAAACCCTAGAATGCATGCAAACCCTAAAAGGTGCATGCATGACTGAAAATGTAAATGATCAAAATACTGGTGGGACTAGGATGGAGTATAGGAATATCCTAACATGCACTACCCTTGAAAATACATGTTCAATAATTCCTTCTGAAAAAATTGAAAATACATGTTTAAAATTTCCTTTTGAAAAAAAATTGCCCTTCATTATAATAAAAACCAATTGCAAAACACATTTTCATTATGAAGAGAGAAACATAACTTATATTTCTTCTACTAAAATCCTCTCCAGCCTACAAGAACAACCAATAGCTTAATAACGTATGTGACATGCCATTGATTGGTAATAAAAAACAATTGGCACCATACATGATTCTTTCCCGTGATTCTTTTCGATATCCTTAATATTTATTTAAGGATACAAAATAGATGGGTAACGATTCGATGATATTTGTTATCATTAAAAATACCTGGTAAAATATTTAAAATTCTATCCAATCCAAAATTATGTTCTTGGGGAAAAGGGATAAAATGGACAACCTCTTGGTATATACCTTTTTTAAACAATAAAAATATGTTGGAAGATTCAATATTGCTGCTTGGAGTGAATTGTACAAGGATAAAATATTGTTAATGGCAGCATGTAATGTCCCCAATATGAAATTGGAGATATTATCTCAGCCCCTAACTCAAGAAATCGAAATTTCTCAAAACTAGGTGTTTTGATTCAAACTAGGCACAAAAAAATTACTTATCTTCAACTGGATCCAAACACCACTAGATCTTTTTTATTTTTCCCAAACCAAACATTGGGGATTCTTACACACTTATAAAATCCTACAACACCCTTATGACATACCTACAAGACTTGAGGGAAGGTATATTCAAGGTCCTACTTCGACAATATGCACATTTCAGAGTGCATCACATCTCGGTAGACCATTTGGGTAGACCCAAAAGACCGAAGGCAATTTCCCCAGGAATTATGTGGAAATATTATGCTTCTAGTGCAATATTGGAAGCAGCTACACAAAAACTAGGACTCCATATATGGAACACCTCCTTAGCTTCATAACTAATAACAGAGGAAAACCAAATAATATTTCACCATAGTAAGGAAGACTAGCTCATATTTAACTAGTAAAGACTCTTGGCTTCCAACTCTCTCCAGAAACACAGAAAACATACCAAATTAAACCACAGAGACTTAGATTGACTCGAACAATCTGATATTATCTAAAAATACCGTAAACAAACTCCAAAATAATTCTAATGGAAGTTTAACATACACATATTTAAGACTACTCAACCATAGGTAACATAACAACACATATATTCAACTGTAACTGGTAAAGATGAGCACAACATGAAGGAAAAATATATGAATCTTTATTATAATCTGATTATAACAGAAATAATACTGATTACATTGACATATGGATATTACTCATCTTGAAACCCAATAAATGCAAAGATGGATATGAATAGATGTGCTCTTCAACATTGAAACCCTCAGATATGAAAAAATAACTGTATCTTGGTCATATGGAAGTAATTTTTTATGAGACAAAAGGTGTTTACCACTAGAAACGAAGATTTGGACGCAATGGAATAGGTCTCACAATCCATACATTCTTATAAGTATCAAATCCATAACCTCTTTTTCGTCCCTTTAACAATGGTTTCCGGATCTAGAGCAATGGAGGTATTTGCAAGGGATGAAACTTCATTGGTATGCCCGCCTCAACATTATCAGAGCCAAACCACTTCAGATCTATGATGGAACACTGGTACAAGAGAGAAATTGCACCCTCCTCAACTGAACCCACTGGAAACTAACACACCACAACTAAAAAACATTGTTAATTCTTCTAGTCTTTAGTAAAAACTCACAATGAATTGAGTTCATTAAACACAATGGAGAAACATGAATGGTCTCTCTCCAACAACTGCAATTAAGCTCAAATGAGAGATCTATATGATCTCCTATTCTCTATTATAGTTTCAAAGGGAACATCTCCCAAGCTAGCAAGGGGCACATCACCCAAGCTATGAAAAGCCATAATAGCTCTCCAAGATCACAAGGATCACAAAGTAAAAAAATGCCAAAAGATGTGAACTGGGGTGCTCATACCTCTTTTATAACTCTTCAATTAGTGACCTTTTCCTTTCTTCTAGATTTTTCTCATGAAAATATTAATAAAATAATAATTAATATTATTTTCACGAGAGAATAGAATTTATCCCCCCCCTTTCTAATTCAAAAATAGGAAAAGCTTCCTAGATTCCAACTGCTTTCCTTGGGACTTACTTTTTCTACTTTTTCGACTGCTTTTCTGTTGCTTTTACTACTTTTTCCTATTTTAACCCAGACTCCTTGGGAGTTACAACTCATATGGGCTCATTCACCTTCCTATGCGCTCTCTCGATCCAAATTAAATCAATATTGCATTATTAATTAACATTTGGCCTCATACATTACAAATTAATGACCCAAACCACCACATTAATAATTAATAAATAAATTTTAGACCGGATTTAATTGTTTTCATCATGGAATCAAATTTAAAAATTTGGGAACATGACAGTCCTCCCTGCCCAAGATTGCTTGTCCTCAAGAAATTTAAGATCTGTTGTTGAACTGACAGACATTGCAATTCCAAATTCCAAACTGAACTCAATGAAGATCCACTATGCTACTGTTGCGCCAACTTTTATTATAATTTTTCCCTTGAGAATTAACTTTGTTCCCCAATGCAACTTATGTTCAACCCAGCTGAAGCAATTGAGTTCCACAACAATCCTTGGGTCCCAAATGAACCTGGGATTTTCAAGGTGTCTGCATTGCATAGAATCCACATAAGGAACCTCCTGAAGGATCCCAAACCAGCAAGCAAGTGAATAGCATTTCCATCCATAATAACATTTCCTAGTGAGGAAACTAAACCAATGCTCCATAAATATGGACTCCTAGAAATCATAGATGGCTCACTCTCTAATGCCATCAACTAAACTACTACACCAAGCAATGCCAGTATCCCATTGCTTATGGTGTACTCCTCCAAAGATCACTGTCAATTGTGGGAATCTATCACTCCAAACTATGCCAAAATCCCACCACCATATTAGAAGTTCATCACTCCCAATACTAAAATGAGTCTCTGTGAACCTCTCCCATAAGACAAGAAGCTCATCTAATGCCAGCTGCACTCTGGTCCAATGGATCTCATCACCATCACTTATTCCACCCAAATGACTCAAGTGGAACTCCCATGCTCTCCCATGCATGAGGGAAGCATCAAATAGCACCCATAGATGCCTCCACTTCTTACACTGTAAAATGAATGATGTACTTGTCAAACCCAATGGTATGACCAAACAATCAAGATCAAATGAAGAATAATATATGTGTGTCTCCTCATATTCCATCAAGCTTCTTGCTTGTGTTGTTGCATTCCACATACTAGGAAAGTAAGGAGAACCTTTGGTACAAGGTGACTCCATATTTTCCATGTACCTTTCTACCCAATCCATGGATAGATGTGAACTGGAGGCATAATATTGAAGCCATATGTTCTTTTGTTGCTACTCATAAAATAGGACAATGTGAAATGCATCAAATAATCCACAACTAACACAAAAAGAACTTTTACCTCCCAGAGTCTTCATTTTTGCTATGTATCTATTCACCCAATCAATGGATGCATAGATCTCTTTGCTGCTTGGTCCCAATGGAATGAACATAGGAATCTCCTCCATGATTTTTTTTTATCACATAGAGAAAGCTCATGTTCTCTCTAGAGCGAAACCAGTTCCTGGTAATTTTCCTTTACGTCAATTCCTCTTCAAGTACTTGCAACTATAGAATCTCCTCATGTTAACCTCGCACATGAGGCTGCTCCAACATATTATGTGTGCAATAAAACACACACAGCTAATCACATGTGGTCCTGGAAAAGGAATGTGATTCTCCCAATGCCATATAAAGTTGCTCTACTTTTGTTGCCTTGTCTTCTGCAAATTTGAGAGCAAGATATCTATCCATAAACAACTACAAGTAATCTGCTTTCATCTTTTCTAACTCTCTCTTGATGATGCATAGTTCAAAAGTAGAGACTCTTTCTTCAACACGGCTTTCTTGTCTCTCCTCCAACTAAAACCTTCCAATAATATTTTCAACAAGTTTATGTGCATCGTCATTTCGGGACAAAGCTTGGAGTAGCCTTTCTTCTGTGACTAAGAGTTGGCTCTCTAAGTTAAGCATTGGGTCCTCAAGAACCTTTTGTATGTTGCCACATGTGTTCTCATGTAAATATTGTGAGTCATGCAGACTCCCATCAATCAATTTAGCCTTCTCAAAATTTTGATCCTCAATACTAGAAGGCTCTACCATGCCAACCTTTTCACTGGAAGTGGCTTCCATCTCAAGATGAAACAAAAGAATTTGACTAATACAAAAATCAGAATTGTGGCTATACCTTGGTGTCACCTCTGTTTTCGCATATGGTGGAAACAAGTTATATATCTTGACGAGAATTCGACATTGTTCTCGTTTTTTTTTATAGGTGTCAAAACCACCAAAAAAAACCTTGAATCAAAAAGTGGTTCTACCGGTAGCACCCCTTTGTTTTTCAGGGCTAAAATTAAAACTTTTTTGAAACTGTGGCTTGTGCGGTTGCAATCGAAACCCTAAATCAAAATTTGGTGCTCCCATAATCACCCACTTTTTTCTTCGGGTTAAAATTATGCATTATTTGAAACCGTGGCCCTAACAACTAGCACCGTTGCGATGGAAATCCTAAAATCAACCTTTAATAATAAAAAGTGGCATTACCATGACACCTCTATTTTTCTTTCTAAGGTCAAAATTACAACTTATTTGAAACAATGGCCCTAACAATTGGTACCAATGTCACAAAAATGTTAAAATCAACCCTTAGATCGAGAAGAAGTGTTTCCAATGACACCCTTTTTTTTCTCTCAAGTTAAAATTAGATACATTTTTTAAACATGACCCCAAAAAATTACAAATTATTTTCAAAAAATCACTATAAAAACAAATTTTAACAAAAAAAAATTAACTTTTTAGAAATTAAAAACACTATAAAAAAAACTCACAAATAGAACAAAAATAAATGAAAGCTTAAAAAAATGCTTTGAAACACCTAAAATTACCTAAACCACATTAAAAACAATAAAATTAAAAAAATTAAAACACATTTAAATATATATATATTAAACAAACAAACAAAAACACTTTAAGCAACAAAAACAAAATATTAAAACAAGACAAATCTAAAAATTTTAAAAATATTTTACAAAACAAAACCATACAAATAACATTGCAAAACATACCAATAACATTGAATAGCCTCATCCTAAATAATGGAATTCCTTTGACCATATACTAAATTATTACTCTTGAGAAACCAAATTCTAATTACACTAATAATCATTAAACTCTTAACTATAAATGGATTAAATACAATCCTAATGAAGGGTGGGTGGGTTGGACAAATTCTAAGCACCCTTTAACCTTCTCATCTAATTCCCCTTGTTAACTTCAACAAAGTTGAAACTACTAAATCTAACTTTGATCTCTTTAATAATAAATAATATAATTAAAAAAATTAACTAAATTTTAAAAATAAAAATAAAATATTAAAAAACTTATATATTAAAACCATATAAAAAACCTAACCAAAAAAAACTTAAATAAATATAATTCAAAGTTTTTAATATATAAATGAAGGCATACGATAAGTGACCTAATTCTGAGAATCGCGCCACCCCTTAAGCACCACCAATGATGACGCTTAAAGACACCACCCATCATATCCCTTCAGGGAAACCTTCGAATCACGCCACCCCTTAAACACCACCAATGGTGGCGCTTAAGGGCGCCACCCATCATATCCCTTCAGGGAAACCTTCGAAAACATGTTACGAACCATGCAAAGGCTATCACATGAGTTTTATAAGGTATATGAAATAAGATTTACATTGTTCTTTGTTTATATTATGCTTCTTTTTTCATACGTTTTATATTGTTTGCTTTTTTATGGTTTTTTAATTTGTTTTATATTATTTGTTTTAATACTTTCAAATGTTTGTTTTTTTAATTTTTTTTAATATGGTTTTGACTTTTGTTATATAATTTTGTTTTATTAATTGTTTTTTTTTATATTTTTTTTAAATATAATTTAATTTTTTTGTAGGTTTTTAGTATTTTTTTTCAATGTTTTGTTTTGGTTTTAAATGTTTGTTTGTTTTTTAAATTTTAAGTATATTTTAAATATTTTAATTATATTATATTGTAATGTTTTTTTTTAATTTATTTATTTTTAATGAGTTTTATGTTTTTTTTTTTGCATTTTCAAGCTTTCTATTTTATTTTTAAAAGTTTTGATGTAATAGTTTTGGTTGTTAGGGTTACATTTTGAAACAGGGTGTAATTTTAATCTCCTTAAAAAAAATGATGATTCTAGGAGCGTTACTTTTTTATTGACGAGTTGATTTAGAGTTTTGATTGCAGTTGCATCACTGGGGGTTTCAAAAAAGTTGTAAATTTAGCTCCAAAAAAAAATGATTTTGAGAGCACCACTTTTCGATTGAGGGGTTGATTTAGGGTTTTGATTGCAATCGCTTTGGTGGGGATTTCAAAAAAGTTGTAAATTTAGCTCCAAAAAAAAAGGGTGCTACCGGTAGTACCACTTTTCAAATCGATGGTTGTTTTTGTTATTTTTGACACAAAAATATGATTTTTTATGGCTAGAGTTCTCATTTTGAGTATAAAGTTCTCATAAAGTTGTATAACTTGTTTGGAGTGATGATGGCATGCTCTTCCATCAAACCCTCAGGTTCTCTCTCAAATGGTGTGTGGTTTCCATTTGCTTCTCCATGAATTTTCAATGATGTTTGAAGGGATGATCTTTTCTCTTCCTTTGAAAATATTTCACCCCACCAATCCCATATTCCATCTCCTTTGTAGTGATCTCAAACTCACCAACAAAGAAGTTTGGGTGTCCATGAGTGAATTCTCTCTTCATACTATCAACAACCTCTAGCATTATGGCTTGGAATTCCATTCTGCATTGTTCTTTAGTCTCCCTGGTAGTGAACTTAGTGTGATGTTCATTATGCTCAAATGATGTGCAACCTTCATCAAGAAGAGTTATGTGCCTATCTTGCATTATGGCTTGGAATTCCACTCTGCATTGTTCTTTAGTCTCCCTAGTAGTGGACTCAGTGTGATGTTCATCATGCTCAAATGATGTGCAACCTTCATCAAGAAGAGTTATGTGCATGTTTTCTAAGGGATGCAATGTATTATCGAATTTCTTGTGGCATGAAGCCACAACACCAAGCTCATCCTCAACACCCACTTTAGCATTAGAAAACTCTATGATATAATTTTCATCACCTGAGATGGGGAATTATTCAGATTGATGCAAGAAAACATTGTTGCTACAAAAATCAGATTTACCTCCATACCTTATCTTGATTCTTTCTACTTGCCGCTCAAGGAACTCACTAGAGGAACCACATGGTTCTTCTCTTGGAAGATTGCTTCTCTTCTCCTTTAATGGTTGATTGGTCCTTGTCTCTTGCTTATTCAAGTGAACTGATGAAGCTTCCTTCTTAGCATCAAGATTCTTGGAGACTCTCCTTGGAAAAAATAATTTCATAACGCTAGAAGCAAATGGTTAAGGTGTAGCTTCATTTTGTTGCAATTTAGGCTCAACTTCTTTGCACACATTCTTGACCAAGTGTGCTACCTTTCTTTGATGTGTGCTGCAATAGGGATCCTCATTCAAGAACAATCTTTCCACCTTGAAAGTACAGAAGTCTCAGAAAGGCGGGACTTCCTGGATCTCTTTCCTCAATTCTTGGTATTCTCAGAAATACTCAAAAGGATTAACTCTTAGTGGTTGTCCCCCAAAGAACACTCTTCCATCAATAATGCTAGCCATTGGTGGAGTGTCGGTGCAAGGACGATCGTAGACCGAGATCTAGACCACACTATAATATTGTTGGGCATGGCCCAAATTGGCATACTTTGGAAGAAGGACAGTTTTGGGAACTGCGCAGTTTTGGATGCAAGGTCAGAGGGCACAGTTTTGCGGGGAGCGCAGTTCAAATTGCAGAGTCAGTTTTGCGCAGCTCTGTTGGTATGCAGTGCCAACACAGCTGCTATTTTGGGTAAAAAGTATAAGGGAAGGTCGAGCTGAGAAAGCGACCATTTTGAGTAAAACACCTCCAGGATTCTCGGTAGTGGGTAAGGAGTGGGGTAACGACAGACGAAAGCGACCTGCTGAGGGAGTGGTGGAAAACAGTTAAGGAGCTAAGCCACGAGGTTGACGATGACAGGTAGCCTAAAGGGGTGGAAAGCGACAGGCCACGATGCAGTTGTAACCATTTTAGTGATGACTCCAGTTGTTAGAAGAACGCGTGAGCCACGAGTGGCCTAGCAAGGCAATCTGAAGCACGTGGAGCAAGATGTCGACGACGACAGGAAGGGTGGTGGGTAACCACACCGGTTTTGGGTAACCTTAGGGTTTTGGCCCACTTGATTGTAAATACGTGACCTATGGGTATGATCTATAAAAGGGCACATTTTGTATGGGAAAGGGTTAATCTCTAGTAGTTGATTAATCTTCATTGTAAAATCTTCTAAGTGTTAAGAAGTGAATGCTATTGTAAAAGGCTTTGCAAGCTGCGTGCGCAGAAACCTTTAAAGAGAGAAGAGAGTATGCAGCTGAGTGCGCAGACTGGAACTGTTGTACCCTTCCCAAAGATAATACAACAACAGTTCCTGTGGACGTAGCTCCCATCCTGGGGGTGAACCACGTTAAATACCGTGTTGTGTGATTGATTGTATGCTTTTATATCTGTGTATTTATTTATGTGAATGGTTGAGATTCAGTTTATGAATGCATGAATTGTTGCTTTTGTATGTATTCGCCACAAAGATAGAGATGGGAATAATATGTTAAGTGACCACATGGATGAATGTACGATTGAATGCACAAGTAATCCACAGTAGATGAATGTATGAAGTAATCAGTTAAATGTTGAGCGCAGCACCGGAAGTGCGCAATGATATTGTTATTGTTGGAGTGTATAAGGTTGCAAGGGTCAGTCTATCTTGTTAGTTGAGCACGTCTTATAACACTAAGTACGATCCATTAAAGTGGTTAAGTACCAAAGAGGAAGTGCAGTCTCTATGGCGTTGCCCTATCGTTAAGAAACATCTAGCATCGCGCAGTCCTTGGGTGCATGATAACCTAAGTCTTCGTCGCAAAGAAGTGGAACTTCACGTAGTCTTAAGTCCACAGTGAGAGTCCTGTAACGCGCTGCTCGCCAATATGTTTAGACACTCATCACCTGGTTATGGAAACCTGATTTCGCAACCCCCCCATTCCTTCGCCTTGGGTGAGACCTCAGTTTGTTCACAGACTGTTGCCGAAATGGCCAGTGAAAAGGAGTTTTGTTGGTTCCTCGAACCGCACAGAACCTGGGTCTTTATAGAAAACCTCAAGAACAATTATCCAAGCCAACAAATGGTTTCGTTTCTGTGCTTGAACTGGTGATGAGTATCGACACTGAAAATTGACATCCAGACAAGAAAGAAATCTGGGACTCGTGCGATAAGACAAAGAGAGATTTTGCCAGAAAGGAGAATAGACATCTGCATCTCTCTGATGTAAACTGGTTAAATAAATACCTGTGGAAGGATATTCATGAAATTTTATGGGCATCCTTTGGAAACGAGTTGCATGCGTGGTTGTCAAGACTCGTAGAGCGAAAGAACTGTTTTCAACTAGAAGGAGTACCGGCCAAGTGGACTCCAGAGCTCATTTAGAGGCTTAAAGAAATAAATAGCTCACTCTCACAAGAAGTAGATTTTTGGGTTGACAGCATACTAGAAGGATTCGTGACAGAGTTCGCTGTGGACACCCTGAAGTCCTACAGCATAGCAGAAGTAGAATTTTTCAAGGGTTTCAGAGGTAAGTACCTGAACAATCTGAGTCTATATATTAAAATGCTTTTAGCTGAGAAAGGCATTTTAAGAATGGAGTAGGATTCACAGAAATTCTCAAATTTGTAATGGTCAATAGCATATATAGTGATTCTGACGAAGATACACACAATTTGAGAAGTGGAAAAAGATATAAGTATACTACTAAGAAGACTTCCAGTGAACACGAGATCCGCGTAGACATTAACTTAGAAGTTGACCCTGATAGCCAGACCGCACCTCTTTCAGCCACCTATCAACCTATTACTTCGCAAAACCCACCAGTTGTGAACACTGCGCCTCATAGTACACAAAATCCACTAGTTCAGAACCCTCCAGTTGTTAATATTCCTAATCCTCATATCGTCAATACCAGTAACACCGTGGGAGTAAGTAGTAAGACCATCCCGATTCAGACCATTCTGACTCAGAATATTCTGATTCAGAACATTCCGCGCGGTAACATCCCTAACACCACTCAGAACACTATGTAAAATACTACTATACCACCTAGAAGGAGGATGACCGACGATATTAAGCTGCTGATATTTAAGGGAATGGGTCTAGAGGACCCTGAGCAACATTGGTTTCTATGTGAAGCCGTATGGAGTGTCAAGCAAGTTCAGGATGATGCTGTGAAGCAAGCGCAGCTCGTCAGTACATTTAGAGATAGAGCCTTGAATTGGTTCATGAAATATTCTCAAGGACATCATAGAACCTTAGTGTAGATTAAGGCTGCACTATTGAGCGAGTTCAAGAAACCAAAGTCAGAATCCCAATGTATAACAGAATTAAAGGAAATTAAGCAAAAACCTAATGAGACGGTCTGGGAATTTGACCAGAAGTTTAAGACATTGTTAGACTAGGTCAGTTTTGTCATAGCACCGCAACAGCACCAAGAGTGGTTTATAGCCGCGTTGTTGGCCCATATCAGACTGTCGTTGATGCAGCAGAAGGTGGCTTCACAGGAAGAATCCTTGGAGATCGCGATGAAATTAGGAGCCTCGCCTATAGGAGAGAGTAGCACTGGAATGTCTCAAATATAGACCTAGCTATCTACCTTGACATTAAAGTTGCAGGACATGAAGAAGGGGGAAGAACAAAGACAAGAAGTCTGGTGTATAGGATGTAGAGGCGAAGGACACACTAGAGAGCATTGTCCCTTATTTTCATAATACCTTAATAGTGGAGCACCAAATCCACTGAATCAAAACCAAGCGCCATGGTGTGAGATTTGCAGTACTAGAGGACACCGACCAGAAGACTGCTACTTAATTCAGAAGTATGTGCGAACTCCTAAGAATTTCTATTGCACATTCTGTAAATCTGTTGGACATGATGATTCCAACTGTAGAGAATATGACCTCATGATGGAAAGAAAGAAATATATGGAGCATATGCATGGTGGAGTATACAGAGTCCAAGAAGAAACTCTGCAGAACAAGGATAACACGTAGTATGATCAAGGAACATACAGAGGCCGTGGAGGATTCCACGGAAGAGGAAGAAATATTGGCCCAGGAAAAGGAAGAGGAAGAGACCAGATGATCTGTTATAACTGTGGCTATCCAAGTCACTTATCTAGAGATTGTACCAATCCATGTACTACCTTCAATTACTGTAAATATTTTGATCATGTTATTGAGGACTGCCCAATGTTAGCAGCAGAAATACAGAAGAGAAATCAAGATGTACCTAACCTGAACATTCAATTGATCGCAGTAGAGAAAAGGGTTGCGGATCCAAGTATCAATGTAGTGATGCGAAGTGGCGCTGAAATAGGAAGAGATGGGCAAGCAAAAGCTTCGACTTCTGGAGATTTTGAAACTAAGCAGACCCCTGCTGAGGCAGTATGGCTCAGAAAAGCTACTAGGAAAACACCTGTTTTCAATATGGAGAAGAACAAAGAAGTATTTGTAGAAGCGAGGGACATATTCAAAGAGCCAGCACCTATGTCACCAAGAATCTCGTTGCGAAGTGAAATACTGCATATGGAGGATATGCCAGCAGCTTATGACAAAACGTGCCACGCAGCAGAGACAGGCACCTCTATTGTACAGTTCCTATGGAGCTACATGAAATTATTAAAGAGCATAGACGTTGTAGTGGAATTACAAAGATTGATAAACCAGTATGAACCACACAGTCAGACGGATACTGTTTAGAGCACAGTTCATCACGTCAAGAGCCACAAAAGAAGAGGAAGAGAAATGAGGCTCAGTGCGTAGATAGGAGATTATGAGATGGATGAGATCATCCTTGACTTAGGGTCAGAGGTAAATGTCTTGATTAAGTAGACATGGCAGTAGATGGGGAGACCAAATTTTCCATGGTCACCCATACAGTTGTGATTGGCCAACCAGCAAAAAGTCATACCTTTTGGGAGATTAGCCAATATTATTGTTGACATCGATGGAGTGAGAAGTCATGCAGACTTTGAGGTTATCGAAATTGTGGATGATAGTCAGCCTTATCCAGCACTATTGGGTATATATTGGGTGATGGATAACCTCGCAATCATAAATCTGAAGACCAAGAAGATGATCTTCGAAGGGCAAGATAATAGGGTCATGGCACCATTGAACCCTTCACAAGGAGAAATATACAGTGAGCCAATTCACGAAGACTCTAGAGCATAGGATCTTGATCGCATTTACAAGATGACTGTGAATCAAGATGACTACGTTAATCCTACTGCAGATGGAGCACTTAGTTGGATATGTGACAGTTCTTGCATCTCAGACTCTGACGCAGGACTAGAGAATTGGAAAAGCCGTATGCATGAAGTATCTACTAGAAGATGCACGCAAATCACAAAGTTGCTACGTTGGATTGGAACCGAGGTAAGTCCAATCCCCACCTATGATGGTTCGACTAATGTTTTTTCATTTATTCAAGAATATACTGTATCAGTTACGCCTGAACATCGCATACCAGCACTAGATATAGCACTACACGAAACACCTACTAGATGGTGGGCTACACATAAGCAGACTTTGACCACATGGGATCAATGCAGACAAATGATGCAAATCATATTCGCAGAGAAAGTTGCACTGAAATTTGAGAAGTACAATGGACAGACTGATCCGAGGAATCACATGGAGATTTGTTCACAAGCATGGATAAAGAGACCACAGGCAGAATGGGTTCATATGTTTATGCACACATTGGAGGAGCAGATTCCAAAGAATTGGTATCTAGACACAGAGGTTCATAGAGGAACTACAAATTGGTCTCTCTTAACTGCGAACTTCCAGAGAACTTTTAGCTTCGAAGATGAAATCCCAAGCATAAATGAAGCTTTGCAAGTTATCAAAGAACGAATATTCAGAGCCGAATGCCCAAGTATAAATGAGGCATTGGAGGAAATCAAAGAGAGGGTGCTTGAAGATGTAAAGGTACCTGTGAGCCTACAACCAGAATGGGCCAGAGAAATAGAACATGCCTTTGAATGCTATATAACCTCACTGAAAATGAAGAAAAACAAGAAGAGAGCGATGAAGAGGATCCGCGCAACATCAATATACCTGAGTCCGAAGGAGCGCGCGATGTAGAAGGACCTCCACTTGAAATTCCAGATATGAGCGACCTTGTAAAGATGAGAAAATTGAACATTGGCATAAGTGAAGAGATGAAGCTCGCATCCATTGGAGATTACTGGGATGATGCGACGGTCGCACAGATCGCAGACCTCCTACATGAATATCAAGATTTATTTTCGACGAAGTTTTTCGAAATGAAAGGAATTTTGGGTGACTTGGGGGTTATGAAAATACCACTCAAGCCAGGTGCGAAGCCCATTAAGCAAAGGCCTATAGATTGAATCCCATATATAAAGAAAGAGTAAAGTTAGAAATCGATAAGATGCTTGATGTAGGGATCATCGAGCTCGTTGAAGAGTCAGAGTGGATAAGACCGATGGTTATCCAAGATAAAAATACTAAAGGTGAAATAAGGATCTACGTAGATCTAAGGAAGCTGAATGATGCTTCACTGCATGACCCATTTCCTACTCCTTTTATAGATGAAGTATTAGACAATATGGGAGGAAATGAGGCCTACTCATTCACTGATGGATTCTCTGGATATCATCATATCAGGATTGATCCAACAGATAGGCATAAGACAACATTTATAATTGAATGGGGATCATATCAGTATGCAGTTATGCCCTTTGTCTTGAAGAATGCACCTGCCATATTTTCCAGAGTTTTTGTGGCCACATTCAAGGAATTTATCTATAAGTTATTGGAGGTTTACTTTGATGATTGGATTGTCTTTGGGTTGCTGAAGAACCATTTTGAAAACCTAAGAATGATGCTAGTTAAGTGCAGACAACATCAGATTTCATTGAATTTAAAGAAATGTATCTTATGTGTGCCTTATGCTATTCTACTAGGACACATTGTGTGCAGACAAGGGTTGATGGTTGATCCTACGAAGATTGTAGTCATTGTGAATTTACCTGCACCAAATTCAGTAGAGCAGCTTCGCACAAAACTTGGGCATACAGGATACTATCAGAAATTCATTAAGGGTTATGCGCAGATAACCGCCAATGGAGAAACTAATGAAGAAAGAAGCGCAGTTCATATGGAACGCATAATGTGAGAAAGGCCTAGACACACTGAAAGAGAAGATGGTAATTGCGTTGATCCTAATTTTTCCGAATTGGGATATGTTGTTCCATGTACATGTTGATGCTTCATCTATAGCATTGGCCGCATGGTAATTTTTAGGGGCGAAATTTCTCCAATTGGCTATTTTTCAAAAAATAAATTCGCTATTTGGTCATTTTTAGTCTCTAATATCGCCTATATATACATAAAATATGTTTTTTTATCATAATTTTCGCCAAAATTTGCAAATTTCAATAGTAAATTGTATGTTTAATTTTTTATATTCACCTACCTATCTATATATATATTTTTTTCAATCCAAAATAATCGCCTAGAATACTATACTTAAGTATAATATTAGAATCCTTAAAAAATACCCTGGCATTGGGCATTGTGCTCGCTCAACCAAGTGAAGGGGGTATTGATCACCCCATTGCATTTTTGAGTAGAAAGCTATCTTCAGCTAAAAAGAACTACACGACCACTGAAAGAGAGGGTCTAGCTATGGTGTACACACTACCGAAATTCAGGCACTATTTGTTGGGTGCGCACTTCTCCATGTACACTGACCATTCAACTTTGAAATGCTTGGTCAATAAGCCAATGTTAGGGGAGAGAATCTGCATATGGTTGTTTCTCTTCCAAGAGTATGATTTTGAAATTGTGGTTAAGCCAGGTAGATTGAACTTAGGACCTGACCATCTCTCAAGGATTGAGTCAAGCGAAGAACCAACTAATCTTGAAGACTATTTGCCTGACGCGTAGTTATTTTCTATACAGATCGCAGATGACTACTATGAGACATTGTAGACTTTTTGACTACAGGATTGGAACTCACAGAGTTCACTATGCAACATAAGAAGCATCTGGTAGTCAGAGCAGCAGACTTCACCATAATCGCGGGACAGTTATATAAGTTGGGACCAGACGAAGTGCTCCGCAGATTTGTGTTGGAGCACGAGAAGCCATTCATATTGGCTGATGCACATTCAGGTGTATCGGGAGGACACTACGCAGGAAGAGCCACTGCGCAGAATATTTTGAGAGCAGGGCTATGGTGGCCTACAATTCACAAAGATTCAAAGGAACATTGCTAGAGCTGCGATGTCTGTCAGAGGACAGGAAAGTCGTCGCGAAGAGATTAAATGTCATTGAATCCGCAATTGACCCTACAAGAATTTGATAAACGAGCTATTGATTTTGTGGGACCTGTTAACCCACCAGGGAAGAGGATTGGTGCGAGATACATTATCACTACGACTGATTATCTCACCAGATGGGCAGAAGCTAAACCAGTGAAGGACTGTAGCGTAGTTACTGCCGCACAGTTCATCTTTGAGAACATCCTTACTAGATTTGGATGCCCAAATATTTTGATGAGTGATCAAGGGGCCCATTTTTTGAGTAGAACTATTGAATCCCTTATTGAAGAGTTCCACATTTATCATCAGAGGAGTACACCGTACCATCCTCAAGAATATGGAACCGTTGAAGCTTTCAACAAGATACTGGAGAATGCACTGACAAAGATATGCAATGTAAACATGGATGATTGGGATCTGTGCATTCCAGCTGTGTTATGGGAATATAGGACCACTTGCAATAACTTGACAAGCCATACACCTTTCAGATTGGCCTATGGACAGGAAGCTGTGATGCCCATGGAGTACATCGTACCAAGCTTAAGGATTGTTGCATTTACAGGCATGGAGGATGAAGAAACAATAGAAGAAAGGATTCTACACTTGGTTGGATTGGAGGAAGATCACTTTATTGCAGGCTTTCACCAGCAAGTGCAGAAAGACAGAGAAAAAACATGGCATGATCGCCACATCAAGAACAAGTACTTTCAGGTAGGTGACCTTGTCCTCCTGTATGATAGCAAGTTTATGAAATTTCTTAGAAAATTTATAATGCATTGGCTTGGCCCGTATACTGTTATGCATGTTACTAACGGTGGCGCAGTTTAGTTAGACACGTTAGCCGGAGATACCTTACCAGGTTTGGTGAATGGAAGTAGGCTAAAACCCTATCGGGATAGTCCTACTTCGCAGAACCCTCAATGATCAGAAGAGGAGGGAATTTCTAAGTGTCAAGTACAGTTGAAATTGGGCACTAGAAGTTGGGCAGAGTCTGTACGCAGTGTTGGTCCAATATGCGAAGTTTGGTAGAAAGGATGCATGTACCGCATAGCATAGTTGAGAAGAGAAGCTACGCAGATCAAAAAAAAAAGAGAGAGAGAGAAAGAAAATAGAGAAAACAGAGAAAGAAACTACGTATTTGCGATGTTCAAAAGACAGCTGCGCAGATCAAAATAACATGGATAGATGCAAAGACTAGTATAAAGAAAAGTACCATCATGCAGTTGAAAAGCGCAAAAGGTCACTGCGTAGATCGAATGGAAATGGACAACTGCGAAGAACGAGAAGTTGCGACGAGAGGCATGAGATGAAACCACAGCGGTACAGTTAAAAGACAAGAAGCACATGTATGCAAGAAAACCTTCTGTCAGAACCGCCAACACATCATGATGGAAAAAAATAATCGTGACAACTGTCAGACGGCTAATAAGTCATTATCCAAAATGGCAGCATCGATAAAAATCTCGCATTAATAGGAAATCTGGCCATTCTAGCACAATTAATAATGAAAAGACAAAGATCATACCGTAATCTAGCCAACACACTTAGCAGTTAATGGTTGATTTAACTAACACACAGTCTAGCGGCACTGACAACTTTTGGAATTTAAATAAACAACACCGGATCAGAGATCATCATTGGTGGACGCGACCGAGATATTAGGGGAGATATGGATGAAGGATACGACATTAAAGGGACCACTAATAGTTAATCGACATGTTCCAGGCTAAGCACCAGCTATAAATAGCCATCAACTCGACACTTACGGGATTTTACCAGTTTATTGCTATCCTTCGTCTCTGCAACTTCTGAGCATGACAAAGAGAACACCGAGCGTTCTGTAAGCGCATGACTGAGCCATTCATAGAAGACGAAGTGGTGAAAATATTTCAACACTCAGGCATTCAGGGAGTAATGTCAACACCAGGAAAGATCCCTGTAGCAGAGAAGGGCGGGTCATCCAGAAGTTTACCAAGAAATACAACTGCAATGTTGAAAGATAAGCACAAGGCTAAAGAATCAGAGCAGTCGAAGCCATTAGGTGTGCAGATGCCACCACTGTCAGAGTTACCTTGAACTCGGCCCATTTGTTTGGTGCCTGAGTACATGACGTCGTTAAAAGATGATGCACCACCCATCGATCTTGAAAGAAATGCTCATTATGAGATCTCGGTACCACCTGTCTCCCGCCATGTCAAGGTTGCTGGGAACCTTTTTGGGAGAGTCGAGACCTGCAAGTTTGAAGATTATGACTTGCTGGAAGCAAAGGATCCAAAAGACAGAAAATACCACCACTTCTGACCTGACCAATACATGATTCACCATGTTGATGAGCAAGGCAACAAAACATTACAGGTAAAATACGAGCTTCGGGACTACAAAAATCAAGGCTGCTTAATCTGTTAACGATTCCCCACTTTGACAAAAGTCAAGAATTGACTGCAGTAGTGCGCACATTGCTTTCATGCACACACTCGGGATATCTTTGGTTAGACAGAAAAATCGAAATCAATATCGATTTGATACACAGAATCATAGGGCTGAGTAAGAAGGGCGCGGATCCCAAGCTCGAGTTCGCTGACAAGACACTAGACAAGGAGCTCGCAACAAGGATGCAAGAAGAATTTTGCATAGTCCAAGGAAAACGATGATCAAGCTACGTGCTTTACACTTCAATTATTATCTAGAAAGATACTGTGCAACTATTGACTAGTAGAAGGGCCGGCTGCACCCATCCTCCTCACAGTGCAAGCGAAGAATGGAACTATGTACAATTGGGTGCAGTATTTACTAAACAAGTTCTTGGATGATGTCTAAGAAACTCAAGACAAAGGGTCAGCATTCCATTACAGTTGGTTCATCATACAAATCGCATTCATCGGTTGGAAATAGCCGCTTTTATATCAGGGGTACACACTTTACGGAGAAGAATGCAAAGGAACACGCTATACCAATATTTAGGCAAATGCGAAGGCCGAAAGGCAGCACAAAAACAATGAGATATTCTATATCTACTATCAAATTCTATGCGATGCGATTCATCGAACACCGCACATATCTCAGGAGGTTACCACTGCATATAGAGGAAGGCTAAGGTTCAGGGCTGACCTCCATTTCACATACATTCATCCAAGGGCTGACCCAGATAGAGATTCATGGTATCCAGGCTTCTATCAGTTGGATGCGGAAGCCTTAGAACAAATGATGCAGGATTCGCAAGTAGAGTGGAACGTGGATGTCCTCGAAGATGTCGACTCCAACTATGAGGAAGACAATGATAAAAACAAGAAAGAAATCAAAGGCACACCTATTGAACAGGAAGGAGGAGTCGCAAAGGACAAGCTGGAAGGCCAGGCAGGAGGGAAGAGAAAAGCAATTGCGAGCCCCTCATCGACAAAAGGAAAACATAAGAAGCAGAAGGCTAATAAGCCTAAGTTGGTGCCAATACTGCATGAGGTTGATTGTGAAACCATTGCGACGCAGGTCCAGGAACTATGGGAAGAAACCCGCACAGAGAAAGAGGCAAAACAAGAAAAACTACAGCTAATCCTCCTTTAAGCGGTCGAATCAGTGAAAACAATGGTCATGGACATTCGAGAATCCCAACCGGAGTTGGTCTGAGGATCAAACTCAGAAGGAAAGGCAGGTGGCTCAATCAAGCGGAAGAGACAACCCCATGTTGTGAGCGTGCACCTTTGGGTGGCACATATTGACCCTGAGCACCTTATTTTTCCAAATGATAAGGTGACTGAAGTAGCGAAGAACTTGGAGCAATTTAACCTCAACATTGGGTCATTACCGATTGGATATTTGAATGATATGCATATGCAGATTGTAGAGGAGATTCATGAAAGAGGCATCGCCTCATATGACCAGAGTATCCAGATTCAAGAAAGCTTCAATGAGCTAAAACATGAAGCTGTGCGGAACACCAAGGAGTTGTCCGAGGTTCAAGAAAGAAACCGCAAAATCAAAGAAATGGTATCAGCGGTATGCGCAAAGATTGACAAATGTGAAGAAGAAGCAAGTGTTAAAGACACAATAATCAAGATCGGGGCCAAAGTGGAGTCCCTTACTATAGAAATGATGGAAATGGATATTTCCTATAAAGGGAAAATTGCAGAATTGGAGGCTCGGCATCCCAATACCCCACCGGATAAGCGTGCAGCTACAACAGAAGAGGTAAAGGCCACTTTAGACAGCATTTCGATCGAGGTGGGGAACTGTCAAAATTTTCTAGAAGAAGCAAATATGGTGTTGGTTGAATTGAGTGAAGATCCAAACCTTATGTATATTAGAGGAGATTTACAGCAAAGGCAGCAAGCAATCGAGGCCGCAAACGCAGAAATGAAGACTTTTCCAGCAAGACCAAAGATGCAAAAATTCAATGAAGTAAAAGAGATGCAAAAATACCTAGCAGTGATAAGGGGAAGAGAGGCTACCATTTCAGCAAGGTTGCAGCTTATAGAGGATGAAGGGATGGCACTGATGCAACAAATTGATGAGAAGTTCGTTGGATTTCAATCCACAGAGGGCACATTGAAGGAACAAGCTGAGGTGGAGGTCTCGGAGGCGATGCTGGAGACCATAAAAGAATTCGAGAATAAGGCAAGGGAAGCAGTTGCAGAGATAACCATTACTTTGCACAGCTCACTGCGAAGCTAAGTCCCGCTCAAGAAATGCAGGCGAAGTCGGTCATCGAAAGTGGCTCGGGGACGAGCCACAAGTGTTAGGGGCCTATTGGGCATGGCCCAAGTTGGCATACTTTGGAAGGACGGTTTTGGGAACTGCGCAGTTTGGGATACGAGGTCAGAGGGCACAGTTTTGTGGAGCACGCAGTTTAGATTGCAGAGTCATTTTTGCGCAGCTCTGCTAGTATGCAGTGCCAGCACAGCTGCTATTTTGGGTAAAAAGTATAAGGGAAGGTCGAGATGAGAAAGCGACTGTTTTGAGTAAAGCACCTCTAGGATTCCCGACAGTGGGTATGGAGTGGCGTAACAGAAGATGAAAGTGACCTGCCAAGGGAGTGGCAGAAAACAGTTAAGGAGCTAAGCCACGAGGTCGACGGCGATAGGAAGGTTAAAGGGGCGGAAAGCGACAGGCCACGATGCGGTTGTAACCGTTTTAGTGATGACTGCGGCTTTCAGAAGAACGTGTGAGCCAACGCATGAGCTACGAGTGGCCTAGCAAGGTAGCTTGAAGCAAGTGGTGCAAGCTGTCGATAGTGATAGGCAGGGTGGTGGGTAACCACACCGATTTTGGGTAACCTTAGGGTTTTGTCCCACTTGATTGTAAAGACATGACCTATGGGCATGATCTATAACAGGGCACATTTTGTATGGGAAAGGGTTAATCTCTAGTAGTTGATTAATCTTCATTGTAAAATATTCTAAGTGTTAAGAAGTGAATGCTATTGTAAAAGGCTCTACAAGCTGCGTGCGTAGAGACCTACAGAGAGAGACGAGAGTCTACAGCTGAGTGTGCAGAATGGAATCAGGGTAATTTTAAGGGCGAAATTTCACCATTTGGCTATTTTTGGGGCTTTTTCTCAAAAAATAAATTTGCTATTTAGTCATTTTTAGTCTCTAATATCGCCTATATTTACATAAAATATGTTTTTTTTATCACAATATTCACCAAAAATTACACATTTCACTAGTAAATTATATGTTTCATATTTAATATTCGCCTACCTATCTATATACATGCTTTTTTGAATCCAAAATAATCGCCTAGGACACTATACTTAAGTCTAATATTAGAATCCTTAAAAAATACCCTGACTGGAACTGTTGTACCCTTCCCAAAGATAATACAACAACAGTTCATGTGGATGTAGCTCTCATCTTGGGGGTGAACCACGTTAAATAACGTGTTGTGTGATTGATTGTATGCTTTTATATCTATGTATTTGTTTATGTGCATGGTTGAGATTTAGTTTATGAATGCATGAATTGTTTCTTTTGTATGTATTCGCCACAAAGATAGAGATGGGAATAATATGTTAAGTGACCACATGGATGAATGGACGATTGAATGCACAAGTAATCCATAGTAGATGAATGTATGAAGTAATTGGTTAAACGTTGAGCGCAGCACCAGAAGTGCGCAGTGATATTTTTATTGTTGGATTGTATAAGGTTGCAAGGGTCAGTCTATCTTGTCAGTTGAACGCGTCTTATAACACTAAGTACAATCCATTAAAGTAGTTAAGTACCAAAGAGTAAGCATAGTCTCTGTGGCGCTATCCTATCGTCAAGAAACATCTAGCATTGTGCAGTCCTTGGGTGCGCGATAACCTAAGTCTTTGTTGTGAAGAAGTGGAACTTTGCCCAGTCTGAAGCTCGAAGCGCGAGTCTTGTGGTGCGCTGCTCGCCAATCTGTTTAGACACTCATCACCTAGTTGTGGAAACCTGATTCTGCAACCCCCCATTCCTTCACCTCAGGTGAGACCTCAGTCTTTTCGCAGACTGTTGCCGAAAGGGCTGGTGAAAAGGGGTTTTGTTGGTTCCTCGAACCACGCAGAACCTGGGTCTTTATAGAAAACCTCAAGAATAGTTATCCAAGCCAAAAAAATATCACAACACACATCAAACAACACACAATGACAAACGCACACAACAATGGCCAAGAAGTATGGTTTTAATTAAATTAATCAATCTTCTCTTATAAGAGGATTTACATTAGATTATTACATGTATATTCGGTGCTCTATTCTTACAATTACAGACTACAAGGCTCAGTATTTAGTGAGGGATTTTCTCTGAGTTCAACTGTAGTAGTAAAAGGAAACCATCAAAAAGGCCCCTCTGTTCTTCACGAATTGGTATTTATACTCGTTCCTCTTCTGGAAATCTCGCTCAAAACTTCCTCTAGAAGTCTCTCGTTACTTCCAACCATGGTCAAACTTCATTAAATTCCCAAAAGCCTCTTCTTGGTTCCTTCTGGCATTTTCCATTCAGCAACAATCGCCATAATTGTGCATTAACTTATCCAACTATGTCTGCAGTCATTCCTTAGTGCTTGGAACCTGTCAATCATCAATCAAATCAACTTCTGACCGTGACTCTTGGATTATCTGTTGGTCTGCATCCGCTTCAACTATTTGTTTTATTCCTTCTCTGCCATCGACCCATTGGTCGGCGTCACGACTCATCATCCATCGAATCCTCTTCAGTTTCTTTCCTGGAACCGTCGACTATTTCCCAGGAAACCTTAGTCGGTTTCATCTCGACTATTCTTTTTGGGATAGATGCCCCTGCATCAATCTCCCTGGGTTGAAAAGAAATATGCCCCCATTCTTCAATTCTTCAATATTTTCTTCTAATACCCATGTCGCTTCCTTGAGGCTTCAATTCTTCCAATGAACCAAGTACTCTTTCTTCTTTTTCCATAGGGTCCTACCGATTTCTCTTTCGTCTAGTATCTCTTCGAATTCTTCCATCAATTGGATTGGTAGTTGTGGTTTCCATTCGATGCCCAACCCTAGTCCACTTGTTGAACCTTCTTCATACCTATACAAGTCAGTGACGTTAAACATTGGCGAAATGTTCATCTCCTCGAGCAGCTCCAACATAGAAGCATTCTTAGAAATTTTCTTTAAGATCCTGCAAGGACCTATCTTCTTTAGCTTCAACTTTTTGTATGTTCCTCTAGGGAACCTCTTTTTCCACAAGTGCGCATACACTAAATATCCTTCTGCAAATGATTGCAGTCGTTTCTTCCTATCGACCCTCAATTTATATGCAACATTGATTTTTCTCTACGCAAAGCAGTGAGCTCTAGGTGCTGGGAGGACTACCAACATGATGACTGGATGCATGCAGCATGCAAAATACAAAAATGATGGTGTGAATATTCCAACATAGCACAACAATACTTATGGCATCACTCGTCTTCGTACACGGAATAAAATGTGTCATCTTAGAAAACCTATAGACTACCACAAATATAGAGTCGTTACCTTCCTATGTCTTTGGCAATCCTAGCACATAATCCATACTAATATGTTTCCATGGAATAGTCGGCACTGGAAAAGGTGCATACAGTCCCGTATTCTAACTTCTCCCTTTGGCATGCCAGCATGTCTGACACTATCGAACCTACTTTTTCACATCTGTCGCCAATCCTGGCCAGTAATACTTTTCTTCAACCAATGCTTTGGTCTTGTCGATTCCAAAGTGTCCTACCAATCCTGCGCTATGCAATTCTTGTGTCATATTTTCTCTTACTGATCCTTGGGGAATACACAATCGATGTCCCTTAAAAAAATAGATTTCTTGGATAAAATAATCCAAGTATGGAGCTCGTTCGACACTCCATGGTTCCTTCAATGCTTTCCACGCTTTAGAAAAATCCTCGTCGGTTTCATATTCTATCTTCACCGACTCTAACTCTGTGGCTTGAACAGTCGTCATGCTTAGTAGCGAACTTGTCGGCTCAATACGTCGGCCACCTTATTTGAATTTCCTTACTTTTGTCGCAACACAAAGATGTAGCTCTGTAGAAACTCTACCCACTTCGTATGCCTTTGGTTCAACTTGGTCTAAGTGTTTAGATATCTCAGAGCCTGGTGGTCAATATATAACACAAATTCCTTGGGCAACAAACAGTGCCTCCATTTCTTCAATTCTTGGATGAGGCATAAAACTCTTGATTGTAGATCGATTACTTCTTCTTGGCATCATCCAACTTTTCACTAAAAAAGGAAATTGGTTGGCCTTCCTGGCTCAACACTACTCCAATCGCCACTCCACTTGCATCACAATCGACTTGAAATAATTTGTTGAAATCTGGGAGAGCTATAACTGGTCTCTTCGTCACCCCTTGCTTCAACTTCTCAAATGCTTGTCAGGTGGCCTCCATCCATCTGAAATCGCCCTTCTTCATGCACACTATCAGTGGTGCACATATCTGACTAAAATCTATGATGAACTTCTGGTAGAAACTGGAAAGTCCATGGAAACTCCTTACCTCGGTAGCATTCATCATCTCTGGCCACTCCAAAATATCCTTGACCTTTTCTAGGTACATCTTCAAACCTTGGCTCAAGATTATGAATCCCAAGTACGCCAACTCCTCTTTCATGAAGGAGCATTTCTGCAGGTTCACCAACAACTTTTCTTGGCTCAGCCTCTGCAGGACTTGTCAAATATGCGACAAGTGTTCTTCCCTCGTCTTGCTAAAAATTAGAATGACGTCGAGGTAGACTATGATGAAATTTCCCAAAAATGGCTTTAAAACTTCATTCATCAGTCGCATGAATGTACTGGTGCATTGGTCAACCCAGATGGCATGACTAACCATTCATACAGCCCCTCCTTCGTCTTGCAGGTTGTTTTCCATTCATCAGCTTCCCTTATCCTTATCTGGTGATATCCTTTTTTTAAGTTGATCTTGGTGAAGCACTTAGATCCACTCAAGCAGTCAAGAAAATCATCCATTCTCAGTAAGGGAAACCTGTATTTGATAGTAATCTTGTTGATGGCATGGGATTCGGTGCACATCCTCCATTCACCTCCCTTCTTCGGTGCTATTACAACTGGTATTGTACACAGGATCAAACTCTCTCGAATTAGGCCCCTGTCCAACAATTCCTAGACCTATCAGTTGAGCTCAGCACTCTCCGTCGATGTCATCGAGTGTGGTTCCTTATTCGGGAAGCTCAATCCTCGAATCAAGTCAATATGATGGGATATGCTCCTTGTTGGTGATTGTCCAGTCGACATCTCGTCAACCATAATTCCTTTAAAATTCGACAACACCCTTCCAAATTCCGTCAGTATTTCACTCGTCGATCCCTCCACATGTAGACCCTTGGGAAAGGCAATGAAGCAACACTGCTACTTCTCTTCCTCCTTCAAAATTTCCTTAGCTAAACACATTAGCACTATTTTCTCCCAATAGTCGTTCTCATGTCTTATGATATTATGTTCTTTGACCAATGGAGTCATTCGAAATATCCTACCGTCCTTTTTGACCATAACCACATTTTTGTGATCATCATAAATCATATTTCGGTCGTATTTCCATGGTCTTCCCAACAACAAGTGGCATGTGTCCATTGGAATCACATCACATAACACACTGGCCTTTAGCCCTCCGATCTTGAAATTGATCAGACAATGTTGTGTCATCGTAATGTGGTGACACTTTATATTCATTCGAGTGAATTCAACACTTCACTCCCAACTTGTCGATCACCTCCATCGAGACCGTATTTTCTATGCTACCTCCATCGATGATGTTCATACAACATATGTCCTGAATCTTCACCTTTGTCTGAAATATGGACTTCCTCTGATTCGGTCCTGCCTCCTCTTGACGTACCGATTGTAATGACATTCTCTGGGTCATCAAGTTTCGACCTCCTTCCGATGCAGCTTCGTTAGAACTTCCCCTTCCAGTTGGACCAGCTTCATCATCATTTCTTTGACTCTTTGTGTCGGATCGACTAGTGGTATGTAAGCTCTCTGGGCATTCATATGCCTTATGTCCCAATTCTTGACATTTGTAGCAGATTATTTTCTTGGGTCGGTCTTCACGTATTCCTCTTGAGTTTCCACTTTGACCAAAAGCGCCACGACCTCTGGGATCATCACCATCCCATCGGTGTTCTGATGCAGCGTCTTCGGTCATTCTTTAATCTCTTCTTTCTCCACGAACTTTGAGTTTCTTAGACCCACTAGTTGTTCCTCTGGCGGCAGCATACTTTTGACTTCGGGTAGTAAATTTTCCTCGTCCTGCTAAAGTCTTTCGTGATAATTTCTCCTCTGTCTTTAGAGCTAGCTGATAGGATTCTCCAAACGTTCTGAATCTTGTCAGGATCAATTCATCCTGAATGGTGTATTTATACCATCCACATATCTAGAAACTACCTCTTCACCCTCATCGGTTTGTCCTGATCTAATCGACAGTTGATAGAATTCCTCAGTGAATTCCTGCACGGCTAGCTCCTTCTATCTCAGGTTCTACAGCTTCCTAAACAAGGATATCATATAGTCGGTGGGAAAGAACTTATCCTTCAACTTGGAAACCATCCTATCCCAAGTATCCACCTTTTCCTTTCCTTTCCTCACTCTGTCAGCCTGTACATCGTCCTGCCACAATCAGGCATGACCCTTTAATTTCAAACAAGCCACTTTTACTCTCTTGGGGTCCTCTATCTTCTCCATATAAAAGTATTTTTCCATTTCTCTTATCCAATCTATCAATTATTCAGGGTTTTGGCTCCCTAAGTAGGCAGAGACCTCCATATTTTATCTACCCTTCATTTCAGACAATACTTTCAATAACTTGTCTCCTAGGTCTTCTTCTCTTTCATCCTCAGGAGTTTGTGCTTCTTCTTCGACCTCTTCATCACTATGATCGAAGCTATCAATACCCAGTCCCCTCTTCTAGGCCTCTTTTACTGCATCCAACTCGCTCTTCATACTCCTCATGGTATGAACGCATTCCTCGAACATTTCTCGATCAATCATGACCCCTGCACCTCCGTGCATCCTTCATCCTCTACCATGGATGTTTACACCCCTCTGATCCATCGCTGCTTTCCAAGCAACTAAACCTCCACTATCCTTCTTGATCACAACCAGGGTTCCATGTGCTCTGCAACTCTACCCAACCGTAGTTGGAGTTTCTCACCTAGTCCAATCGCAACTGAAATTCCACACGGGATTACTTCCCGCTCTGATACTAACTAGTGCAGGGACGATCGTAGATCGATATCTAGACCGCACTGCAATATCAAAGCACACAGCAAGCAACACGCAATGAAAAACACACACAACAATGACCAAGAAGTATGGTTTTAATTAAATTAATCATTTTTCTCTTATCAGAGGAATTACATTAGATTATTACATGTAGATTTAGTGCTCTATTCTTACAGTTACATACTACAAGGCTCAGTCTTTTGTGAGGGATTTTCTCTGAGTTCAACAACAACCATAAAAGGAAACCATAAAAATGGCCCCTTTGTTCTTCACGAACTGGTATTTATACTCGTTCCTCTTCTAGAAATCCTGATCAAACCTTCTTCTAGAAGTCTCTTGTTGCTTCCATCCATGGTCAAACTTCATTAAATTCCCACCAGACTCTTCTCGGTTCCTTCTTCCATCTGGAATTATGCAACAACCTCCATAACTATGCATTAACTTCTCCAACTACTTCCGCAGTCATTCCTCAGCGCTCAGGACCCATCAATCGTCGATCGACTCGACTTCTAACCTTGAATCTTAGATTATCTATCGGTTGGAATCCACTTCGGCCATTTATTTTCTTCCTTCTTTGCCATTGACCCGTTGGTTTGCATCACGAATCATCCTCCATCGACTCCTCTTCGGTCACTTTCTTGGAACCGTCAACTGTTTCCCAGGAAACCTCAATCGATTTCATCTCAACTGTTCTTTTCGGACTAGATTCCCCTGCATCAAGTGCGCATCCAATTATCCCTGCATATAATGTTACATGATAAATCCTTCTCCTCATGTGAAATGGGCAAGCTTCCATCTATGTAGATGATCTCTTCTTCATCATTTTGCTCGAAATCATCATCTTCTTCTGTAATTGGTACCAATATCATTCTGTAAACTATTCTTCGGGAAAGGTCACAATGTACAGGTGTAGAGGACCATGATCTGATACCACTGTAACATCTCCAATATGAAATATGGAGATATTAGCTCAGCCCCTAACTCAAGAAATCAAAATTTCTCAAAACTAAGTGTTTTGATTCAAACTAGGCAAAGAAAGACTGCTTGTCTTCAACTGGATCCAAACACCACTAGATCTTTTCAATTTTTCCCAAACTAGAAACTGGGGATTTATACACACTTAGAATAGCCTATAACACCCTTATTATAGACCTACTATACTTGAGGGAAGGTATACTCAAGGTTCTATTTCGACAGTATGCACATTTCAAAATGCATCAGACCTAAGCAGACCATTTGGGTAGACCCAAATGACTGGAGGAAATTTCCCTAGGAATTATGTGGAACTCTTTTGCAAGGGGCACATCTCCCAAGCTAGCAAGGGGAACATCACTCAAGCTATGAACAGCCACAATATCTATCCAAGATCATAAGAATCAGAAAGTAGAAAAAATGTCAAAAGATGTGAACTGGTTTGCTCATACCTCTTTTATAACTCTTCATTTACCTTTTTGTTCCTTCTAGAGTTTTCTCATGAAAATATTAATAAAATAATAAGTAATATTATTTTCATGAGAAAATAGAAGTTAGCCCCCACTTTCTAATTCGAAAATAGGAAAAGCTTCCTAGATTCTTGCTGCTTTCCTTGGAAGTTACTTTTCTTTTTTGCTTTTTTTCTTTTCCAACTGCTTTTCTGTTGCTTTTCCTATTTTAGCCCAAATTCCTTGGGATTCACAACTCATATGGGCCATTCACCTTCCTATGCTCCCTCTTGATCCAAATTAAATCAATATTGCATTACTAATTAACATTTGGCCTCATACATTACAAATTAATGACCCAAAACACCACATTAATCATTAATAAATAACTTTTAAACTATATTTAATTGTTTTCACCATGTAATCAAATTTAAAAATTTAGGGACATGACAGATAATGATCTCATTTATTACAAGTGAATTATAACATATACTAGATCATAACTAAATTTGCACAGAAAAATTTATAGTGACCATTTTATTATTATTTCATAAATTTATAGTGACCATTTTATTATTATTTCATATGTCATGCTGTGAAAAAGACAACTAAATTAGTGATAACTAAAATTGCACAGAAAAAATTTATAGTGATCATTTTATTATTATTTCATATGTCATGCTGTGAAAAAGACAACTAAATTAGTGAGGATCATCCCCTCCACGTAATGAAGAAACTTGAGTTGGAATTAAATTATTTAAAAAAAATATAGTGACCATTTTATTATTATTTCATATGTCATGCTGTGAAAAAGACAACTAAATTAGTGAGGATCATCCCCTCCACGTAATGAAGAAACTTGAGTTGGAATTAAATTACTTAAACCAATAAGGCTATCTTTTATGGAATGAGATGGTTTGGGACTTATAGAATCATAATAATTGCATGGAACATAATCATGTGGGAAGCAATGAAGAAGTATGGTTTGATTCTGCAGCTTCTTTAGGGTCAGACTGTGATGAAGATTTCTTAAGTGTTTAAGGAGATAGTGCTCAAGGAACACCTCAAACCGGTGTGGATTATTTTAAAGATAGACCATCTAAACATGATCGCTATAGTGAAAAAACGATTAAAATTAAATGAGACTTTGGGTGAAAATTTTCAAAATTTTCTTGTGAATCAAATGGATTTTATGGGAAAAAGAATGTTGATGAAACATTAAATTCCAGTGATGTCCCTGCTTCATCAAATAAAAACAAAAATGAGAAAACTAAGATGTCCTTGCTTCATCAAATGAAAACAAAAATGGGAAAACTAAAGTGTTAGAAGCTCCCCAAGGAAACTCTAATGCTTTGACATAAGGAACAACAGATGATTTAGAATGTGAGGAAGGAGGGGTACTTGACCATTGTGGAAAGCATTTGAATACATCTTGTTTACCTTGATTAGCGATCCCCCATGTCAGCTTCACTAAAAAGAAAAGACCATTAAGCCCAGGTCCACCATTATTTAGAAAAAAAACATCATTTCTCAAGTTATCTTTCAAAAATGCTAGGATGTTGGTCTTCGAAAAAACATAATCCATGCATATTACCTAATGAAACTTAGGAATTGTATGTAAATTTACCAATTGATTAATAAGTAAAGACTAAGGTTTATTAGGGTAAAGTTATTTTTTTTTTAAAAGGTGGTTCGCCGTTTGTTAGAGGGCTAGTCCACGTGGGGAAATGGTCACCACCTGCTATTCGATAGAATCAAGGTGGCACGAATTACAATCATTACAATATGGGCTCAACAAGAGCAATATGTCACTTACAAGAATTGAACCTGGGTGGGGAGGGTAACAAACATTCCTCCCAACCACCCAGACTACAACCAATGGACAATTATTAGGTAAAGTTATTTGTTATTAAGAAGTGACAGTGCACACTAAATGAGGAAATAGAATATATGGGTGGTGAGGAAAATGATAATGATATTAATTATATTTGTTGTTTCAAGGGTTGTGTCTAATTTAGTAAATGTTTGGATACATTTTGAAGAGTGGGAAATAGTTTTGCTTGTGGGATTAATTTCCCTTTTTCATAGCTACTTTTTAATTTAGGTTTTTGGGATATTTTAAAGGTCCTACGGTCTTTTCCTTGCTCTCGGAAGAGCTAGTGCTAAATGACAAGGAACTCACCCAGATCTAAGCTTTTCCCTCTGTGTGAGATAAGTAAGTTTATCGTTACTAACGATGCAAGATACCTGCATGCTTCTTCCCACCCCACATTACTCACCTAATTCCTTAGTTGTTTGGTGATAAAAATAAAAGGTACAAGTTTCAAGAGTAGGATGGATAGGCTTTACAAGGGTTGTCGACTTGGCAGGGAAGAAATGGACCTAATTCCTTAGTTGTTTGGTGATAAAAATAAAAGGTACAAGTTTCAAGAGTAGGATGGATAGGCTTTACGAGGGTTGTCGACTGGGTAGGGAAGAAATGGACCTAATTCCTTATTTGTTTGGTGATAAAAATAAAAGGTGCAAGTTTCAAGAGTAGGATGGATAGGCTTTACAAGGGTTGTCGACTGGGCAGGCAAGAAATGCCCCACTTGAGCATGGTTATGTATATACTGAAGTTCCACGACACAAAATAAAAGAGAGAAGGAATAACCATCTAAGTAAATCCACCTACTTGTTTGACTTTTTCTTACCACATTTTTAAAGCATAGTAGCATAATTTGGTCATATTAGATTTTCATGTACAGAAATTTGGAACAATTCAAATTCGTCGAATATTTGGTGTAGGTGTAATACAGATACAGGTTGCTACTAGTGAACAATCAAATTTTGAAAATCAATCTTAAAAAATCAAATTTTAATTATTTAAACACTATAAAATATAAATAACATTCAATATATTTCATACTTCCTAACCATTAATACTTCTCGAGTAAATACGTTTTTACTTTCTTATTAACATAATTATTAATAACTAAATGCCATCTATCACAATATTTTTGTTTTCTAAATAGTAATTTTGGTTGTAAATAACATGTGTGAGATGTACATTTATAGTATATTCTTGTATATTTTTCATATCGAATCGTATTCGTACTTGAATTATGCTACTATGTCTTAAAACATTGACCTTAAAACCAAGTTATGATAAGCATGTGTTTTTTTTTTGTTTTTTTTAAGGGCTAGTCCACGAGAGAATGCCAACACCTGTTATTCTAGGTAGAGAATCAAGGTATGGCCAAAAATACAATCATTACAATAGGGGCTCAACAAGAGCATCATATCACTTACAAAAATTAAACCCGGGTGAGGAGGGCAACAATCATTCCTCCCAACTACCCAAGCTACAACCACTGGACAAACATGTAGATTGTTAGAAGCTATCAAGCGAATCTCATCTAATTATTTCTCCAAAAGTTGACTATTCATATACTATAAAATAAGTGGTTCTTCACCTACTAGCTATGCCTTTCTTTTCCCAACCGCAATTTACTTTCTATAAGATCCCACCTATCCCAAAACCTCTAACAGGCCATCTACCTATCCGATCTATGCTCACCTCCCACTCTCTTTGCCTCCTCTCCCTATTCTTCTCATGTCATCGTTCTTAGTTTTCTTAATCATATCAATCAGTTGAATGTATGCTTTACAAATGAAAGTGAGAGAAAAAAAATATATTGTATAAGTTTGAGACTTTATATAACTAAAGACATTTTAAATAATTTTATATGTACATTATGTAGTGTGTGAGATTGTTCTTTTGTCCATTGGGTTCCATCTGAACAAAATTGAAACCCTTGATGGGAGGAACAAACTTCGAAGTTCCCTCTAAACACTAGTAAAACACATAGTATGGAATATGGCAGGAAATGGTTCTAAATTCAAACTTCATTATATATTTTTTTTAATTCACAATTTTCCATTTCAATTTAAAATAAAAATCAATTTCTTAATATACTCAAAACATTTTATAAATATAATTTCGATACAATTAAAAAATTTCAACGAGCTAGAATATTGTCAACATAATTTTTTTAATTAGATAATTATAAAAATGTCAACGAAGTTTTTAAATAAATAACTATAAAAATTTAATATTAGAAAAAAAAATGGAATTGTGTATTTTTTATTAGAATTGTTGATATTTTTAAATTCAATTTTATAATATATGTTTTTATTAATTTATTTCTTAAATAAATAAGAGTTACGAGGTGGCCAAGTCCCTATGAATTGCTTGAGAGCATTTGCAAAGGTAAGAGATGTCCAAGGTAGATGATAAAAGTTTTTTTGTTATTATAAGTTAAATTTTTTTTGAAGAGAAGACATAAATGTTGTTTAAATGTCATAGGCATAAATGGTATATAGTCTTTTGTTGCAAGTGGCAGCACATTGAAAAAACAATTTTTATTTTTTTTGCAAACAACAACTTTAAGTTGTTTCAGAATGTGCAAAATAAACAACTTTTTCTAGTAACTAGAGAGGCCTAGGAATCTAACAGATTTTGGTCATAAAATGTAGTTGCAAAGTTCTATTCTTGGGCACTAAAATTCAATTCTCTTTTCCTTTCAGTATCAGTAAGAAGTAATTCACTTTGCTCTAATTAGTGGCTAAGCAATGATTCCTATGAGAACCAGTGGCAATGGCAAGGAGGTATAAATGTTAGATACCAATTAGTTTTCTTCACAATGTTTTTTTAAAAGGTATACACATGCATGGCCAATGAAAAAATTAAAGCAATCAAAACAATCAGGTATGAACAATAAAACTTTAGGAGAAGAGGAGCTAAACCTTGTTGAATATGTTGAGCTTTGGTTTTCATTAATGTCAACTAATGTCAAAGAGGATGTTAATTGATTCAGTCTGAGTCATTGATGTCAACTAAGGTCAAAGTGGATGCAGTATTTCTATAGCAGCTTGAAGAAGTATATAGAAGCCACTTTGAAGAAGTATATGCACTAAATAGATAAAGGATATGGATGTCAGGCTGAAGAAGTATATCTAGAAGTTGCATCCAGTCTGAAGATGTGTGTCCAAGGATACATCATGCAAATCCAGTATGAAGAAGTACAAAATCAAGGATACACTATGCATGTCCAGTATGAAGAAGTGCATAAGGAATGTACATCATGTAGGTCTAGTTCAAATAAGTACATAAGTAATGTATCCTACTACATGTGGTACCTGCGGAGATATCAAGTCCACCCAGTCATATTCTCTCAAGGTAGCAACTACAGAATTGGATGGACAAAGGTGCATGTGCACAAGCATCCAAGGAGTTGACCAAGCAATGGTACAAGTGTGTAAGTATGTCGAGAGAAGATTTTGGAATGTGCAAGCAAGCCTAAACATTGTATGGTCAAAGACCGGTAGTGCACAAGTGTTAACACCCAAAAAGTGCTCACTAGCTCATTCCATATTCACATGACCCATTTGTCCACTTTTTCCACCACTTGAGCCTCTAAAACCCTCAAAAGGTCACCAAAAATACCATAATACACCTTTCCCCCCTCAAAATATGTATTTTTCCTCAAAAAACCCTAAAAAATGGTCCAAAATTCTCAAAAAATATTAAAAGGGAATAAAAATATAAAAAATATTCAAAAAAGGAAAAAGAGGGAAAAAGAGACCTAAACCATGTTGGTTAATACCATTGGTTTCCTTAAAACCATAATGGTATTCCCCATCACCAAAAACTATAAAAAGGTGATAGGGGCTCCTCATTATTCATCCACATTTCATCTTATCCTTATGCTGCCAAATTCCCTTTGAGAGCCCTTGCCTTCCATTTCGAGTTTGAAGATCCCCATTGAAGCATTGGATAAGAAGAGACCATTGGACATTGGAGCATCTCAACCTTGGAGCTGCTCAAAACTCACCATCCTCACCATTTGAGGTAATACAAAACATTTCAATTTTTATTTACATTTTCATGAATCAATTTTGCTTATTGTTATCAATCTAGAATTATTTACTTTTACTGTTTACTGCCATTGATTTATCATTTACATTTGTTTATTTCCATTGCTTTATTTGAGAACTGCTGCTACAAGTTAGCAGGTGCACCCTTGCACATGCTTGGTTGAAAAACCAAGCAACAGTTTTTTGGCGACTCCGCTGGTTTTAGAACTTTCAATCTTTGATTTAGATCTATATTTTAGTCGTTTTTCCCATTTAAAACTGTAGATCTGCCATACTAGTCAGCTTCTTGATAGCTGCCATAGCCATTGGCCCTTTCTGTAGCCCAAAACAACCCAAAATTTCAATTTTTGGGTTCATTTTTTGACGACTGTTTTCCATCTGTACATCGCGGCTTTCAGTACCCATAGTCGCGCTGCGCATCGCGCCCTCGTGCCTATTTTCTACGTGACCCATCGCGGTTGTTAGACTTTTTTCCGCGCGACCCATCACAGCTGTTCGACCTTTTCCCGTGCGGTCCATCGCGGCTTTTTGGCCTTTTTCCGCGCAGCGCATCGCGGCTTTTGCCCTGTTTTCCACACTGCACATCACAGCTTTTCACCAGTTTTCCATGCTGCACATCATGGCTTTTAGCCCAAAACCCGCGATATCGCGACTTTTAGCCTGAAACCCGCGATGCAATCTTCTGGCAGTGCGACTCAACTTTCAAATGACCATATCTCCCTCTCCTGAACTCCGTTTGAGACGATTTGTTTTTTCAAATTGGGTGTTTTTGAACAAGGAATCCAAATAGTCTATTAGATTTAAGAAATTTTTCATAGAAGTTTCTCTAGTCTTTTATTTTAGTGTTATTTATCATTTCAGTTCATCCTCTATCCATTGCAGTCGGCCCTCTCATACTTGATTTTATGCTCATAGCGCTTTTGCTTACTTTTTGCTTGTTGTAGCACTTGATAGACTCATGTCTGCATACATTGCTATCTCTTTCATCATATTTTTAGTAGGCTTATTTACTTGCACCAATTTTGCTAGCAGCATTATTCTGCTATTTGCTTTACAACATTATTTTAAAAAATTTCAGTTTATTGAAAGAAAAATTGTGAAGCATTTTTCCATTAGAAATCTCATGTTTTGAAAGTTAAAATCATAATTTTAAATTGCTTCATATTTCACCCAATTGGTACATTAGAGATTTTACTCATTTTTATGATATTTACTTTACCTCAAACATTTTGAAAAAGTTATCAAAAGCATTTACATTTAAATCATTTTCATATTTACATTGCTGTCATATTTTGCAATTTGAAATCCTTATTTTGATTTGTGAATTTTTCGCCCAAGCGAGGCATCTTTGTTTTAATATATAACCACACCATCACACAATCTGTCACAATAAATCCAAGTGAGCCTTAAAATCCTCTTAACTCAACCAACATTCTAACCCCACTTGGGGAACACCAAAATAATATTGTAGCTAGATAGGACTGAAGGGATAAGTATCCAAATAACACCCCTCACTCATTTACATGTTGAGACATAGTGGTTGACATTTAGGGTACCAAAATCCCCTATTATTTGTTGACACGGTTTAAAACCAATTCGTCGGGAAGGCCTCTCCCTTAGGAGGGTTGAAGTAGCCAGACTAGTTTTGGAGGCCTGAGTGGACTACCACAATCCACTCAGTCACCGAAGGACACCTACTCGTTGTTCTCGTTGTACCACCCTAGTGGGAGTACAACGGTGATATAACAAGAGCTGCAGATTCACCCAAACGGACGTGTCATGAACGAGGTATCTAAGTGGCCCATTTTCTAGGATTGACTACCCAGTATCCCTCCCGGTAGGGGGATATCTAGCCTTTGATTCCACAATTTATATTGTCTAACTTGGATTTCATCACCTTGCAGAGGATATATCTTGTTGAGTCATAATACTGTTTAATTAGGTTTTTTGCATGCTCCATTACCTTCCTTTTGGTTAATGAGTAAACCTTTTTCTATTTTTAGGAGTCATTTGCATGTTGGTTTTCTGACCGCAGTTTTTATTACTCCACTTACTATAGCACATTTGTTATAGTAAGTGTTTTGAGTTTGGTTGTTGGCCTGAGTGCCATTCGTTTTTATGCTCCCCTCTTGCACACACAGTTGCATTAGGGCTTTCAAGGTTTCCACTCACCACCACCCAGTAGTTTTAATTGACAATTGTCACCATTGAGTCCTCGAGACGTTCTCGACATTTCCGGGGTGAACCCCCACAATACGGTTTGCTTGACACCACTCGTCATAGACAAAGAACATTATCACTCGACTCTACACGTCATCGACATAGAGCCCCGTCATCCGATTCTGATGCACCTCATTTCACATCTAACTCTGAGGAAGAATCCGAACATCCTACATACACAACACCCACTAGCCCCATGGATGGTTCACATTTTGACCCTTTCAACGTAGGGAATCTTGGTGAACATCCTCCACCACCCTGGCTACCACATTAGCCACCACCACTACAAATACTACTGGTATACCCAACATGGGACCTACACCCACTTTAGGGATGCCCAACATGGGACCTACACCCCCATTTGGGATGCCCAACATGGAACCTACACCCACTCTAGGCATGCCTTTGACATGTACCATGTCTACCATACCAAACCCAGGGTCCACTATACCTAATCCAAACCCATCTGTAACTCATGTTGCACTGGGGGGTGCTGGCCCCTCTCTCACATCTTTAGGTGGAGGGCATATCCCTTTTACAGCTAATCCCCCCCTTGGGGGCAGTGGCCTGATTCATAATGCTACCCCTAGCACTTATGCCCCAGCAACCATGTCACACCCCTCTACCAGTCTGCCATTTATGGCTAGTCTAAACTTACCAGACTTGGAAAGACTAACAAATGACCCTATTAGACATTATCCTAGTTGGCTCCAAATGCCAACTAAACTCCCATCCGACATCCCCAAGTTTGAAGGGAAAGCTGGTGAAGACCCACAAAACCACATCATGTCCTTTCACCTATGGTGTTCCTCAAACTCCATAATAGACAATTCCATTCATCTTCATTTATTACAATGAAATTTTACTGGCTCGACAACCAAATGGTACATCGAGCAACCCCACAGGACACACCCTATGTTTACATCCCTTGCCTTAACTTTCCTACAATTCTTCCAATTACCTGTCTGCTATGATGCAGGAGTGGAAATACTACTGTCTTGTAGACAAAACACCACTACACACATCACCGATCATATCCATGAGTGGCGTAAGCGTCGTAGTCTCTGCAAGATAAAGCTTGACGACCGTATTTTCCTGGATTGGTTCCTGAAATCTCTCCTTCCTCTCATAGCGAAGGATGTAGCTTTTGAATGACCCCAGTCGGAGGAGGAAGCCATTCTGAAAGCCCATTAATTTGATCTGATCTACGCCCAGTGTGGTTACTTGTATACCATTTTACCTGACACTCCCCACGGCAATTCCTCCCGGACTGACGCGCCGGGGGCATCCCACACCGCCGACGGCATCATTGGACAAGTTTCGTCCCACAACCAACCCTTTTCAATTATGCGCAATAATACCGGCCTCGATCTTTCGTGGGCCACATCTCACTCCGGAGCTACAACTTCGTATGCTCCCATGGCCCACGCGCACCACACTCATGGACCCTCATGCCCACCACAGTGTTATGGTCACACACCTTCAGCGCATCCACCTCTGGTTGCACCCCCTACATATTACCATCAATAGGCCACACATGCTCCTGTTCACTCACAAGCCCCAGTGGCTTATTACCCACCACAGGCAGCGCTTGCTGTACCACAACCTCCAGTTGCTCAGAATTATCCTCCAAACAACAACAATGCTACCGCCGCCAACCAAAACCCTGATCAACCATTGAAACAGGGTAAAAACCCCAATTTACGAACAAACCACCCATGTTACATATGCAGGGTATACGGCCATTACACACACACTTGCCCCCATTTGGAGCGAGCGCGCCAACTGTGGTTTGATGACACCCAACGCCAAGGGAATGCAGCATAACCAACGCCACCTCCTCAACCACAACCCATGGTGCTAGAGAATCCTTTTCCCACACAAGGAGTGGCGAACACTCATCCATTGGATCCTCCTCAAGGAACCACAGCACCACAACACCAAATCACATACGTTGCACACACAAACCAACCGATGGATTCAAGCACTCATCATCTCCCTATGATGTCATTGGCCGACATGAATCTCCAAACGCATCGAAACCAATATGCCCCCACTGCACCTGAAAATGTTCTCTCTGTGATTGAACAACCAGTTCAGAACGCACCTACATCGTTCGTCTCCACAGTCAGACCCAGATTATACTCGAAATCACCTATGACTTCCACATTCCAATCCATCCCACCTCCTTTGAAGATAACTGAGATATCTGATTTGTGCACCCTCTCACATAACACACAGGTACCAAACCAATAGCCCCCTTTACCCCCGCAACCACCCTCAGTGCCAACTCACGTAGGAGCCACACCAATTCATACTATCCCATTTTTATTTCCCCCTTCAGGCGCCATCAACACACTAGTCATGGCTACACTTAATCTCCCAGGATTAAAATTAGGACTACCTGTGTGGTACCTACCTGCCCCAACCCCTCCCCCGACACCGAATGTAATTTTACAACTGGTGCAACCCATCAATAATTCTAACCGTCCACCCCCTGGTGTAGCAAACATCTAGAGCCGGCCACCTCCAACAGGGGCCACTGCATCAACATCTAGTAATGCTCCCCCTCAACTTTGCTACAATGGGGGCAGAGGACCGCAAACCTACACCATTGGACCCACGACCCGCACCCCACCAATAACTCCAAAGTTGGCAAAGAATCCCCCAACAATCCGTGTTCCCCCTAAGTGCTCTTTGTGCGACGATATAGGCCATGCTACCCATTAATGTCCACAATTACCAGCACTTCAATAACACATGAATATGTTGGATGATGACACTAACATTCCAGTTGTCAAACTAGAACTGCCCCCTCAGCCTCGTGATAAATCATTGCGCACAAACCACCCTTGTGCGATATGCGGCATTTATGGTCATTACTCACATCACTGCCCTGATCTCCCAGATTATAGAGCAACCCTCTATGAACTGAATAATGCCGACCTAGAGACATCCCCTCCTTTTATTGAGGAAATTCATCCCCTACCATCTTCCTCCTTGGAAGAGATTAACACAATTTACATGGTTTCCACTGGAGACCCCTCTATCCAGTCGGCCCCTTCCACTGATCTCTCCGACCTACATGTTCAACCTTTTCAAATCAACAAGGAAACCACATGTCCACAGCATGGGGGCAGGCCCAAAACCTTGCCTACTCATCATCATCGTCATTCTCGTCGGAGATATTGGGGGCATCCACCCTACAAGGGGAATCCCCCATCATCATATCATCACTTCAGTATGCCACCATGGCCCATAGCCTCATGGTACACCCCCCCGCCAGCAGTTGGTCAATGCCATGTTGATCCCTCTCTAAGACAACATCTGTACTGCATTGACACCTCTGATTTAGGGGATATAATAGATTACCTCGACCCTGGGATAGGGGGCATGATCAATCATTTTGAACCTTCCCCATCACACCTATCTCATTATTTCAATGATTTCATTGTTCAAACCAACACATATGTGATTCACAATCACAAACCCCATTCACATAGCATGGGGGCAGGTGTCACTTTTATAGGTCATGTGTCACTTTTATATTTGATTTGATTTGATACACCTAGTATTCTTCCCCCGCGGGTCATCATTTCTCCCCACCACTGCATCCCTGGCTTGGTGGGCTCACCTTTATTTGTAGCCATTTTTTAACCTAGCTTTTTCCTTTGACCATTCTGGAGTCATTATGACCTCCATTTTTCGCACCATTTGCACCACCGGATTCATATTTCCGTGCCCGTGATGATGCTTGAGATCACTTCTCACTCTCACCACCAGATTTTTTGGGCATTTTTTCACATGCCCCTTGTCACCTCGGTTTGTGTGCCACATCGACCGTTGTCCATTTTTGATGAATTTTATATCGCCGGATTCAGTTTTCCATGCTCGTGACGATGCCTGAGATCATTTCTCGCTCTCACCACCATATTGTTTTGGACATTTTTTCACACACTTGTCACCTCGATTTGTGTGGCACATCGGCCATTACATGTTTTAAAACATTTTTCCTATCACCGATTTCATTTCTCCGTGCTTTTGACGATGCTCGAGATCACTCCTCGCTCCAACCAATACCTTTTTGCTCGGTATAATTTTATCCCTTTTTCAGGCCGAGCAACTCTTTTACGAAAAAGGCACTTAGGGAGTTTCTGTTAAGCTCTTTTCTGACTCCTAAAACAATGAAAAGATCACCGAGCAATCTTTCTTCCCTTCATGCTCGCTAAAAGTATCTGAAAGGGTGTCTACCTGGTATAAGTTTACCCCTTTTCCGAACCTTGTAGACTAATTATGAAAAATGAATACTCTAGCTACATCGGCTAGAAGAGTTCTCCATTTGCATCATTTTATGCTTTTTCGGGCCTTGGAGACTAACATACGAAAAAGAACACCAATAGAGTCTACTTACCTCTTTCAAACTCTCTAAAATTGAAAGCAACCACGAGCATGAACAGTTCTAGGCTCGCATTAATCCACAGGACAGTACCATTTCAGAGCAAACTTTTATCCCTTCTTGGAGTTCATTAAAACTACGAAGAAGGACCCAACGATGCTTTTCGGCACCACAACAGATCATGTCTACTCATGTGGCAGCTTCCCCATTATGGTCGCCTTTGTTCAAAGTATTCTGCAGTATGTCACCCTGAGAGTCTCCCAATAGCATCCATCAGCTTGTCCCCCCAGAGTCACTCTAGTTTGTAATACATACCCCCGATCCCTTAAGCTATGATCCCCACACCTAAAAGTCAGTTTCCTATGCTTCCAGGTCAACCGTGTCATCATGCTCTGAACAGAGGAAGTTTGAGTCCACCCACTCTATGACCCCAGATATTCCCCATCCCCACAGTATGTCAATCCTACCATCAGTACTATCACATATCAGTTGTATACCTGGTGCTCTTATCAAGGAAACAACATTTCCTTGGTAGTTGTTGGTCTCCCTCTGTCAACGCCAACCAAATCTATTCCAGAGGATAGACCCAGAGGTCCCTGTACCTTGGACTCATCACCATTAGTGATGAGTGCCTATGGATCATTTTGAAAGGAGTCCTCAGTGCCTCTCCAAATGATTGTTTCTCACATGCTCGACTTCAACACCTTGATCGCATCATTCAGACTCGTACAGGGTATCAGTCCTTTCGGTTATTTATTGAAGACCCCAGATATCACCTGACTCTACCACATTTGAAAGTCTAATTGAGGAAACAACCAGTTACATATTCCGATGGATATTCGGGTTGCGCTTGGCGACAATTTTCAGATGTACCGCAGTTTTATACTCCCTCAAGTATACAGTCACATATACTCCTCAGAAGTTGACTCACAGTCATTGAATCCCTATAGATGTTGGACACCTTTAGATTCAGCAGTTCATCAACCCTTCGGATACCTTATTCAGAACGGTTGTTTCTTTTTCCCAGTGTATCAGTTATTCAGACCAGTCATGGTATGACCATGAGTATGTCCCAGCATTGTGTCCCCTCTGGACCATTATGATGTACCAACAGACTTTTATGTATTTTTTCAGGTCCCCCTTCATGGGCCTAATTTTTATGTATATGTCTTGATACGAGTATGGGTATTCCCGCCTCGTCCATTATCAGAGATTATTCCTCATTCATTTTTTAAGCCATGTATTTTTTCAGTTTTTGCAGCTTCCAAGGGGTCATTGTTCCAGACTCCAATCGGTCTCTTCTCTTCTCCAAGCCCCGGGAAAAAGACAAAAGAACTATGATGTCTATCGGCCATACAATAAGCTCCTGCCCTCACACATCAGGGGGCAATCTGTTAACACCCAAAAAGTGCTCACTAGCTCATTCCCTATTCACATGACCCATTTGTCCACTTTTTCCACCACTTGAGCCTCTAAAACCCTCAAAAGGTCACCAAAAAGACCATAATACACCTTTTTCCCCTCAAAATATGTATTTTTCCTCAAAAAACACAAAAAACCCTAAAAAAGGGTCCAAAATTCCCAAAAAATACTAAAAGGGAATAAAAATATAAAAAATATTCAAAAAAGAAAAAAGAGGAAAAAAGAGACCTAAACCATTTTGGTTAATACCATTGGTTTCCTTAAAACCATAATGGTATTCCCCATCACCAAAAACTATAAAAAGGTGATAGGAGCTCCTCATTATTTATCCACATTTCATCTTATCCTTATGCTGCCAAATTCCCTTTGAGATCCCTTGCCTCCCATTTCGAGTTTGAAGATCCCTATTAAAGTATTGGAGAAGAAGAGACCATTGGACATTGGAGCATATCAACCTTGGAGCTGCTCAAAACTCACCATCCTCACCATTTGAGGTAATACAAAAGATCAAATTTTTTAATTTCTTGTTTTTTCTCATAGATCTTATTGCTTATGTTCTTAAATCTAGTTTTTTATTTCTTTGCACATGTTAATGTTAGATCAGATTACATTAGTTTTTACATATTTTTATTGAGACTGCTACTACAAGTTAGCAGGTGCATTCTTACACATGCTTGGTTGAAAAACCAAGCAACAACAAGCAACAAGTAATGGCTTATGGTTAAACAGTCCTGAAAGCGCACAAGACTTTCCAATCAGAAGATGCTTTCGGTTAGTAGAATGTGCACAAGTTCCAAGAAGGGTGAAGCAGTTGAAGTTAGTATATGCACAAATTCCATAGCTAAAGACTCAACAAATGCGCAAGTCCCACACGTGATGATACTGCAAGGGTCAAATTCCCACTAAGTCGAACATCATGGATGTGCAGACTTCGTAAAGCATTAATACATCAGGTGCGCAGTACTCGCAATAGATGGTACATCAAGGGTCAAAGATCCACCAAGTCGAAGAGTAAGGATGCGCACATACCACAAAGCAATGGTACATCATGAGCACAAGACTACATCACTAAGGTGTAAGTCCCACTATGTCGTGGACCATGAATGCACAAGACCCACAAAGGATGACACATCAATAACACATATAATGACATGTGGCATAGGTATAATCCATGAAGAAAGGAAGAAGGGATCCCACAACCAACTTGTGGACATACAATCCATGCAGGACATGTATAAATAGATATGCAAGTTGGAGATTTGAAATAAGCCTGATGGCGAGATCATAAGAGCTTCAAGTAGAAGATACCAATTTATTTTTTGGGGCATCAAGGGCTCGAGGACAAGATGGCATGATCTAGCGAGGAGTCGAGTGCGCACATGCAGCAGAATGATTTACTGATGGTGTGTAGAATGATGTTGTAGATCTATGACGAATGCACAAATATTGAAAGGAATAAGCATAGAAGTATGCACAAGTGCATGAGGACCGAATGACATTATTGCTGGCAGCACATAGATAGTCATAAATGATGTAAGAGAGAAGCACAGAGACAGAACCAAAGTATATCAGATGATGCACAGAAGTTTGGCTGATGCATGAATGGTTGAAGTGAAGTGTGCAAAGTAAAGAAGTCCATCAAATGTGCAACGACAAAACATCAACAGAATCTTGTAGGCGTGTCATGATGAGGATGATTTGAGGAAAGTGCGTTAAGCCGAAAGGATGAATCATAAGATGCACAACATCTCACAGATTGTCTAAAATACTGTGGCACTTAAATAGAACAAACACATCCAAGTAAGTGCGCAGTTCCATCCAATACTAATGCATAATCTCATAAAAACAAACTATCAATTGAAAGCACGGTATTAGTTGGTAAGTGCAGTTGCGCAGTATTAGAAAGACGAAATGAACCCTGGCGCAGACTGTCGGATCAGAAACACATAGTACGTGAAGCTAGTCATCATAAGTGAATCAATATTAGCGCAGTTATCAGTATTAGCACAATTATCATCAGTTTTTACCTTCTTTAACATATTATTCTTTAACTTGATCTTTAATCATGCATCAAACATAAATAAAAAATTCATCCACATATGCACTAAGACAAAGAACATAGAACACATAGTATTTTGACGTGGAAACCCAAATGGGAGAAAACCACGGAATGCTCTTTTGTAATGAAAAGAATACATTCAAGGAAGCACCGATTTTCTGTGTTTACCGGCACCAACTAGAAGGAGGCACTGACATGCTAGTTTTACAGGCACCGACCTGAAGGAAGCACCAACTCCCCATGTTCTCTAGCACCAACTGGAAGGAATCTACAACCTCCTACTCCTTGCCTTTGCCACTCATATATCAAAAATAATATTCCGTCTTACTTATCTTTCGACTCACTCACACTTCTGATCTTCTGTAGTTCATTCTGTTGTGCGCCACCTTTGTATGCAGATGACTCACTATCACGGTGATGCATACATCACTTGACTTCTCATTTCACTCAATTCTTCACTTCTGTTGATGACTAGATGCGCGTACTGTGTGCTTCTGATCCTGCAGTATGCACTAGGTTTCACTTTGTCTTTCTGCTACTGCGCAACTACACTTACCAACTAATACTATGCTTTTAATTGATAGTTTTTTGTTTTGATATTATGCATCAGTATCAGATGGAACTGCGCACTTACTTGAATGTGTCCGTTCTGTTTAAGTGCCACAATATTTTAGACAATCTACAACATGGTGTGCATCTTATGATTAGTTCTTTATATTTAACACACTTGCCTTAGATCATCCTCATCATGATGTGCCTACAATATTTTGCTTTTGTTATGTCATTGTGCATCTGATGGACTTCTTTACTTTGCACACTTCACTTCAATCATTCATGCATCAACCAAACTTCTACGCATCATTTGATATACTTTAGTTCTGTCTCTGTGTTTCTCTCTTACATCATCTATGACTATCTGTGTGCTTCCAGCAATACTACCATTCGGTCCTCACGAACTTGTGCATACTTCTATGATTATTCCTTTTAGTATTTTCGCATCTGTCACATATCTACAACATCATTCTGCACACCATCAGTAAATCATTATGCTGCATGTGCACACTTGGCTCCTTGCTAGATCATGTTGTTTTGTCCTCAAGCCCTTCATGCCCCGAAAAATAAATTTGTATCTTCTACTTGAAGCTCTTATGATCTCACCATCAAACTTACTTCAAATATCCAACTTGCATATCTATTTATACATGTCCTACATGGATTGTATGTCCACAAGTTGGTTTTGGGATCCCTTCTTCCTTTCTTCACGGATTATTCCTATGCCACATGTCGTTATCTATGTTGCTAATGTGTCATCCTTTGTGGGTATTGCACATTCATGGTCCACGACTTAGTGGGACTTACACCTTAGTGATGTAGTATTTTTCTCATGATGTACCATTGCTTTGTGGTATGTGCGCATCCTTACTCTTCGACTTGGTGGATATTTGACCCTTGTTGTACCATCTCTTATGGGTATTGCGGACCTGATGTATTAATGCTTTGAGAAGTTTGTGCATCCATGATATTTGACTTAGTGGGACTTTGACCCTTGCAGTATCATCACGTGTGGGGCTTACGCATTTTCTGAGTCTTTAGCTATGTAATTTGTGCATATACTAACTTCAACTGCTGCACCCTTCTTGGAACTTGTGTGCATTCTACTAACTTAAAGCATCTCCTGATTGGAAAGACTTGATCGCTTTCAATATTGTTCAACCATAAGCCATTACTTGTTGCTTGTGCACTACCGATCTTTGACCATACAATGTTTTAGGCTTGCTTGCGCATTCCAGAATCTTCTCTTGATATACTTGCACACTTGTACCTTTGCTTGGTAAACTCCTTGGCTGCTTGTGCACATGTACCTTTGTACATCCAATTCTTTGGCTGCTACTTTGAGAGAGTATGACTGGGTGGACTTTATATTTGTGCAAGTACCACATGTAGTAGGATACATTACTTATGCACTTCTTTGAACTGGACCTGCATGATGTACCTTCCTTATGTACTTCTTCGTACTGGACATGCAAAGTGCATCCTTGATTGTGTACTTCTTCATACTAGATCCGCATGATGTATCCTTGGACACACATATCTAGATTGGATGTAACTTCTATATATATTTCTTCAGACTAGCATCCATATCCTTTATCTATCTAGCATATATACTTCTTTAAAGTGGCTTCCATACACTTCTTCAAGTTGTTGTAGGAATATTGTATCCACTTTGACCTCAGTTGACATCAATGACTCAGACTGAATCAATTGAAATGCTCTTTGACATTAGTTGACATCAATGATAACCAAAGCTCAACAATATTCTCCTTTGGCATTGATGTCATCACCTTATAAAGCTATGTATGATCTTCTTGAACTGTATGCTTCATCTCTATTTTTCACAGTGCTCCCCCTGAGTTCTTTGGGATTCTGACTTCTACGCATACTACTGTTAGTACTTCTTCTAGTTTCTATTACTTCTACACATACGGTTGATCTACTTCACACTCTTTCACGTCCGCTACATCTGCATGATGAACTGTATTAATCTGCTTCACACTCTTTAACGTTTACTGCATCTGCATGTTCTCATCATACTTTATTGTGTGATGTTTCTGCTTTATGCTCTTTTATAGCTTCTCATGCATCTTTCTCCTCGGGCGCTTTATTTCTTCTTGGCTTCATGCCTTAGCTTCATGCATCTTCTCCCCCTTTGATCAATGGAAAAGAGGTGTCATTACTTTCCCAATTACTGGTTCATCTTGTATTTTGTTTTGCTCAAGCCTCTACCTCAATTGTTCATGGATGACTCCCCCTCTCTTCATGCTTCATTTCTTTCGTATAATTCTGCATTGATATCCTCCATTTGCATATTGCTTTCATAATTATATTTGCTTTCTTTTCCTATATGGGTGTTATCTTCCTTTTGTATCTTGACCTACTGTTCTTGTCACAACACTTCATCATCCTTTGCGCAATGGTTCAAGTCTGCCTCATTTCATGCTAACTGCGTAGTGCAAAAATCCATCTAAATTCATGCCTCTTTATTTGGGTTCTCATTATGCTATGGATTGAGAACCATGCTCAGTTTTTCCTTGAGATATTAAAATGTACTTCGTGGAAGAGGCAATTTGTTCCTTGGTTATTCTAGTTTGATAACGTTATCTGCAACTTGCTCTCGCACAAAGTGATACTTTATGGAAATATGCTTAGTCTTGCAGTGCATAACGAGATTTTTGGAGATAATGATTGCACTTGTGTTGTCGCACATAATTTGTATTGGTTGATTTGTATTTACTTGCTTTTTGTTGATCCATGATACAAGACAATTTCCTAAAACAAATGCAGCTCCACTAGTATTTATTCTATCATTTATACTTCCTTCCCAGTTTGCATCAATGTATGCTACTAAGTCTAGTTTTTTGCTTTGTGGATAACATAAGCCAAGTTTTATGGTCTCTTTCAAATATATGACAATTCTCTTTATTGCTTGAACATGTGTTTCCTTAGGTGCTACCTGAAATCTTGCGACAAGTCCAACAACTTGCATGATATCTGGTCTTGAGACAGTTACATACACATAATAGTTTATGCCAATATGATCGTCCGAAAACAACTTATTTCTAGGTACATGTATGCTAGTGCACCACAAAACAACTTTATTGGTAGGCATTTGTATACTTGTCCAAAACATTGTTGTGTAAAGAACTTGAAGTCCATGAATGATTCAATGCTCCTTTCCTTTCACAAGAGGTCAAAGGTAATTGACTTTGCTCTTGTTGGTGGTTGATGCATAATTCCTTTGAGAACTTGTGGGAATGGCAAGAAGCTATAAATGTTAGATTTCAAGTAGTTTTTATCATCATGTGTTTTTTCAAAAGTTAATGTTTTTTTTCATATAAACAATATACAAATGCATGCCAATGAAAAAATTAAAGGAATTAAACCAATTAGATACAAAAAAAAATAAAACTTTAAGAGAAAAGGAGATACTTTTTTTTTAATAGCTGATGCAAATATGTTGGTCCGGAAACAACTTTAAGCACTTGTATGCTGGTGCACCAAAAAAAACTTGTAGCAACCATGACAATGTTGCTAATCTTAGATTTCAAGTAGTCTTGGAATCGATTTCAAATAGTTTAAAACCTTATGCTAATACTAAAACTTTAACTATTTTTATTTAGATAATTAACTATTTAGTTTTAAACCACATGTCAATATTGAAACTTTAACTATTTATATTTATATGAAAATAGAAACTTTAACTATTTATATTTATCGAAAAATAGAAATTAATGTATTGAGAAACCATAGAAACTAGACTATATCTATGAAGATGCTCAATAGCAATAGCGCAAGATGGAAAACATTTTGTCCACCAACCACACAAACACTATATCTAGCAAGTGCACAAGCCATTTGACATTTACAAATGTGACAGTAATGTACACTTTATCTAATTAGAAATATGTTTTACCAATGGAAAATTCTACACATGAACTATGCAAATAATAATCAACAAATGGAATGTAATAATAGAAGCCTACATGTGGGAAATCAACATTTCTAGAAACCATGCTATATTGACCAAGATGCAACAAAGCAACGACACACCAGGAACAAAATATAGAATTTTGTTTGGTTCTAAGAAGGTAAAAGCTTCCCACTTACAAGTCTTTAAATGCCACACTAGATGATTGCTCTAAGGAAGATGTTAGAAGATTACATGCATGCTCTTGTAGATGTGTCTTAGATGATAATCATTACAACTAAATATACTTTGAAAACTAAAGGTTTGTTGAATTATTTCATTTAACACTTTAAGGTTGTCAAAAATTCTATGCGAATTTGTAGAGGAAAATTCAATATCCAATAACCACTGAATCAACGGAAAGGGTCATAAAAAATAGATATTGGTAAAAAAACGGGTTGACTGAATTAGTTTGTGTCCCTTCTATCATCTGCACCTACCATGTTTATAGCTAGCCATGTCATCCTTACCAATCTCTATTCCACTCACTAGGGTACTATGCCTTGCAGACTAATCACCATTGAGGTAGTCAAATAAAACCTTGTATACAAAGCCTTTAGTCTAAGCCTAATACTTTTCCTTGTACAATTAAGCACAAAAAGAGAGACTATTTCTTACTACTGCAACCATTAAAATGTCAATGGAACAAAACGTCAATCATTACACAAAAACCTACAAAGACCTCTGAATTGTGACATGACAATCTAATCTCAATTCCAAAAACATCAACAGGGATATGGAAGAGTTGCTATAGAAGATAACTTTAAGGTTCACACAAACAACCCAAGTTTGGCAAATAGAATGCATATGCAATCGCTATTGCGCGGAGGATAAAATACTATCAAAATGCCTCGCTTTTTTAGCGATTTTGAAATAAAAACCGGTCAAAATTCTTGTTGGAAATTTCTTTTTTAGTTAGCACTTATACAACTCCTCACTATTGCTATTAAAGTCTACGATAATTGCTAAATGCACCACCAAGTAGAATCTTCAAAGAGTTGAAAGATGACGCTACATTGCTCATTGATAAAAAAGAAGAGTATATAATATATAATAATCATGTATTTATTCATTATTTTTTATTATCAAGATTTTCGTTATTTCATAATAACATTTTCATTAAATCATATATATATATATATATATCCTTTCCAAGAGTATTTAATTTAAAAGAGCTGCTTTTGGTTATCCTTTTTAAAGTATTTATTGGATTTTGGTCTTCACATCTTACATGTTTGGAGACCAAAATTTATTCGAACTTGGTCTTCGCGAATCGCATCACATGTCAATGTAGAAACGTACAATACATGGTCTTCACATCACATCTCAATGTAAATAGGTACAATACATGTTTGGAGACTAAAATTAATTTGACACAATAGTTTAGCATTTATTGGAACTTGAACTTCACATCACATCTCCATGTAAAAGCTGGAGACACAATCGTTTAGGATTTATTGGGACTTGGTCTTCACATCACATCTCCATGTAGAGGGTACATTACATGTTTGGAGACTAGAAACCAATTTGACACAATGGTTTACCTAGTATTTATTTGAACTTGTCCTTCACTACACGTTTACATGTAAAGGTACATTAGTGGTCAAACTAATTTGACACATACGGAAAGGAATGGAGTAGTTGACAAGAATAAACAAGTGAAAATAAAATAATAATAAAACTAATTTACAAATAAATAAATAAATTTTGCTTTTGATAATAAAAATAATTAGTAAAATAAAAAAATGTTTGTTGTATGCTTAAGGATATATAGCTCAAGAATTGTTCTCAATAATATGTTTGATATATTCAATACATTCTTAAGCATGTAACTCATTAAAATATATTATTTTGTAGTGAGGGTGCTAGCATCTAAAATTGGGAGTCCTCATAGTGACATGTCCGAGGAGTGATAAAATATAAGTCCTCGACCAAAAATAAGGGGTGGTGTTGTAAAAAAAAAAATATTTTGTACTATAAAAAGTTAATACAAAATAATCTTGCTGGTTAGTTGGTTAGTGATGCAGGAGCATCGAGACCTAGGTAGATCAGTCGAAGTTGATCAACCAAAAGGAGCCGACCAACGGAAGTGCCGATGACCACTAGTGCGGGGAGCAAGTTGACTTGTCGAAGTCAACAAGTCGAGCAGAAGCAGTCGGGGTGCGGCCGACTGAAGGATCAACAGATGTCGCGAAGTCGAGGACCGACAGAAGACAATTGACAGATGACAAGCGATGTAAGAGGTCGAGTAGTGGACAAGTGGTCGAACTGCATCACGACAGGGTTTGACGAAGCCAAGTGTAATGGGAAGGAGTGAACCGACAGGACAGTTGAGATGTCACTGACTGCTATAGCAGGGTCGGAAGGATAGAAAGTCAAGGTACTGTACCAGTAGCCGTTCGGGATTGCTGAGGAAGTTATTACAGTTATTGCGAGTTGGTGAAGGACATGACAGAGGACGTCATGGACAGAGGCTGTGCAGCACGGATAGGAGCTGATAGTGCAAATTCACAGGATTTGGACAGGATCAGCGAATGGAGTGAACGCGTGTCTCGGGATTGTCATAATCTTGGAAACAACACCCACAGAGTAGAAGAGAAAGAAGAGGCCTTCAGTCTAGATGTTGTTGGGGCAGTAGAGAGGAGGCACAGAAGGGCAGAGCGCAGAGCCGAGAGCGTTGTGAAGAGTCACACCGGCCGATTGCAGTGAGTTGAGATCGAACCATAGCTCAAAGTTCCAATGTGAACTAGGAGAGGGTGAGGTCAACACACAGGGAGAATACACCACAGTTACTTCTAAGTTGTAATGGCTGAGGCCGATTGTAGTTAGTTATTTGCTTATAGTTATTTTACATTGTAACCGATTCTACAGAAGTAATATAAGCCAATCCAGGCATCTTATTCTACACCTTGTTTGTGTGAGCATTGTGGTTTGTGTCGTGTGTATTGTTAAGCAAGAAAGTATCCCGTAGGGTGACTTGCATCAGTTGGTATCAGAGCCCGGAAGTGAGTCCGGTTGGAAAGAAGACTATACCAACCTAACTTGCATCAGTTGGTATCAGAGCCCGGAAGCGAGTCCGGTTGGAAAGAAGACTATACCAACCTGACTTGCGTCAGTTGGTATCAGAACCCTGAAGGTGTGAGAAATTTTCAGCAGAAGTCAAAAAATGGCTCATAGAGGCATTAATGTCCGAGGACGAAAAGCGCATGGTGCAGCAGCTATCACAGTGGATCGTGAGATGTTAGATGAATGCATCTGAACAATGCGGACTTTGACAAATCAAGTCGCAGCGATCAAAGAAAACCAGAGGCGTGGTTACATTCCTGAAGCGCTAGACCACAACGATGAGGAAGTCGAGGAAGTGGAAGCTCGGGAAGCCGCAACAGAAGAACCAGAGGAGAAACTCATCAAGCTTCTGACAGAAATGAGAGGTCGGGCGAAGATAGATGTGCGTACGTACTCGGGAAGCCTGGACCCAGAAGACTTGATCGACTGGTTCAGAGAGATGGAGAAATATTTCGATGTGGAGCAGATCGAGGATCCTAAACGGGTTAAGACTGCATGTCTAAGGTTGAAGGGTCATGCCTCTTTGTGGTGGGACAATGTACAGGCTGACAGACTGAAGAAAGGAAAGGAAAAAATCAAATCTTGGGACAGGATGGTTTCCAAGTTGAAGGGGAAGTTCTTGCCAAATGACTATGTGATTTCCTTGTTCAAGAAGTTACAGAACTTTCGACAAAAAGAGATGACCGTGAAAGAGTACACAGAGGAGTTCTACCGATTGTCGATTCGGTCAGGTTAGATTGATGAAGGAGAAGAAGTTGTAGCCAGATATGTAAACAACTTGAAATATGTTGTTCAGGATGAACTCAGCATGTTGAGATTCAGAATAGTCGGAGAAGCCTATCAGTTTGCTCTGAAGGCAGAAGAGAAACTGTCGAGAAAATCCACAGCGACCAGAGGTAGGATGACTAGTCAGGGTGGAAAGATTGTCTCCATGAAAGGTCAAGGTAGAAGCTACAAGAAAGAAGGTGTCGAAGATAGTTGACGCACAGAAGGGACATCGACGAAGGAAAGAGCGCAAGAGAGCCGACGCGATGGTCATGAGAATCGTGGTCGAGGCGCGTATAGTCGAAATGGTCCATCCGACAAGAAAGGAGCTAACAGACCAGCTATAATCTGTTACAAATGTCGGGGAATGGGTCACAAGGCATATGAATGCCCAGAAAACCTACATGTTGCAGAAGAGTCGAAACCCAGACGTCGAAAGGATGAGCAAGTCGACGAGAGAGAAGAATCGGCATTAGATAGCAGTGGAGGTGAGAAAAAGAAGAACCAAAATCTGATGGTTTAGAGAGCTTTGATCCAGGAAGATCAACGTGATCCGATGGAACCAACACAACGAAAGGTGATCTTTCGAACGAAGGTGCGGATTGGAGAATGGCGTTGCAAGACCATAGTTGATGGTGGAAGTACAGAGAATCTTGTATCGAGAGAAGTCATCGAAAACATCGGGTTGAAGTGTCGAGAACACCCACACCCTTACAAGATCTCATGGTTGCAAAAAGGACATCATGTCAAGGTGACCAGACAGTGCCTTATCAACTTCAGAGTTGAAGGATTGGAGGACAGCGTGTTGTGTGATGTAATTCCCATGGATGCATGCCATCTGTTGTTGGGGAGACCATGGCAATATGACCGTAAGATGATCTATGATGGTCGAGCTAACACAGTCACCCTGTGGAAGAATGGCGTGAAAATGAATCTTAAGCCAAGGCGAGGAGAGCCAACCGACAACAAGGACGACAAAAGCAATCTTTCAGAAAAGCGAGTGTTGATGAGCACCACCAAAGAATTCCTCGCGGAGGAGGAAAAGTAGTCAGGATGTTATGCAATCATTCCAAAAGGACCATATGTCGAAGGAACGACCAATCAGGAGAGCATTCCGGTCGAAGTCGAGGAGTTGCTCGAAGAGTTTTAGGACATAATGGCTGATGAGAAACCGACGGGATTGCCGCTGACAAGGAGCATATCCCATCGGATCGACTTGATTCTAGGGTCAAGTCTGCCAAACAAAGCACCATATAGGATGAGTCCGACAAAGGGATAGGAGCTCAATCGACAAGTCCAAGAGTTGTTGGACAGAGGGTTGATCCGAGAAAGTTTGAGCCTGTGTGCAGTACCGACAGTATTGACACCAAAGAAAGGTGCGGAATGGAGGTGTGTACTGACTCCAGATCCATTAACAGGATCATGATCAAGTATCGATTTCCATTGCCAAGGATGGATGACTTGATGGATTTCCTGAATGGAGCGACATACTTCACGAAATTAGACCTGAAGAGTGGATATCACCAAATCAGGGTCAGAGAAGGAAATGAATGGAAGACAGCATTCAAGACAAGGGAAGGGTTATATGAGTGGTTATTCATGCCGTTCGGATTGACTAATGCACCCAGTACATTCATGAGATTGATGAATGAAGTACCGAAACCATTCTTGGGAAAGTTTGTCGTAGTATATTTAGACGACATTCTGATTTTCAGTCGGACCAAGAAAGAACATTTGGAGCATGTTCGACAAGTATTGCAGAAATTGCAGGGAGAGAAGTTGATGATTAACCTGCAAAAGTGTTTCTTCATGAAGAAGGAGTTGGTGTACTTGGGATTTGTAATTTCAGGTAAAGGGTTGGAGATGGACCCCGAGAAGGTGAAGGAAATAGTAGATTGGTCAGAACCGACAAGTACGACTGTAGTGAGAAGTTTCTATGGACTTGCTAGTTTCTACCGGAAGTTCATTTGGGGATTCAGTTGGATTTGTGCACCATTAACAGAATGCATGAGAAAGGGTGAGTTCAAGTGGATGGATAAGGGCCAGGAAGCTTTCAACAAATTGAAGGAAAAGGTCACTGAAAGCCCAGTATTGGCGCTCCTAGACTTTTACAAAGTTTTGCAGGTCGATTGTGATGCGAGTGGAATAGTAATTGGAGCAGTGTTGAGCCAGGAAGGCCGACCAATTGCATTCTTTAGTGAAAAGCTTAATGGAGCAAAGCGGAAGTATTCGGTCTATGACTAAGAATTTTATGCTATCATACAAGCATTGAAGAAATGGAGGCATTATTTGTTGCCGCAGGAATTTGTGTTATACATAGACCACCAAGCACTGAGGTACCTGAATACTCAGTCAAAGTTGGATCAGAGACACATGAAGTGGGTGGAGCTGCTCCAGAGATATACGTTCGTATTGCAACATAGGTCGAGCAAGTCAAACAAAGTTTCCAACGCGTTCAGAAGGAGAGTTGTGTTGTTGAGCACAATGACTGTTCAGGCAACAAGAATAGAGTCGATAAAGATGGAGTATGAAGCCGACGAAGATTTTGCGAAAGCATGGAAGGCATGTCGTGAGCCTTGGAGCATCGACAGAACTCCATATTTGAGTTATCTCATTCAAGAAGGTTGTCTGTTCAGGGGAAGTCAGTTGTGTATTCCCAGAGGATCAGTGAGAGATAACCTAATCCGAGAATTTCATAATGGCAGGTTAGCAGGACACTTTGGGATCGACAAGGCCAAAGCACTGATCGACGAAAAGCATTTCTGGCCAAGGATGTTGACGGATGTCAAAAAATGGGTTCGACAATGTCAAGTTTGCCAGTTGGAAAAGGGAAAGAGTCAGAAGACGGGGTTGTATACACCATTGCCAGTACCAGAGAACCCGTGGGAGCATCTTAGCATGGATTTTGTGTTAGGATTACCAAAGACTCAGCAGGGGAACAACTCAATATTTGTTGTAGTCGACATATTTTCGAAGATGACACATTTCATACCATGTAAGAAAACAAGTGATGCCATAGGAATCATTGTACTATTCTTTAAGGAAATAGTCAGGTTGCATGGGTTTCCAAAGAGTATCACGTCGGATTGGGATACAAAGTTCATGGGGCATTTTTGGAGGACCATATGGAAGAAACTTGACACGAAGTTAGAGTTTAGTTCGACATATCATCCGCAGACAAACGGACAGACCGAGGTTGTAAACAAAAGTTTGGGAAATCTTCTGAGATGTTTAGTAGCTGATAGACCCAAGCAGTGGGAGAATGTGTTGGCATAGGCAGAGTTTGCATATAACAATTCTGTGAATCGGTCGACAGGATTGAGCCCATTCCAGATTGTTTAAGGGAGGAGTCCACATGTAGTGGCAGATTTGGTCGAATTGCCGACAGAAACTAGGAAGAGCGCGGATGCCGAATCATTCGCAGAGCATATGCATGAAGTTCATGAAAATGTGCGAAGGCGCATCGAGAAGAGTAACGTGGCCTGCAAGTTGAGAGTCGAACGGAGGAAGAGACTATTTTCATTCCAAGAAGGGGACTTAGTCTATGCATACTTGCGGAAGGAGCGATTTCCGATAAGAACATACAACAAGCTGAAGTTAAAGAAGATAGGACCATGCAAGATTCTGAAGAAGATTTCGGACAATGCCTATGTGTTGGAATTGCTGGAAGACTTGAACATTTTAGCAACGTTCAATGTCTCGGACCTGTATAAATTTGAAGAAGGGTCAAGCAGTAGTAAAGGGGAAGGAACCAGTCTCGACTTGACAGAACAGATTCCAGACCGGCATAAAGAAGGGATTGCAGAAGTAATCGATGAACGCGAGGTAGAGCGTACCCGTAGATCGCACATAAAGGAATACTTGGTGCGATGGACAAATGATGAGTTGCAGGAAGCGACGTGGATTTCCGAAGAGGAGTTCAGGAGATTGACGGAGCAGTCAAATTCTTTTTCACCTAGGGAGACTGATGCAAGAGCATAAGGACCTAGGAAGATCAGTCGAAGTTGATCGACCGAAGGGAGCCGACCAGCGGGAGTGCCAATGACCACTGGTGCAGGGAGCAAGTTGACTTGTCGAAGTCAACAAGTCGAGCAGAAGCAGTCAAGGTGTGGCCGAATGAAGGATCAACAGATGTCACGAAGTCGAGGATCGACAGAAGACAGTCGACAGATGACGAGCGATGTAAGAGGTCGGGTAGTCGACAAGTGGTCGAACTGCGTCATGACAGGGTTTGGTGAAGCCAAGTGTAATGCGAAGGAGTGAACCGACATGACAATGGAGATGTGACTGACTGCTATAGCAGGGTCGGAATGATAGAAAGTCAAGGCACTATACCAGTAGCCATTTGGGGTTGCTGAGGAAGTTATTACAGTTATTGCGAGTTGGTGAAGGACATGACAAAGGACGTCAGGGACAGAGGCTGTGCAACATGAACAGGAGCTGACAATGCAGATTCGCGGGATTTGGACAAGATCGACGAATGGAGGGAACGCGTGTCTCGGGATTGTGATAATCTTGGAAACAACACCTGCAGAGTAGAAGAGAAAGAAGAGGCCTTCAGTCTAGATGTTGTTGGGGCAGTAGAGAGGAGGCACAACAAGGCAGAGCGTAGAGCCAAGAGCATTGTGAAGAGTTACACCGACCGAGTGCAGTGAGTTGAGATCGAACTATAGCTCAGAGTTCCAAGGTGAACTAGGAGAGGGTGAGGTCGACACACAGGGAGAACACACCACAGTTACTTCTAAGTTGTAACGGCTGAGGCCGATTGTAGTTAGTTATTTGCTTACAGTTATTTTACATTGTAACCGATTCTAGAGAAGTAATATACGACAATCCAGGAATCTTATTTTACACCTTGTTTGTGTGAGCATTGTGGTTTGTGTCGTGTGTATTGTTAAGCAAAAAAGTATCCCGTAGGGTGACTTGCGTCAGTTATATATTAGTGAGTTAGTAGAGTTAATCATGAATAACTATATTAACAATGGTGAATTTGTGAATTAGTCGATCAATCATGAGAGAATGTGTTAGTATGTGTAAAATAAGCAACAAAGTTTCTTAGCACCAACCTCTTAAGAAACTTTTTTCTCAATCACCACCTTACCTTGTACACACCATCGAAAACATTAAAAAAAACAAAAAAACAAAAAAACAAAAAACAAATATTAAAAAACTAGGAAACAAAACATATATTAAAAAAAACAAATTTAAAAATAAATATTAAAAATTAGAAAACAAAACCATATAAAAAACAAATAAATAAAAAAATTTGAAAATTTTCTAAAATATAATTAAATTAAAAAATTTGACTATACTTAAAATTAAAAAAAAAATTACACTTAAACATTAAAAATAATTAATAAAAACTAATTTTAAAAACCTATAAAACAAAACAATTAATAAAATACAAAAATATTAAAGAAACCTATAATTTAAAAACTACACATAAACAAAATAATTAATAAAAAACAACAAGAATATAAAAAGAAGATATTAAAAAAAAAAACAAATAAAAAAACAAAAAAACATTGTAAAATGAAAATATAACAAAAACACATAACAAATAATGTAAAAAACATTAAAAAAAAATAGTATAAAAAATATAACGAATAATAATATAAAAAACATTAAAAAAAACTAGTATAAAAAATATAACGAATAGCATAAAAAAATATGATAACAAATAATTAAAACATAAAATATAATATAAAACATAGTACATAATATAATAAAACATAAAAAACAAACAAACCATAACGCACCGCCACTTGTAGCGGTGGGGTGGCACGATTCCCGGAATCGCCCCCCTAATATTGCCCTCCAACTCCAACCAACCGTAACTAATGTTATGGTTTGTTATTATTTTTTATGTTTTTTTTTATATATTAAGTATTATGTTATTGAAAAATGAGAAGTATATAGAGCCGTATGTCCTTAAATGACATTCCACGCGCCTAAATGCAGTGGTAACAATACACAACAATAGAGGTTAGTGGGTTTTTGGTAATTCAAAATTCTGACAAAAAACTTACAAATTAGTCTTTTCTTATTAATATAATTTTTTAAAAGTTTTTGTCCAGTAAAAATTATTGATATAATATTTTAAAATTATAAAAAACAAATTTTGATTTTCAAATTATGGAAACTATAAAAAAACTATAGAAAAAAATTTATTAGGAAAAACAAAAATTGAAAATTAAAAAAAGTTTGAAACCTAAACGATTGCTATATAGCTAACTTCGGCAAGTATAATAATAAAGGAGTTGTCTAAAAATGAGTTGTATAAAAAGATAAACTAACAACACCCTTCATTGTCACACTAGCTCTGCTCATCGCTGCTTTTGTTCTTGGATTTCAACTCTGCTTCTGCAATAAACAAAAATATACACAAATCGTCAGAAAAAAGGATCTACGATTTCGTCGGAGAAACGATTTCTAGGCGAGATCGTATATCATTTAGACAACTTTCACTAATAAATAATATGATTTGATTATAGAAGCACACAATTTAATAATGTGTGAGGCCGATAGAGTTTAAGGGGTGTTTTGATGAATTTAAGTAAATAAATATAACAAATGTTTAAATTAATTAAAAATATAGGTACATTGAATGTTTATAATGTAAATAAACAATTGCAGATTAAGTATACATTATTTGTAAATAATAAAATTTAATTTTAATGAAAATTGAGGAGTTGTTAAATATTGTTGACTCAAGTTGTATGGGGAATAATTATACAAGTTCAATGTCATAAAAAATACTATAAAAGTGAAAACCCAAAATTGTGAAACCATTTACTAATGGAATGATATATACACAAATATTTTTGGTTCTTGTCCAGTTGAGGTTAGAGTTTCACTAAGTCTAACTTGGTTTTCATTAGCCATTGTGCTTAATAGTTGAGTTGCTTTCCATTCTAATATTCTAGGGAAGAAGGAAGGATCCTACGAGGTCTTCCTTGTAAAAGAACACATATATGTGATTGAATGGTCAAATAGGCTTAATGAAGGCAGTGCCTTATGATTGGCCTTGGACACAATGAATGAGGATCATTTCTCACTTGATCCTGGATGGAATTAAGGAATCTAGGATACATGTTAACTTGGTACAATTTGATCATTGGTGTGAAACCTAGATTGACCTAATCGACTTTGATTAGTCAATTGGTTGGGCACACGAATCCTCCAAGCTATAAGATGTCATTGAGTTGGACCAATGAGCTATTGTTGAAGTGGTGTAATGAATTGCATATTGATTTGTAGGCTAAGCTAGCACCATGTGGATCAAGCACTACGGTTGGACCAAAACACATTAAATATTAAGCAATGATTGTGCACAAGAGGTCAAGTACTCCAATAAGGGTCAAGCCCAACAAGGGATATGCACTAGGTGCACACCAAGATAACACAATGAGCATGCTAAATGTCTAATGCATAATTTTCCTACCATAATAAAAATTCAAAGGGCCTAGTACATGTTAAAATACTTCTAATACACACATCATATTAATGTTGTTTGTTTGTGCATCTAGTCTTGTTTTTCCAAGGAACACATTGTAGGGAAACCTAAGGGATGGTTCTCCATGTTTGTGGATGACATCCTTAATAAACCTGATAGCGTAAACTAGTACGTTTCACATAAGGGAATTTGAATTATACTTTTGATAACACAAAATCAGCTAAATACCCATCAACATTGACGAAAACTAGTTCAACTAACTCTTTAAACTGCAACTAATATTTTATTTTAAAATATCTATAATTATTTTATAGCAATATTATCTTCAAAATTTAAAAATTTATACATATTCAAATTTTTAATAAATGGATTTGGTTAATCCATATAATTTATGTATTCTATCAATGTCTACCAATCTTATAAATAAAATGTCACATAAATAATTCATCGAAGGAGAAGAAAAACAAAATCGATATTAAACAAGGGTTCTTAATAATCTATATAACAATTTAACATGCTATAAATATTCAAAGCAATAACAATCAAAGGAAATATGGCGAGCATATGGATGATACTTCACTCTCACACAAAAGTCCATAAAAGGGCCACTTCCATACTTCCATACCTTATGGATATTGTTGTAAAGGACAAATGTAGTGTTTGTCTAGGTTTATTAAGAGTGCTATCAATCCTTTCGGCAATACTACTACTTAGTGATTCACATAGCATGATATATAAGCAATTTGCAACAACATAGCATATTAGTAATTTACAGTAGTAATAAGTAGTTTAGTTTACACCAACTATGTAAGAAGTTTTAAATCACAAGCAAAATACCTCCAATAAGAATGGTGAGGAATTCCAAACTATAGCAAGCCTCTATATCCTCCTTGAGTTGCTTCCCTGTTCATTTTCCAAAGTGGAACCACGATTTTACCTCCCAAAAACTAGGGGCCTTGTCGGCTCCCTAGCCGGAGGAAAACATCCAATTGGCCTCTTGTCCCTATGTGCCCAAGACCCCCAAAACAATGATGCACCTCTTTGTATGATTGAATAGTGACATGTTTATCTTCTCACGATTTTTCAAGCCCCTTCCAACACTTCTCTTCCTTTCCCACATAAAATCCCCCCTTTCTCTTAGCTTCCCTTCTCAATTTATGCCCCCTTTTCCTCAAAACAATTCCACCACCTTCTTCACATAAAATATTAATTTTTACAATAACACTTCGATTTATTCCATTAACAAATTCACGGTACATTAACATAATAATAAATAATCTGTGAATTTCAAGGTTCATTATAATATTAATAAACAATCTGTGAATTTCAAGGTTCATTATAGTATTGATAAACAATCTGAAAATTTCAAGGTCCATTATAATATTAATAAACAATCTATCAATTTCAAGGTTAATTAGTAAACAATCTAGATCAATTCCAAGGTTCATTATAATATTAATAAACAATCTATCAATTTCAAGTTCATTATAATATTAATAAACAATCTGTGAATTTCAAGGGTCATTATAATATTAATAAACAATCTGTGAATTTCTAGGGTCATATAATATTAATAAACAATATGTCAATTTCAAGGTCATACTTAAATGAACCGATAACTCTATCCACAAATTTCAACATGACTCTAACTATTCCATTTACTACATTAATATCACCTTGACACTTATGAAGATATTTCTCATTTGGGGAAATTTTAAGGATCCATACTTATTTAAAGGTGTATAAACCTTGGCAAATCTTACCAATTTTGAAAATGTCAACTATAAAATATTTGGTGATATTTTTCTAAAAACATTTCAATTTCTAAGGATTTTATATAGTTTATATAATAATTTGGTGATTTTTAGAGTGAAAAATTTTTACTCCATTAAAATTGGGCGAAACATTGCTTAAAAAAATGTAAATTGGCGAATATTTTTTTGGAAAAAAAATGGAAATATAGCCCATGGGCTAAATTTTGCCCTTAAAATTTTCCTCATTTCTCGTATAATTTGATAATATATTCATTGACATGCATATATATTCATTCATTCACTTTATTTAGTCTTAAAAGTATCTAACATTTTTTTTTTTTGTAAACCATAGTCACACATTTGTAAATATATATACCCTAACAATTCATTTAATTAATTTCAATTTGAATGATATGCCAACAATCCTTGTAAACATGAAATCATATTTTTCTAATATGTTGAAGCTAATACTATATTTAAATCTCAACCTAATTACTAATAAGTATTGATTTAACCAAATATACTAATGTGCTCATGCAAGGTGTGCATATGTGGCCAACACACACTCTCTTCACACGGTACTAATAATCACATTCAATGCCCTAATGCATGGTTCTTATATATGAGAAATCAATATGTAACATAACGATCGATAATGCATCATTCATCATTCATATTAATTAAGATTTATAATCATTCATTAATCATAATTTTTCATACAAAATCATTAAAAATTAATTGTGTAAACATATTCAATAATCAAAGCATATTTAATCATGAAGGCTTATAACAATGTATGACACCACACAACAACATCATTGGTCCCATACATCTCCATAAGTACCTGAAACACCTAGTCACCACTACTTCCATCACCTAACCTCTCCATCCCGTCCTATGCTACTATACATTGTGGTGTCGGCTATACCGACCTAAACACATATAGAACCTATAAGCGGAAGTGTCGACTACATTGACCAAGCTTCCCTAGAAAGCACCCTCTAGTCTTCATCACACATCTGGAGGAGCGTGCTCAGCACAACCCTCCATGAATCAAGGTTTTAGAGAATAAATAGTGGGAATTAATGCCTCCACCCCCCTAATAGTACTAGGATCAACACCCTACATCATCCATACTGTGCCATTACTATTCTAAGGGTCTCATCATCAAACAACCACTTTGGGAAAACCATGACTCTTGTCAAAACTTACACTCATCCACAAGTCATAGAAATATTAAAATTCACAATTAAATCACATTAAAATTGATATCACATTATTATCCTCGTAATGTCAACAATCTCGTGACTTTAGAAATCTAACTACATGCTTTTATATGTTCTTTTCTATAATGAAAAACATTAAATTACTTGAATAAAAAAGAAAATTATTTTTATAGTGTTTTTTGTTTTGCATTTAAGTACTTTACAAGATTCCTCTCACTATTCTCACTTTTACATGTAATTCACATTACGATCTATGTACGATAATATGCGTATTATATATATATGAGAGAGGGGAAAGTGTAAGGGAGGTCAACGATAATAAAACTCTTTTTTTCACAAAGAAAAATAGCTATATATTTATTGACAATATATACGAAAATTCGAGCAACATTCCAGCTAGGATAATGTTTCCGAGTGTCAGTTACAGCTCAGCCTTGACTATCTAATCCAGGACAGTGAGATGAGAGTTTGCCATATCAGCCATACAAACACGTAAAAGTCCAAGCCACCAGGAAGAAGTAACAACAACGGGCCACAAGACAGGCCGAATAGATACATAAACAAAAAAAAGTGGTATGAGACAAAAACTGAGAAGAAAGATCAGCCGCAAAAAAAGGACATGAGGTCCCAGAGAGCCACGACCCCTTCACTAGCACGAGGACGTTGGAAGAGGCAGACTGCCGCAAGAGTGAAGCCAAGAGTTGGACCAAAATTCATAGTGGATACAACAATCCATCGCCGAAAAAGCTAACTTGGATAATCCATCAGCTTGATCGTTAATAATAATTATTATTATCGTATTATTATTATTAATGATAATAAAACTCTATTTATGAGGTAAGGGTAAGGAGGTCAAGACGTTAAAAAAAAGTAAATATATCTATCTATATATATTCAATAATGTTTTACATCAAATTCACAAACAAATTAATTAAAATTAAATTATATGTAAAATAAATAAATAAAATATAATTTAAATTTAAATTAAATTTTCTCTCTCTTTTTATATATCAATTTAATTGTAAAAAAAAATATATATATATATAAGTTAAATTAAAATTAAATTTACTCTCTCTATATACACAGTATAAATTTTTATCTTATAGTTGAATTAAATTCCTTTCTATTTATTTTGGAGTAAGCTAAACTCTATATGATTTGCATTATTTTGGCGCAGTTTTGCGGGAATCTACAGGAATCTAGTGAAATGGATTCAAGCCCTAAATTACCAGTGGGACACCTTCCTTGATTATGCAATTCCAACAACCCAGAACTACCATTTCAACTTGGCCTTAAAACTCACCAGATATTAAGTAAGAATAGTCTAAAGTTTAGCTCCGCTAGGGTTTTTGTCACAATTTTTTTTGTTGAAGACTTGCTAGGGTTTCTTTCTCCACTAGGTTTTTCTGCTCTTCAGTGAAGCCATGACTCTGCTTTTTTAATGGTGTTTCTCCACTCCTACAAGGCATCCATTCTCGTCAACCGGGAATTTCATGGCTCAGCCACAGGGCTCACCTGCCCCTTTCAACCAACTCACAGGATTAGACTCAACTTCCCTCCTTCTCTTGCAACTTGCTCTACTACAGGGTGGGCCCAGGTGTATTTATAATTGTTAAATTATATATACATATATATGAAAGGTAACTATAGGCGAGCACCTGCTATTTATTTCTGCTCGACTGTATTCTGGGAGGTTCACAATGTCTCCAAACCTCAACCGGGAAAATGATACATCTCGGTGCTCCTCATAGCTTCATTGGAACCATCGCCATTCCACCACTCTTACTACCAACGATGCCCAATATTTTCCCAATTTATATGTAATAATAGAGTCTTTCTCTGATATGGCTTCTTTCCAGACATAAAAATATGCTACTTGTAACATCAAAGAGATATGGAATATATTTTCAGTGTATGAATTTCATGAATATATATTTCTATACTTCACTCATGACTGTATATATACTTACCCAGGAGCCATTGACATTGTTAAGGATGGTCACTTTGGTGCTGATTGCCTTGTGAAGGGTAGGGATGAGTGTTGCGTTGATGTGGTTAAGCGCATCGTGACAGTGATTGGAAGCTTATAGACAACAAATGCCACTCTGTTGTTCTACTCTCATTGAAGTGCAAGAGCCATTAATTTATTTTAATGGAAGCAGAAGTTTGGTGTTTATAGACGTAGCAACTACTGTAAAAAGGAAACACTTAATTATGATATGATATAATATGAATGGGATGGATGGATCTTGAGGAGAAGGAGGATCTAGATAAAGGACAGACTGAGAAATAGAGTTGGACGGTGAACACTATTCAGCTTGTTGGAGGTCATTTAATGCAACTGCAGCAGGTTTGTTGACCGTTGGATCTCAAGTAGCTTAAGATCCAACGATCGACATGCCTGTTGCAGCTGCATTAAATGGCCTGGCTGAATAGTTTTGGCCGAGTTAGACAGCTGCGACTTCTCTTTTGCTTCGTAGTCTGTGCCTGGAAAGTTCGAACACTATCCATACCAAACAAACCTAATGTTCCTTGGCAAAGCTATCACTCTTTCTCCAACAATAGAATAAAACAAAAGATTTTTTTCATTGAGATGAGCTGTCAAATATTTTAATATTTTAATGTTTATATATTTGTTGAGATTGCACCAGATGGTTGATTTTAATATAATATGTTTTATATTAGAAATGATAGGTGAGAAACCGCGTGGAATAATGGAAAAAGGATAAGAACGTAGGGATGGAAACAATCTCCTCTCTGACCAAAGCTTGAATGATGGCTGCTACAGTGACAAAATTCTAACAAAGAAACCAAACATGATATTAGAAGCAGGTGGGATCACGCCCAGATTTTATTAGCTCCATGGGAAATGAATGCAATTATCACATAGGAGAGAAGTTTATCATTACGAAGAGGGACTCATCTCCATCCAACGAATGGAGTAGAAAAAATGAACATCCAACTGCAAATATAAAAGCATAAAAGCCTAGTTCAACAATGACAAGATTCAAATAGGTGATGCACAGTAAGAAGCAAGCCCAAGTGGCTTGTTAAGATTAAAATGTTCCATGGGAACCCATCCCCACCCCCGTGGTTTCATCCCCTGCATTTACCAGTCCCCAGGGACTTTGGGCCCTACTTGGGTGAAGTCCCCGTTCACAAGGGAACATCCCCAAGGATGAAGGAACCTCCTTGATGTCCCCTACATATTTCCCACCAAAGACGGGGAGGTCTGGGAAATGTCACAATATTGGCTATTGTTGTGAATATTTAATTAATATTATTATTTATAAATTAATAGATTACTAGGTTACTAGTGAAAGGGTGTAACCCTTCACTATGATTGATCAAGTCATATAAAAGGCGATCTTATTGTAATTTATATGCATCATATAATATATTATTCTTATTTATTATTCAATATGAGAGTCGGATTTGACTATTAACAGTCCAACCGGATACAATTACTGCATTTGGTATCAGAGCGGGTTCCGCTCCTCTATTGAGCTTGGATTCATCTCCTGTGTTCATCTTCACCCATCGTCGCCTCCGCTCATACTCCATTTCCCCTCCATCTTCCTCATGCAGTCCCTCCTTTCACATCACCACTTCCATAGTCTCCACGTTGTCCTCTTTCCCACCACTTCTCACACCCTCCCTCGTGCCTACTCCACTACTCCGCCTCCCTACCAACCACCCTCCTCCCATACCACCTCTTGGACGCCCTTCAACCCACGCCCCACCTTCTTTCGCTTGCTCCAGCATCCTCATCCTCCATCCTTAGTGCCCCTCCATGGCGCCACTGCAGAACTTCGCTTTCCCCCTCAACTCTCTGCTCGCCCAACTCCGCAACTCCCTCACGTGCCCGACCTCCCTCCTCACTCTCTCGCCTCCCTGCTGCACCGCCTCTACTCCACCAAGTGCTATCCTCCCTCGCTTGCCACTTCCATCTACAACCCCCTCCCCCACATCGCGTGCTCCATACACCACGCCTAACCCTACTTCCACACTCATCACTCGCACCAGCCTCTACACCCGTGCTCTTTCATCCACATTCTTCACCTTACTCACACCTCCACACCACCAGTCTGCCACGCTACCACCACACTTCCTCTACCTTGTGCTCATTCCTCCACTTCCCACTACATCCACGCACACAATTCCACCATTTCCGTCGCTTCGCCTCTACCACCACACTTCCTCTACCTTGTGCTCATTCCTCCACTGCACACTACATCCACGCACACAATTCCACCATTTCCCTCCCTTCGCCTCTACCACCACCATTAACCCTAATTTTTATAAAAAGAAATATTATATAATAATCATTATATTAATATTTGTTTTCATAATTCAAAATTATAATAAAAATAATATTATTATTATTATATAACAAATTATTATTATTAAATATAATAATAACTTCTTATCTTTGAAGCCAAGTCCCTTGTTCAAACATCCATGGCATCTTATAGTGACGAATTCATAGATCTCCTTGAGAAAATCCTTAAGGATATAGATGAAATAAAAAAAATCTATTGACGAAATGTTTAAAGAAAATGAAGATGGATGTGAAAATAGGGTAGAACAAACCACCCAAGCTAATGCAAAAGGTGAAAATACAATAGACTATTATGTCATTTCTGATGAGAGTAATAGCATCAATAAAGATATTGTGCAAGACAGAGATATAACATACCATAGTAATGAAGAAAATGATAACGAAATATTTGACAAGAAAAAAGATGATCCTCACCAAGATTGTAATAAGAGACAAGCCGATGTTACTAACAATAACAATGATCAATGCATTGACAATAATATCACAATAAAAAACGCACGAAGGACATATGCTAGCACAAGGACTTCTATAAAGAACATTAGGGAAAGCAACTATAATATCTATCAGACACAAGATACGACTGGTGTTCTTATGAGCATTATAAGCACAAAGAGCCCTTCAAAGGAACTGACACAAAATGTGTTGGGAATAATAAGGTCGTAATGTATGTTGAGCATGTTCAATTGACGACAAACATAGTTAAAAGAAGCAATCACACAAGTAGAAAAAGCGTACACAAAACTTCACCAAGTTCATACTTAATGCAAATACCAAGACAAAACAATCAAAAGGAGGCAATGGTCGTAATCAAAATCGCATCTCTCAAGTCATCAATGCGACATAGAGCTAGAATCAAAGATGTCATGAGAAAACTCAGCTTTGAGGACAAAGCTTTCCCAAGGGAAAGGCAATGCTACAACAATAAATTAGTAAATAAATAGGTTATAAACTATTAGTAATAGTAATTATTTATTATTATAGTTATGAAGAGGAATGTCTCTTCAATAGTGGATGGCCCAACCATATTTAAGGAAGTCATATCCATTGTATTTTATCATCCATTTATTATTATATATTTATATATCTGTTTATTTGAAGATGGAACATCTTCCTCCCTAGACTTGGATACAGGATAGCTTAACCCGGATACGGGATGGCATATTACACCGGATACAGTTGTACTAAGAGTCCAACTGGATATGGTTGCTGCAACCACATAGAAGGGGTAAAAGTACTATGCATTTAAAATGCAAGTCCAACAAAAGAGAGGGTCTAGCATGTAACCCCATCTTATTAATCAAATTATGTCACCTTCCTTGGAATTGAAATTGAAATTGAAAGGATAGCCATGAGAATTGAGCACAATAAAAACAAATACAAATCTAATATGTTATACTCTCATTGTTTAGTAGAGGAATTGAAATAATAACCATGATAATATATTACATTGATACTTTTTCCAACAATAACATGTCCATGTGAGTAGATTATCTATGTTTATATTTATTTTTTAATGTCGTCCTTGATCATCTTGGTGGCTTCTTCTTTTACAAGAAAAATAAAAAATTGAGTTTCAATAGAGTCAGGGTTTATTATTCAATACTCGGTTGGAAGTTAACTCAATTTGCATTCTTACAGATATTGTGTTTAGCATTTTATTTCAATTAATGTTCTTTGCATTCTACACTTGTTTTTTGGCATGCTTGGTTTGAAATATTTAGTTTATTTCCATGATTGACCATTTTACACTTTTAATGCAGAAAAAAGGTGATTATTTATTTTTTCGACTTTTCTCATGGATTTTATCGTTGATGATCATATTTTAGGCTTTCAAGTTTGTTGTCTATGTGTATTTGCATATTTTTTTATTTAATTATTGTAGAAAAAACAAGTTATATTCACAGATTTAATGTCATTTTAACCCCTATAAACCATATTTTACACCTTATATCACTTAGGAAAGCCCCCATCTAGTTGGTAGAGTACCAACCCGAGGAAAAATGAAGGATGATTTGCTTCAAAAAATACGGGGCAAAGTGAATTATTTCCATATTTAATAAATTGCACCCCAATCAGAATGCACCTTGATTAGGTGAGGGGCCTACTGACCCTAAAGCACCTCTTCAACACCTCTCCATGGCCTTCCTTCATGGCCTTTTATGAGATTTATTCCACACTTCATTCTTTCTATTCATCTATTTGTCTTTATCCCTCTTCCATTCCTCGATTCTCCTATTCATCCTTTTAAATTATAAACCATAAGTAAAGTGATATTTAACCCAATGGGATAGCTTGATTGGTTGAGTGTTTTGAAATTCACTACAAGAGATATGATATCAATCCCCAAGGATAGCTTCCTATGTTTCTCACCTCAACTAATGTATAAGACAAGTTAGGTTCCATAATCAACACCTATATTGTTTACACTAAATACCATTTGTGAAATGTAAGTAAGCACCCAAGAGTTTACTCTCAAATTTTTCCTTTGATAAAAGAAGAAACGAGGGGACATTGGCTCATATCCTAAATTTATCTATCCAGAATAGAAGCACACATGCCATTCTAGATTAGAAGACACTAGAAGAAGTGTTTACCGGTGAGAAGCCATACATCTCACACTTGAGGATCTTCGGGAGCCCAATATACATTCATGTACCGAAAGAAAAGAGAACAAAGATGGATCCTTCTAGAAATAAAGGCACCTTTGTGGGTTATAGCGAGCCATCCAAAGCATATTGAATATATGTACCTGGAGAGAGACACATTGAAGTCAACTGAGATGTTACCTTCCATGAGGAAGCTACTTTCAAAATATCGAAAGAGATTCAATGTGATTCATAGATGGAGGATCCTGAGTTTGATTCCCCCCCTTCAGAGTTTGAGAGGGATAAACCAGAAGATGCCTCAGATTCACTAGCTCCCGAAGAACCAGTAGAATTGATTGAGAGGTCACCTAATGAACTTCTTGCTAAAATAAGATATGCTTGGTGTCGATATATCTTACAAGATGCTGAGAAATATGGAGCACCAACAGGCTCATCTAGAGAGAGCAAGCAACTTGACAAATATTCAAGGTATGTTGCATTGATGAATCACATCAGTGATTCAGAACCATCCTCATATGAAGAAGTTGCAAAAGCATGTTTTGAAAGATGCAGTGATAGAAGAGTACAAATCTATAATGAAGAATGATGTTTGGTAGGTTGTTCCTAAACCCGATGGGAATCCCATTGTGACTTCTGGATGGATTTACAAGATAAAGCATGCTACGGATGGTAGCATTGAGAAGTATAAAGACAGGTTCATTTCCAGAGATTTCTCTCAGAAATAAGGCATCGATTATAATGATACCTTTTCCCCTATGGAAAGGTACACCACAATCCAAGCAATGATTTCACTTGCATATGTTATAGGTTGAAACTTCACTAGATGGATATGAATAGAGCCTTCCTCAATGGTGAGGTTGAGGAAGAGGTTTATATTCAGCAACCTGAAGGATTTGTGGTGCATGGTAAGGAGTCCCATGTTTTCAAGCTAAAGAAAGCTCTATATGGGCTTAAGCAATCCCTCAGGGCTTGGGACTCCATAATTGATAGATGCCTTCAAAATCTGGGTTTCTGTAAGAGCAAAGTTGATCCAAATTTGTACTTTAAAGTAGTGAAGAACAAACCATTGATATTGGTTCTATATGTTGATGATTTGTTTCTCATTGGAGAGGAACATTTGATTGATTGGTTCCAGAGGGAGCTCACCTCAAAGTTCAAGAAGAAAGACTTAGGTTTGATGCACTACTTTCTTGACCTTGATATTTTGCAAAGAAAAGATTACAAATTTCTATCTTAAGGGAAGTACATTGTGGATATATTGCGTAGGTCTGGCATGATAGATTGCAAATCTATGACTACACCGATGGTTTCCAATTTGAGTAAACTTCATGAGTCAGGATCTAGATCAGATCCAATAGATTCCACTTTGTATAGACAACTTATAGGCTCGCTAATTTACTTGATACATTTGAGTCCTGATGTATGCTATGCCATGAGAGTTATGAGTCAATTTATGTATGATCCGAGACACAAAAACTAGATAGCTTCTAAGCATGTGCTTAGGTACCTTTGAGGTAAAATTTCATATGGACTTAGATATGCCTCCAATAGAGGAGTCATGTTACTTGGTTTTACAGACTCAGACTTGGGAGGAAGCATTGTGGACCATAAGAGTACATATGGATACTGTTATATCCTAGGATCAACTATGATATCTTGGTCCAATAGGAAGTAGGGATCCGTATCCTAGAGCACTATAGAAGCATAATACATAGCTACTAGTGTTTCTTGCTGAGAAGTAGGGTGGAGCATAAATATACTTGCAGTGTTGTTCAGTGAAAAGCTTGAGCTTACAGTTATTAAGTGTGACAATCATATTTGCATCAAGCTTTATGAAAACCCAATGTTTCATGACAAGTCGAAGCACATTGAAATGAAGTATCACTTCATTCAAGACATGGTCTAGAAAGATATAGTGAAACATTAGTACATTTATACTAATGAATAGATTGTAGATGTGTTATCCAAGCCTTTATCAGTGACAAAGTTCAGGTACTTCCGAGACAAGCTTGGTATGGAAGAGAATTCCCCCCTCGCTGAGAGGGAGTGTTAAATTTATAGTATCATGAGACATTTTCCAAACCAATCTTGTGCAACCAAGATTGATCCTCCCGTATAGAGCTGAGCACTTTGATTTCCTTCCATGTAAAGTTTATTCCTCTTGCATAGAGGTAATTTATCAAAGTAACGATGTTGTAAAGTCTTGTTGGACAAGGCTCCACACTTGTGTGTCAAGTCATGATTCTCATGTGAACCTTCAGTATAAAGGTATCCATGGGATGTACATCCCGTATAGAGGTGGACCTTCCACATAAAGGTCATGCTTTAGTTGTTAAAATAATTTAATGTTGTGTGATGTATTATTAACCATGATCACCAGTTGTTATTAAGTCTCCTTCATAGATTGATCACCTCTAAAGTGAATTACTTTAGCATATGATCATTTGGTACAGAATAATATAATATGATGATATCATCCGATAATTATTCTTAGTATAATGTAATGTGATGGATAATTAAAGTTAGCACATATTGACCATGTAGTAAAATAAAAGAAATAAAAGATAAAGCATATAGATCAAGAGACTTTGAAATTTCCCATGTAGAAACTTCATCTAATTAAAGATAACTCAAATTGTTAAAGCTTTAGTTACAAAGCTTAAGTTAAGTAACAATGTGTGCCTTAATCAATGCTTCGGTTAAAGCATTAGTTAAAGATATGGAATTGGTTAACTAAAGGAGAACTTAGTGATCACTTCAATAAAATCAATCAACATGATTTTTAGTTAAGAAAATTTAACTAAAGTGTTAAAAAGGAACTAGTTAACTAAAGTGTTTTGCATGACAACACTTTAGTTAAACTAAAAGTTAAAAGAAGACACTCAAGTTACAACACTAAAGTTGCTCCTATTGCATGATGACACTTATGTTAGCTTGTTAACTAAGTGCTCCTACATCAATTATGAGGCGATTTCACTCCAAAGTCAGTTAAGCATGATTTCAAGTTAAGGAAGAAAGGCATGGTGCATTGTTTGGGCATGATTGAAGAAACTAGAAGTGTACTGCGACTAACCAAGAAGATAATGTACTATGGTTTGCATGGGAGGCTTATCCTTCATGCATTGATTCACTATTGCTTGCATGGTAGTGATTTTTGCTATATATTGATGCATTGGGAACATTGGAAAACACATTCGATTGATCTCTTTTCTCTATTGCTTTTGTATCTTCACCAAGAGTGTTTTGGTGTTTTGGTGTTATGTTATTATAATGAGAAGAGTTGTTGGGTTTTTGTTTTCATTGTTTGGAGGATTTTCCGCAGGGTATATCTTGTGTTATTGTTGTATAAATTTCATGTGATTTAATTGTATCATTGTTTCAAGTTTCGACATCTAATATAATTAAAGATCAAATCTCAACCAAATATTAAAAATATTACTTAGTACCTCTTGCCAAAGAAGTTTCTCTTTCTATTTCTTGCAAGAGTAGGTGGCAATGTCGGGGACATTTCCACCTCCTGGCTCTTGTTTGATAAGATATTCATTACTAGTCTTGAAATGTTTGGTTTACATGATGAATTAATTGTGATATGAGAGGTACCTATCACAATCCATCCATGAAGATATTTATACAACTTACATTATTTTATGTATACTAGCATACCTACTTAGATAAGTAATATCATAAAACACTTTAAGACCACACACACACACACACACACACACATATATATCATTGCAATATTCACTTTATTTAATCTTATATAACATTTAAAAAATCTTGTAAACCATATAGTCACACATTTGTAAATATACATACCCTAACAATCCATTTTTAATTAATTTCAATTTGAATGATATGTCAACAATCCTTGCAAACATGAAATCATATTTTTATAATATGCTTAAGTTAATAATATATTTAAATCTCAACCTAATTACTAATAAGTATTGCCTTAACCAAATATACTATTGTGCTCATGCAAGGTGTGCATACGTGATTAGTGCACACACTTCACATGGGTACTAATAATCATATTCAATGCCCTAATGTATGGTTCTTATGTATGGGAAATCAATATGCAAAATAACTGTCAATAATGCATCATTCATCATTCCATATTAATTAAGATTTACTATCATTCATTAATCATAAATTTTCATACAAAATCATGTTATAAATTAATTGTGTAAACATGTTCCACAATCCAAGCATATTTAATCACCATCATAGATCCATCTTAAACCCGGATCTATCGAGCACTGAGAGGGATCCAATTTATTGTGGTCTAATTCTTTTTAATTTGAATTTTTAACACATCCAAAAAAAATTGCGCCTCTAGAAATCTAGAAATTTGATGGTGCTTGATAGGTCTGAGGATTTTTTCAATTATTTTTATTTTTCATTTGATTTTAATTTTTTTATTTTGAGCCAACATGATTTTACTTTTAATTACTTTTTACTTTTGATATAATGCTATGTTAGGTGACAACATATCCCCATACTAGGCTGTAGAGCTCCTCGCTCCTCTCGGTGCAATGAAGGTCTATAACAATTTGTGACACCACACAACCCCATCATTGGTCCCATACATCTCCATAAGTACTTCAAACACCTAGTCACCACTACTTCTTCCATCACCTAACCTCTCCATCCCATCCTCTTCTACAGTATACTGTGACATTGGATATAGTGACCTAACCACATACAAAACCTGTATTTAATGTACCTTTCTTGATGTAAGGAACACTAGGAAGAAAATTGAAGGAACGACAATGACTAGTTTTAAAGACAACTTGTACAAACACTGAAATTGGCCCAAAAACCCTTTGAATACTTGGTGAAGTTTAATTTTCATGTTTATGATAGTCGAAGCAACCTATACAATCTCCCTAATTCGACATCAGTGCTTTATCTGATGCTCAACACGCTTGAGAATATTTCCTTAGCATAAACAAGGCTATCAATGCAATGTACCCAAGGACTTCTGTGGAGATTCAATGGATTTTGGTGCTTGATGGAAGTGGATGGATTCTGTCTAAGTCCCAATCCCTTTATCAGACCTCGAAAATACATTTCAGACTTAGTTTGGTGATATTTGGAATTATAGAGTAGATTTGAGAACACATAGATTGCACAACTAGTCAATATTCAGGATCTTCCAAACATCATAAAGGACAATCAAATTGAAAAAAAACAGAAATATATTATGTTCATTAACATATTATTTGACATCAGGAACTGACAGAATCTAAATTCATTGAGCAGAAGATAGTAACCTCAAGCAATACTGAAAAACTAGTCAAAATCTATGCAAATATAATAGGTTTGTAGAAAACTCAAAATACTTTAGACTTCTGCATTATAAAAATTTATAACTGATATTATAGGTTCAAAATAACACAAAATACATCAGATGGGATCCAATAGGCTTCTCATAATAGTCCTAAGACTGGACATTTTTCAATACAATCAACTAGCACTGGAAAACAATGAAATGATTGAGAATTCGAACCACAATTCATGACATCTTCTATGAGTTTCGAACCAGACTTTAAACAGCTACATAAGCTGAAATAAAATCAATGACAATCGTTTAATGCCATCATCCAAGAATCTAGCAGAAGAATCGACTAGTTGAAGCAACAAGGGCAGATCTCCCAGCTATGACTACGAGCACATCTCCCAAGTCGAATTGAGAGATCAAGAGATATCAAAAACAAAACATAAATATCCAAAAGATGTGAGTGGTGCGCTCTTCCTTGACTTTATAGGGTGAATAAATTCTTGTGCAAGCCACCTAGCCTAAGGTGCCTTCATGAGTAAGATTAGAACTTGTTGCTTTCTGGAGCTTTTTCTTTTTTGGTTTCTGCTTTACCTGCTTTATTGTTTTTAGTCTGCTTGATTGATTTTACTAATTTATTATGTTTTCTACTGCTTTTCTAATTTAAACTTGATTTTCTCTCTTTTATTGCTTTAGTCTTCTTTTCCATTACTTTTTGCTTTGCACTGCTTTTTCTGCTTTTTTGCTTCCTGCCAGCTTTTCCTTTCTTTCTCTAGTTTCCTTCTTTTTCATTGGTTTCTAGATTTGAATGCTTTATTCTAACTTCCTTCTTTGGTAAGCTTCTTATGGACAAGATTTATGTCCTATGCGCCCTCTTGGCCACATAATCATTAACATTATTTTATTCATGAAAATAAAAATACTATGGATCATCTCAAACATTAGAAATATTAAATTTCCTAACTACTAATTCCTTATTCAAAATTAATCCCAACAATTAATGTTTGTTTCTCCTAAACCCATAGGGAGTGGATGGGCTAGGGACTTGGTCCAACATTTGATGAGCATCATGAGCAATTAATTACTACGCAATTATTACTTGCTCAAACTCTTCCACTAATATTATTGATGTTTAATGAACCTTTCCACACCTTGGATAAGATTCCTATGATGCCATTTCATCCTCCCCAACCTTTCTTAGGATTCCTTAGTTGATTTAGATTAATTTTCCTTTAATAATTTGTTTCCATGTGGTGCTAGTCAAACTTAGGAAAAATATTAATTCCAAAATTATTGATGATTTTCACTAGGTCCCATGGGAATCTAATGGGATATGGACTTGACCAAGGTGCTAATGGCATGGGGACATGACAATATATGCGGAATTTTTTATGACGTCGACCAATATTCCCCAACAGGAACCTGCTAGTCATCGTCACACATCTAGGGGAGTGTGCTCAGCACAACCCTCCCATGAATCCAGGTTTCAGAGGATAAATGGTGGGAAACACATCCAAACCCCCTGATAGTACTAGGGACAACACCCTACATCATCCATACTGTTCCATCACTGTTCTAAGGGTATCATCATTGAACAACCACTTTGGGCAAGCTATGATTCCTATAAAAAATCACACTCAACCACAAGTCATAGAAATATTGGAATTCACAATTAAATCACAAGAAAATTGATATCACATCATTATCTTCTTGATGCCAAGACATCTCATGCTCCTTGGCACTTTAGGAACCTAGCTACCTTGTATCTAGTCAACATGCGGGTTAGTTCATATAACATATAGCTCATGCATAACATAACCAACACTTTTTCAAGTAATAATCTATATTTTTAAATTACCTTTAAATAAATAAGCATATAAGTTATTTTACAACATATATTGTTCTTGTTCCATGTCCAAAGTACTAAATTGGCATCCTCATACCAATATTCTACATTTAATTTGCATGTTCAATGAAATTACTCATTCTTTTTTTGTAGCTAGTACCCGAAGAGTTTCAAATCGATGACATAACACAAGGAGTGCCTTAAGAGTACACCCATTCACCATCTATTCTACTCCCCGTGGGAAAAATTACTCATTCTTCACCATACATAAAATAACATGATAAATTTCATTTACTATTTACATGTAGGAAGTCCATATGTTCACATAACAACAATTTAGTAATTCTTATTGAATCCAAATAAGTATTCAAAATGCTAATCTAATTCATATTACAGTTTTAATTACTGAAGGTCAAACTATGGGGGATTATAACATGGTCTACATATTATTGGAAATGTAAACATTTGTATAGGATTGGAATGTAAAGGTAAATATTATTATTTTAAATATATATTTTTAATTATAATAATTTTAGTTTTTAAAATATTTTAAAATAATTTATAATAGTTATAAAATTTTAAATTTATATAAAAAATATTTACATTAATATACATTAAAAATTTATTATTTAGAATTTTTTTCTATAATTATAAGGATATATTTACAACCATATTTATTTGAGGGATTTTAACTTAGGTCTCCACATTAACACAAGCTCGTTCACCTTATTGCTTGCCACTAAACCACCACATCATGTTTTTTAATAATTTTATTTTTATAATAATCATTAAAATAATTGAAAATCTAATGTTTCAAATGTATTATAATTACCATTATCATTGAACTTTTTGGTTCTAAGTAACATATTTTGGAGGAAACTACGTGGGTTCTTCCCCTCTTTTTCAAGATGGCATTTAGGGTAAACCTTAAATTCTTCAAGATATAAGGCAAAGTTAACAACTCATGAATATATCATATATAACTCATCAACAATTGACTAATAAAAATAAAACATATTATAAAATGGGATATAAACCTTAGGTAGATGGGGTAACAACTTTTCCTTAGGGCCACTCAAACTACACCGAATTGACATCATCATAAAAAATATATCATATACTGTAATAATTCTTTATGAAAATACTAAAAAATCAACTCAAGGTTTGTCTTTATGAAAACAGAAGCTTCTCAATGTCTCCCATCCTAAGTAAGTTTGTTGGCATAATTATTCATACAAAACTCATTAAAAAATACATGGGTCAAGTATAATCATGATTGGGTAACTTTTACTTTTTTAGACTTAGTCAACACTACATCTTTTTTTTTTACTAGGGGAATTGATAATAGGAATTGGGATGGTACTCGCATGACACAGGGTCCAGGGATCCAATATCACTACCATTATACCCCTAGGTGCATCCATAAGGCCTAAACCATGGCACACATGTAATTTTGGGGGGATTCAAACTTGTGATCTTCCATTTACAACCGATTACAACTTCTCATCTTCTACTGCTTGAGCTGCCCCCATGGGCTAGTCAACACTACATCTTGCTTAAGATCATTGTTTATATTTAGTTAAGAGCCCAGAATTATAGTGTTTGATAATGGTTTTTTAGAAGTCTTGAAATTGATTTCGTGGTAAAATGTGTGATGGTATATTTTGATGAATACCTCAATGACAATGAAGTTGAGGCAATGGAGTTCCATTATTGACTTTTATGAGCATGATAATATGTCTGTATTTGTCAGAGATAAGGTGGGATTGGTTTTATTAGTTTCATGGGAAAATATTTGTTTAGTATACTTGGTGATAAGCCCAGGAGGTCGATTATGTGATAGTATTAGTTATGGCAGAAAGGGATTTAGGCCTATTTTTTTGGTTTCTTGATATTTTGTACAAATTTTGTTTATGTTTTGTTCTAAGTCTGCACTCTTGAAGTTTTTTGGGGTCGATAACACTTTGTTTTTATTAGGTTGTTTTCGAAGCCTTGGTTTATTGTAACATGTATATTATACTCTAGTGGAATATAATATTTTTTTCCAAAAGAAAAAATATTTTGATATATATCAAGAATATTGTTAAGTGTTACAAGTGTACTAGGACTATGTCGTTGTGTGGCTCTTATTTCTATTAGAAATTTCGGTTTCTTAATCAATTAAATCATTGTTTGCTCTATTTGGAAATAATATAAAAACTAGTCTATGTAATTTGGTTTTCTCTTATGCTTTCTCTTAGAGATGTATTTGTATAGTTTCTTCAAACAATTGAACAATTTTATTGGGTAGTAGGTTGACCTTGTAGTTGACATATTTTTTTCAATTGAACAAATATATTGGGAGTAAATTAATCTTGTACCTACCAATTTTTTCATGTTATAAATTTGATAAGAATCCCTTTTTTTTTACGAATGAGCATAGTTCCATGGTAATCCAAGTTTTATGTATGGTGGAATATTGTTTCAAAGGGTTCTGTGCAATACTCTAATTAGATTTCAACAATAAAAAACAAATTTGGTATAAGACAACTCAACAGGAAACCATGACTAAGATCCAAGAATTGAATTTGTGTGGATTATGAGAAAGTGGTTAACCAACTTGGTTGGACATGAATAAACATATTGGGATTACGCACAAACAATTACAATTCTTAGACATATAATCCTAACATAAAAAAATGAAAACAATGATGAGGCAATATGATTGTAATGACAAAATTGAGATGTTAATTGACATTATTAGTAGGGCATTATAATATATTTATAATTATCATACTGCACTATTTGTTTTAAAGAGATTTAATAATCCTTAAGTTAGTAACATTGTTATTCACATTCCTATCAACACTCTAATACATACATTCAAAATGGGGGAGTATCCATAGTAAAATTTGACTCCATTGAATGACACAAGGGCCATGTTGGACATAGTTTCCAACACTCAAACTCTAATAACATAATCAATGATGATGTTATAGAGACTAAAGGCACCACTAGTTCTCCCACAAAAAAACTAGGGTTGATACAAACACCACTTGAGATGCATGAGGGAGTGAAGCTTCAACATCCCTAGAAATTATAGGTTCATTCGGGATCACTAGAGTTGTAGTGGTATAAATATATTAAAGAATCTCTTTTGGATTTTCCAAATCATTCTCTCTTAATTTCATGTTAGATACTTGTATGTTATGTTGTGTGTACATTGAAAAAAGTTATCAAACAACCATATTACAAGCTCCACCAAACCAATGTTGCTAACCTTGATATGACCACGATCTTTGCACCTAATTTCACCACTCCTACTCCCATCATTGATGACATTATGGACACAAATCCATTATCCATTGCTAGCACAACAACATGAATTCATTTTCCTCTTTATTGGTTATTTTTTTATATTGTCATCTTCTTTCACTTTCTATTTCCTGATGTATCACAACTTTTACATCTATAGTTCCAAGAGAGACAATGCCTCTATGAATGTGATGTCTTATCTTAAGCAATTCACTTACATTGCGGTGAATATGATCACTGAAAAAAATGTGTACAGTCTATCTACAAAAATTAAAGCATGGCTGAAATGTCCAACAAGATGGAACTTCCAAATAAGATGGAAACTTGAGGTCAAATTCTGGAGGCACGTGTTCTCCATATTTAAGTTCATTGCCATCAGATCACCCAGAACATCAAAATACCACCATTTTGATCCTCCTATTTCATCCACATACCACATTATCTTGGAAACATGTTAGATGAAACTCTTGGGGTGCATCCCATCAACCACATTGCATAATAACCCATATTAAAAACTTTAGAAAATGAAAACGTTTAATACAATATGAATAATTTAATAAAGTGGCTCAAGAATTGTGTCCCTCTAGGGACATATTGAAGTATGCCCCCCTTAAAACCTATTTTTTAATATCTTAATCATGAAGAGGAACCCTTTCAAAGTGCTATAATTTGAAACACCCTCAATATCTAGTCAATAAACATGAATTTTTATAATTGGGAACCAAGTCTCATTACCTAAATATTTTAATGTGATTTAATTTAGATATTAATATTCATTAAAGGTCAAAGTTGGTCAAAGTAACCACAAGGAATATAATATATAAAGATAATAACGGGAAGGCATAAACACATCCCAGGGGAAAAATAAGTAAAAATATTGAAAGAAAAGTAGAAAGAAATTAGGAAGATCTATTCTAATGAGATGGAGAATAATAAATAAGTTAAAAAGAATGAGGTTCCTTGGTTGAGAAATGTTGCTTTGGAGAAGCATTCATAACAGTCAAGGTTGCAAAGAAATGTGTGATGGCTTTGAGGGCATGGTTACAATCCTTAGGCTTACATTGTCTCACATGTCTACTGTGTGGGATTGGAAGCTAGCCACGGGGGCCTCTTCATAGTATTGCTAGAGGGATGGAAGAAAAACATAATCAACTTGATGTATGTGGGTTTGGATTAATGTCATAGCAAAGAACATTAATATTTAGAGAGAGCAAAGTGACTATGAGTAATGCTATGACTATGAGGAGATATGCTATGACTATTATGAGAACATTACTATGAGTAATGCCATGACTATTTAGAGAGAGCAAAGTGAATATATGAAGAGAAAAAAAAAATTCCTCTAATCTTATAGTAGGGAGTGCATCAAAATATTAAGGGGACCTTAATCTCATGCCCCAAGGAGCAGATTAAGCAATTATGGTGCTCTTGAGGAATATGATGATTTTCCTTAATATGAAGCTAGTGGGAGTAAACTATATGTTATACTAGAGGTTGTCAGAGCATAATAACCCTCTCCATAGCTTTAGTCTCTCACCAAGGGACTTAGTTCATGGTCTCATGAGTCTACTCGTCTAAATTGCATCCAATTTGGTCTTCTGAGTCACCCTAGAGCTTCCTCCTAAGCTCCTAGGGGCCTACATTGCTATTTATAACCCAACTACCATTTATGGAGCCCTTGGATGTCTATTTTTAGCTAATAGGGTGTATTCATTAATTTGGGGATTCTTTCCCCGATTTTAGGAAATCTTGAGTGTAGTTTGAGTTAGGGGTTAATTCATGGGGAGCCACTTCAATATTCAAGGTCCTAACACGGGGGATTCACTCAATAAACCGCTATCATAGCACGTTCGTTCGTGGCATATGAAACAATACCCCTAATTTCACGAAATATTGGAAAATACCTTCCAAAATCATTTTTTAACCCCCTCCCAATATGCCTTCCCAATTTAAAAAAACCCCTATTTTCACTAGATATTGTATGTATCAATTTGTTCATTAAAATTTTTTATACCCCTTTATATTTCTACCTAGTATATTGATATGATACCCCTTTTATGACCCCACATGCATTCTACAATGCACCTTGCTTCTTTCGATATATATTGTGGATGCACATTAATTCACCCACAATGCAATCACTCAACCACATATCATTATGATTTGCAACATCTAATGGTATAATGAAGAGATAGGAGATCACTTCTTGTATGTCACTAAGGCCAATGCACATAGTACAACATTTAGATTGCATGTTACAGTTCCCCAATCGCTGACTAAGCCTCTTGTGGGCTAGGTATCCAAGCCCCCAGGTCTTGTAACAAGCTCTAGGAGGCTGACTAAACCTCTCAAGGCCTGTAATAGGCATGAGTGGTTGCGTATTCAAGCCCCCAAGTCCTATTGAGGGCCTATAACAGGCCCTGGAGCCTTAGAGCCTCCCAAGGCTATTGGTAACAACTGGCTGAGTGCTATTGGTAACAATTGGCTATCAATGACTACTGTCTCTCGACTATGATCGACTGGAAACCCACTTCACCATGAAACCCCATGGCCTCAAGCATGCCTCAAGATGCGATTTCTCCGTGTACTGGTAAGCTCGAGCCTTAACTCAACCTGATTTCTCATCCGGCTGTGATCCCACCATCTCCATTTGGCGGATATTTGTCAGCCCGCCCATATAAAAAAGACCCCAAAGTATTTTTGTATTGTTACATTAAATAAAAAAAACCCTTTGCCCCTTAATATATAAGCAATATAATTTTTAAGTTTTCATGAATATTTAATACCGCAATATGAATGAACATGGTATTATATTGCCTTCTAGTGAATCCCCCGTGGGTCCTAACTGACCCTAATGGCTATTTTAATACACCAGTGCACCATTTGATCATTTTTAAGGATGTGCACCTCATGCATGAGCTTTTTGTCAATTTCTCCTATCATATAGGGAGCTAAGTCAACTTAGGGTGTTCATGGGTTAGTTAACTCATCCCAGAAGTGTGTGTGGCTAACTAAGCATATTCTAGCTCTAGTTAAGCCTAGCTAGGATATCATGCACTAGATGAGGAATTTGAATTGCCTCCTTAGACCTAATTTGAATTACCTTTATGTAATCAATCACTCATTCTTTGTACAATTTATGCAATATAACAATTTTATGTGTCATTGAAGATCTATTATCATTATTTTCATGTTTACTCATTTATGACATGATTTTGTCACATGCTTGATCCCTTGCACATGTATTTCTCTCTCATTTAGAGTCCATGCTTGATCTCTTGCACATGTATTTCTCTCTCATTTAGAGTCTAGATTTATATGCTCCAAAATGTTATAGAGGTGTCCTCAACCTACAAGGTAATTGGAGATTGATGTTCCTTGGGGTTGAATGAGCCCATCACTACATTGGAGATACAAGTATGAATAGTGAACATTAATGTTTGGGAGAAATCCACTCTCTAGGATTAGAAAATGTAGATTGAAGGCAGGTTATGTAAATCCTAGTACGAATACCCTTGGAGAGATCATGAGCGTCCACTAAATCTATGAAATGGTGGTATGCCAATATTAACATCAATTAGGTGAAGCAATGAAGAGGTTCTTTCATACCAACATGAATCAATTTCTCTTTCTACTTGCTCCATAGAAGATTTGAGAGCAATATATATATATATATATATATCTAATAGGACCACTCTTTGTGTTTCCCATTCCTTTGAGCCTTTGTATCATTACAATGCTTAAAATATCACTAAAGTAATGAGTGGTGATGTGCCAAATTTTACAAGAATGATATCCCGAGGCACCAATCTCTTAACATGAAGATATTTAAATAACATTGTGACAATCACTTTTTTTATCATATTTCATTCTACTCCCTGAAGGTATGTCACCCCAAACTCATAACCATACAAGAGGGTAAATTTGACCAACAAATAAAAGAGGCAAACCTTCGATCAAATATACTCAAACTAAAACTAAAAACATTACTATTCAGTTATAATAAAAGTTACATATCCCTTACTTAGTATAACATTTACTATTGAAATTAAACTAGAAAAATATTTCTTTCAACTTCTAATAAAAAAACATAAATATAAACCAAAACATTACTTTTTTGTTTGACCAAAGTAATACTTTCTAGAAAAAAATTCAAAAGTTTATTTAACCAAAATACTACCTTTAATACAACAAATATATCTACTGTAAAAAAATAAAAATAAAAATAAAATATTAAAAAACACCCACCTCGATAAAAATAATAAAAAATTCAACTAGATATCCACTTTCAAAAGCAACACAAATATCAAACATATTTAAGTTCCTAAGCAAATCACGTTTCCAGGTAGGAATTTAGTTTAATGTAATAACCATTGGAAAAAGCAAAAGTGCAATCAATACAAATGTTTACAAGAGTCACAAGTACAAGATCGAGGTATTTTATTAATTTGTTATTCATTAGCATAGCGTTCCAACTAAGTTATAGAAAGCAAAATTCATGACAACATATATCACTATGAAGCATGGTGTGTTTTGATTGAGAAAAAGCAATATTGCTACAACTTTTTGATGTGTTTTGACTGATAAAAAGCAATATTGGTACAACTTTTTGATGTGTTTGACTGATAAAAAGCAATATTGGTACAACTTTTTGATATCCCTTTAAATGGAATTTTGCAATAATTGTAACATACAAACAAGAAAGTGTACGAGCATTACAAAATCGAGCCAAAGGAAATCCCATTGAAATAAAAACACCATGTATCAAAGTAGCATCATATTGGGAATATAAACCCTAAAATATCAAATCCCCAATTCGTGAAAATTCCATCCGTGACATCGAACTCCTCCCTTTAGACCATCCAAACTCTTAAGGGCAAATCTTTCGATTTGAAAGATACTCCATGCTTTTACCATAAATGTGTTATGTGTTGTTGATGGCATTAGCTCTGAGTTTTTCTTTTGCATACATTGCATTCACAAGTTGCATAGGTGAGTAGTGCTCCTTGGCATTCTAAGTGCATTATGGATTTGTATATGAAATGCGTGGAAATTTGATGTGCTTTCTAGTGTGGTAATAATGCAAATGAATGCAAGGGATAATTCGAGCGATGCTCCACAAAAAGTAATGCACACCATATATTTTTGGTAACTATATTGACCAATGGACGTGCATATATTAATGATTAAGTGTATTGTCATGGTGCTATCCTATTATGTTAGTGCATTGTGTTCAAGGATAATTTTAGGGGCGAAATTTAGCCCATGGGCTATTTTTCCATGTTTTTTTTTCCCAAAAAACGATTCACCAATTTGCATTTTTTGAAGCTCCGTTTCGCCTAATTTTGATGGGGTAAAATTTTTTCACTCCAAAAATCGCCAAATTATTATATAAACTATATAAAATCCTTATAAATTGAAATAATTTTAGAAAAATATTGCCAAATATTTTATAGTTGAAATTTTAAGAATTGGTAAGTTTCGCCAAGGTTTATACACTTTTAAATAAGTACGGGTCCTTAAAATTATCCCTGATTATGTTGGTACTATTCTACCCATGTTTCACATTACCATCTTAGTTTTTTTTAGTTTGTAAGACATGCATTGCACTGTTGTGTAATAGTAACACCTTGTTCGATGCTACTCTGGATGCCTAAGAATGTTGTCAATAGGGATTCTCCTTCCTATTGATGTACCAAATAGTGTAAAATGTATGCAACATTGTTGAGTGCTTTCACTAGGAATAGTGGCACTATTTGACAATGTTACATATTAATATACACACATTGGTATTTAGAATGCATGGTGAACTAATTATATTTTCTAAATTTATTAGACTACTTGGTGAGTTAACTAATTAATAAGTGCACAATTATTTTAGTTGTAGTGCACAAGAGGGTTATGCGTGCTACAAAAATCTTGGTGCAGTAACTACAATTTGTTTAGTTAAATGGGTGCACCTATTTGTTTAATACAACAAATTTTAAGTTCAATATTGAATGAATATTATAAATGGTAATTTAGTATATAGATTGTTTATTTTATATTTATATTTTTCTATTGAGAGTTGTATGAGAATCGGGGACAACCACAACAATAGTAGCTCGATCCATGTAACTTCATGCATATATGGGAGGCTATGTTTCAATGTCATATTATTTCTCAAACTCACATCCTTTTGAGGGATGTTGACCTCTTCAAGTTTTACGAGGAAGCTAACTCCCCAAATGGGAGCACATGCAAATTATTATTGTAGTTAATTTTCCAGTGGGATCATGGCACACAACCCTTCAAGGTTGATCTCATATTGTGGTACCAACCATATAGAAGGATTTTAATTTCACCAATGCACCATCTAAAAGTATGGGGGGTGGTTGGGGGGATTTTTCTCATTTCACTAATCGATTGCCTAATCTTGTAGGAGAGAGTTAGTTGACATATGTGCAGAGATATGTTAAAGCATATATTTGAACACGGTGACTTCTAGGTCACCAGGGGCCATATGTGATTACACTCTTTTGAGTTGGAAAAGGTTAGGTGTTCATTCCTTATCATGGTGACACTAGAACACCACACCATTGATGGGAAACACATTAGTTTCCCTGTGATGTTCTATGTAGATAGTCTTTTTCATTATTTTGCATTGGTTAAGTGATCTACTATTAGTGTAGGTGAGTGAATGCATATGTTTTGGCTATGTTAGGTAATGATGACGATCACATCCTCAATCTTGTACAATATCCACATGCAAAGATGAAATGGTGAGGGTATCAAAACATCCTATTTACTCTAGCCAAGCCAGTATTTGAGAGATATATATTATTGCTATCTTTTGATTGTTCTAGTTGTATATTTTTTTTCTTATTTAATGCACATGCTATTATTCTAATATTTCGGTTGGATTGCCTAATTATTGTTGTCTACTACTTTTTAGATATTGGTTGTATTATATTGAGGGGCCTCCTCTGCAACCTAATGTAGATATGGTTATGACCACTAAGCTTCCTTAGGAGAGTAACCCTGGCATTTGACAAAGACTAGATCACCAATTTTGTCACCCAGTCATGGATCAATTATGTGCATTGATCGATGGATTTAGAGTGGAGCTAGTTAGACCTAGAGTAATCATGCAGGATCTTATGCTTGTGGGGATGCATGCAAGCTTTACTCATGATATGATGTTATTGATGCATCATATTTTTGTGTCCCTATTATTGCAAGAATATGAGGTCACTTTTCACATGATAGTTTAAAACACTAGTGATTGCAAGAAGATGCAAAGACATACTTGTCCGAGTAGAGACAAAGTTCAAGAGAACATAGTTTATGGATTCTTGGTAGATGAGTGAAGGCATGGAAAGAGAATACCATGTGGAAAACAACATACAAATAGCTAAAGACTATTGTGAAGTAGAATGTTCCATGAAACCAAGAATGTTTTTTGTGGAAGCATGATGTAGGTGCTAGGAATTTGTGCTACATAATTCCCAAGTTACTGTAGAAGTGAGTTGTGGGCATTGGAACTTTGTTCTATGGATTATGTGGAATCATTCTTGGTTGTGGAAATCCCGAGTCTATAATGTAGAGTCGAGAGTGGGAGCAATTAGAAATGGTAAAGAGGAAATTGTCCATGTGTTCTATAAGGCAATCTAAAAGGGCATGCTGCAAAAGAGGAATCCTCATGGAAGAGAAATTGATCTCAAGATGGGAATTGAAAAGAGATGGACAATAGAAAATTATCAATGGTAGTTGAAGTAGGCATGTGGGAAGACTATTTGCAAGATGAGAGGTGAATGGTATCAATGGGAAAAGATAAATAGAAGAAATGTGGAGTTAGGTAGCTCTAAGCAATATAAAGAATAGAGAACCAACATGATGACCAATAGGATGGAGCATTTGATAGGGAGAGCTCCATATGAATAAAGAAGGGAGAATAAGAAAATGAGTTGCCATAGCCTATGGCTCGACAACCAAACTTGTCTTGTAATTGTAGGAATAATAATTATTTGATTGTTCAATGCTTGCATCGAGAGAAGTGAGGTGCTCTATAGCCCAGTATAGGGGGTAAGTTGTAATTTTTTGTAATGTTATGTTATGTAACGTTACAAAAAAAGTAATTAAAAAAATTCATGCTAGATCATAAGTTACCAAAAATAAAAAGTAATTAAAAAAATTCATGTTGGCTCATAAATTACCAAAAATAAAAAGTAATTATAAAATTCATGTGAGCTCATAAAATACAAATAAAATAAAGCCAACATAGATCCATGTTAAACCTAGATCTCTCAAGCATTAAGATGGACCAAATTTCTTGAGGTGTAAATTTTTCTTCCTGTGTATTTTTTTTTTTAAAATTACATGTCAAAAAATTGGATCCCTATCGGTGCTTGATAAATCCGGGTAATTATGAGAGACTCTTGAATCGTTTCAAAGTTTATTTAACATGTATCTTTTTTCTAAATTACATTTTCTTAAATTTCATTTTAGTTAAGAATAATGTAAATACAATAAAAAATAATTTAAAAAAATTATATATATATATATATATATATAAGCTAGTACCCACAGATTTTCGAACTGGTGATCTAACACAAGGAGTGCCTTAACAGTACACCCATTCATTGCCTATTCTGCATCTCATGGCATTTTTAAAAACTAATATAATGTAAAATAAATAAATAAATAAATACACACACACATACAATTTTATAAACACACACATAAAATTGCCTAAAATGCACACACACAAACAATCTTTTAAAAAATTGCTTTGAGGGTTAGCTTAAGTGGTCTTAAGATAAATACGAGGTCTCTTTTCTAAAAGTTTGAGAAATCTCCTTTAACTTTCTTGATTCCCTCAGAGTTAGGATCTGTGATTAGAGTTGACGATTTACCCTGTTTACTATCCTTTTTTTTTTTTTAACAGGAAAATTCAACTTACTATTAATATGCGAAATCCTGTTTACTATCCTTAAATCAAATAAATTGTTCAAAAAATTTCTTTATGAGAAAAAAAAATCATTTAAAAAAATAATAATTGATAATTTATATATAATATATATCTATCACCATATACTTATTCATTATTTTTTATTACCTAATTCAATATTTTATCTTATCTTTACACATCTTCTTTCCTCATCTATAAACATCTATCATTTTAGCATTTGTTTGAACTTGGTATTCATATCACATCTCTATGTAAAAGGTACATCACCATGTTTTCGAGATTCGAAACAAATCTCATACACTATAGAAAACGGAAAGTTGAATGGAACGGTCAACAAGAATAAATAATATGATTTAAACATGAAAGTGCATACGCAATTTAAGAGTGTATGATTGAAATTTGGGATTGTTCTTTGTAATTGTTATGAAGTTATTCATTTCATATTTTAATGTTTTGATTTTTATCTTATGTATAGAATTTAAAGGAGTGCTCTTTAGAATTTAGAGTGTTTTTATGAATTTAAGTAAATAAGTGTATAAACATTAATGTGTAACAAAAATAATAATAAAAATATAGAGTAATTATATGTATAGAATTTAAAGGAGTGCTCTTTAGAATTTAAAGTGTTTTTATGAATTTAAGTAAATAAGTGTATAAACATTAATATGTAACAAAAATAATAATAAAAATATAGAGTAATTATAGTATTGTAAATTAAAATATTAAAGATTAATTATATTATTGTTAAACAATGTATTATAAATTTGATAAAGATTGAAGAGTTGTTAGATAATGTTGTTGCTCAATTTATGTGGGATAATCGTTATAAAAATTTATATTAATAAAAATATAATAAAATTGAAAATCTAAAATTGTGCAACTATATATACACATATATATACACATACTAGTTCTTAACCCAATTAAGGTTGGAGTTTTACTGAGTCTAACTTGATTTATAGTTGCTATTATGCTTGGCAATTGAGTTGTCCTCCATCTTCCATCTGGATATTCTAGGGAAGAGGGAGGGATCCCTCAAAGTTTCCTTGAAAAAAACTATATATACAGGTAAACTTAATGAAGTTTGACACTTATGGTTTGCATCGGACATACTGAATGAAGATATTCACTCCCTCAATCCATGTACTTAAGGAAGTTGGGGTGTATGTTAACTTGTTATAATTTGATCATTGACGTGAAACCTGGATTGACCTAATCAACTTTGATCACTCAACTAGTTGGGCACACAAATCTTCCAAGCTATAAGATGTCACTGACTCGGACCAATGAGCTATCATTGAAGTGACATAATGAATCACATATTTATTTGTAGGCTAAGATAGCACCATGTGGATGCACTAGAATTGGACCAATGACACATTAAAGATCAAGCAATGGCTATGCGTAAAGGGGTTGAGTCCAACAAGGGATAAGCATTGTGTGGACATCAAGATATCACAAGAAGCCTAATGGATGTCTAATTCATAATTTTTCTACCATAATAAAATTCAAAAGGAATAGAATATGCAGAAAAAATTTAATGCACAAATTAAGATTATTGTAGTTTGACCGTACAACTAGACTTTTTTCCAATGAACACTTTGTAGGAAAACCTAATAGACGCTTCTCCACATTTGTAAATAATGTTCTTAATAAACATGTCAATATGTGTTTCATACAAAAAAGATTTAAATTATATATTGATAAATACTTAACAACATTAATAATAACTAATTAAACTAATATTTTATTTTAAAATATTTATAATTATTCTATATCTATTTGATATAAATAATTTAATATTTAAAACATTTATATATATTAAATCTAATAAATTTGGTTTATCCATAATCCATATTTTATCACTGTCCACTCGTCTTGCACATAAATTAACATATAAATAATCCATCCATAATTAAAAAACAAAACCAAAACAAAACACCATAAAAAAACAAAACCAAAACAAAACACCATCATCATCAATGGCTTTAAGAATTAGACAATAGCTTCTTAAAACTTTATGGAACAATGCAACATGTTATACAAAGCCAACGAAATAACAATGAAAGAAAACATGAAAAGCACAAGGATGTTGCTTTATTCCCACACAAAAGTCCATAAAAGGATATTTATGTAGTATATACTGCATGCTCAACATATTGTTGTTGGAAATGTACTTATTTGTATAAGCTGTGAATGGTAAAGGAAATATCGTTATTATATATATATTGGGTAAGGTTTGTATTTATAGAGTTTGAACTTGCAATCTTATGTAAGGAATGCTTTAATAGTGTATAATCCAATCATCATTTATTTTATGTTTGGTTAACTATTTTTATTTATAATTAATTTATTTATGTAAATATTTTAATTAATTTATAACGAACTATAGTTTTGATCACAATTCTGTTTATGTATATATATATATAAAGTTTTTATTAGGGATGGCAAGTGCAAGGGTATTTTATAATTTTAAAGGAAATATTGTAGCTAGATTCTCTTGGAGGGTAGGAATCACTACGGAAAATCAAGTAGAAGCTTATGCATCTTATGCCTTGTTTCAAGGATTAATCATCTTCTAAGATCATTAGGTAAAGAGAGTTATGGTATTTGGAGACTCTCTTTTCGTAATGAACCAGGTAAGAAAAAGGAATCTAAAAGAAGGATCAAAGATTAGTAGAATCTTTCAAAGAATTATTTGGAACCTGGATTAGTTGGACAAGGTAAAGGCATTCTATATTCAATAATTAAATAATAAAATATTTAATTAACAAGCGAATAATGCAGTCTATTTGGATAAAGGGGTCCTCATTAAAATTGGAAACCCCCCAATATGGCGTGGTACCCATGATATCCTCCATGCACTACATTTAAATGGAAAAGGGGCTTCTTGTTAACACTTCTCAAGGTATGAATGAAGCAAGATCCAAATGGTAGTTTGATAGACCCAAAGGGCATGCAATCAATATAGCCTTTAATATGCTTGAGGGAGACCTCATTCTCCCTTGTGCTTCTAGTCTCCTCACTTTATAGTTCAAAATATCATGAGTACGTTTCTTTGAATGCCATTGATTAAGTTCTGATATTGTATGAGAAAGTTATGCAAGTTTCCATCAAGATAAAGAATTAAGAGAAAAACCTTAGATCATCCTTCATACTCTTCATAAGATCCTCCTCTAAATTTCGCTCCACTCCTCCTTGAAAGTGCGCATGAGAGAAGAATAACTTGGATGATGAAATGAAATGCTTTCTCTCTTATTTATACCTTTCCAGGTTTCCTTATAGCTTATTTTAAGGTTCCCTTAAACTTATCCTTAAATTTATCATCTCCATGTTTTAAGGGGTAAACGCCAATTTCATTAAATTTGGACAAATTAGGCAAATTTTGGACTAAGAAAGTGTGAATTTAGACTTTGAAAGTGTCAAAATCAACCTTTCTAATGTGCAAAAACGGGATCTGAAAGTGGCAATATTGGATTTAAAAAGTGTGTTTTTCTATTCGAATAGTGTGTTTTTTGACTACTTATAAACCTTAAAATTGCAGTTTTTTGTTATAAAACTATGAATTTCAATTCAAAATCTGTAAATTTCAAATCAGAAAATGCAAATTTTGATTTGAAAAGTCTGGATTTCAAATAAAAAATGCAAATTTTGATTTGAAAAGTGCGAATTTCAAATAAAAAAATGCAAATTTTGATTTGAAAAGTGTGAATTTAAAATAAAAAAATGCAATTTCGAATTTCAAAAGTGTGAATTTCAAATAAAAAAAATGCAATTTTTTATTTGAAAATTGCAATTTTCATTTGTAAATGTTCAAATTTTTATGGTGAAAAGTTCAATGTCTAAAATATACAGTCATTATTTGAATAACATGTCAATCAGCTAATTATAACATATAAAAATGTTTTGTCTTGACTTCTGTTTTCCGACAAGAAGGATCGCCCACCCCTTCTTTTCGTAGTTAATTGTGAAAACATTTATCCAGCAATTCAGCTATATCCATAATGGAGAATACAAGAAGGATCGACCGACCCTTCTTGCAGTGTCGAATTATTATGAAAATAATATTGGGACTAAGAAGGGTCGGTCGACCCTTCAATTTCGAGGGAATTGTTAAAATAGAACACCTTGAAAGTTATAACATATAAAAATAGTTTGTCCCGACTTCCATTTTCCGACAAGAAGGATCGGCCACCCCTTCTTTTCGTAGTTAATTGTGAAAACCTTTATGCAACAATTCAGCTATATCCATAATGGAGAACACAATAAGGGTCGATCGACCCTTCTTGCAGTGTCAAACTATTATGAAAATAATATTGGGAATACGAAGGGTCGGCTGACCCTTCATTTATGAGGAAATTGTAACAATAAAACACCTTGGAGAAAGATCGACCACTCTTTCTCTGAGAATGTTTCCACTTGCCAGAAAAAGTCTTTGAAGGAAAACATCTATAAATTTTGTTGTTAAAATGTTTATATTTAGTATACCATGGTGACACATGGAATGATCTATTGTGACACATGGCATATTTTTATATCTAGTATCCAAGGTGACACGTGAAACGATCTATTGTGACACGTGGCACATTGAGTATAGCGAGTTACTAATTTTTTTATTACGGATAACCACTTCATAGATGACAACCACTTCTAAAGGCTAAATATTCTTAAGCACAATTAACTAGTAATTAAGGTTTGGATCCCTCACATCTAGTTAGTAAGCACAAGATGAAAAACAAGGTCTGGATCCCTTGTCTTTGTTAAAGCATGTTCTCAACATTGGATATTACATTTCGAAGCAAAAGCTCCCCTTTGAATTTTATGCTATAGTCCTAAACCCACTTTGGGGTCTTGATGTGAGGGATGTTCGCACGATTGAAACACATGGCTTCCACATGGGAAGCTTGCAAACAATCACTCTGGGCAAATTTTGAGGCTGGACCAGGCTATATTACGATGAATGCAGTGAAGGCTTGCAATGCATCTATTCCCTTGTGCTTGCAAAGATGGAAAACTTCGGTCTAAACTGCAAGAAAACTATCTCGAGTCATGGCGGTGTTATCCCTGATTTCAAAAAGCATTTCCCCACATTGTCAGGGGGTCAGGATGGCATGACTTCTGTGCAAAGTAGCGAGCAGGCTTTGGGTTCTAGATTCATTGGTGGTGGTGTTATCCCGAATTATCGAAAGCATTTTCACAAAAATCCAGGGGGTCAGGAAGGCATAGCTTCTGAGTTCATTACTGGTGGCTCTGATGAAATACAGGGCTTAACGGCCTCCCTCAGTGTGGTTGATTATCACTTGACAATCCTAGATGCACAAGTTCGACTATTAAAAAATGAGAATTATGAGACCAAAAAATCCCTGCATGCAGCTCATCTGGAGGCCCGCGAAAGCAATAGAAAGCTTAGTGACAAAGTGGAAATTCTAGTTGCAGTTCTGGAAAATAGTTTCCCTTGCAATATGGAAAAAGGTTTCCCCTGCAGGTCGATTGCATGTGCGCCAAGATTAAGGAATTGAAGCATGATATATTTAGCATATGTTGATATGGATGGCCAAGGAAGCAGAGCTTTGAAACCAGTTTTTTGGGTCCCTTTTTCTCTGTCTTTAGGAAGCTATAGATTTAGCATATGTCGATATGGATGTCTTAGTATGAAAATTCCAGTTTAGACGTCGGCATTATGTTTAAAAGTCCATGTCTATAATCTCCCGGGACGACTATGCTCACTTTTATTTCTTATAGGGTTAATACCTGCCGAAATTTTTTTGTAGAATGGAAAAAGATGAAGGTAGAGCCATGGTTGTTCTCCACTGTTGGGGAGCAGGTCCGCTCTTACACTGTGTAACTCTAGTTCTTATCTCTTTTTATATATATAAAATATTATTCGTTCAATGTGTTAAAAAAAAGAATGAAAAGTGTTTTTAGTTATTATCTTTTTTTTAATTAAAGCTCTTAATGCTAGAAGGGCAATATGAATATATAACCTTCAACCTAGAATTAATTTCATCACTTCAAATTTGATCCTTGACAGTGCCACTAGTTTTCATGTTTTTTGAAAGGATTATTTTTTTAAGCAAAAAAAAATTACATCCGTCCTCTTTTTACATTGCACTTCTGAGACAAAAACTGCCATAAAGAGAAATTCCCATGTCTACTATCAACCTTGGAGACTGAACATAAATCCTTACTATTTGACATCAAATCGGTCGGCACAGAAAAGACCCAACCAGGTTGATAGACATACTTGAACATATTAGGCGAATTTTGGACTAAGAAAGTGTGAATTTAGACTTTGAAAGTGTTAGTATCAACCTTTCTAAAGTGCAAAAACGGGTTCTGAAAGTGGCTATATTGGATTTGAAAAGTGCGTTTTTCTACTACTTATGAACCTTAAAATTGCAATTTTTTGTTATAAACCTATGAATTTCAATTCAAAAAGTGTGAATTTCAAATCAGAAGATGCAAATTTTGATTTGAAAAGTGTGAATTTCAAATCAAAAAATGCAAATTTTGATTTGGAAAGTGTGAATTTCAAATCAAAAAATGCGAATTTTGATTTGAAAAGTGTGAATTTCAAATCACAAAATGCAAATTTTTATTTGGAAAGTGTGAATTTCAAATAAAAAAATGCAAATTTTGATTTGAAAAGTATGAATTTAAAATAAAAAAATGCAATTTCTGATTTGAAAAGTGTGAATTTCAAATAAAAAAACTACAAGTTTTTATATGAAAATTGCAATTTTCATTTGTAAATGTTCAAATTTTAAGGTGAAAAGTTCAATGTCTAAAATATTCAGTCATTGTTTGAATAACAAGTCAATCAGCTAAGTCATAACATATAAAAATGGTTAGTCCCGACTTTTGTTTTTCGACAAGAAGGATCGTCCGTTACTTATTTTCATAGTTAATTGTGCAAACATTTATCCAACAAATCAACTATATCCATAATGGAGAACACAAGAAGGATCGACCGACCCTTCTTGCAGTGTCGAACTATGATGAAAATAATATTGGGAATAAGAAGGGTCAGTTGACCCTTCAATTTCAAGGGAATTATTAAAATGGAACACCTTGGAACTTATAACATATAAAAATAGTTTGTCCCGACTTTCGTTTTCCGACAAGAAGGATCGGCTGCCCCTTCTTTTCGTAGTTAATTGTGAAAACCTTTATCCAACAATTCAGCTATATCCATAATGGAGAACACGAGAAGGATTGAGCGACCCTTCTTGCAGTGTCGAAATATTAATAAAAGAATACTGGTAATAAGAAGGGTCGACCGACCTTTCTTGTAGTGTCAATTACGAGGGAATTGTAAAAATAGAACACCTTGGAAGTTAAATCATATAAAAATGGTTTTTCTAGACTTCCGTTTTACGACAAGACCTGTCGCCCCTTCTTTTAGTAGTTAATTGTCAAAACTTTTATCCATCAATAAAGCTATAGCTATAATGGAGAATACAAGAAGGATCGACCGACCCTTCTTGCAATGTCGAACTGTTATGAAAAGAATATTAGGATTAAGAAGGGTTGCCTGACCCTTCATCTATGAGGGAATTGTAAAAATAGAACACCTTAGAGAAAGAGTGGCCACTCTTTCTCTTAGAATATTTCTACTTGCTAGCAAAGTCTTTGAAGCAAAACTTCTATAAATTTTGCGACACGTGGAATCCTTATATTGTGACACGTGTCATATTTGATTTTTAAAATTAGTTTAGAGATTGTTTAAATGAATATTAAGGATATTAATGGTAGCATTTAAAGTTTGGGGACCGTTTTAAGTTCCCGCGTTTTCTGAACCAGCAACGTGGATATTATATCAGTGGGGGTCCAAATGAGAAGTATAGCTTGCAGTTTGTGGAGAAATGAGAAGTAGTCGGAGATGAAGATGGTGTAAGGAATTTATGGTTGAGCTGCTGAGTAGAATTTCCTTAACGAAGTTTAAAGCTGATACACTACATATCAGGTAAATAGAAACTTCATTATAATTTTCTGTAAAAACCATTTTCAGAAATAGCTAAAAGTTTTAATTGAATTAATTCTTTTAAAACATTAAGGATACACAGATCATAAGCATAGAAAAATCAAAACTGTAGATTAATGTAATTATAGATTGCAAAAGATTAAACAGTATTGATAAAAAACCTGAAAGTGAAAATCAATATTGATCAAATAAATTTGATTAATAGACAAAAGAGTATGCAAGAGAATAACATAACTGTATTACTGAAAGTTTGCAAGAAATTACAAGCCCTGCATTAACCAGAGTATTCCTAGTCTCTTCTGCTGATTTTATCCTCCAAATTCTATCATCCCTAGCCTACGAGAGAATTACCCTTTAAATAATACTTACAATTTTGTTACAAAGGATAAATTCCCCCCAAAAATAGGGATTTCAAAAATCGAACTAGGTTAATGGCCAAGAAAATCTTGCCACTTGGCTGCAATTTCTAACAATTCATCTAAATTTGGATAATTGACTGACTCAAGCCTTAGCTGGGCATCACACGTAAAATTTTCCATCTCGTTTTTATCCAATTTATGCCAAATATGAATAAAAATGTCAATCTTGCCCTCCATGGAAACAGGTTTCCTAATTAACTGATCCATGTCATCAATCTTGATATGCTTGAGGTGTTGGATCTTCTCTTTAGCTTCCTCGGATCGACGTTCAACCTGTTCTAGCATCAACTTCAGTGGACAAGTGCTTTCAATGAGGTCCATGTTAGGGAACTGCAAATTCTCCATGATGCTATCCACAACGTACCATCTCCTTCTGCAAACAGCTTGTGCTTTCTAGATAGTATCTCCAACCATATCATTTAGATCATGCCAAGCGCGCAACACAGTTCTGATTTTCTTCAGTTGGAAACTAGCGAGAGTAGGAATATTCTCAGGTCTCTCCTTAATGTACCTCTTCCATTGCACAATATCTTCATTGGCCTTAAAGGCCTGCTGTCTTTTAGCTACCTACTGATCAAGAGTAATAAACATCTTCCCAAAAACAATGTGAGTCTCGTGGATATCATTCAAGGTGTGAAACAATTCAGCTAGCAGCTTACAGTGTTCATCATTGACCTGAATGGCCAAATCCTTAAACTCTAGTTGGGAAAACCCAGAGAATGCAGAGGAGGCTACACTTGGAGTTGCATCCTCACATTGTTTTTCTAGCACAACTATCCTTTGTGTATTGGCAGCATTTACAACTTCTGCATCATGTAATTTAACCTGGAGAGAGGTATTTTTCAACTGTAGATCTTCAAATACCTTCCTGAGATCAATAACATAAGATTCATGTTCCTCATTGGTTTTGGGCAATTTCTCTTCAAGCTTCTTTAGCTCTTATTTCTTTAAATCAATCTCCCTATTCAGTGTTGTCACTGAAGCATAGTTTACACTTTCAAATGCACCCATGGTTGCAGTATCATCCAATGCTTCTCGCTGTATGTCATTAGACTACTTGGTCCAAATTATTTTATTAGGAGTAGGTGCCTCCAATCCACCTTGATCCCTGCTTCTCTTCTTACCTTTTCTTACCACTGCCTTGGAAGCTCTGCTATAGAAGTAATCCCCAAGAGGGACTACAATGTCTTCTTCAAACTCAACTACCATTTCAGTAAATGATGAAGCCACATTTACTGTTGAAACCAATGAAGATGTTTGAGTAATAGTAGGAGTAGGTATAGGCATAGTTATTTGGAAAGTAGTTGGGGTGGAAGGGATATTTTGAATAACTACTGGTACTGAAGTTGGGGAAGGAATTGAAGTGAAGGCTTCATAAAGTGGAACTTGGATATCATCAGCTGGTAATGAAGAAGGAGGAACTGGAGTCTTCTCATCAGTAGCTGGTGGTGATAAAATGAATGGAGATGATTGCAGAGGGACAATCAAAGACTGGATCTCTGCAATAGTAGATGGAAAAATAGGAAGTGGAATCGAGCTGACTAGGAATGGAGAAGTGATGGTAGTTAGAGTATGGAAAAGCTGGGATATGGGGAATGGAGGTGTTACCCCAAATGACAAAGTTGAAATAATTTGAATAGATGAAAGTAGAAGTGTTGAGGTTGTGGTGTCAGCAGTAGGGGTAGTTTCAAGAAACTGATGGTCTAGGACAGAATCATCCACTTCAATAGCATTCAATAAATCTGTAATTGGTTGTGAAGTTTCAGTTACTTCCTCAATCACAGGCACATAAGAATATACCTCATCTTCAACATCACTGTCAATAATATTTAAGATAGGGATTTGATATGCAAAAGTATGAGTTTTATGCCTTTTGGCTGGCTTGGTAATAGCCATCACTTGATCATCACAAGTCTGAGCTAAATTCTTCTTTGATCGCTGTGATGCTTGCATCAATACCTTCATTTGTTCGATAGTCTTTACCTTTGGAGCATCTTCCATGAGACCTTTTCCTTTGTCCCCTTCACTACAGGTCAGCATTAGTGGAGCAACTGCTTTATGAGCTTCTTTCTCCTCTATATCCTTTCTTGCTTGCTCAATGAGCTTTAGTTCCATTGCTCTGTATCTCAAAAGCTTAGTCTTAAGCTCATGTTGATCCTGCATGATATGGTTCTGTTCATCTTTAATCTTAGCCCTTGTCAAGACTTCAGAAAAGGTATTTACTCCCCGATAGATGGAGTCATCAAGAACTTATTCATGAACATATCCACCCTTCACATGGTTTTGATTTAAATGGGCATCCATAAAACCTTTAGGATCATGTCTTCTTTTGGCAGCATAACCCAATTTTAAAGCAGCAATTTTGTCACCCAACACTATATCCCAAGTTGAAGTTGGGATGGCCAATGGCTGAAGGTTCAAGGGGAACTTAGGCCATGCCTTCCTCTTAGGACCAGATAGCTTTAGATACACACCATCAGTAACATTTTGATAGGAAACCTCTTCAATGACCAATCTGTCAGGAACTATCCTGGGTAGCAGATGTACAATATTGCTTCCCAAAACTTTGACATATGAGAAGGATTCACACACATACCAGTCACCAATTATGGCAATGAAGGTTCTGGCATCAAATAAGAAAGCAGGAGCCTGCTCTCTGAAGATTTTGAAGTAAATACTTCCAAGGAAGTGATCACAAATGTCATATATCAAAGGCATATAATTGTTCTCCCATAATGCTGAATGATAAATATGGATAGGAGGAGTTGATGGAGTCCAATTCCATCCCATGTTGGGATATTGGAATTTTGCACAAAATATATCAATGACAAAAGCTGAAAAGAAGAAATGTGGTTTCCTCACAGCCGGTGCCTTCTGATATGCTTGAATGGCTCTTTTTATTTCAAAATAAAAGATAGACGCCCAAGGGAATGACTCACTAGTCATTAGAACATGATGGGCTACAGGAGCCCACTCAGCTTTAAATACTGAACAGTTTGGGAGACCATATAGTCTGCATAGCATGGAAGCCAATAGGGAATAAGGTTCTCTAAACCAGGAAACCGGGTACAAGTTATCATCCCTAGGGATGAAATTGTTAGGTTTATTCATCCACGACTTCAACATTTCGTTAAAATTGTACATGGTCTTAGAGGATTCTATGAACTCAACGTCAAGGGGTTACATAGACGGTTTAAGAGCATAAGCTATGATGAAAACCTCAGGGTGGAAGGTAGCCAATTGCGACCCTACACTGTCATTAAATGACCGGTCTTTAGGGTTAGCGTGGTCCACAATCCATTTAACCGCATTAGTATAAGTCAAGATAGCGGGTTTGGCAGCAATGGCATGAAGCTGGGAATCCCTAATTTTCTCATATTCCAGCTGGTCATTCTCAATGTCTGATAGGTCATCATTATCAAAAATTGAGTAGATTTTGGACCAGCCTATTTGATAGGTTTCAGAGATTTTATCACTAGCGTCTGAGAAAATACCAAAATTTGGGTCTTTATTCAGTAAATCCTTCTGAGGAGTTTTACACCGTGTATTGCGCGACATGTTTGAAACTGGAGGTTTTCTGATAAACGAATGAACAAAAATAAAAAATAATTCAAAATATTGAAACAGTAAATAACTAAATAAGAGAAATGACTAAAACCAACCTATTTCAGCTGAAAGAAACGGGCAACAGACACTTGGTAAAAACTTCGTAGTAAAATTCTAGCAGCAAGGTAATCTCCGAAATTAAAAATGATGAGGAAAAATAGGGAAATTCACATATTTATTGCTTTTCAATGGGCCAAATCTAGACCGTAGGATGAAAATGAATCAACGGCTAAGATTAAATCTTGCGGGATGCGGGGTCAAGTTTTGGGAGTTTTATTTTGGAACTACGTACATTGTTCTCGCAATCCGTAATCTGCAATTGTGGGTTGCGGGTTGTGGGATCGCAACTTAGAAAACAAACAATCAAAAGGATCCCGCAATCCGCAATCCACAAATGTGGGTTGTAGGTTGCGAGAACAAAAAGTTCAAAAGCTATTTACAAAGTCTTCCTGCAATAAGCATTTTGCGGGTTGCGGGATGACAATACTTCCAAAAAGAAATGAAAAGCTTGCGGGATGAAAACGACTTGGTGGAAAAACTCAAAGCTTCCCGCAATTTCATTAAAATAGTAAAAAAAACTAGAAATTTTCAAAGGAAAAATTCTAATCAAATCCAAACAATGAAAAGGCATAAAATCATAATAAGCATAAGGATGAAACCCCCATAATGATAAAGTAATTTAAACCATTACCTTTGCATTAAAAATCTTGGGGCTCTCGTGTTCCATTAGAACATGGGATATGTTGTTCCTACAACACAGCCTAATTGCAATTTTAAAAAATGGTAGAGGGGAAAATGGACAAGCTAAACTTCATTTAAATCTCCCTATGTAATCTCATCCGCAGGATCAAGACAAATCGACAGTTAAAACTTAAATATGCAGGAAGGAAAAGAAGGGTTGCGGGGTTTTATTTCATAAATATATACATTCTTTCCAGAATTTGTAATCCGCAATTGTGGGTTTCCTGTTGTGGAAACGCAAAGTGCAAAACTATTTTGAGACTCTTCCTGCAATCCACAATTGCGGGTTGCGGGTTACGGAAATGCCTAGCACAAAACTATTTTAAGACTCTTCCCGCAATCCGCAATTGTGGGTTGCGGATGTAAAAGACCACAATTATTGAAGAAGGATCGACCACCCCTTCTTTTCCTAGTTAATTGTGAAAAACATTATCCAACAATTCAGCTATATCCATAATGGTGAACACAAGAAGGATCGACCGACCCTTCTTAAAGTGTCGAACTATTATGAAAATATTATGGGAAATAAGAAGGGTCAGTCGACCCTTCAATTATGAGGGAATTGTACAAATAGAACACCCTTTGTCCTGACTTCCGTTTTCCAACAAGAAGGATCGGCCGCCCCTTCTTTTCATATTTAATTGTCAAAACCTTTATCCAACAATACAACTATAGCCATAATGCTGAACACAAGAAGGATCGACTGACCCTTATTGCAGTGTCGAACTAGTCTGAAAAGAGTATTGGGAATAAAAAGGGTCGGCCGACCCTTCATTTAGGAGGGAATTGTAAAAATAGAACACCTTGGAGAAAGAGCGGCCACTCTTTCTCTGAGAATTTTTCTACTTTCCAACAAAGTCTTTAAAGCAAAACGTCTATAATTTTTTTTGTTATAATGTTAATATCTAGTATCCTAGGGTGACACATGGAACGATCATATTGAGACAGGTGGCATATTTGATTTGGCACATTGAGTATAGCGAGGTTACTAATTTTTATTTGATTTGGCACATTGAGTATAGTGAGGTTACTGATGCGGGTTTAACCACAACACAATCAGGAAATGAAAATTCACTGATAGTAGTTTTAAGGATCATTAGGCACATGCAAGATTACCCTGTAGCTGGAATGCTAATTGAAAAATTAACATGAATTTATTAATTTAATATGTTAATCATTTGTAGAAATAGATAAATGTTTTAATTAAATAAATTCACTTAAAACATAAAAGACACATAGATCATATGTAAAGACAAATCCAAACTATAGTAGATCAATGTATGGATTATTGATTGCAAAAATTAAACAGTGTTCATAAATAATCTGAAGTGAAAATCAACATTCATCAAAGAAATTTGATTAATTAACAAAAGAGGAATGAAGAGAAGGACTAACGGTGTTACTTCAAAGTTGCATCAATCAGAGTTTCTCCGGTCTTCTTTTGTTGATTTTCTCCCCCCTACCCTTTAAATAATAATTAAAAAAATAGTTACAAAAGATAGACTTCCCATAAAACAGGGATTACTAATCGAAACTAAAAGGCATCCTCAGGAGCGATTAATACCGACAATATTTTCAAAAAATTCCCAAAATATTTTCATCACATGGTTTCCGGGTAGTAACCCGTAACAAACTGTGGAAGATACCGGCAATCCACTAGCTATCTGTGACATAAGTTGAAAGATTCTTCTTAGAAGATTCATGATGATTGACAACATTGTCCTCAAAAACCAAAAAATCGGCCACTTGTCCTTCCTTCAGGGGAATTTGTGGAGTCACAAGCACTTGATTAATTATAAAATCCTAGATGACTGTATCATCTTGATCAACATGTTTCTCAGTGATCTTCCTTCTCTTACTCCGAGGGAGTCGTATATACATGGATTGAATCTCAGAGTCTTCTTTTTCACTACCAGTGCTGTCATCCAAAACATTGGCTTTAAAAGGTGGCAACAGAGGTTCATGATATTGAAGAGGCTGAAGTTCTTTCTCGCCACAAAATCTGACTGAAGAAATTTTGTGACTTTTCTGCATATTGTTGACAAGAAATCTCTGCAAATTGAATAAGAAGACTTTTTCTATGGAATATGATGACTAAAAAATTGACCATATTGGTCTTAAATGTGTTTAAGAAGAGCAATAAAGATCCCATAATGATTAGCTGTAATGAATTGCCATGATTAAAACCTTTCGGTCTGAGAAATGTAATTATCACATCTGTAACGAAATAACATATAGCATGCGCCAACCAAATTTGGATTAAGATGGAGTACAATTTTAATTATATCACGTTACTATGATTTGATGTCAAACTAAACAACTTATCATTATGGATTAGTCCGATCAATGACTATGACTTCAAATTTGGCCAAACAAGGTGAAAATCACAGTTAGGAGCCTAATTGCAATTTTTAAAAATGGTAGAGGGGAAAATGGACAAGCTAAACTTCATTTAATTCACCCAGTGTAATCTCATCCGCAGGATCAAGACAAATCAACAGTTAAAACTTAAACATGCGGGAAGGAAAAGAAGGCTTTGCGGGGTTTTATTTCATAAATATATAAATACCTGGCAATTGAAAAACTAGATTTATGGTTTGAATAATATAAACACCTGGCAATTGAAAAACTAGATTTATAGTTACATATTTATGGTTTGAATAATATACATACCTGGGAATTGAAATGTTTTGTTACAGATTAAATTAGATAAAAATATAAATATCTGGCAATTGAATTTAATTAGTAGAAGTTAATATTCCTGGCAATTGAATTTAAGACATAAAAATCAGTAGAAGTTAATATTCCTGGCAATTGAATTTACTTCGATCTTTCAACTTTTATAGAGCTTTGGATCTTAATACATTTCATGACTACGAGCTTGAGCTCACAAACACAGACTCTTCTACTACAAGGTTTATATTAAAAAATTTCTTACTAAGTAGACTACATAAAAATCAGTAGAAGTTATTCCGGGTTAAAACAGTGCAGCTTCGCCGCATTACACATAGATGAAATTTACTTCGATCTTTCACCTTTTACAGAGCTTGGGCTCTTAATACATTTCAGTACTACGAGCTTGAGCTCACAAACACAGACTCTTCTACTATAGAGAATTTACAGACTTTATTTTGGCTTCAACTAGAAGATATACTTTATTTTTTGCTTCCACTAGAAGCTTCAACTAGAAGCTATGAGTTACATTAGACAAATCTTGGTCTTGGGGCTTCGACAGTGCTCGAAACTCCCATATATCCTGGTGTGGTGAGGATTTGTCAGGGAACTGCTATCGAAATGCTCATATATCACGAAGAGAGAGACCATATGACTCAAGTATTTTTGATAAAACAACAAAGGAAACTGAATAGAGGCAGTAAAGAAGAGTGCCATGACTTCCTGAAGATTTCATTTTGCTACGATACCGGGTATCATGCTTTAGTATTTATCACAGTATTGGTGAATTGACTTGGATGTTACGGATGGGGAAGGATAATTATCACAATATGGCGGGATAGTGGTCATAGATATCATCTGCACTGACTATAGATTTTGCATAACTGGAGATGAGCTGACTAACAAAGGTGTTGAAGCACGTGTAGCCTTCAAAGAAGGCACGCTAGAAGGTGCATGCGATCACGTGGCTAGAAGAATGAATGAATGAATGAAAGATTTTAATAATGACCACAAGGCTGATCAGCCTAAGGGACCAAAAGAATCACAGCCCTAAATCCTCTCCATATTCTTTTCCAAGTCAGATCTTTTGCTGCAAATCTTGACTAGAAGACTTGCAATCTGGTTGATCTTATCTTCTTCAAAAATATGGTGCATGCTGTCAGCCTTTAAGCTGTTATCCTTTATGCTGTCAGCCTTTTCCAAGACGATGCCTTGAGATGGAATTGGGTTCGGCCCCCAAATCCTTGGCGACGGTGGTAGGTGCTGCAACCTGCATTATATTTTAGGAGGCCAAGTTGCCACCTTTACATGCGTTTAATTAAATTCTATATAAAAATTAAATGATGCAGCCAACATACAGTGTAATTATGTGGTAGAGTGACAGAGTAGTAGGCAGGAAGGGTGAATACCAGCTGGTATTCATTAGTGGAGCATTGTTAATGGTGAAGGTCAATTAATTGATCATTGAAGCTGAATAACTAATGCATGAGGTGATTGTATTTTTGAACATGTACTCTGGACAAGATAATACAAGTCTATAAAGCATGAATTTTGTGGATCTTAGGTTGATTTTAAACTAAAATGGTAAAACAAATTGCAAATATATAAGTAATATTTGAATATAACATAAAAAAAATTGACACTTTATAAAGTTTAATCAAATGTAAAATGATAGGCAATGACAATTAGTAACCGTCATTAAATTTTGACTTGACAAGCAGTGAAAATTTGAAATTCGAGGCCTGGACTCGTAGGCTTACCAAGCATGCGAGGCCTTGGGAAGGGATGGAACAGTTATCATTTTCATTAATGGAAAATCAAGGCCTGGTAGGATGACCATATCTATTGGTAGGCTTATGGATTATAAATCCAAAACGACGGACCGGTGCAGGCAGGTCCGAATTGAGAAAGTAGCTTGTACTACCCTGAGAAAAGGCATGCTGTGTCTGTTCCATTTCTGGATTAAATAGTTTTATATAGCTGGAGGTTTTTCTTTTCCGTCTGGAACCATCTTCTTAAGAATTATGGCCCCTCACATGCGCCTTTGTAGTCATCGTGGCTCTAAATGGACCTTCGGGGTGAGTGGCAGGCAAAGGGGTGAAGGCTTGTCCAACCAGGCGAACGTCCCAGTGGATGACCACCATATGGATTTCCATTGGGCGTATCTTTACCTGGAGGAAAATCCTGTGGCTACTGAGGCCCATATCGCTCATTTGGAAATCTTGTTGCAACAAGAGGTCGAGGAGCAGTAGGGATGTCAGATTGCAGCCAACCCATTCTGGGCGGGCAGAATTCTTCTGGCCTGCAGAATCTAGGCGCGAGAGAAAATTGCCAAAGACATTAAAGATATCATCGAGGGAATGAAAGTGACTCAGTAGAACAAAATGGAGAGTACGTGCACTTTGGAGACCTTAGTGGAAGCACTCAGCATCCATGACCCATAGGAGGCTCGGAGTTGGGCACTGAGAACCATGTGTTGATCAGGTTGGATTTTTCTCTCTTTGCCCTATGTCTGCGGTTATATTTTGATGGCAGTACTAGTTGTTGGTTTTCTTCCTGTTCGACCTGTTGTTCTCGATTAAGCCTGCAGCTTGTTCCCTTGCTTTGTTGCTAGGCTGTTTTTTGGCCCTTGGAAGGTGGTTTCTTGTCCGAGAGGTTTTGTGTTCTCAGTTTTCCTCTGTGAAGCAGTCATGCTATCTGGTGCAGTTGTTAAGATGATCTGTGTCATGCTATCTGGTTAAGTTGATCTGTGGACGCCCGGTTTTCCCAAATAGGGAAGTGCCTAAGTGAGATTTTAGCTCACTCTGTTTGTAACTTTGTACTATTTTTGTACCTTTTTATACCATATTTATAGAATTTTCGGCTCTGCTTACTTACAAAAAAAAAAGAATGGTCGGTCGACCCTTCAGTTTTGAGGGAATTATAAAAATAGAACAATTTGGAAGTTATAACATATAAAAGTAGTTTGTCCTGACTTCTGTTTTTCGACAAGAAGGATCAATCGCGCCTTCTTTTCGTAGTTAACTATGAAAATATTTATCCAACAATTCATCTATATCCATAATGGAGAACACAAGAAGGATCGACCGACCCTTCTTGCAGTGTCGAAATATTATGAAAAGAATATTGGTAATAAGAAGGGTTGACTGAACCTTCTTGCAGTGTCGAACTATTATACAAATAATATGGGGAATAAGAAGGGTCGATCGACCCTTCAATGACGAGGAAATTGTAAAAATAGAACACCTTGGAAGTTATATCATAAAAAATGGTTGTCCCTAATTCTGTTTTACGAAGGATTAGCTACCCCTTATTTTCGTAGTTAATTGTCAAACATTTATCCATCAATTCAGAGATATCCTTAATGGATAATACAAGAAGGACCGGCCAACCCTTCTTGCAATGTCGAACTATTATGAAAAGAATATTGGGAATAAGAAGGGTCGGCCAAACCTTCATTTAGGAGGGAATTGTAACAATAGAACACCTTGGAGAAAGAGCGACCGCACTTTCTCTGAGAATATTTCCACTTACCAGCAAAGTCTTTAAAGAAAAACATCTATAAATTTTGTTGTTAAAATGTTGATATCTATTATCCTAGAGTGACATTTGGAATGATCATATTGTGACAAGTGGCATATTTGATTTGGCACATTAAGTATTAATAGGGAGCTTACTCTTTTTTATTTGATCAATTAACAAAAGAGGAGGACAATCTCTACATCAATCAGAGTGTCTCCAGTCTTCTTCTGCATAGCTTGCTCTTGTCTCCTTCTGATGCAAAATAGGACAGATGGAATCCAGCTCTCCATGCAGGCAAGTTTTTTTTATATTATTTATCCTTTGCTATCATCGCTGCATCTTTTGTGGCGTGGAAGCTTCCTTGGGTGTCTATTTTCCTGATCCATTCTGGGCCGTGGATCGTCGATGCTTTCTAACTCTATGATCCCTGATGGCCTCAAATCCCGCCACATGTCGCCTTTTCTACCAGCTAAAACCACGGGAAGTCGCCCACCATTGATTTGGATCTTGCATGAATCCTGGCCGTCAAACAGTGCGAATTTTACCAACTTCGCAGATTTGGCTTGCGTTGATGTTTCATGCAAGTTAGATCCATGAACAAAAACTCGGCCATAGATCCCAGCCTCATCATATCTGCGCCGTCCAAACCTGCGGACCTCTACCAAAAGTTCATGGATCCGAAAATTTGTTTCCTCCGCGCATGTCATATCGGAGAAGTAATTCCCAACCGTCAAGCTGCTCCATTGGCCATTGATCTGCTCCTTAAGATGCTTGTGGCTTAAATCTCATGCCTCCATCTAAAACACCTCACCCAGATGATTCTATTTTGCTCAAGCCACCGAGGCTTTCTCCATTCTTTTTTAAAAATTGAACCTCCATTCTATTTTGCTCAGACCACAAAGCTAGTGCTAACACCGACAAAGTAAACGAGAAAGATAATCACCCAGTGTAATCTCATCCGCAGGATCAAGACAAATTGACGGTTAAAACGTAAACATGCGGGAAGGAAAAGAAGGGTTGCGGATGCAGAAGACCACAATTATTGAAGAATATTTCTGCATCCGTAATCCTTTCTAAACTACAAAATCAAGTTCTGAAAGTGGCAATATTGGCTTTGAAAAGTGTGTTTTTTCTGTTTGAATAATGTGTTTATTGACTACTTATGAACCTTAAAAGCATGAATTTCAAATAAAAAAATGCAAATTTTGATTTCAAAAGTGAATTTCAAATCAAAAAATGCAAATTGTGATTTGAAAAGTGTGAATTTCAAATGAAAAAATGCAAATTTCGATTTGAAAAGTGTGAATTTCAAATCAATAAAAGCAATTTTTTATTTGAAAAGTGCAATTTTCATTTTTAAATGTTCAAAATTTTAAAGTAAAAAGTCCAATGTCTAAAATATTCACGCTTCGTGTGAATAACCAGTCAATCAGCTAAGTTATAACATATAGAAATCGTTTGCCCGGATTTCTGATTTTCGGCAAGAAGGATCAGCCACCCCTTCTTTTCGTAGTTAATTGTGAAAGCAATTCATCTATATCCATATTGGAGAACACAAGAAGGATCGACCGACCCTTCTTGCAGTGCCGAACTATTATTAAAATAATATTGGGAATAAGAAGGGTCGGTCGACCGTTCAATTTTGAGGGAATTGTAAAAATATAACACCTTGGAAGTTATAACATATAAAAATAGTTTGTCCCGACTTCCGTTTTCCAACAAGAAGGATTGACCGCCCCTTCTTTTCGTAGTTAATTGTGAAAACCTTTATCCAACAATTCAGCTATATCCATAATGGAGAACATAAGAAGGATCGATGGACCCTTCTTGCAGTGTCGAAATATTATGAAAAGAATATTGGCAATAATAAGGGTCAATCGATCCTTCTTGCAGGGTCGAACTATTATGAAAATAATATTGGAAATAAGAAGGGGCAGCCGACCCTTCAATTAGGAGGGAATTGTAAAAATAGAACACCTTGGAAGGTATATCATATAAAAATGGTTTTTCCCGACTTCCATTTTAAGACAAGAAGGATCGACCGCCCCTTCTTTTCATGTTAATTGTCAAAACCTTTATCGAGCAATTAATCAATAGCCATAATGGAGAACACAAGAAGGATCGACCGAACCTTCTTGCAGTATCGGACTATTATGAAAAGAATATTGGGAATAAGAAGGGTCGGTCGACCCTTCATTTAGGAGGGAATTGTAATAATAGAACACCTTGGAGAGAGAGCGGAGAAAGAGTGGCCTCTCTTTCTCTAAGAATATTTCCACTTGCCAACAAAGTCTTTAAAGAAAAATGTCTATAAATTTTGCTGTTAAAATGTTGATATCTAGTATCCTAGGGTGACACGTGGAACGATCATATTGTGACACGTGGCATATTTATTTGTCACATTGAGTATGGGGAGGTTACTATTTTTTATTTAATTTGACACATTGAGTATACCGAGGTTACTAATTCGGGTTTAACCAGAACACAATCTGGAAATGAAAATTCAATCATAGTAGTTTTAAGGATTAGGCACATGCAAGATTACCGTGTATCTAGAATGCTAATTGAAAAATTAACATGAATGTATTAATTTATGTTAATCATTTGCATAAATAGATAAATGTTTTAATTAAATAAATTCACTTAAAACATAAAAGACACATAGATCATGAGTAAAGACAAATCCAAACTGTTACTAGATCAATGTATGGATTATTGATTACAAAAATTAAACAATGTTCATAAATAATTTGAAGTGAAAATCAACATTCATCAAAGAAATTTGATCAATTAACAAAAGAGGAATCAAGAGAGTTAGGACTAATTGTATTACTTCAAAGTTGCAAAAAATTACAATCTTTGCATCAATCAGAGTGTCTCTAGTCTTCTTTTGCTGATTTTCTCCCCCCTACCCCATGAGACCTCTACCCTTTAAATAAAAATTACAAAAATAGTTACAAAAGATAGACTTCCCCTAAAACAGGGATTACAAATCGAAACTAAAAGGCATCCTCAGGAGCGACTAATACCGACAATATTTTCACAAAATTCCCAAAATATTTTTATCACATGGTTTCCGGGAAGTATCCCATAACAAACTATGTAAGATACCGACAATCCACTAGCTATCTGTGACAAAAGTTGAAATATGATTCTTGGAAGATTCATGATGATTGACAATGTCCTCAAAAACCGAAAAATCAGCCACTTGTCCTTCCTTCAGGGGAATTGGTGGAGTCACAGGCACTTGATTAGTTATAAAATCTTGGATGACTGTATCATCTCGATCAACATGTTTCTCAGTGATATTCCTTCTCTTCCTCTGAGGGAGTCGTATATACATGGATTGAATCTCAGAGTCTTCTCTTCCGGTGCTGTCATCCAAAACATCGGCTTTAAAAGGTGGCAACAGAGGTTTGTGATATTGAATAGGTTGAAGTTCTTTCTCACCACAAAATATGACTGAATATTTGTGACTTTTCTGCATCTTGTTCACAGTATGTAATTGTTAGGAGGAAATCTATGGAAATTGAATAACAAGACTTTTTCTATGGAATATGATGACTAACAAATTTCCCATAATGATCCCATAATGATTAACTGTAATAAATTTCCATGATTAAAACCTTTCGGTCTGAGAAATGCAATTATCACATTTGTAACGAAATAACATATGGCATGTGCCAACAAAATTTGGATTAAAGTGAAGTACAATTTTAATTATATCACGTATGATTTGATGTCAAATCTAAACAACTTATCATTATGGATTAGTTGGATCAATGACTATGACTTCAAATTTGGCCGAAGGTGAAAATCGCAGTTACAAGCCTAATTGCAATTTTTAAAAATGGTAGAGGGGAAAATGGACAAGCTAAACTTCATTTAAATCAAATAGTGTAATCTCATTCGCAGGATCAAGACAAATCGACAGTTAAAATTAAACATGTGGGAAGGAAAAGAAGGGTTGCGGGGTTTTATTTCATAAATATATACATTCTTTCCGCAATCCGCAATTGCGGGTTGCGGGTTGTGGAAACGCAAAGTGCAAAACTATTTTAAGACTCTTCCCGCAATCTGCAATTGCGGGTTGCGGATGTAAAAGTACACAAGTATTGAAGAATACTTCTGCATCCACAATCCGCATTGAGGATTGCAGGTTGTGGAAAGAAAATGTTTAAAAACCAAAAGGCAAGCTTCCGCAATCCGCATTGCGGATTGCAGATTGCGGGTTTCGGAAAGAACCTGACTTTTGGAAGAACTCAATGCTTTCCGCAACTCACAAAAACACTCAAAAAATGCAAGAAAATTTCAAAGGAAAGTATCAACATCAACCTGACTTTGAAAGTGTCAATATCAACCTTTCTAAAGTGCAAAATCAAGTTCTGAAAGTGGCAATATTGGCTTTGAAAAGTGTGTTTTTATATTTGAATAGTGTGTTTCTTGACTAGTTATGAACCTTAAAAGTGTGAATTTCAAAGCAAAAAATGCGAATTTTGATTTCAAATATGTGAATTCAAATCAAAATATCCAAATTGTGCTTTGAAAAGTGTGAATTTCAAATAAAAAAATGCAATTTCTCATTTGAAAAGTGTGAATTTCAAATTAAAAAAATGCAAGTTTTTATTTGAAAAGTGCAATTTACATTTTTAAATGTTCAAAATTTTAAGGTAAAAAGTCCAATGTCTAAAATATTCACTTATTGTTTGAATAGCCAGTCAATCGGCTAAGTTATAACATGTAAAAATGGTTTGTCTTGACTTCTGTTTTCTGACAAGAAGGATTGGCCGCCCCTTCTTTTCGTAGTTAATTATGAAAACATTTATGCAGCAATTTAGATATATAAACAATGGCAAATAGAATAAGGGTTGACCGACCCTTCTCGCAGTGTCGAACTATTAAGAAAATAATTTTTGGAATACGAAGGGTCAGGCGACCTTTCAATTACGAGGCACTTTTAAAAATAGAACATTTTGGAAGTTTTAACATATAAAAATGGTTTCTCTCGACTTCTGTTTTACGACAAGAAGGATCAGCCGCCCCTTCTTTTCATAGTTAATTGTGAAAACATTTATCCAACAATTCAGCTATATCCATAATAGAGAACACAAGAAGGATCGACCGACACTTCTTGCAGTGTCAAACTATTATGAAAAGAATATTGGGAATACGAAGGGTCGACCGACCCTTCATTTATGAGGGAGTTGTAACAATAGAAAGAGCGGTTGCTCTTTGTTTGAGAATATTTCTACTTTCTAGCAAAGTCTTTGAAGCAAAACTTCTATAAATTTTGTGATAGGTGGAACGCTTATATTGTGACATGTGGCATATTTGATTATTAAAATTGGTTTAAAGATTGTTTAAACGAATATTGAGGATATTACTGGCACCATTTAATGTTTGGGGACTGTTTTAAGTTCCTGCGTTTTCTGAACCAGCAACGTGGATGTTATATCAGCGGGGTCCAAATGAGAAGTATAGCTTGCAGTTTGGTAATACTCTCGGTTCTAGTTTTTTCTCTTACTATAAGACATTCATGTATTGATTATGAAATCTAACATGGAAACTTTGATTTGAGCTCTCCTCTAGGATCGGTAGTTATGAGAAGTATAGCTTGCAGTTTGTGGAGAAATGAGAAGTTGCAGTTGGAGATGAAGATGATGTAAGGAATTTATGGTTGAGTTGCTGAGGAAAAGTGTAAGGAATTTATGACCGCCATACTGTGATAATTACCATTCCCTATCCAAGACTTTGTTGGTGACAAGACATAAACATAATGTGGACTGAAGCATGATGAGATTATTCACACGAGTGATACAATCCATCATTTTCGATGAATATTATTCAGCCTGTTGTAGGCCATTTAATGCACTGGCATCAGACATGTTGGTTGTTGGATTATCAAGGAATCGATTGGAGTGATACGTGTACGGTTACTCCAGCAATATATGTAGTTGGATTGGAGTGATACGAGTACGATTACTCGAGCAAAATCTTTATTGGCTACAGATGATATCTATGACCACCATGATTCCCCCATACTATGATAATTATCATTCCCCATCCATCCTAGACTCCCATCCCATTCAATCCATCAACACAGTGGCCACTCACTATATATAGGCTAACCATGCCCCATATCACATCAAACTAATATGGGGACATATTAGGGAGATTAACACCGTCTAAGTCCCAATACATGGATTTGTCATTATGTTCCTGGGTATGCAACGAGGAGGGGACATAGGGAGATTAGCAGTCTTGGAGGCTTTATTCTCTAATACAACATGCACTGTTGTGGTTGTGAACACTTGTAGCAGTCGTGGAATGTTGTTTTAGTACTAGACCATGCTGTCAGCTTCTTCTTACTCTTGTTTCAATTCATGAACAATTTCTTTGTTTTTATTGTGCATGATGATATGTGTGCTCACGCGCTACCCTGGCTGCAATAAAACGATTATTTTTGCATTTGTTGTAAATGGTTTCTTTTTACGGCGGTGTGATAAACAATTATTTGTTTTCTATGCAGGTATTCGAGAGATATGCAATACTGTCGTGTCCAGGCAGTATCTTTGAATCTCTTTGCCTCCAAATCATGCTGTCAGCTTCTTCTTACTCTTGCTTCAATTCATGAAAATGGTGTAAGAGTCAATGAGGTACTATTTCATGACCTCAAAATGGAATATGGAAGTAATTTAATTGGATTGCGGACCTCAAAATGGAATGTGGAAGTAATTTAAGTGGACTGGCAGTTCGTTCGAATTGGAATTTGACCATAATGCACCATTTTCTTGTAGAGAGATTTGTGGAGAGAATAGGTAGCCTGAAATCATTGAGCAATCTTGATATCCATATTCTGAATCCTCTTCCTCTTCTCAACTTATTGGAGCAAGTTCCTAACCTTGAAGGACTACATATCTGCAAAAGGTTTTTCTCGACAAGAAAGAATTTTTGTAGTCATTATTATACACACGTCTAATTTAAGTATTTGCTTATCATTTGCAAAGTATATTTCATTGGTTGAATTCCTTTGCTTCCACTAACTACGGTGTTAGGAGCTAACCCATCTAAGCGGGCTTCCCAAACCAACTGTCTGGCCATCCCTTGTTATGGTGTACTTGGTAATTTAGGAATAGTTTCTCTGTTTTTATTGTGCATGATGATATGTGTGCTCATATGCTACCTTGGCTGCAATAAAATGATTATTTTTGCATTTGTTTGAAATGGTTTCTTTTTACGGAAGCGTGATAAATAATTATTTGTTTGCAATGCAGGTATTCAAGAGAGATGCCATACCGCCGTGTCTAGGCTTTCCGCTTACTAATCTTCGGGTGTTAAAAGTAGACATGAAGGGATATGATGGGAGGGAAATCCCATCAGCAGTCTTCAAATGTTGTTTTAGTACCAGACCATGTTGTCAGCTTCTTCTAACTGTGCCATGTAGAAGGCTTCGAGCACTCTTGAACTCCCAATACGCCATGATATATGGGCATTTCGAGCACTCTCGAAGTCCCAATACATGGATTTATCATTATGTTCCTTGGAACCAATCATGCTTTCATCCATCTTCTTTTCGTCACTCTTCTTTCAATAACTGATTGCTATGCAACGAGGAGGGGAAATAGGGAGAAGAAGTAGCGGAAGTAGAAGGCAGGATTGTGCTTTCTCTAAGACAACATGTGCTATTGCAGTCGTCAACATTAGGATTGCAGCAGTTGTCGAAGGTTGTTTTAGTACCAAAAGGCTTTGGTCCTCGGGAGATCTTACTAGATAGTAAACTTGTTATCACCATCGCACATTTTTTGCACTATTCATCAACAAATAACTACGTCTGGCCCAGAGAGCTTACCAGTCTTTGCAAGAATATTCCGACTAGGTCCTCCATTCGGCTACTTCAAAGATCATGTCGAACCATTGTGTCGATCATTGTTAAATTTTAATTAGCATTGTGGTGTGTCTAGGAAGGCATGAATGTGTTGCTTGTTTTTGAAATTATACATGGAATGTGTTGAATATAATTGTACAACTATTAGAAGGGAATTGTAAAAATAGAACACCTTGCAAGGTATATGATATAAAAATGGTTTGTCCCGACTTCCGTTTTACGACAAGAAGGATCGGACACCCTTTCTTTTCGTAGTTAATTGTGAAAACCTTTATCCAACAATTCAGCTATAGCCATAATAGAGAATACAAGAAGGATCGACTGACCCTTCTTGCAGTGTCGAACTGTTATGAAACGAATATTGCAAATAAGAAGAGTCGACCGACCCTTCATTTAGGAGGGAATTGTAACCATAGAAAATCTTGGAGAAAGAGTGGCCGCTCTTTCTCTGAGAATATTTCTACTTGCCAGCAAAGTCTTCAAAGCAAAAATTGTATAAATTTTGTTGTTAAAATGTTGATATCTGCTATCCTAGGGTGACACGTGGAATCATATTGTGACACGTGGCATATTTGATTTGGAACATTGAGTATAGCGAGGTTGCTATTTTTTATTTGATTTGGCACATTGAGTATAGTGAGGTTACTAATGCTGGTTTAACCACAACACAATCAGGAAATAAAAATTCACTGATAGTAGTTTTAAGGATTAGGCACATGCAAGATTACCCTGTAGTTGGAAATGCTAATTGAAAAATTAACATGAATTTATTAATTTATGTTAATCATTTGCAGAAATAGATAAATGTTTTAATTAAATAAATTCACTTGAAACATAAAAGACACACAGATCATTAGTAAAGACAAATCCAAACTATAGATCAATGTATGGATTTTGATTGCAAAAATTAAACAGTGTTCATAAATAATTTGAAGTGAAAATCAACATTCATGAACACTGTAAAGGATATTAATTACTTATCTGCTCAAATTACTATCAACCAATTAAAATTAACTGATGGCAAATTAAGGGTTCAAGCGCATTCAAGATTGACTTGTAACTGATATGTCAATTGAAAAATTAACATCAATTATAATTTTTTGTAAAAACAATTTGCAGAAATAGCTAAAAGTTTTAATTAAATAAATTCTTTTAAAACATTAAGGATAAACAGATCATAAGCAGAGAAAAATCAAAACTGTAGATCAATGTAATTATAGATTGCAAAAGATTAAACAGTATTGATAAACAACTTGAAAGTGAAAATCAATATTGATCAAAGAAATTTGATGAATAGACAAAAGAGTACGCAAGAGAATAACATAACTGTATTACTGAAAGTTTGCAAGAAATTACAAGCCCTGCATTAACCAGAGTATGCCCAATGCTTATTTTCTCCTCCAAATTCCATCATCCCTAGCCTATGAGAGATCTACCCTTTAAATAATAGTTACAATTTTGTTACAAAGGATAAATTCCCCCCAAAAACAGGGATTTCAAAAATCGAACTAGGCTAATGGCAAGGAAAATCTTGCCACATGGATGCAATTTCTAACAATTCATATATATTTGGATAATTGACCTACTCAAGCCCTAGCTGGGCATCACATGTAAAAGTTTCTAGCTCATTTTTATCCAAATTATGCCAAATACCAATAAAAATGTGGATCATTCCCTCAATGGAAACAGGTTGCCTGATTAACTGATCCACTTCATCAATCTTGATATGCTTGAGTTGCTGGATCTTCTCTTTAGCTTCCTCGCATCGACGTTCAACCTGTTCTAGCATCAACTTCGGTGGAAAAACACTTTCAATGAGGTCCATGATAGGGAACTGCAACTTCTCCATGATGCTATCCACATCGTACCATCTCCTTTCGCAAACATCTTGTGCTTTCTGGATAGTATCTCCAACCATATCATTTAGATCATGCCAAGCGCGCAACGCAGTTCTGATTTTCTTTAGTTGGAAACTAGTGAGAGTAGGAATATTCTTAGGTCTCTCCTTAATGGACCTCTGCCATTCCGCAATATCTTCATTGGCCTTAAAGGCCTGCTGTCTTTTAGCTACCCGCTGATCAAGAGTAACAGACATCTTCCCAAAAACAATGTGAGTCTCATGGATATCATTCAAGGTGTGAAAAAATTCAGCTAGCAGCTTACAATGTTCATCATTGACCTAAATGGCCAAATCCTTAAACTCCAGCTAGGAAAACCTAGAGAATGCAGAGGAGGATGCACTTGCAGTTGCATCCTCACATTGTTTTTCTAGCACAGCTATCCTTTGTGTATTGGAAGCATTTATCAAATACCTTCCTGAGATCAGTAACATAAAATTCATGTTCCTCATTGGTTTTGGCCAATTTCTCTTCAAGCTCTTTAGCTCTTCTTTCTTTAAATCAATCTCCCTATTCAGTATTGTCACTGAATCATAGTTTGCACCTGCAAAAGCACCCATGGGTGCAGCAGCATCCAATGCTTCTCGTTGTATGCCATCAGACTGGTTGGTCCAAATTATTTGATTAGGAGTAGGTGCCTCCAATCTACCTTGATCCCTGCTTCTCTTCTTACCTTTTCTTACCACTGACTTGGAAGCTCTGTTGTAGAAGTAATCCCCAAGAGGGACTACAATGTCTTCTTCAAACTCAGCTACCAATTTAGTAAATGATAAAGTCACATTTACTGTTGAAACCAATGAAGATGTCTGAGTAGTAGAAGGAGTAGGTATAGACATAGTTATTTGGGAAGTAGTTGGGGTGGAAGTGATATTTTGAATAACTGCTGGTACATAAGTTGGGGATGGAATTGAAGTGAAGGCTTCAAAAAGTGGAACTTGGATATCATCAGTTGGTAATGAAGAAGGAGGAACAGGAGTCTGCTCATCAGTAGCTGGTGGTGATAAAATGAATGGAGGTGATTGCAAAGGGACAGTCAAAGACTGGATCTCTGCATTAGTAGATGGAAAAATAGGAAGTGGAACCGAGATGGATGGGAATGGAGAAGTGATGGTAGTTAGAGTACGGAAAAGATGGGATATTATGGGGAGTGGAGGTGTTACCCTAGATGAAAAAGTTGAAAGAATTTGAATAGATTGAAGTAGAAGTGCTGAGGTTGTGGTGTCAGTAGCAGGGGTAGTTTCAAGAAACTGATGGTCTGGGACAGAATCATCCACTTCAATAACATTCAATAAATCTGTAATTCTTTCGATATCTAGTTTTCCAGGGGGACACGTGGAACGCTTAAATTGTGAAACATGGAACGCTCAGATTGTGAAACGTGAAACGCTCAGATTGTGAAATGTGGAACATGAGCGACATCTGTATCATGGTGTATATTTTGTTCGTGACAAGACATAGTGTCGACTGAAGCATGATGAGATTATTTTCTTCACTCGAGTAATATCTACGATTACTCTAGCAAAATCTACTGTCGCTGCAGATGATATCTATGACCACCATCTCGCCATATTGTGATAATTACATTACCCATCCGTCCCATACCAGTCAATCCATCAACTCACTGGACACTCACTAAATATAAGCTAACATGCCCCATATCACAACAAACTGAAATCTTCGGGAAAATCGGCTCTCTTGAAATTTTTTCTTTATTGCCTCTGTTCTTTGTCATTTTTTTATGATAAATGCTTGAGTCTTATGATCTCTCCCCAGTTCTCCTCATGATATATGAGCATTTCAAAATCGGATCCCTTGAAAATCCTCACTAGACCATGATATATGGGAATTTCGAGCACTCTCGAAGTCCCAATACATGGATTTGTCATTATGTTCCTTGGCACTAATCACATTTTTGTCAATCTTCTTTCTGTCACTCTTCTTTGAATAACCGATTGGTATGCAAGTGACTGTCTTGGAATATTTCTTCTCTAAGACAACATGTACTGCTGCGGTCCTCAATGTTAGGCTTGCAACAGTCGTCAAATGGTTTTTTAGTACTAGACCATGCTGTCAGCTTATTCTTCATGCATGGAGATGTTTCCAGACATGACGACCCATTTCCATCCAAGGGAGTATCGGGAATCAGCTCGTAGTTCATCATCTTTGTGCCTCTAGACACATTTCTAGACATGATAACCCATTTCCATCCAAGGGAGTATCGAGTACCAACTCATAGTCATCAACGTGCTATTAATCCAACTCCAGTTATTTTGTGATTTCTTTGAGGCTAAAAAAGGCATTGTTCATGGGGGAGATGTTGGAGGAGGTTAGGTCGGCCGCCCAACTAGGTCCTCCATTCGACCAATTTAGAGAACATGTCGAACCGTCGTGTGGATCACCACATGTCGATTTAGTTAGTATTGTAAGTTAGTGAACCTACGAGAAATAGAAGACTTCTTGACTCTGCTACCATTACTTATCTTGGGTTCCTATTGCAGCAAACTGAAATCTTCTGGATATCAATGGCAATTTTCTTTACTGCCTTTGTTCTCTGTCTCTTTGTTGTTTTATGAGAAATGATTGGCTTTGAAATTAGTTGATGGATAATTGTTGTTATAGGACTATGTAATCAATGAAATCCCTTTGAGGGGCATTAGAATAACTGAAACTAGCAGCTAGATTCCTTAGTATTAAAGTCTTCATAGAGAATGATTTTTGCATGGAATTTGGGGGTGCTTCAATGTCAAATTATTTCTGTTTATAACCAACCCTTCTTGCAGTGTCGAACTATTATGAAAATAATATTGGGAATAAGATATCTAGTTTTCCAGGGGCACACGTGGAATGCTCAAATTGTGAAATGTGAAACGCTCAGATTGTGAAACGTGGAACGCTCAGATTGTGAAACATGGAATGTGAGCGACATCTGTATCATGGTGTATATTTTGTTCATGACAATACATAATGTCGACTGAAGCATGATGAGATTATTTTCTTCACACAAGTAATATCTACGATTACTCCAGCAAATCTGTTGTCGTTGCAGATGATATCTATGACCAACATCCCTCCATACTGTGATAATTACATTACCCATTCGTCCCATCCCAGTCAATCCATCAACTCACTAGCTATATATAAGCTAACCATGTCCCATATCACAGCAAACTGAAATCTTCGGGACTCAAAGCCATGGCATTTTTCTTTATTGCCTCTGTTCTCTATCCTTTTTTTATGAGAAATTCTTGAGTCTGATGATCTCTCCCTAGTTCTCCTCATGATATATGGGCATTTCGAGCACAGTCTCTCGAAGTCCCAATACATGGAATTTTTTCATTATGTTCCTTGGAACCAATCACATTTTTGTCAATGATCTTCTTTCTGTCACTCTTCTTTCAATAACCGATTGGTATGTAAGCCACTGTCTTGGAAGATTTATTCTCTTAGTAAGAAAACATGTACTGCTGCAGTCCTCAATGTTAGGCTTCAGCAGTTGTCGAATGGTTTTTTAGTACCAGACCATGCTGTCAGCTTCTTCTTCGTGCATGGATAGACAATGAAGAGATTCATGGAAGACTTGTTACTTCAAATATTGGCAAGACTACCCATGAAAAGCATTATGAGATTTCGTGCAGTTTGCAAAATATGGAAGGAGATATTTCAATCATAGGAATTCAGACAATTAATGACTTCCATAGCGGTTTCTGCGACTCCGGCCTTTCTTCTTGGTTGGGGAATGCGACCTTCTCGTTTCCTTAGAAAGCTGTTCTTGGTTGGGGAATGCGACCTTCTCGTTTCCTTAGAAAGCCGTGGATTAGCACATAAAGTAGCTACAAATTTCACACTATGTCTCTGGAGTTTCTTCCAAGCCCAGTTATTATTGTGGCCAGTTGCAAGAGCTTACTTTGCTGCAGTGGAAAAGACGAAAACTACATATGCAATCCTGTGACCAAAACCTAGATAGAACTGCCTAAGCATCCCGAAAAATATAAATATAGTAGCCTCGATTTCATTTCTTTGGATTTCGATACGTGTGCTACATGCCGCAGTCTCATCATGGGAAGGAATTTGAGTGGAGACAATGATACAGTAGTTGAGATGTACGATTCTGAGTCTCATAAGTGGACTCAATCCGAGATACCTGCAGCTAATTTTATTCGGCCTCGAGGGCAGGGTGTATATTCAAATGGAAAATATTACCGGTTAAATGATGTACATCATTGGGAAAGTCTGAGCAATTAGTTACTTTGGATAGGGAGCATATATATATTATTATAGCTTTGTTTTTCCTTGCAAACGTTTTCTCTGTAAGAAACTCCTTCCAGATATTTTGTAATGTTCGAGATTTGTTAGATTGCTAAATCTGTTTTAGTTTTTGTTAGAATTTTGAACTGAATCGTGAGCTATAACATGAGAATACTTGGTTTAATATCTAGCAACTATCTTGTGTCGAATCTATTGTGTTGAATTTTTTCTGCCAATTATTTTTGTAAAATGGAATTTAAACCGAAATGTGATGAAAAGATTAGAAACTCCATTTTGTTCAATTCCTTTTTATCATGGCATTATGTGAAATCATCATGTGATAGAAAATATATTGAATGGCTTAATCAGTTATAAATATATGAGGTTTTGACGCCCCCATGAATGGTCAATCATAAGGTGTTTTTGTTCACTGTAAATATGAAAGTGTATGGAACCATTTTCAAGGTTTTATATGGTTAATTTATTTTGATGGTTGAATATCTTCAAGGTTTTAAATGGTTAATTTATTTTTATTGTTGAATATCATGTTTAGTAGACAGTAATTTGATGTATGATATTTCTTTGTTTATGGGATAAGGGAGTTTGTGTGTCTCTAATTTTAATTTATATACCTTATATCAGCTCGTAGTTCATCATATCTGTGCCTCCAGACATGTTTCTAGACATGACAACCCATTTTCATCCCAGGGAGTATCGAGTACTACCTCATAGTCATCAACGCACTGTTCATCCAACTCCAGTTATTTTCTGATTTCTTCGAGATGAACAAAGGCATTATTCATGGGGGAGATGTGGGAGGAGGTTAGGTCAACCGCCCAACTAGGTCCTCTATCTGACCAATTCAAAGAACATGTCAAACCATCGTGGGCCGACCCTTCTTCTACCCACTAATATTTTCATAATAGCTCTAGACTACAAGAAGGGTGGTTCGATCCTTCTTGTGTTCACCGTTGTGGATACTGGTGAATTGTCGTATATTGGTGTTCACAATTAACTACTAAAAGAAGGGGCTGCCGATCCTTCTTGTCGGAAGTCGGAAGTCAGGATAAATATTGTTTACATTTTATAACATAGGCAATGTACCGATCCCTGCCACATATTGCGGAAGTCGGTAGTGGGGAAATGTTGTCCCAACCTTCGTAGATTAATTGTTTTTCATTTCTCTTTTAAATGAAGGGTTGACCGACCCTTCTTGTACTTAGTATTTGACAGCCTATACTTCAAAGGTTAAATATTTGCACAATTCCCTCATAAATGAAGGGGCGACCGACCCTTCTTCTGCCCAATATTGTTTTCATACTAGTTGTAGAAGTCGGTAGTGGGGAAATGTTGTCCCAACCTTACTAGATTAATTGTTTTTCATTTCTCTTTTAAATGAAGGGTCGGTTGATATTTCTTGTGATTTTTATTTTTCCAATCTTGACCATTCTGGTTATAAATGAATTAATCTCTATTTTGGAAGGCCAAAATCTCACACGTGTGAGCCTCAAAGAGAGAACTGACGCCACAGGAAGTGATGACATGGCATCTATGATGACATTTAATGTGTGAGGAGGTTGGAAAGACACATGATGGTGTTCTGGTGCTATCATTAGTCAGTGTTGAAATCTGACATCATTCTCAAAAAGTATGGCAAATTTGTGAAACTTTGGAAATTGACAAAGTATGGAAAAAGTAGTCAAAACTGCTTTGAGAGAATGCCAGCCATAATTCATGGTTTCAAAAAAATGCACACACCATCATATCATTCTATAGCTTGTTGAAGTGGCTATATAGTTATACATGATTTTGGATTGCGGGAACTGTTTGGGTAATAGATTTGCGACATGCGTTTCTGCAACCCGCAATTCGGATTGCAGATTGCAAAAACTTTGGTTTGTTTTTAATTTTGAGTTGTAGTCCCGCAATCCGCAATTGCGGATTGTGGAAATGTTGTATATATTTTCGAACAATTAAACCCCAGCAACTCGTCTTCTGCATTCCCCAGATTAGATCTCAACTGTCAACTTGTCTTAATCTTATGGCCCAGATTTATGCCGACGGAATTAATAAATATGTTTATTTTGTTTGTGTTTCCTTTTATTATTTTTCATATTCGAAAATTACCTGCTGTGTGGATTTTACTGTGATTTTTTACTAGGGGTTGTTTTCTCCATTTTTTCCAGCTTAAATGAAGAGTCGTGCGACCCTTCTTGTGCTTAGTATTTCTGCAGTCTTCACCATTCAGGATATACATGAATTGACAGCCTATACTTCGTAGGTTGAATATTTGCACAATTCCCTCATAAATGAAGGGGCAGCCGACCCTTATTCTGCCCACTATTATTTTCATACTAGTTCTAGACTGCCAGAAGCTTGACGGAGATCGATGGTTACAGAAGATTTACGGGAGGAAGTGCAGATCTATGGACGATAGGTACTTTGGTTATTTGAGATGTGCAGGAAATGGACTTTTCATATTTGCAAAGTTTTCATAGGGACCACATGTTTTGACGGTGCAGATCTGGCGGGGAAAGGCATCAACGATGGAGGTTTAGTTCACAGATTGAACATGCACGGTGTATCGACATGTTCCAAATTTGTGAACCTCGGTAAAGGCTGCACGTTTGGACAGTTAGGATGCAGATAGGGGCCATATCGACAGTTGATAATAACTACGCAGATCTAAGGTACGAGGAAGGCAGCGTTTGAGAGATTGAAGACTGCGGAAAGCCATGGGGCTAAGCATGGAAGGAGATCAACGGTACCAGATCGATCATGCAAGATGGAAGTCTCAGAGAAATTCCTTTATCGCTAGAGGTGCAAGAATGATAGGAAAGGATATAAAATTTGGAAATGGGATATTCCCTTAAACTTAAAATGCTTTTTCTGGTTCGCCCTCAATGGAAGACTAAAGACCTGATGGAGCAGCATCAGATGGAAGATGTGCAGCAAGAGGCATATTAATGTTAAATTATGATCACCATTTCAAATGTATGCTAAACTGTGGATTAGGCACAAACATGAAAGCTGAACTTCTTGGCCTATGGTGTATGCTGAAAGTTGCCAATATTTTTGGTTTAAATGATTTGAAAGTATTCGGTGATTCGAGGGTAACAATTAAATGGGCTCAAGCAGACTACAAGCTTAAAATCCTCGAACTTGAGCATTGGTGTCAAATGATCCGCTCAGAAATCCAGTTTTTCAAAACCATCTCCTTTGAGCATATATATAGGCAACACAACAATGATGCAGATAATCTTTCAAAAGACGCAATGAAAAAAGAAGTTGGTTATTTGTTTTGGGAGGAAATTATTGATCACTTATGTTTTGATAAGGCATCAATAAAGTTCTTTGACTAAACCATATTTTGGACTGCTTTTTTACCTTAGTAGAAGGGATAAGTTTCTAAATAGATGAAAGTTTTTTATTTTCTGGCAGAAGGATGAAATTCTCAGACTGTTTTTGAGAAAATATTGTAATTTTCTAGGAAGTCTTTTTGACAATATCTCGTTTGCTTCGGCTCTCTAGTGATTCAAGGAACCTCATGGAACATCATGTACTATTTGATTCAGTTTTGAATAACAATAGTATGATTTTTTTTCTTTTGAAAAAAATGGATTATAACGTTCATGTATTTAATTATGCTTGATATGTTCAATCTGTGGAATGAATGTGTAAATAAATGTAAGCCATGAATATGCTATGTTAATCCTGTTAACAGTGGCTTCCCCTCATTGACACTACATTTAGATGACCAAATCCCAACATTGAATTTGGAAATAAGTAAATCCAAAAATTGAATGGCATCTATTCATGACTCATATGAAGTTTTTCTATGTGTAAATTCAAATTCACCATCAGTAATCTCTTCCCGTTTTTTTACTCTTTCCCCTCCAACATTATTTTTTTTTATTTCCTTTTTTTTTTGTCTTTTGGAGTAATTTTCTGTGACTTTCTTGCGAAATAGAAAACCTTCCATTTCTAATATCAATAACATTTTTGTATGGGGAGCTGCACATAAATATTGCTTGTCATTATATATACTTTGGAATAAATTTGTTTTATTCCAAATTAGAAAATATTCTTTGTCTTTTACCTATCAATGGCATGCCAACATTTGAATGGTGAGTAACATTGCTGTAGACACCGCATTTTGACACCAAGGCGCCCTCTCCAGGTTCAATATTGTCCAAGCCCTCTTCTTATGCTGTATTGTCCAAGTTCTCACGTTGTCCAAGCTCTCGCCTGGTCCATTATTCTCCAATGTGATTTGCTGACCAATCTCTAGGGACATCATCGATCTGTGAAAAAACAATTTTTACCTTCTTGTGTTATTTGGTAGTTCTTTGTGGATTCTCTATCACATCCACTTTCGTCATCGGATAGTATAATTTGATTGGAGGATACCTGGGTATGCTTTTTATTTGAAGCTGTAGTAGAATAGGAATTGAAAGAAGTTATTGAACATAATCGAGAAGAGTAAAATAAAATCAAAGACATCTGAAAATGTTAATAGAAATACCTTGTTTCAGAAAAGTAAAATAAAATCAGAGACTATCATCTGAAAATGTTAATAGAAATACCTTGTTTTATACCCAATTCATGATAGAAACTGTTCATGAACAGCTCTTGTTGTAATGTCTCCATAACAGAAATAACTATTCTTTATGGAGACCTTGTCAACGAACGAAGAAGCCTACCTCTTGTGTACAATGAAAGAAATGCTCTTTGAGAAGAGACCTATCTGGAAACTATGTGATCCCAGAATTCCTGCATCCTTTCTTTTGAAAACACATGGCTTCTCGCACTATCGCTATTAACCTTGGGCCAAGGTAAATCAATCATCGATAGGCCCTCATCCTTCCAATCCATATCAATTTCAGAAGTAGATAAAATATCCTTATCCCTTCCAATGCTCCAACACTGTATAATAGAGAATCCTATAAACAAGTCCCCGGAGAATTCTCTATAAACTCCCTTTGTAGGATTCGGTGTAACATGTTTTTTTTTTATTTCTTGTTGAAAATTGTGAAAGATTTAGAAATCATACACGAGTTTTCCATATAAGCTAAAAAAATACAAGTACATGCCTCTTGATTTGTTTCTAAGTAGTACAAAAACGCAAGCATGTCTTGTTTTGTCCATGGACTATCACAATTACACATATCCACATCAACAAATTCACAGCTGACTGTCACACCAAAAAATGGAATTGATCTGACTGTGGTGACCAAAGAATCAGGATAACAACATTGACAAGCAAACTGTGAACTATTTTTGACGTCATCAATGGACATTCTCTCTTTATTGATATATAGATTCAATATTTTCTGAGCATCAATTGGTATTTTGGTACCATTATCCACTTCAGATTCGTTCTTTCTCTTTTTACTCGGAGAATTTGCTTGCTTTCCAGAGCATAAAATACTGCACAGTTGCTGGAGATGGTTTGGTGCAATTTTATATATTTCAATGACGTTATGGTCAGTGACATTCTGTGATCGATCAATTTGAACATAATTAACTTTGAAATATTCAACGATCAAATGCCTGGTTGACCTCTTGTCCTTGATTCGTTTGCAATATTGATTTAAATTTTCTACGAAAATGTTTTTATCGACTGATGTGCTCATCCAAACCGATATGTTGATTAGATTGTCTGCCACAGGCGTCAATTCATCTTCATCAAGATCACGCAATGGTCTAAAAAATTAGACCCATAACTCTTTATTTTATTTTGAACAAAATAATCCTGAGTGATGCCCTTCAGTGAGCATGGCAAGGAGCCACTTTTGTAAAGCTTGAATACAGACTTCCATTTGGTTCACAGTCGATCCGATGTCAAAACAAGAGTTAGCTTGTCTTTAAGGCTCTCCCTTGTTTGAACAAGAAATATATCCATACATTCAGTTTGGAAAGACTGCAAACATATAAAATTGAATATTCTAGTCAATTTGCTAATTTCATAACACAGGCAGCAATCTAAAGACTTCGATTGATAAGAAGAAAAATTCTATACCTGCCAAGAATCACTGGAAACATTTCCCTTTCTCGGGCGGGATGGAGTACCGCAGGATATCCATTTCTCCCTTGCTTTTTCAACACTAGAAATGAATGCAGTGTCTGCAAATTCCTTGTTTGACAAATTTTGTTGTTTTCATAATTTGCTGATGATGTGCTGAAGAAACTCTATGTAGAAGACAAGATGTTTGATGCCGATACCTTGAATGGAGCTGTTTATATTGATCATCTGCAATGATTATTTTCTGCGTAGAAATAGTATGTTGCCCATCCAATATATACAAATTTACTAATGGCGAATTAATTTCTTCTTAATTTCTAGGAAGAAAGGCCAATGTGGTCTCCTTATCGAAAGGCAATGGAATAGCATCTCTCAATGTTGTTGTAAATGTATGGAGAAAAGATACAACCATCTTTTGCACGACCTTCTCATCAACCTTTCGATATTGTAGGTGTGGAGGTGCAACAACACATCTTGTTACGTCAATGGAAAAAACTTGCTCATTGAACAAAAAGAATTTGATCTGCTCTTGTTGAACTTCTTTTGAACTTTCGAAGCTCTTAGTTGCTTTCCGCAACATTGCTTTAGAAGGACTTTGTTTGAGTTGTTTGAAGGAATATTTGTCCACATCTTTTACAATAAATTGGAGAAATGCTCTTCTATTGTACATAAGAATCCTTTCATGGCTTACCTTGATCGACCTAGACTTATTAATATTCATGTAAGGCAATACAGAGGAAGTTTTCGCAGCCAACATTCTTTTCCTCCATACCGACAAAATTCCTTTCTTCAGGGATGTCGTGGTATCAATTCCGGAATGATTAGAAACATCATACGAGGGAAAAACCCACCCTTGCTTCGCATAGGAAATCGGATCTGGATCGGGACCACTTTTCATTAGATCTGGTCGATAATTACAAACCATAAGATCAAGCTGTAGAAGGCAACAATTATCACCATCGACCGCTTCAACTTCAACTCGCAATTTTTCATCAGATTCAACGGGATCCGCATATGTCAATATTCCAGCTCTAGTCTGAGATCTGTTGTAATCCAAGTAGAATAGATATAAATTCGGGTACAAATTATCTGGTTCTTCCATCTATCTCAACATACCATCCATTTGTGAATAGCTGAATGTAGTGATCTTTTAACAATTCAAAGCAAGGAATTTCCTGGTAGTTACTAAGGCTCAACAACGCAGCCATTCTTTATCTTCAAAACAGTCAATATTAAGTAGTCAATATAAGAAGGCATACAATGTCTATAATTATAAATTAGTGTTTTAATATTAGATGTATACTTGCAAATGTTCATGCTAATGATCGATGGTTAAGGAACGACCCGTCATATTCAAAATCAATTGATTGATTAAGAACAAATCTGCTAGCATTATCCATGAGAGATCGAATGCCCATTTTATAGAGTCGTTTGAGATAAGGACCGTTCATAGAACGAGCGATCATCATAGAAGGGGCAGCCGATCCTTCTTGTTTATGTGTATGAGTTTATCACATGTTTTGTATTCGAGTTTATGTGATTTTTTGTACTTAATTTATATGTATGTAAAGGGTAATTGCACATTGATTAATTGGAATACAAGTGCGTGATTGTGAAGAAGAAACACCTAGTTTGACGAATTCATAGCTAACTAGTGAATACATTAGAGATTCAGCGTAGTTCTGTATACTGCGATAGCTGCCAAGTTTGAAGTCATCTGGTGTTCTAGTTGATGTTAAATAGAACGTTATGCGAAGATCGTAACCACATATGTGCATAGTCTTGGTTAAGAGAATCTTGATTATGTAACCCCCATATTCGCTTCGGGTTAGACTTCAACCTGTTTACGAGGTGATGCCAAAGGCGCCAGTGAAAGGGGTTTTGTTGTGTATACATTTATCTCATGAATGAAGGGTCGGCCAACACTTATTGTGCTTAGTCTTCTTCCAGTGTTCACCATTCTTCATATACATGAATTGACACCCTCACCTTCGGATGTTGAATAGTTTTACAATTCCCTCATAAATGAAGGGTAGGCCGACACTTCTTGTGTCAAGGATTCATTTCGTAATAGTTATATACAACAAGAAGGGTCAATCGATCCCTATTCTGTTCCCCAGTCTGGATACAGGTGAATTCACAATTCTCTACTAAAGGAAGGGGTGGCCGATCCTTCTTGCCAGATGTCGGGAGTCAGGATATTGTTTTTCTATGTTGTAACTTAGCTAATGTCTCGATCACCACGGTTACAGAAGCTTGATGGAGATCGATGGCCACAAGCACTGTTTGCAAACATAAGATAGGACAGTTTAAGTGTGGGCAGAGTGTTGCTAGCCTGCGAGCAAGTTGGAAATTATATCAATGGGCGGAAGGACAGATGTAGGGACCATAGGTACTTCGGTGATTTGATATGCATGGGGAAATGGAATTTTCATATTTGTGAAGTTTTGGTAGGGACCACATGTTTCGATGGTGTTGATCTGTCGGGGAAAGGCATCAGCGGCGGAGGTTTAGTTTGCAGATTGAACATGCACGGATGTTAGGAACCCATGTCTTTACTTTGTTAGTATATTGTTGTTGGACGCATATGCTTTGTAAGTTGTCCTGTAGTTTTGTTGATCCATAGTTTGTATTGGCCCATGGTTTTGACTCATAGTATTGGCGCCTAGACTTAGCCCATGGTTTGTATTGACACATAGTACTGACCCATGGTATTGGCACCTAGACTTAGTATATAAGTGTGTGTTGAGGCCTATGAAGGCACCGTGAATTTAATTGTATTGAGCTTGCTCAAAGGAGGTTGCCCCCTCGAAGTGGCATGTGATCAATATAAAAGTGATTTTGAGTTCTGTCATTTCTGCTATTTCGCATATTCTTATTAATTAATTGTTGCAGGTGCTTCACATCTGGTATCAGAGCACTTTCTTGGGCTCGCTGGGTGAAATTTCAGCCAAATTTTTTTTTCGCATCTATTGCAGGTTCGAATTTGGGAATAATCCCTATCCACTTAACTGTGGGAAGTACTTGGGCATAAGCCCTAAAACTCATTGTGAGGAGTGCCACAGGAACCCTGAAGTAGTTGGCCCATTGAGAGGACCTGCCAGCAAAAAGGGTAATGACCTCTACCTGATTGACTAGTTCCCACCCGTGAGGTAAACCAAGAGCTGTCATTTGTGGCAAAGCGGTTATTAGTTTTACCTGAGCCATGGAGTGAGGGGTACTGCCCCAATACGCAAGCTATCAGACAGCATTGGTGGTCGAGTGAAACCCCTGAACTGTTAGGAAGCCGCACATACCTGGGGTCCATATCTATTTTCAATTGAACTGTTGTCTATCACTGCTACACCATTTTAGATCTAGCTGTTTAGATCCATTCTGAAAGCTATTCCAGATCAGCCATTTCAGATCTATTTCAGATCTAGCCGTTTTTGCTCCATTCGGCGCCATTTCAGATCCCTCTATTTCTGCTCACTTCCGGGCCGTTGCAGATCTATCTGTTTTAGATCCCTTCCGAGCTCTAGCCACTCTATTATGAGTTTTTTCTCCATATCTCCCTAATTTTTTTTTTTTCTCCATATCTCCCTTGTTTAACTCCGTTTCCCTTGAAACTTCTCTGACACCCTTGCAATCCCATTCTGCATATTTCATTCTTGAGGACCTTATCCCACATTCCACTTCCCAACACCCGAAATCTCACATTTGTCCATTTTTATGGTTTGCCATAACTTCTTCGATTTTCACCTAATTGCCTTCAAATTTTAGCACATAGTTCCTTTTCTAATTCTGCTTATTTGTCCCTCTCTGCCAAATTTTCTCATTCTTTCACCCTGCTTCTGAAACATCCCTTTTCTGCTTTCTTGTCCTTTCGATAGTGTCCAAAATATAGTCAAACCCCAATTATCCATCAGATTTTTTCCCCAATCCAAATTTCCCTTTACTAAATTAGCTTTTGTTTGTGTTTTTCTACCCATTTCCAAAAAAAAAAAAAAAAACCTGGTTATGGTTGTCACCCATGCAGGAGCACACACCATGGAGGAAGCACTTGCAGCCATCCAAACAAAACTCTAAGATCTGGATGAAAAATTTCTCAGCCTCCATCTTCATCATTCAGCCATGAACAATAATTGACAGCCAGAATCTTTTGCAGCCACCGGGTTCTCTTCTTCTAGCAATTTTCGTGGGCCAATGCTTGATTTTCCTCGCTTCAATGGTACTGATCCGACTGGATGGATATACCGAGCAGAACAATATTTCAGTCTGCATAATACTTTTGATGTCCAGAAAGTTCCACTTGCATCCTTTCATTTGGAATAGGAAGCCCTTCAATGGTACCGTTGGTACATCAAAGCTCATCCCAAGCCAAACTGGACATATTTTTTCCAACTCCTTTTTCCACGATTTGGTCCTAGTGCTTTTGATGACTTCATAGGAGCACTCACTAAACTTCACCAAATGGGCACAGTGAGAGAGTATCAGACAGAATTTGAGAAACTAGCCAATCACACAGAAGGATTGTCTAATGAATTCTACAGGAGTTGTTTTATCAGTGGTCTCAAGGATGAAATCCGCTCAAAGATCAAAATGTTTTGTCCCAACATAATGATGGAAGTCCTAGGGTTGGCTAATTTGGTAGAGGACAAGATCGCAGCTCAACAATGCTCCAAACCCCCCTTTGTTCCCTTTAGAAATATGGGTTCCCAATGACCTCCCATCATGCTTGCTCCTCAACCAACTCCTATCAAGCATTTGTCTGAAACAGAGATGCAGGCACGCCAAGAAAAAGGGCTTTGTTATAATTGTGATGAGAAATTCACTCGGGGACATAGATGTGTTCAACAGAAGCTCTATCTCTTGGATGTGGATTCTCCGCCTACCTCAGAATTTGGTGAAGAAGCTAAAGATACAGTAGATGATCAGGTCGACATTCAACACCTGCCTGTTGACACCCCATCTCAGGACGACCCACCTGAGATCTCTCTCCATGCTGTAATCGGTGCCACCACCCAACAAACAATACGGGTCAGGGGATACTTCAAGAATCTCTTTCTTACCATACTCATTGATTCTGGTAGCACTCATAACTTCATTGACCCTAGGATTGCCAAACAGGCTGATTGCTTTGTCCATCCTTGCTCCAACTTTGAAGTCATGGTTGCCAATGGGGGCACCTTACCTTGCAAGGGGAAGTGTCACAATGTGCGTATATCTATGGAAGATTATAAACTACGCTCTGACATGTTTGCCTTGTCCTTAGGCGGATGTGATGTGGTTTTGGGCGTTCAATGGTTACGCACACTTGGCCCCATCTTATGGGATTTTGATGAACTTTGGATGCAGTTTTCAGCCAATGGGACACAACACAAAATTATGGGCTTACAACCAGGGTCTCTCTGCATCATAAGTTCACATCGCCTAGAAAAGATCCTTAAGAAGAATTCACATGGTGTTATTTCTCATCTCCATTCCCTTCAGATGCACCCACGAATGGTCTCCACTACTTCCTTGGATAGATATGCAGGTGTCTTTGTTGCACCAGTGGGCTTGCCGCCTTCACGAGACCTTTCTGGTAAGCATTTAGCCGCATCTACATCTCAGCAGGACATGATGGCTATTTTGCATACAATACAGAAGTGGCAGCCATCCCTATTGGGGAATTATTTCTGCATCAAGATTGATCTCTAGAGTCTGGAAACTTTCCTAGAACAACGGGTCTCCTCCCCAGCACACCTGGAATGGGTTATCCAACTCATGGGTTATGACTATGCGACCACTTACCAGAAGGGTAAGGACAATATGGTGGAAGATGCTCCTCCTTGCACATTTGATGACCCGGTTTCTCTTACAGCTATTTCTCTGCTTGTTCCAAATTGGTTGCAATCTGTTCAACGGGGCTATCTCTTCTATGAACTCCATGCTTCTTCATCAGTAGGGAACTTTGGGTTCTTTAAAATGTATGACTAGGAACAATGTAACTTCTTTTGGCAAGGACTCAAAAGGACAATTCAACGGATAGTGGTTGACTGTGATACTTTCCAGGTCAACAAGGGTGAAATGACCCTCCTTTTGGGACTGCTCGAACCCTTGCCCATCCCTCCACAAATTTGGACAACTATTTCTATGGATTTCCTAGAAGTGCTCCAGTGGTATAGTACCACATCTCAAAGGACACCATATGAAGCAGTCTCTGGACAGGAACCACCAGTTCTTCTTCCATACACCTTCAGCAGTTCCCTAGTTCAGGAAATTGACTCAATTCTTCGAAACCGTGATCAGCTTCTTCTCATTCTGTAGGACAATTTTCACATGGCAAGAATTCGACTGAAACAACAAGCCGACCAACACTGTTCTGAGTGCACTTTTCACATCGCTGATATGGTTCTTGTTCGTCTACAACCTTCCATGCAATCCTCCCTGAAACTCCAAAGGTTCCAGTGGCTCAGAATGCAACCCGAGGATGCTACAGGGGACCCACTCCTTCAGATTCTGCATCAATTTCCACATCTAAAGATTTGAGGACAAAGCTTTTTCTAAGGGAGAGGAGATGTTAGGAACCCATGTCTTTACTTTGTTAGTATATTGTTGTTGGATGCATATGATTTGTAAGTCGTCCCGTATTTTTGTTGATCCATAGTTTGTATTGGCCCATGGTTTTGACTCATAGTATTGGCGCCTAGTCTTAGCCCATGGTTTGTATTGACACATAGTATTGACCCATGGTATTGGAGCCTAGACTTAGTATATAAGTGTGCGTTGAGGCCTATGAAGGCACCGTGAAGTTAATTGTATTGAGCTTGCTCAAAGGAGGTTGCCCCCTCGAAGTGGCCTGTGATCAATATAAAAGTGATTCTGAGTTCTGTCATTTCTGCTATTTTGCATATTCTTATTAATTAATTGTTGCAGGTGCTTCACAACGGAGTATCGACACATTCCAAATTCGTGAACCTCGGTAAGGGCCACACGTTTGTACGGCCAGGATGCAGACAGGGGCCAGATCGACAATTGATAATAACTATGCAGATCTAAGGTGTAAGGAAGGCGACATTTGAGAGATTGAAGACTGCAGAACTTGGAAGGCCGTTGGGCTAAGCATGGAAGGATATCAACGATACTAGATCGATCATGCATGATGGACGGCTCAAAGAAACTCCTTTATCGCTAGAGGTTGACCCCTTTCCCCCTTGGTCGAGGTCAAGGGGGCAAGTTAATTTAGATAGACTCAAATAGACTCTAGCACCTTGGTGAATGCACATTCTATCTGGGACCAAGTCCAACAAAACTGATGCAATAACTAAACAACTAGCTCAAAGAAAACTTCAAAGAATCGAGTAAGAGAGCTACAATGGAATGTCAGATGATACATATGGAACATAGTTATAATCATTTTGAATCTTTGATATATAAGCAAATCTAGGGGTTTAAGCTTGCTCCCATGCATGCAAGAAAAATTCCCACTTCCAAAGCTATATTCTTCATCCATGAGATGAAATGAGCTAAGACTTAAAATTGGACAAAAGTATATGCATGCCACCCGATAATTTGAAAAGATTTCTCGTATTAAAAATCGAATTTACATGCATTGAATAGATGGCAACCTTAATTAATCTTGGACAATTATTGGACAACAAGCTTGACAAATCATACAGAGATAACAAATAAAACTTATTAAAGAGTATTGATTGGATTGTTTCTTATCTCTTCTTTTCCACGAGACCAAAGCATTTTAACCGTAACTAAATGGATACCTTTCTGTTGTTAAAAATTGCCATGCAATGAAGGGGCGACCGACTCTTCTTGTACCAAGTATTCTTTTCATAATAGTTCTAGACTGAAAGAAGGGTCAGCCGATAATAGTTCTAGGTGAACTCCTGGATATAGGTGTTCACAATTTTATACTAAACAAAGGGGTGGCCGATCCTTCTTGTCAGAGGTCGGAAGTTGGGATAAATATTGTTTATATGTTATAACTTAGCCAATCTCCATTCTCCACTATTTACTGCGGAAGTTAGGAGTTGGGAATTGTTGTCTCATCCTGCAATCTGCATTACGGGTTGCAAGATAGCCGAATTGATGGAACGTTTTAAGAAAACTAGGTATCCACAATCCGCAATATATTTGTGTCTTTGGAAAAGGCGATGAATCCTCATGCGGGGTGCAAGAAGGGTCGGCCGACCTTTCTTGTGCCGAGTATTCTGTTCAAAATAGTTCTAGGCTGCAAGAAGGGTCGGTTGATCGTTATTGTGTTCACCATTCTGGATACAGGTGAATTGTAACATATAGGTGTCTACAGTTCTCTACTAAACGAAGGGGTGGCCGATTCTTCTTGTCGCCAGTCGGGATAAATATTGTTGATATGTTATAACTTAGCCAATATATTGATTCTAACTATTCATCGTGGAAGTCAGAAGTCTGGAATTGTTGTTGCAACCTAGGCGGGTTGAATAGTTTTACCATTTACTCATAAATGAAGTGTCGGCCGACCTTTCTTCTGCCCAGTATTCTGTTCAAAATAGTTCTAGACTACAAGAAGGGTCGGTCGATCCTTCTTGTGTTCACCATTCTGGATACAGTACAGGTGAATGGTTGGATATAGTTGTTCACAATTTTATAATAAACGAAGGGGCGGCCGATCCTTCTTGTCGGAGGTCGGAAGTCGGGATAAATATTGTTTATATGTTATAACTGAGCCAATCTTTCTTCTATGATGAATTCTGCATTAATTTGGAAGAAAGAACATTGACAATATTTAAATGTGTGGATCAGAGCATATAAAATGAATTCTAACTCAGATATTACAGTCAACTACGAGGCAAAGTGATAAGATGGTGTAACATGAAATACATTCACAAAAGAGAAATTAAAAGACTGAAGAAAATAAAAACATATGAATCTCTGTTTCAGATGTACTTGTGCTTCTGTTCTTCTTTAAAGTCTTCAAAAAATATTACGTCACTGTATTTTTTGCTCTCAGATCCAACCCCTCTTACTTTGTAAAATAAAAATTTATACAAAACGTTCTTTGAATTCTTTGCCAAAAAAATAAATTTCAAAGAAATTTGTCTGATGTAACAGTCGGGCAGTTAACAGAGGAACCGCAACGTCATTTAAAATTAACACACCTGAATATTTATTCCCGACATAACCTGTGTTTTGGTTTCCCAAATCTTTCAATAATTTTCCATTGCTCTTGAGTTGGGATCTCATAATCCATAATTTATTTCACCATCACATCCAATTCTATGCATTTTGTGTAACATACATATGGCAAACCCTTCTTAATCATTACAAATTGTTCAAGTATTTCAAAATCATTGGTCAATTTATCAATGATTGTCTTTCCAGTTAATCCTTTGACCAAACCTTCAAATTTTGAGTGATCCATACGATCCTATACTATCAAACTGTGATGATTTTCTTGAGCCATTAATTTTCCATCAGCACTCCAAAAAGAAGGTAGACCACATTCAAAAGGCCCCAAAAATAATTCCTTAAAATTTTGAACTTCAAGGACCATCTATTGCGCCATGTCTTCTACTTCTTTAACACGATCATGCTTTCCAATAACTCTTCTTGTCGAAATGATGATTGATGGTCTGTATTTGATTCCAAAACTCTGCATATCTAATTGGGTTAGAGTTTTTAACAAACTGACTATATTCCGAGCTTTTTCTGAAGGCCTTTTGCGTAATGTCTCGTTTGCCACTTTACAACTCTGGAGAGCTATGTTTGCTATAGCATCTTTATCTGCTATAAAATTCAAATAAGACCAGAATTTGGTGACTTCCATTGATATCGCATCCCATATAAGGTGTTTAGCTCCGTGTAATGGAAGCCGACCTGTCAATTTATCTTTTAATTCATCAACTTTCTTTTGCAGTTGATTTCTATCACTCAAAGCCTTTATCTTTGCTCCAGAATTTCGAATTACTTTCTCTTTCAACTTCTGGTTTTCTGCTTTCAAATATTCTATCTCTACATCTTATAGACTAATTTGTGACATAGCACTGGTCAGTTCCTCTGTGGAGGATTTTTGCATTTGTCCTTCACCCATACATAGAGATTGATCCCCTCGCTTCTCTGGCGCTTGCACAGTTTCAATCTGATTGGTATTCAACAATGAAATTTCTGACAACAATTCAATCCTTTGTTTTTCCCAAGCATTCTTTTCATATTGTAACTTTAACATTTTACCTTTTTGATCCATCATTTATTGATATATGGATTCCTTTTCTTGTTGTAATGCTGTCAACTCTGGAGAGTGCATATGTTGATTATTTGGCACCTTCAATTTTTTCTTGAGAATTTGAATGGCATTTTCTTTTTCATCAATGAGCCTTTTGGTACACTGGTTGTTCCTTGGCTCAGCTCCCATGGTCACAAGGTCCACTTGTAGTCTTTTGATCTGGATTGAATTTGCTTTGTTTTCTGCCTTCTCTTGCCTCAGTTGACTCTCCAGCTTTGCTATCACAGATTGCAATTTAGAAATTTTTAAAGTGAATTGCAATAAATCAGAAGAAAGGACATATCCTGTTTGTTTATGCAATTGAATCTTATCTGGTATATTAATCGCATCAAGCTTAACTTCCATTTCAGAAACTTTCTCATCGTTCACCATTGCAAACCTTATAGAGTTTCTTCCTGGATCCGTAGCTGTAAGGAGGGAAACTTTTTGTTCTGCTAGCGTTATTACTTGAGGGTACAATTTTTGAGTTTCTTTGGAAGACTGCTTCCTATTTGATGTATATTGTGAAAGCACATCAAATTTGGACTTATACTGAGAGTTACTTCTAGATTCCTTTATTTCTGAAAAATAATATTGCTGCAAAATATTTGCAGGTGGCTACGAAATCAAACTAGTTTTTTCTGGAACATTTGAATCTCGTTCCTCCATACTAATAATTTCCTTTTTTCGTTCCACTTTTGATTTCTTCCTTGAAACTTCTTGATTGACTTCCATACTATCAACTTATGAAATACTTCTCTTACTGGTGATATCAGATTTAGCTGGTGTCTGAACCAACATTGCCAAATTGCATGTTTGTTCCATATTCGCCTCTTTATTATCTTATTCAAATTTGAATAAATTTTCCATTTCTTTCAATCCTTCTACTGTTTGATGATCAAAATCCTTGTTTCCATTTTGATGTCTCCTTTGCGATATAATTTGATGAGGATCATAATTAATCCTTTCAACCTCTTGGAAATCCATAATCTTCAGTATTTATTCTACTACAAAGAGGGTTGCCTTATTCTTAATGATGAATGGACCAACTTTAAGAGGGAATTTCACATACGATGCTTTTTTGAAAGCACTGAAATGTTCTTCTTCTGACCACAACCTTTGTCTAATAAATTCCAAGGCAAAGACCCTCAAGGTTAAAAACGCTGGCAATAGATATGGTGCTCCAGTAAAACCATACACCCTAATTATAGTATGTTCTCTATACAAGAACCAATCACCTATTTGGCCTTCTGGTGTAGGCTGCAAAGTTTCTTTCATTCCTTCTAACACTCGGGGCATTTCAACATTAAAAATAATTCTATAAACTTCTGCCATGATTTTATGGGTGAACTCAAACATATTGACTTGTTTAGGAAGGTCATGAGAAAAGATGGTACCAAGAAACTTGGATTCCGAAATGTTTGAACACACTAACAGCTTCAGGAGATATGACCGATATTTGAAATGCTTCAATTGGTTGAAATTCACCAATTGCACATGAATCGCTTCAACTAGGAATTCATCAAAATTAAAACAACACACCGGACTCGACTGTGACTTTAGTGAAATTAATTGGAGAAGGAAACCTAACATAACTTCCGTGATTGACTTATCACTATCTAGACCTAAAATTTGACTCAACAAGGACAAAACTAACTAGGTATCTTGTTGAAAGACATCAATACTCAAAGGGAACGATAGGTTTTCATGCGATTGACCATCTTTCAAGACTTGTAATAAAAACTTGTCTTTTTCTGCAGGACTGCAGTTTCTATAAAACTTTGCCAAATTTTCTTCGTTAAATGACTCAGGGATTTTGGGAAATGTTTCAGGTAAACCTAGAACCTCACGGACAGTCTACGCATTTACTGGGCATAGAATTTTGGTCATTTTTACATTAATTATTACCCTTTGGCCCTGCGAATAATTCACTGCACACCAACAAACAAATTCATGGAAGTGTGGGGTTTGTTCGACACAAAAATAGTACAGAAAATAACCAAAAACATTAAATACATCCTTTCCCTGTGACTTAAACTCCATTAATTTCTCCTTATACTGCGAAATACTACACACAGACAAAACAGGGTCGAAAATATCCCTTTCCCTATCAAATACAAGCTTCTCGTTTTCATCTGAACTTTCATTGAAGGGAAGAAGGTCTCGGGTTTTCTCCATTTGGGACACAAAATCTAAACACTGAGGGTTTCGAGCTACCTATGAAGTGAGCTTCTTGGGTGTTGTTCCAGTTGACGAAGACAACGACGTGTTTCCCATGGGTTCTTTTCCTCTAGGCAATAATCGAAAAAAACATTTTTTAAAACTTCGAACAAACCTTTTATAGAACATATGCTTAGGTGGTTCCAGAACTTGCGATGAGTGGTTTAAATTTAACCACTTTTCATAGCGGACTCCACCAATGCTTTCCACGTGGTTAGCGGCTTAATTTCCACTCCACCTTATCCAGGTTTAACCACCATGCACTTTCTAGCACGGGAACCCATTTCCACCGTCGATTTGCTTCTGGGTGAATCTGGATCATTATTCTGCCACGTTGCTACAGGTTTGCAACTTTTGGTGTGAGTCCTCCAAATTTTTAGCGCCTTTTCCACCTCCGCCCTTGGAGTGAGAGACCTTATGTAGAGACCTTAGAATAGTAACAATATTTTCATTGTTCCTCTCTATAAACATTAATAAGTTGAATGTTATATTAATTTTAAATAACCCAAGAATCCTTATAGAATAAATTTAAAAAACATAAAGACAAAAATGCAAACAAGTAACAATTATTATGAAGAAATCACTTGTTTGATGAATTATACCAATTCTGGACATAATTTGTTTGTAGATGGGTTTGTAGAAGATCTAGTGTAACATGGGAAGAAGTCGGTGAAGAAGAGGGAGAGATGACCATAAGAGATAAGAGAAGTCTAAACAACAAGATCAATCTTCCAAGATGGCAGTGAGATGAAACATTAAATTAGGAAAAGAAGGAGTTAGAGATCACATGTCGTAGAAATAACATATAAGGTTGGAATTGTTTTTGTACACAACCCATTTCATATTAGCTGCATAATTGTTCATGTAGTCTCCCTTTTTAATAAATTTGTTAAACTTCGAAAATTACAATTTTTGGCCAATTCGACCCTTAGACTATTAATGACTCAAATGCTTCCAAATGGCTTCAAATGCTTCTGATTTGGGTCTGAGTGTGTTTAAAAAGTATTAGGACATAAAAAATGAAAAAATTTGCATCGTTCCTCTCTACATCTTTTAATAAGCAATGTTTAACCGAGAAAAACCAAGAACCCATATAGAGGAAATTTTAGCAGCCCCCAAGGGTAGATGGCTCCAAAAGACTCTTTAAAGGATTTCGAATTGGGTCTGAAGGTATATGAAGGGTATTAAGACATAAAAAGGAACCTCATCGGTGATTTTAGACTAATATCTTCTGGAACATCTTCTACTGTCAACAACCTCGTGAGATGGAACACCGTCTACTGCAACATCTTCATCAGCAACACCATCAGCTGGAACATCTTCTGCTATCGGCATCCTTGTTAGCTGGAACACCATCTGCTGGAACATCCTCATCAGTAGCACCATCAGCTGGAATATCTTCTCTTGTCAGCAACCTCGTCAGCAACCCAATCTGAGGCTGTGTACCCATACAGTCTAAACTCACTATCTAAGGCATATCTGAGTCCATAATCCAATGTACCCTTCAGATATCTCATCACATGTTTTTCCGCAATCGGGTGAACTTTCCTGGGTTCCACCATAAACTGACTCAATGTGTTTACAACAAAGCAAATATATGGTCTCGTATTTTCTAGGTACATCAAAGACCCAATCATCTGACGATACATCGTGGCATCAACCGAACTTGGTGAAGCATCACTCAATAGCTTTAGGTTTGATGCCATAGGTGTGGCCATGGCCTTGTAGTCCATCATCCTGAATCGCTTCAGGATATCTACTGCATACTTCTTTGTCCAGGGAATATTCTATCTACACTCTGCCACACCTCCATGAATAGAAAATAGTGAATCATACCCAAGTCCCTTATCTTGAACTCGGCAATAAGCTTCCTCTTCGTATCAGCAAACCAATCCTAACCTGTCACAACCAAGTCATCCACATACAGTAGGAGTATGACTGGATTTCCTTTATCAACCTTGTAGTGAAGGTTGGAATCCATTTTACTCTTGGTAAATCCCAAACTAGTCGGGAAGCTGTCAATTCTGTCGTACCATGTCCTGGGTGCTTGTTTCGAATCGTACAAGGCTTTCTTCAGTTTGCACACATGTGTACCCATGTCATGTGTCTCAAACCCGAGTGGTTGCTCCACATATACTTCATCTTCCACTACACCATTCAAGAATGTTGTCCACATATCCCGTAACTTTCTAGATGCATTCCATCTCTACCAGAACATTGTTAAGAGTGCGCACTTAGCTCCAACATGTCAGCAAAGAGGTTTCATTCTATATAAGTAGCAATCGAATGTTGTACTACTACCATAGACCACTTAGTACCCATTACTTGCATATAAGTAGTTGGGTGGACTCCCTCTCAATCTTTGCTTCCTTGCAGGAAATACTAGAGTCTCTAACAGAGTGTTCTTCTTCTTGTGGGAGCTTCTTTTGTTCCTGGGACAATCTACTTGTGATGAGGATGCTCCCTCTTGTTGTAATTGTTCTTGGTGTGTGCTGTGAGAGCCTGCTCTTCACTACCCATGTTTTCTTTCCGAGCTACAATTCGAGCTTCTTCCTGTGAGCATTCCTCCCACAACCTATTGAATGTGATGAGCTTCTTCCTAGCACAAATTCCTTGGATGAAGGAATCCCATGACCTAGGAGGACCATTCATGGTGGTCATCACTATTTCTTCATTCTCTATATCTTCTTCAATGGCTTCAAGTTGTTCTTTTATCCGAGAGACCCTTGTAAAGTGTGACTGCATGGTCTATGCATTTTGTATCTTGACATTCTTTAATTGACTCCTCAAAGTCATCTTCTAATTTATGTTCTTTCCTTCAAACAACTTGGTCAAGGAGTCAAACATCTCTTTATGGATGACACATGTGGTATGCGATGGTCCTTGATAGAATCTGCAATGATCCAAGTTCTTGGCCTTGATCAAGTTCTTCTTATGTAAGGCCTTAAGGCCTCATCTCCCTCTAGGACTGGAACCTCTTCACTTATGTAGGTATCCAATTCATTCTCTTCTAGGATTTAAACCCAATCCTTACTTTCATGTTCGAAAGTTATCAGCCCCTTCAAGCTTGGTGTGGTGAGACATCTTAATGAGAAACTCAAATGGAAATAAAAGATTTAGATCTTATCACTGGATTTGGAGCTTGCTAGAGTTTGACAAAGAAACCCTAAAAATCCAAACTTGGAATTTCAAACTTTTGACTAGACAAGGAGATGCAATTGACTAAGGCGAGCAAGCTGGTGTGCTTAGATTTTGAAAACTCCAAAAATTTACCCCTCAAAAGTGACCTGCGAATTTTGGATCTGCAATTTCTATCAAATTCTGGTTTTCTGTCCAATGCACAATGGCCTCTCCAATTCCCAATTAGGATGGGAATATTTCACCCTCGAAATTGGTACTAAGGCAAGTAGAGTAAACACTCCACTAGCATGGACAAGGTACAAGCTCTCCAAATTGTAAATATGCAAATAAAAATGATCAAAAGCTACTCTCCTTCTTTGTTCTTATGACTTTTATAAACTTCCCAAGTCCTCCATGGGTTGAATTCCTTCCAAAGGATTCATTCCAACTCAATTTGGGAAGAGTTTCTAATGTGTGTGACTTGTCCAACAATTCCTAGTCTCCATATTCCCTCATTTTGAATGGGTGTCTCTTTGGCTGCTCTAACTCCCTTGTGCACCTTCTTGGATGCTATTTTTATCCCTAACATGTCATATATTTCAGATGTCAGCATTCAGGTCTGATTTGTGTCATAGGTTTCATAGCATCTTCATCATTGTTGTCATACTAGAGGCTAGGGAATTTAGCCCAAGTGTCACAATTCTTCTAAGATGCCTCTTCCTCTTCCATGGGACTTATTCTTCCACTCCAATTCGACCTTACATGACTCATGCCATGAATAATCCCTCTTAAACTACACCAAGTATGTTACCCTTCATCTTGAACTTGAACGGGTGAGAGAATCATGCCAAGTGTAGTGGGGAATCTTGCCACAAATGGGTCCCACAACCTCTTAATATGTGTCCTCATGGTCCAATGCACAATGGCCTTTCCAATTCCCAATTAGGAAATCTTTCACCCTTGAAATTGGTACTAAGGCAAGAAGAGTAAACACTCCACAAGCATGGACAAGCTATGCTCTCCAATATGCAAAATGAGAAATGATCAAAAACCACTCTCCAATGGCATAGATATTATGGGTGATTGTATTGGAATATTCCATGGTAATGATATTGGCATGAGATCCCTCTAAGCTTTTTGAATGTACTACGAGGTCTATTGGTGATTATTTCTAGGATTTGATTACACTCTTTGGAGGCATCTTTATGGTCTTGCTATACATCTGAAGTATATCTTGGAAGAAGTTGTTTCCATTCTTGGACGACAAATTTGGGGTGTGTACAAGTTGGCATTGTGACATCGATATTTTTTGTGGCCTTGTGATAGAGACAATGATTGTGTCCTTGTGACGAACATGGATTACGATAGTGACATCAATACAATGATAAAGGTACAAGGACATATATACATATATAGGTTGATGGAAACCGTGATACAATGGCAGTGGAATATTATTCTTCTTATTCACATTAGGGTGGCAGGATCATGTGAAAGATAAATTTGAAAGGTGTTCATGAGGTAGGACAAGGTACAAAATATCTGCACAAAGGGACCTCATTCTTAGCATTATTTTTGTCCCAAGTACCTGAAAAGTTCGGGTAAATTTCATGAGCTTTGGAGTCCAAAGAAGGATTAAAAAGTATAAGGGAAGTAATCTTACCTTAGGGTGCCTACAAACTTATGCCAATAGGCCCAAGCGCTTAAAATATTAAGCAGAGGTGCTAGAGCATCAACTACACAAGACGTTAGGCGACGATGAGGGCTATGCAGCAGGTGTTGGTTCATCCAACAATATTAAGAGGTGGGCAGGGGGGGAATCTGTATTGCCTTTTTCTACCCTTTTTATAAAATTAGTATTAAGCAAATGTTAAATAATCATTCCCAATGTGAATAGGACAATTAAAAATTTGAACACACCAATACAAATCGTATACATAATTGTTCTACAAGCACCAACTTGATGGAGAACTTAATCTAATGGATTCTTCTGCCACTACAGAAAGAATGCTCCTACACCCCTGGTTTTCTACCTGCTAAAAAGACAAGGATGCCCCACCATCCTAAATATCTACCCACAACTAGAAGGATGCAACAATTCCCTTAGAAGGCCTCAACCCAAAGAACCACCCAACAACCCTCTAAATTATAATAGTTTTAACTTCGGCTTTTCAGATATTGCTTCTGATATGCAATTGCCAAATTACCAAAACTTCATAGACACCTATGGTCTTCTTCATACATTTGACTTGTATGGTTATATATATTTTCAAAGAACTTTGTTATTTGAGAACTTTATCAAGGAAAATCATGCCTCTTCATAAAAAAAAATATTGGATCCTTATAATGCGCTTAGCTAGATTTCATAAAGAATTTGCATCATATCCTGTGCCTTAAACGTTGCATAACTTAACCCAGCGTAAATATCTTGTAGCGTTGGATCGCCCCATCCAAGATTGATGGTGGACTTCAAAAGTTTATGAGCCCAATTATGAACCCTTGCCGTCAATATGTCCCATTAGTTAAATCAAAGGGTAAAGTTTGCTAGTTCTTAGGTAACGTCTTTGACCCTTAATTTCCTATAACCAACTGTAACAATCTTTCAATCGCTTTGATCTTTAATTCCAATGGCTCTGGAGATTTCTTGTGATCCGAGTTCTGGTTTTGGATCGTGTTCCGGTTTTTTTTTATCATTTCCACTCGTTTAAATAGGATTTGCTCCTGTTCGATCTAGCTTGCCGAAAATGTTTTCGAAATTAGCTCTATGTTTGACTCTTTCTCCATCCACTGGCCCTCCTCAACAGATGGTTGTTAAAGTTGGATAAAAGGAAAGTCTCCAGATTCCGACCACTGCTCTGCATAGCGGCCGCTCTTCAGGAAAGCTTTCTTACAGCATTTATTCAGGAGAGATTTCTTATAGCAGTTCTTCAGGAAAGTCTCCTTGTTTTATAATGGCAGAAAGTAGCACACGTGGAAGGACCAGATTCACCAATGAATCCACCCTCATCACAATGGGGAATATGGAAAGGTGGATCGACGAGATTCAGTAGACCATGGAAACCAGGCTAAACTCGATGGAGCAAAGAATGGAAAGCAACCAGACCGAAATGATGGAGATAATCTGAGTCCTCCTCCTTGAGCGCGCTGAAGCCATTCGAAATCAACCTTTTGGACCTCAAGGTAATGCCGAGGGGAGCCTAGTTACTTTGGTAGGTTCTGGACAGTGCTGTCCAACTACCAGAACTCCCTCATCAACTCCTGCAACTACCAGAACTTCGTCAACTGCCAGAACTCCCTCATCAACTCCCTCAAGATCATCCAGTGGGGTGAAACCAATGGATATTGACTCATCCTCAGAGAACCATGCGGCCCACCCACCACTCATCATGTTATTTTACTGAAAACTTTAATATTTTAGGTTTACTTTTCTGTTAGTTTAGTTGAGGGCTTTTTTCCAAGGCCCTTGTATTCAGTTTCTATCGGGAGCTACTTTAGGTTTACTTTTCCGTTAGTTCAGGGGAGGGCTTTTGTCCTCGGCCCTACATTTTGAAAAATTTAAACTTTGTGATATGTCCAGATCCTCCTTGAATGAAATATATGCAGTTTTTTGAATATTAATTTTAATTATTTTTCTAATTCTTTGGTCTTCTCTAAATTCTTAACCTCTCTTATTTATCGATTATGTTTGGATTTATCTATTCTTTTTCAATTAGATAAAGTTTTGAATTTCTTTTGAATGATAAGTTTAAATAATGGAAAACAAAAAATCCAGGCCATCAATTCGACATAGTGATTATTTACTTGAGAAAAACTCTTTGAATGTAGAACTCCAGGAGACACATCAACAAATGATATTTTATTTCGTTATTCAGATTGAGTGATGAACCATATTTATCTTGGAAGTGCATTTTAGTTATTTTCAAAGTACTAATGTTTGTAAATTACCTTACTTTACTTTGCATAATGTTTGTTGGTTAATATCTAAATATGGCTTAAATTTCGTGTTTGAAAACAATAACTTTTAATAAAACATTATCAATAGGATTATTATAAAAAGAGTATTATAGAAGGTCATGTATCTCTTGATTTTTCCCTCGATGTTTCTGCTCTTGCATTGGAATTACTATAACTTAAATCCATAGGTTTATATTGAAATGGTACCTTTAAGATCCATAATATTCTTTTAAACAATAGCAAAAGTACTATATGAATCAAATATGCCATGTGTCACAATCTGAGCATTCCACGTGTCACCCTGGAACCTTGGAAGCTAGATCTTGACATTTTAACAACAAAATTTATAGAAAGATTCCTCGAAAGAGTTTGATGGAAAACTGAAACTTGTGTTTAGTGAAAGGGTGTTGGAATTAGATGCTGAGGAGAAAGAGCGACCGCTCCTTCCTCCAGAGATGTTTTGTAGTAGTGGAGAAAGTAGAGATCAAAACTCTAAACAGAAATTTCAAACACAAATTTCATAGGAACATTGCTTCTCACAACTTGATTGCAATTGGAAATATTCTCAGAGAAAGAGCGGCTGCTCTTTCTCCAAATTGTCTATTTTTACAAATCAATCAATCAATAAACGGACTGGAATTGAGACTTCAACACCGTATCCCTGCTTGGTGTGACCCTTTGGCCTGCCCATGGGATCCAATGAGAAGATGTTACAGGTGCAGGTAACCGAGAGCGTGAGGAGAACTGGAGCATGAGGAGCTTGGAGCAGAACCAGGTGAGTGCAAATTCCCAGCGCAGAGGGCCATGACAGAACATAGTAGCATGAACTTGACAGCCTGATATTCGCACGTTGGAGATCCATGTGAATTGTTTCCAGGCAGGATGAGGCGACGTCGGGGGTAGGAGAATTAAAGAGCCCCACTACTTGTTGTCGCATGGCTGACCTCATAATTAAAACATTGATACCGAATTTGCAGTGTGCAAATGAAATAATAAAAGATCCTAAGCTTTAACATTGGTGATGAGGGAGAAATTATAAAGGCCCACTCAATGTTATATAGGGGCACAGATGAAGGGTGTAGATCTTTGGCAATGAAAATGGATGGCCATAGGCGCCTTACTATGAATATTGGTATAAATGAGTATCTTCTTCACTAATATATAACATTTATCGAAAAATAAAGTTAAGGATTGTGAATACCTTGTGTAATAGAATATATTCTTGAGTAAAGATAAACATGGTTCTTATTGAGTAAATGAATTTAACGTGTGGATGAAAGTTAGTATTTGGATATCACATAGAGTGAAATAGGTGGAGATAGATCTACTTTTTATTAACTGAAAGTTATAATTAATTTGTTAAACAAATTAACGGAAAGTTAGAATTAATTTGTTATATGTTTAGAATTTATGTACATATAAAATAAGGTGATCTCATTTAGTTCTCAAGTTTAACATCCTTGGGAAAACATTAATTGGTTCTGGAATGACTTTTGAAAATGATGACCCTAGAAATAAAGTTTTAATTAAGAAATAATTGTTCAAATATGAAGTGAGAAGGGTGAAACACATTTGGAAGATTTTGGTGAGTGTTATATATATCAAATTCAGAATCAGATCAACGGGCATAAAGGAAAATCTACGACGGTCAATTTGTTTGCGATTTCAAAGTGCGCAATAAAACTAACTTTCCAAATCTGCGAACTTTTGGTAGGCCCCGCGGATTGCAACGGTATAGATTTGGCGGAGTTAAGATCTACGGTTGAATATTTGTTCGCAGATTGAATGTGCAGGGAGCATCGACATTGTCCAAATCTGCGAACATGGTAGGCGTTGTACCTTTTGACGGTCAAGATGTGGGCGAGAGTGAGATCGATGGTGGACAATGGTTTCGTGGATCTAAGGTACATGGAAGGCAGCACTTGAAGGATGAAGTCTGCTGAAGGATGATCCACGGCCTAGAGTAGATCTTATAGTTGGACGGCTTGAAAAACCTATTTTCTCCAGAACATACAAGGATGATATGTTCCTCTTAGAACATAGCACAACAATTAGAGTTTATGGGTTTTCCCATGCACCTTATGCACTGCCCGCTTTTCTAACCCCTAGACTATTTACACTGGAATTCATCAGGCAGAAGATTTTCCAACCATTGAAGGTATGATTCCAGACATAGGGCTTCAAACCAAGGCTGCTATAAACTATGACCCCCACCATATCATCTCAGACAGAAGGAAAGAAAGAAATAGAAAGGGTTTTGAACATTTTGAGCTTTCAGGTCTTGCTAAGGCTGCAAATTGGTTAGAATATCGTGGCAAAGAGAAGATGGAGGTAGATGTATAGGATGACTCCACCTCCATGGTACCAAAAGCCCCTTCTCCACTACCTACCTCCTACATCGTGGTCCTAGTGGTTGAAGAAACTATAGCCCTTGCCAGTGGCTTTGGGGAAACCAACAAGTTGGAAAATATTGATGTCATGGATATAGATGATGACACAGAAAGAGCTCCCAAAAGGTAGATAGTGCAAAAACCTGAACAATAGATTGTACAGGTGTCAACGGGTCAAGCAAAAAAGAAACAGGTTAAGATTAAACCCGAGCAGCAGATTGTACATGTGTCAATGGGTCAAGGAAAAAAGAAACAGGTTTAGATTAAGCTGCCTGCTTTCGAGGTCAAAGAATATGTATTCAGCCAAACATCCACTGAACCTGCTGCACCCAGCAAGAGTAGAGCAGAGCTACTGGGTGAGTACAAAGAGATCCCAAAAGCAACCTCAGAGGAGTCTAAGCTATATGAAGAGGTGAGGCAGATTTCAAATAAAGATGTGTCTTTGGTAGCTAGCAGGAGCTATGTCCAGAACACCTTGAACTTGGCCTCGGCTACCAAAACCAAAGCCACTGAACTGAAAGTGAACTTGGAAGATATTCTTGTTCCTGATATGATCAACTTACACAAGGAGACTAGGGAGGTTATCTATGCCAAAATGCTAAAGGCTTCCCTAGAACTGTCAAAATTGCAAGTAAGAACAAATCCCACAAGACACAAATAAAAAAGCTGCAAATGCATTGTTGGCTACTAAAAGCCAAGAAGACAAGAAGGGTAGTATAAAAAAGATGTTGGATGACAAAGACGTCATCATTCAATCATTAATAAAGAAGCTAAATATCCCCTCCATCCAGCTGGTAGAAGCTTCTAAATTGGCAGAGATGGAGGAGAAGAGAGAAAAGCTACAAGAGGAACCAACAGATTGAAGTTTGAAGAGAAGGAAAATTTGTGGCTGACTAATATAGCTCTCATGGTGGAAAGTGAAAAGAAGTGGAGAGATAAGTCTGAAGACCTTGAAAGGAAAATGTAGGAGAAGAGCAAAGAGTTGGAGAACATGGCAAGCCTAAAAGACTGAGAAGTGGAAAGGTTGCAAAGCAGAACACAGAGTTGAGGAGCAGAGTCTCAGAAGAAGAGCAGGAGGGAAAGGATTGGGAGGTAAATACCTAGGGCTACAAGTGAAATATGATGAATTAATAAAGCAACTTATAGGTGATACCTCCTTGCAGGAAGCAAAGCAAGTCATTTGGGATGACAATATTGCAGAGGGTCGGGAGAAATTGAGGCCATATCTCGATTTCATTCTGGACAAAGAGGATGTAATAAATTTAGCTAAGCAAAGCATAACAATAGTCAAGGAAAAGTTGAACAAGAATCCCATCGAGTGTGCATAAAAGGCCATAGAATTTTTGAATAGGATGAAAGAGGATCAGGTGAAAACAACTAGCATAAAGGATAGAGTGTCTACTATTATTTGGGGAAGGTGGTGAATAAGTATCACTAGATGAACACAATTCAGGAAAGGATAGACATTTTAGCATATCAAGTAAAACTCTACAAAGAAATGTTTGATCCATTATTCAAGAAGGGACTTCCTCTCTTTTGGGAGGAGGATGGCACCATGAGGACACAGGAAGAATATTAGGGTAAGTTGTGGGGATGTCATTTGGATTATTCTAATGTTTTATGTATTGAGTCATTGTAATTTTTTGCATAATTAATGAAATTTAGTCAGTTTCTCTTGGCCATCTTTTTTGGATTTCTTAATTAATTAATTAATTAATGCATCGATCTATAGGTTGGATTTCTATTAATATACGATTCATGTGTTATTAATTCTTAAATGAATTTCTTTGTTTAACTCATTTTATCTATTAATTTTTTGCAACTGATAGACAACCACACATTTATATTGATGCTAAGTGGAAAAGCGTTCTTACAAAGCCAGTTGCTTGGATATGTGTTGGATAAAATAAGCTATGTAGCATGGGAACCGCTCTTGGATTTTAAGAAACTTGTTCCCGAAGTTCCAACGTTCCAGGGAACTTGGGAACTTGTAGGAAAATTTCCAAATCTGATGGGAATCGTTCCAGATGGTTGGGAACTTCTACCCTCTAAAATTGGGAACTTTGGGACTTTTTCTTGTGCATTCCTTTCACCAGGCACTTACACGCATTCATGATTTCCATGTGGGTTGTTAACGACATTCCTATTGCCTCGCACCCATACATATACATGGTTGACTAAAAGAAAAATCTATAGAAAATTAAGCTGCAGTAAAAGTCTATTTCATGCTACCTTGTCGAGTTGGTTCACTAATCTCTATCTACCACCCATTCTAGAGTATTCACTTGTCCCTACGTTGAATTTCAATTATCGTAAACAATAATAAATGAAAATCTATTTTGACTTTTATATATTAAATAAAAGAAAGTAAATTTATATATTTTACTATTTACTTTATGAATAAAAAAATAAACTTTTAACTAATTGGAAATAGTTTTAAATCTTACTTTAAAACTAAATTCATATATTACATTTAAATAACAATTATCTTGATTTTTATTTTATAATAATTTAAATTTAATTATTTATACACCTTTGCAAATACCCTAGCATAGAATGTCTTATAAACATATAATATTCTAATACATTTTAATCATAGTTGGCATGAAACTGAAAACTTTATACATATAGGGAATATAAATTCTAAAAGGCTCCACTTTAGAAAGAGTCTGCCTTATATAATCAACTGTAAGGAAGACTCTTTGGTTTTGGTTACAACTATAATATAAGGGACTGGCCACATCATATCCACACGTGCCAATGACCCTGAAGGATGGGCGAAGGTGGTTTCGAAAATGGAGGAAGGTGGTTTTCCTTACCGCCCTTCCAACTTGTGAAATCATGTGGTGTTGCCACGTGGAGAGCAGTTTCATATTCCACAACCACCAATCCCTCCATCCTAGTGTGCATGTTGGGGATGCGGAACTAACGTGGGAGCCTTGATCTTTCGCTGCCCAATTGATCTTTTCCACCATTTAAAATGGTTTGTATGTTGGCAGAGGTGATCTTTTCCTCCATTTAAAATCATTTGTATGTTGGTGGAGGTGATCTTTTCCGCCATTTAAAATGGTTTGTACGTTGGCATGGAGGTGATCTTTTTCGTCGTTTAAAATGGTTTGTACGGTGCTAATGGTAAATAATGGACTATATCACTCATGTGAATAATCTCATCACGTTTATGATGCATTGTGTTTATGTGTCATGACGTACAGATGATATCCCGCCACACTGTGATAATTAATGTCACAAACGTTTCTGCATTGATACCATGTGATGATATCCCACTACAAAACATTGAAACTTAAATTTCAAACTCTCTGTGGTTGCGAGTTTGGAGCTTTGTTTTCTCTGAGGACCGAGGTTTGCTTTTGCTGAGGTGGAACCAAGAAGAGTGTTGGGCAGGTAGAGCAGTAAGATTGGTTTGAAGAATCGACTGCTAGTTTTTCAATTGGCAGGTATTTATATTATTCAAACCATAAATCTAAATCTGTAATAGAGCATGCTTAGTCAACCTCCGGGCTAAAAATCCATATCTTCCATGGTTGTCAAAAATCAATGCAATGACAGTTTCAAGTTCACAGTAATTTAAAGTCGTTGAACGTTTTAGATTCTTCAAATTTCCTTCCACCCTTGTCTATCTTCTTCAAATTTCTAGAATTTATTTCCTTCAATTCTGGGTAGTTATCTTGTTACAGTCCATTAATGTGAATTCACATCGTTATATTTGCAAAATCGTGCGTTACAGGATTGCCGCCAGCTTGCATACGTTTTCTATCTGGTGGTGTAGCGTATTATTTTCATATATTCCATATTGTTTTCTGCAACTCCTCTAGCATTTGGCTAGGTTTGTTGGAAAAAGATAACGACAAATGAACTCGGAAAATTGAAACATGTTTTTTCTTTTTAATATCATTTTGCAGTTAATATTCACTATAGAAAAGTCCCATGTATTGGGTAGTTGGATGTGGTTTATGACTCAAATTGTTGGATGCAATGAGAACTCATTTGAGTCTTGCATACGATACCAAGGCATTTAGTTGAAGAGATAAAGCTGATAAAAATGTTCTTAAAATTAAGTGAATTTTAGCAGAAAATTCATGAAAATTGGTGAATACCCTTGTTTGTCTTAGTTTGCATGTTGATAATGAAGAAAAGAAAACAGTCCATTAATATTGGGCATTGGTCATAAATGAATCCAATATCAATTTTAGCAAAAAATTAGTGAATACTTAGATGTGATAAACCAGAGCATAAACATATGAATTCTGATTTAAGATTACTTTCATCCAAGCATGAAGAATAACACAATGGAAAAGATTTACTAGAAATAACAATTAATAGAGAAGGGAAGGAAATTTACAGACTGTCATTACTGGAAATAACAATTAACAGAGAAAGGAAGGAAATTTACAGACTGTCATTAATGAATAATCAAAGCCACGTGGCACAATCTGAGCGTTCCACGTGTCACCCTGGAGACTAGATTTAGACATTTGAATGAAAAATTTTACAGAAGTTTTGCTACAAAGAGTTTGCTATCAAGTCGAAATTTTGTCAGAGAAAGCGAGGTCGGTCTTTCATCAGGTTGTTCCATTTCGGAGTGTTGGAAGTAGATGGTGAGGAGAAAGAGTGTCCGCTCCTTCTTCTAAGGATAATTTTTTCGAAGTGGATAAAGTAGATATCCGCACTCCAAACACATATTTCATAGGAATATTGCTTCGCACATTTTGCCGGAAAGTGGAAATATCCATAGAGAAAGATCGACCGCTCTTTCTCCAAGTTCTATTTTTTACAATTCACAGAGAAAGATCGCCTGCTCTTTCTCCAAGTTCTATTTTTACAATTCCCTCGTAAAAGAAGGGGCGGATGATCCTTCTTCTTCCCAATATTCTTTTCATTATAGCTTGAGACGGCAAGAAGGGTCGGTCGATCCTTCTTCATCTTCACAGTTCTGGATATCATTCAATTTCTAGGTAAAGGTTTTCACAATTATCTACTAAACGATCCTTCTTCTCGGAAAACAGAAGTCGGAGCAAACAATTTTATATGTTATAACTTATCTGTGCTCAGTATTATTCATAGGTTGAATCCAGTTTGAAGGTGGCATCATCCTAGCAATTGGAAGGTAAATTGGAAGACCTGTCATCTTTATTTTCTCAAGGTTTGGCGAATTCTTTCTCCCATGTCAAACGCAGTGGCAATAAATTAGCTGATGTGTTGGCCAACTTCGGTAGTGGGATTCACATGGCAACCAGTGCTAATACGTGGGAGTATCTGACGGACTTGGCTATTCGGGATAGCTGCAGAGCTACCCAGGACAATGAAATGATGATCTTTCGTGCTGAACATGCGAGGTTACATCGGGCGGAAGCTGGCTGGGACACGTAACCCTCATTTCATGCTGTGGTTCATGCCATTATTTAAAAGTTGGGATATGATTTATCTTTTCATTTTATTAAGTGGATCTGGAGCAGTCTTCTCCAAGCCTAGTGGGAGTACTTCGGGTGGGGGAATGATGAAAGAAAATTTAAGAGCAGTGAGTGTTCGTAAGGGTGAGTGTCACCCGCTACACCTCCTTCAGTTAATAGGACGTGCCATCCTAATCATGACAGTAGCTGGAAAACGTGTTTATATGAAGGATAAGGGTGGAATTCGGGATCGTCATCACTATTCCTTCGCATGCATGCAAGCTCTGTTTGTTTGTTTGATTATGCAGCAAGACTCTGGTAGAAAGTTGGAAGATCCGGTGGACACCAATTGCCAAGTGGAGGCAGATACTGATACTAGTCGAAAATTTAGGAAGAGAAGCTGTGGGGAGTCCTCGGGGGAGCCGGGTGGTGGCTTTTCTTGAGCATGTAAGCATGCTTGTCGAGAGGCTAATTCTTTTGTTCTTAACGTCCCTGGGTAGATTCAGAGGGATATCCATGATTATGAGCATCAATGGTGGCTGAGGTTGGATAGGGAGACGCTGCTGGGGGAGCGCAAAAGGTTGAAGATCTAGATTATGGATCCAAGAAATACAGCTGGGCATGTTAGTCTAAACAAGCGCACGGTATCCCTTTACTGGATGATGAAGAACCTTGTCGGTTTAACCATCCACGATAGACAAACCCCCGGAGAGGAAGCGGTGTTGCCACTTATGGTGCAGCATAACTTGGAGGAGAATCATGCGTTGAACTGTAAGCTTGATTTTCTTCTCCAAGAAATGGAGCTGCAGCCTCCCCCATATCCTTCTTTGTCTTCCAGCTTCCCCCATCCAGGGACTTATCCTGATGCTCCTTACATTATCCGTTGACGCTTGATCTGGTATCGTTTTTTCCAAACTGCAAGTCTTTTTATTAAGGGAGGGTCGGTTGTTAAGCTAGATTGTCTTTTACTAAATGTATATCTTGCCTAATGGGTGTAGTAGCATTTTGCTATGCTTTTTGATTTCAAGCCTATGTCTCTATGCTAAGAATATCTTCGGTTCAACGACTTTTTTGATAGGTAGTGATTTTTGTTGTTCCAAAGCTTCTGAGGATATGGATGGTCAGTTGAATGAAAGCATCTTATCTGTTTTGGTGATAATTGTCTACCGCAAGGTTAATGATGCTGGAGTCTATGGGTTAGTAGTTAGATGGTCTATTTTGATGAACTAGTCTTACTCTCGGACAGCTTGTTCCTTCTGTAACTCCTCTTTGATTTAATACAAAAACTTCTTACTTACAAAAAAAAAGAAGGGGCGGCTAACCCTTCTTCTGGCCAATATTGTATTCATAATAGTTCTAGAATGCAAGAAGGGTCGGTCAATCCTTCTTTCTTTCGCCATTCTGGATATCGGTGACTTGCTGGATATAGTTGTTCACAATTATCTCCTGAACAAAGGGGCGGCCGATCCTTCTCTTTGGAAAATGGAAGTCGAGACAAACAATTTTATATGTTAGAACTTAGATGATGTCCGGGTCGACTCCCTACTATTTACAGCAGAAGTTGGAAGTTGGGAATTGTCGACATAGCCTTCGTAGATTAAATATATTTAAATTTATATTATAAATGAAGGGTCGGCCGACCCTTGTTGTGCTCAATATTCTTCCCTTGTTCACAATTTTGGAAATACATGTATTGACGGCCTAACATTTGTAGATTAAATATATTTAAATTTATATCGTAAATGAAGGGTCGGCCGACCCTTGTTGTGCTCATTATTCTTCCCTTGTTAACAATTTTGGAAATACATGAATTGATGGCCTAGCATTTGTAGGTTGAATATTTTTAATATTTCGTCATAAATGAACGGGTGGGAGAAGCTTCTTCTATCCAGTATTCTTTTCGTAATCTTTCACGACTGCAAGAAGGGTCTTTCGATCCGTCTTGTGTTTGCTTCTTCTACAAGAAGGGGCAGCCGATCCTACCATTCAAAAAATTGGAAGTCCGGACAGACATTTTTTTATATATTATAATTTATGTTATATATTTGTTTAAAATAAATATGATTGTTAATGTGCTCCTGTTATTTTATATTTCATAAAACGCTTCTGAACTGGATTTTGGTTCTGAACAACGTGTCCTGTTATTTTATATTTCAGATATCGTTTATGAAATGGATTTTGGTACTCAACAATGTGTGGACTTACTGTTGAATGGATTGAAAGTTGCTGAAGGAATCTCTTTTCCAGAAAGAAAATGTTTGCATAGTATCATAATTAAGGACGGATGTATCATTGTAAATGTTACCAAGTCTTTAAATGCAAGTCTTCCATTTTCCTATCGATTAGAAGGTTCAAATACATTGTTAGAGGTAGTTGGTGGTTATATTCAATGGCCTATATCTGAGATCGTTAACTAGATTGGGTCTGCTCTTCGCAAGAATGAGGTGAATGATATACCAGCTTCTACTTCGACAAGTGTAGCACATATCATAACAACTGAGAATGAGGTCAATGATATACCAGCTTCTACTTCGATGAGTGTAGCACATATCATAACAACTGAGAATAAATCTTCTTTTATTATGAGAAAATTTAAGTTGTTACATAAGTGTTCAGAAAGAAAGGATTGCATTTCCATAGATGTTGTAACAAATGTGAGTGGGAGTGATTTTGTTGGGGGGACATTTTTGGGTGACTTCAACTTTGGTATTCTAGTGGATGAAGTGGTGTTTTCTTGTATGGCATGTTGTCCAGGGTTGAGCAATGGAGCTTTTGTTGTATGGCCAATTAAAAGAATCATCGATTTTAATACAGAAACATTGCTTTCTTTTGCAAAAACTTTCAACAATAATCAATCTGAATCTACTTTGAAAGTATTAAGAGAAAATCACAATGAAATGTTGTTGGGACGGACAGTTAATTTGATACATCAATGTTCTTTAAAGCTACAGTATGTTGCTTGGGGAATAGTGCCAACTGTTTTTGAGGGAGACATTGTACAATTCAAAGCACTAGATGCTGGTGAGTTTGGTATTTTAGTTCATAAAGTCTTATGCAATTGAGAGGATTGTTGTGTATTTGAAGGATCCCTTATAATATGGCCTACAAACAATTTTCTTGACCTCAATAATGTTCCTTTGGATGTACTAAAAAAGAAAGAAGACGAAGAAATGGTCAACTTTTGGAATGCTTTTGAAGAATGTCCTTTACAGATGGTCCTTCTAGGTACTCCTCATTGTGAATATACATATGTTAAAGGTAATGGAACAAGGCCATACAATTCCGTAAAGTAGCAAGCTGGAACTAAAATTTCTGAAAGAAATTCAAGATCGGTACCTTACAGGCCTGCAATAAATCTGGGTGCATTCCTTTCAAACATTGGCACCGAACATTGTTGCTCAAATCTTTGTATATCAAAAATTCCACATTGATCGATAGTTGAATGTGCGAAGAAATTTGAGAGTATGAATGGAAATTCAAAAAGACAGTTTGTTATAAATTCTTTGGGATCAAATGCTCCTGTGGCCAAAGAAGGAGATGACAGAAAAAGAAGCATGTTTACAATGAGACCAGACACAATAAACATCTGTCAAAATGCATGGTATAAATGCCATCGGATAAAAAAAAGCACTTTCTTCAATTATAAAAGAATGTTCATGAATGGTGATGTGAGAGTTGTGCACGGTAACAGTGGCTTGGAAAAATCCAGGGTGAACACTACTGCACTGGTAGCTACTATTAATAAAATTGTAGTAGAGAATTCAGACAAATCTCCACATCTTACACGAATAATCAGTAAAGATGGAACACGGACAACCTTGAAATTATTGCCCGCTAATATGTCCCATGGTTTATTGCGAAAAATGGCTAATGATGAAATCATAGGAATTGGTTTGCCTCCAGTATCACAATCCTCCTTTAGCAAGGTGATGAAAGAAGATTTTCCAGATGTTAAAATTTCTAAATCAAACAACTTTGCAAGGTGTAATGAGTGCATTACAATACAAGATAGGCTTAAGGGGACCACTGATCTAGATGAGGTGGAAAAGTTGTGAGCAAATCAGGATGCTCATAATAAATACGTCTCAAGTTGTCGCCAGCTCTATTATGCTCACAGGTCGGCTTCCCAGCAAAATCTGAAGACTTATCTCAGCATTGTTCATGACAAAATGGATAAGTCAAAGACTTCCATTCCAAGGATGGGTAAGAAGGCAAAAGATTTTAGTAATGTTATGAATCTTCCAATATCATTGACTGGAATGTTGACCCATGGGCACCAGACTAGGGGTTTTGGTCATTTCAGCCTCTCATTTTTAGAGATGGGATTGAATTTCACTGTGACATCCCTGGCTAAATGCTTGAAGTGTCTTGAAGAACCAGTGGGTGATAAGTATGGTGATTTTATCTACAAAGGCGGAACATCTAAGCACCAATTGCATGATTCTCTATTGCAATCAGACTCATATGAAAAGTGTTCGATATACAGACAAGATGTAATGCAAGATGATGTAATGCGTGTTGATGGTACTAATCAATGCATGCCAAATAGAAAACTACCACACATATTGTTGTTGAAAATGGATAATTATTCAGGCGATAACAAAAACCACTTTGTATTTTCATTTTTATCTCTTTTAACAGCAAGGAGAGTGTTCTAGAAAGTTGAAGTTGGATTCCTCCCGGTCGGACACACCCATGAAGACATAGATGGAACTTTTGGCAGTTTATCAGCAAAGCTAATGCGCAAGGATATATTTTCTCTCTCGGAAATTATGGATACGTATAGGACATGTGAAGATCAAAATTCCTTTTTCCCTTATCTAATTGATGAACTTTACGATTTTAAGAGTTTTGTGTTGCCCCACCTTTTGGATGGAAATGCCAAGATCGTCGGTATCAAAAAATGCCAGTTTTTTAAATTTCAGCTCATAGATGACATTCCAGTCATGCAATGGAAGGCATCACTTCAGGATGAATATTGGTCGTTTCCTCTTAAACTTTGGTAGTCATTTCCAGATGGTAGAGCAGACTTGTAGGTGGGACAACCTAGGTTATTAAATTTGCAATCAAAAAGTCCTTCGGACATTGACGAAATAAAAAAAAGGACTAGAAACATATATTTCATTCTGGAATGGAGGGATTGAGAAGGGAGGTGAACAATTTTGGCATCCCAAGTTATATTATTGGGAGGTTGTATATAAATCTTTGGACATTCCCTTCACGAGTGTTGATCAGTCATCAACTAACTTTTGGCCATCGAGAAGCCATGATATTCATAGTGAACCTACAAGATCTGAACATGAAATTATGGATGCCTATTTGAAGGAAAATGTTCCTGTTTTGCAGGATTGCTATGTTGGACCGCTATGCAACAATCCTATAGATGAATTCATTCCAAGAGTGGATGTTGTAAAGGGCCAAATGGTCATTGTGCAATCACCAGACCCATATTTCCCAATATGGTTGGGTAAGGTGATTGGTGATGTTTATCAGGAGTCAGATGCTAGTACTGTTGGGTCTTACAAAGTAGAGGTTCAATGGTGGAAGCCAACAGGAGCATCGAAGGATCTGAAGGTTTTGTACAGAAAATGCTTAGATAGACAACAACAATGAGTTGCAGGTGCAGAAAAAAATATGAAGATCGATGTAAATAGCATCATATGGGCATGGTCACCAAGGCAAGGATGGGCAGGAGAAATAATTAGAATAAATGAGAAGGGCCTTGCAATAGTCAAGGCACAAGGAGTAAACATGGGGAATAGTGTTCAAAATGATGGATGTTCTCAAGGGTTGATAGTAGACAAAATTGGTTTCTAAATTTCCCTATGTGGCAGTTTTAAGCAACAAAATTGTAGTGTTTCTAAATTTCCACTTGGTCAACAAAAAGTTGTATTTTTTCATTTTCATCAATAAAAGTTTTATAAAAGGAAAGATACAACTTATATCCATTGGGATTGATAATGGATGGTTATTTGTTACAAAATTGAATTTGTGATAAGTGTAGTCTTTTGTGCACTAACTGTCGTTAAGTGTTGTAATTAACACCTTAATTACTAGTTAATTGTGCTTAAGAATAATTAGCCTTTAGAAGTGGTTTATCTGCTGCACTTAAAATCAAGTAATTATCCTCATAGTAACTACCGAAATACTAAAATATGATCCAATATACTCAAACTACCAAATTCAGCGGTTCTCATAGGGGAAAATATTCTATACAAGCCAATATTATAATTAAACTATATTTCTAATACTCAACGTATCAAATCAAATATGCCATGTGTCACAATATGATCATTCCACGTGTCACCCTAGGATACTAGATATCAACATTTAAACAACAAAATTTATAGACGTCTTGCTTCAAAGACTATGCAGGCAAGTGGAAGTATTCTAAGAGAAAGAGCAGCCGCTCTTTCCCAAAGGTGTTCTATTGTTACGATTCCCTCGTAAATGAAGGATCAGCCGACCCTTCTTATTCCAAATATTATTTTCATAATAGTTTGACATTGCAAGAAGGCTCGGTCGATCCTTCTTGTGTTCTCTATTATGGATATAGTTGAATTGTTGGATAAAGGTTTTCACAATTAACTATGAAAAGAAGGGGTGGCCAATCCTTCTTGTCGGAAAACGGAAGTCGAGAGAAACCATTTTTATATGTTAAAACTTCCAAGGTGTTCTATTTTTAAAATTTCCTTGTAATTGAAAGGTTGGTTGACCCTTCATATCCCTAATATTATTTTCATAATAGTTCGATACTGCAAGAAGGGTCGCTCAACCCTTCTTATTCCAAATATTCTTTTCATAATAGTTCAACACTGCAAGAAGGTTCAGTCGATCCTTCTTGTGTTCTCCATTATGGATATGGCCGAATTGTTGGATAAAGGTTTTCACAAATAACTACGAAAAGAAGGGGTAATAGATCCTTCTTGTCGGGAAACAAAAGTCGGGAGAAACCATTTTTAGATGTTAAAACTTCCAAGGTGTTCTATTTTTAAAATTTCCTCATAATTGAGAGGTCAGCCGACCCTTCTTATTCCCAATATTATTTTCATAATAGTTGGACACTGCAAGAAGGGTCACTCGACCCTTCTTATTCCAAATATTATTTTCATAATAGTTCGCCACTGAATTTTAGCTTGCCCATTTAGCTTGTCGGTGTTAGCACTAGCGTTGTCTGGAATGAAATTGGTAGGTTCAATTTCTAAAAGGAATGGAGAATCATCTGGGTAGGTATTCACATCCTCAAGGGTGAAATGATCAAAATGCCAAGCCCGAAACTTTGCAAGGAGAATTAAATTGTAGAGGTTCGCCTCCAGTTACATATCTATGCAAATAAATGGTCTAGATCTTCGGTGGTGAAGATCTACAGTCATGAGCAGGATTCGCGAAAAAAGGGTGAGGTGTTTTAGACGGAGGTGGATGTTTAGCCAATGAGCATCTTAAGTAGCAGATCAACGGCCAATGGAGCAAATCAACGGTCGGGAACTACTTCTCCGATACGACATATGCAGAGTAAAAAAAAATTCGGATCCGTGAAATTTTGGCAGAGGCCCACGGGTTTGGATGGTGCAGATCTAAGGAGGTTGAGATCTATGACTGAGTTTTTTTCACGGATATAACTTGCACGAAACATCAACACAAGCCAAATCCATGAATTTGTTAAAAGTCGCACCGTTTGACGGCCAGGATTCATGCAAGATCCAGATCAACGGTGGGCGACTTCCCGTGGTTTTAACTGGTAGAAAAAGTGACATGTGGTAGGATTGGAGGCCACCAGGTATCATAGAGATAGAAACTAGCAGCGAACCACGGCCCAGAACAGATCAAGAAAATAGACGGCCAGGGAAGCTTCCACGCCGCAGGAGATGCAGGGGTGATAGCAAAGGATAAATAATATAAAAAACTCGCCTGCACAGAGAGCTGGATTCCATCTGTCCTATTTTGCATCCAAAAGCTACAAGAGCAAGCTGTGAAGAGATAGACATGTCAAACGGGGGCCCAAACCAACCTTAAAAAAAATAGGTAGGTTCTCTGCTCTACAGTAAACTATTAAATGGCTGAATTGAGTGATAGAGATCCAACGATTGAGATTTGAAAAAGAAAAATGATCAGACGACAGACGTAAAGAAGTTATCAAGTGGAAAAAAGTACATGAAATTTGATGGTTCAAATCATAGCACGTGAGATCGACGAAGGAGGAAAATAAGCGCCCGGAAAGATGCAGGGAGGATAAAGAAAATAAGTTATATATAGCATAAAAACATGCAAAAGTTGACATTCCTCTTTGTATTGTTAGCGTTGGAAGGTTCTGGACGAGTGGGCGCTATAGACAACGACAGAACATAACAAAGTGCTTGATTGTTAGTGACAAGTAGGGCCTTGAAACTTAATCTAATAATATTTTAAGTCTGTTTATAAAGGAGAAAGATGAAGATAGTTCATAATGGAGACATTGATAAAGCCAGAGATGCTCTAGAGGATAGAGACAAAGATATTTTCGACACCTCAATTAGCTTATTAGTAGTAGAGATAAAATTCAAATTGAAAGGCTTGCAGGATTAAGGTTTAGATGTACATAGAGTCAACCAGTCGTCCCTCTTGTCATTTTTTCCTGACCAATTTGTCCCATTCCCAGAATTTGTGTCTTGGTGTGTGTCCTATTATTCAGACATTGAGCGAGAAGTCATGAATGTCCCAAAAACCAGAATAGTTTGTCGAATTGAACCCTCTATCATAAAAGATGCCCTAGAAGTTCCGACGTCCCAATTGCTTGAACCATAAAGTTTTTCTCAAACATCAAGTTTAGACCTATATCGCCAATTTTCCCCTAAGAGTAGACATATATTTTTATCCTCTTTCCTTAAACCAGACTTGGAAATTGCTGATACTCCTTACCCCATAGATGCCAATCTTTTTAATGAGAATACTCAGCTCGTTCTTTCCCTTTTGGATTATTTCTTAGGTTTTGACACAGATGCATGGGTGACTGAATTTCAGTTAGGTTTTCTATTTAGAATGAGCATTAATGAACTTGAAGGTGAAAATAGTCAGACACTCCGTCTCAAGTTTGAGGAATTTTTAGCTGAAAGCATTCATTCACAGATGATGAAATTTCATAGTATGAGGTAGTTCAGGTTTCAATTGCACCTGATGAAGATAGTTTTGTTCGCCAGCCGGGAAGACTTACATTTTCCAAGAATAATTTTTAAAAGTCTTGTAGAAGACAACATATTTAATTATATGAATTATGTGTTATTATAGATATACACCATGATTTTCGGAGAGAAATTACCCAGAGTATTACCTGAGATGAAGACACTCATGGAATTGAGTTCAGTTTCGGAAGCTGGAGATTGGTTTTTATCAGAAGACCACACTGTAATCAGATTGTATGGTTTTAAACACCAACCGTATATTCTACCAGCGTTTTTTACTTTAATATTTTTTGCCCTTGAATTCCTGAGACATAAGTTTATTGTGGAAGATAACCATTTCTTATTTTTCAAAAAAGCCACTAATATCGAATATTCGTTTGCAATAGGTCCATTTATTGTAAAGAATAAGTATGCTATTTTGCACATAGAGAGATTGTTGGAAGAAATGGATTTCAGAAAGGAATTGGCTATTAATTATGATCCCCTCCATGTCATATCGAAAAGGAGGCAAGCACATCATATTAAATCTTTCGATCACCAGGAGGTAGAAGGGATGTCAGAAAAAGTAAACTGGTTGCAATACAAAATTGCAGACAAAGAAAATACAATCCCACAAGGAGAAGAGTTGGTTTCGACAGATTGTACAAGAGAAATAGAAATTACAACCAACGCCCTAGTTATTGGAGAAAAAAAAAATTTCCAAGATGCAATTGATCTTGAAGAGGAAGAACAAGAAAAAGCGAAAAGGCTTAAGTGTGATGAACCGCAGGATTTGATTCCATTGGCAGATGATGAAGGAAAAGAAAAAGGTGAATGTGTAGTGCCAGAAGTTCGGATACAGGAGTATACTTTTCAAGAGGCCCAGGAAGCAGGAAATGTTGATAAATTCTAGACTAGAGAAGATATGTATAGCAAGTATAGCCAAGAAAAGCAAGCTTCGTCTCAACATACTTTTCAATTATTTGCTGAAAAGTCATATATGCTCTTACACAGGAAGACAGGGGAAGTCATATATGTTGATTTCTTAGAAGCCCTTTTGGAAGTTGAGAAGTTGAGAAACATTGCAGATAAATTAAACAATCAATTGAAACAAGAGAAAATAGAAAATAAAGCTCGACAACAACAAATCAAAAAGCTACAAATTGGTTTGGTTGACAATGAAGGGGATGCGGGAAAAAAGTTGTTAAAAGAAAAAGAGGATATAATTCAAGGATTGAGAAAGAAATTAAAAATCCCAGAAACCCAACTTATACAAGGGCCTGAGCTGACCATGTTAGAGCAAGAAAAAGAAGATTTTTCTAAGGAAGTGAGGGATAGCACAACCAAATTACTGAAATTCACTGAAAAAGAAGCTAGCTGGGAGAAGGAAAAAAATAAGCCTAATAAATCAAATTGATGATTTGAAAAATAAATTATCAAATTTGAGTCAGTAGAAAACAAGTATAAGTCACACTGAAGATGGAAATGATGTTGATAGTATTCTATGGGCCATGTCCCAAGTAAGTTTAAAAGATGTTGAAATTAAGGAGTTAAGAGAAGAGGCTCAGAGGTTGAAAGAAGAAAATGAGAAGAAAGATGAAGAAATGAAATCTTGGAAAGACAAATATAAAGAATTGATTGAAACCAACAAAAAATTGGCACATCAAGTGACAGGGCAAGTGGCTATGCAAGGATGTAAGCACATGGTGTGGAACTTAATCATTAAAGAAGTAGAAAATTTTAGACCATATTTAGATTTCATAAGATTAAAGGAAAAACTAATTAAAGATGCTTTAACAAGTTGTACAACAATTAGAGAGAATCTAAACAGGAAGCCCAAAGAAACAACACAAAATGCAATTACCTTTTTGAATAGTTTGACAAATGAAGATCTGTGGATCTTGGGTATTAAGGATAGGATTGCAGTCATTGCATGGGAAAGAAGAATTTTAGGAAAGCATGCACACCTCGAGAATGTTGAAGCCAAAGTTGGAGCAATGAGGAGACAAGTAGCGGAATTCAAAAAGTAGTTTGAGAAATTGATTGAAAAAAGTTTTCCTGCTTTCTGGGATGAGAATCAGGAGTTAATTCCCTAAGATGAATATAAGAAATTATTGTTCAATATAAGAATGGATCACACGAAATTTCAGTATTTAAATTTATTGACAGGGAAAATTTTAATGGAAAAGATTGTAGAAGATTTTGAAATTCTAAACAAAATGGTTTCAATTGGTGAAAGACTTCCACAGATTTCTTATGCAGATCATGTTGAAATGAGAGTCATGGTAAAAGAGATGGCCAACTACGATCATCCAACTGCTGATCAGTGGATAAACGTGGAAAAGCACTTAAAAATGAAGTACACAGTTCATTCTTGAAAGTAGCCATTGGGTTCTACATCAAATGAGGATTTTGAACTATTTTTATTAAAATGAAATTTGTAATATTGTTTGTGACTTTGACTCAAATGACATTTGGCAAGTTTAATTAAGTTATTTCAGTTTTTAGTTAAAAGACATTTTGTATAAAATAAATTATGAATTACTTTGAAAGGGTTGGAAACTTTTTGGAGAGACAAGAATTTTGTATCGAGTTGATATATTTGAATATAAACAGCCACACAGGAAATAACTCATCTTTATAGAATCAAAGATTCATGTGTTGATCTTGTTTACAGTCGACTGTATTTTTCTCTTCTTAAAATTGATAGTGTATTCATCTGTAACTTGTTGCCCATTATTGATGGACTGTCTATGTTTCTTTCTAAATCACCTGCAAAAAGATTTGACTGTAATCTGACAACTACCTTGCCTTTGTGAAAATCTTTATGGTGGTTTATTTGTTGGTATATAAATTGTTTAGTTTTCGATTCCATGCCCAATGATTCTTACTTGAAATTCCAACCAGTCTGTTTACTTCTTCTCTTATGTGAATTTTTCTCTCACTGTTTAATTCATATTGTTATGCTTTTTCATGCCTTGATAAGTGTTGTATCGAGACAGAATTCATAAATATTATGCTCTGTTACTTTCATTTCAAGCATCCACTACCATTTTCTGCTAAAGTCAGTATAGAATTCATTATCATATGCTCTAATCACCAAACAAAATCTCTTTGACTATGAGCGGGTGGCTATCCTGCCTTTGATTAGTTTTGTTTTCAAAGCACTGTCATGTTTAATCATATTTGTAATCAATAATCCATACATTGATCTACAGTTTGGATTTTCTTTACTCATGATCAGTGTGTCTTTTATGTTTTAAGTGAATTTATTTAATTAAAACATTTATCTATTTCTGCAAATGATTAACATAAATTAATAAATTCATGTTAATTTTTCAATTAGCATTCCAGCTACAAGGTGATTGTGTTGTGGTTAAACCCACATTAGTAACCTCGGTATACTCAATGTGCCAAATCAAATAAAAATAGTAACCTCCCTATACTCAAAGTGCCAAATAAAATATGCCACGTGTCACAATATGATCGTTCCACGTGTCACCCTAGGATACTAGATATCAACATTTTAACAACAAAATTTATAGACGTTTTGCTTTAAAGACTTTGCTGGCAAGTGGAAATATTCTCATTTCTCCAAGGTGTTCTATTGTTACAATTCCCTCCTAAAAGAAGGGTCCGTCGACCCTTCGTATTCCTAATATTCTTTTCATAATAGTTCGACACCGCAAGAAGGGTCGGTCAATCCTTCCTGTATTATCCATTATGGCTATAGTTGAATTGCTGGATAAAGCTTTTACAATTAACTACGAAACGAAGGGGCAGCCGATCCTTCTTATCGTAAAATGGAAGTAGGGACAAACCATTTTTATATGATATAACTTCCAAGGTGTTCTATTTTTACAATTCCCTCGTAATTGAAGGGTCGGCCGACCCTTGTTATTCCTCATATTATTTTTATAATAGTTCGACACTGCAAGAATGGGTCTCTCGACCCTTCTTATTACCAATATTCTTTTCATAATATTTCGACACTGCAAGAAGGGTCGGTCAATCCTTCTTGTGTTCTCCATTATGGATATAGCTGAATTGTTGGATAAAGGTTTTCACAGTTAACTTCAAAAATAAGTGGCGGCCAATCCTTCTTTTCGTAAAGCGGAAGTCGGGACAAACTATTTTTATATGTTATAACTTCCAAGGTGTTCTATTTTTATAATTCCCTCAAAATTGAAGGGTTGACCAACTGTTCTTATTCCCAATATTATTTTCATAATAGTTTAACACTGCAAGAAGGGTTGGTTGATCCTTCTTGTGTTCTCCATTATGGATATAGCTAAATTGTTGGATAAATGTTTTCACAATTAACTATGAAAAGAAGGGGTGGCTGATCCTTCATGTCGGAAAACGAAAGTACAATTGACTTGATATTCAAACAATGACTGAATATTTTATACATTGATTTTTTGTTTTATAACATAGCCGATTGACTTGATATTCAAACAATGACTGGATATTTTAGACATTGATTTGTTCACCTTAAAATTTTGAACATTTACAAATGAAAACTGCAATCTTCAAATATACAATTGCATTTTTTATTTGAAATTCACTTTTCAGATCAGAAATTGCATTTTTTTTATTTTAAATTCAACTTCACAATAATTTAAAGTTGCTGAACGTTTTAGATTCTCCTTATCCTTAATCAGATCATCTCCTTTGAAGGAGTAATAAAAGACTAAACTTTTATTGGAGCTTCGACTTGTAGACTTAGAAGCACTAGACTCATTCCAGACATGAAGGAATGTACTAAAACAACATTCGAAGACTGCTGCAAGTGTCTTTTAAAGAATGAAACCAAATCATTCATTGAATACATCATACCTCTTGCACAAGGTGGTAGTATAAGTTAAACTTCAAAAAGTGTTGAAAATCCCATAGACATCCAAGGATTCCAATTTCCATCCCATTAACTTGGACTAGTTACTCATGGATGCAGGTTGGAGAAACTTTAGAAAGCCTCCTACCCTGATGATTTTCCCAACTTCAACTACAAAGGGAATATTCTTGAAAAGACTGGTAAGCTGTCCAGGCCAGATGTAGTTATTTGTTGATGAATAGTGCAAAAAATGTGCGATGGTGATAACAAGTTTATTGTCTGTTAAGTTTGATACTACATCATTCGAGAGTCGCTCAACAAACTTTGATATAGAATGTTTATTCAACCACTTGGCATAGTTAGAAGAAGCTGACAGCATGATCTGGAGGCACAAACATTCGAATATTAGCAAGCGGATAGCCTAGACACGGCGGCATTGCATCACGTTGCCATAAAAATAAACCATTTCCAACAAATGTAAAAATAATAATTTTATTGCAACCAACGCGTGTGCACACATATCATCATGCACAATAAAAACAGAGAAACTATTCCTAAATTGCCAAGTGCACCATAACAAGGGATGGCCAGACAGTTGGTCTGGTCATCCAGCTTGGACATGTTAGCTCCTAACATCGTAGTTAGTGGAAGAAAATGCATTCAACCAATGAAATATACTTTGCAAATGATAAGCAAACACTTAAACTAGACGTGTGTATAATAATGACTACAAAATTTCTTTCTTACTAAGAAAAACCTTTTTCCGGATATGTAGTCTTTCAAGGTTAGGAAGTTGCTCCAATAAGTTGAGAAGAGGAAGAGGCTTCAGAATATGGATATCAATATTCTTCAATGATTTCAAGCTACCTAGTATCTCCACAAATTTATCTGTAGGAAAATGGTGCATTAGATCCATTAAAGCCTCTATTTCAGTAGCCCATTACACATATTAAGTGTGCAATGTTGGGAGAGGAAATAATAGGCTTCCGCAGTCCATAACAATAGATTAGCTCAAGTTTTTGAAGAAGAGGGCAATGAGAATTAAAGCGAGCTAAAGAATCATCTGTCAAAGCAAGCTAACAGCACCCCATTGACTCTTAGACCATTTTCATGAATTGAAACAAGAGTAAGAAGAAGCTGATAGCATGGTCTGGTACTAAAACAACATTCGACGACTGCTGCAAGTGTTTACAACCGCAATAGTGCATGTTGTCTTAGAGAAGAAAGCCATGAACATAATGACAAGTCCATGTATTGGGAATTCGACAATGCTAATCTCCCTATGTACCCTGCTCGTTGCAGGAACATAATGACAAATCCATACATACCCAAGGATTTTCAAGGGAGCTGACTTCGATATGCTCATATATCATGAGCAGAACTAGGGAGCAATCATAAGACTCAAGGTGAACAAACTGAAAAATTCCATGGCCACTGTGTTGATGGATTAGCCTATATATAGTGAGTGGTCACTGTGTTAATGGATTGAATGGGATGGGAGTCTAGGATGGATGGGGAATGGTAATTATGACAGTATGGCGGGATCATGGTGGTCAAATATATCATTTGTAGCGACTACATATTTTGCAGGAGTAATCGTACACGTATCACTCCAATTAATTCCTTGAAAATCCAACGACCAACATGCCTGCTACCAGCGCATTAAATGGCCTACCGCATGCTGAATAATATTCATCATAAATGATGGATTGTATCCCTCATGTGAATAATCTCATCATGCTTTCAGTCCACATAATGTTTATGTCTTGTCACCAAAAAAGTCTCTCAATGGGGTCAATGGTAATTATCACAATATGGCGGGGTCATCCTACGGCCAACATGCCTGGTACCATTAATATCCTTAATATTCATTTAAAAAATATTTGAAATAATTTTAAAAATCAGATATGCCACGTGTCACAATATAAGTGTTCCAGGTGTCGCCAAATTTATAGAAGTTTTGCTTCAAAGACTTTGCTGGCAAGTAGAAATACTCTTAGAGAAAGAGCGGCCGCTCTTTCTCTAAGGCATTCTATTTTTACCATTCCCTCGTAGATGAAAGGTCGGCCGATCATTCTTATTCCCAACATTCTTTTCATAATAGTTTGACACTGCAAGAAGGGTCGGTTGATCCTTCTTGAGTTCTCCATTATGGATATAGCTGAATTTCTCGATAAAGGTTTTCACAAATAACTGCGAAAAGAAGGGGCGGCCGATCCTTCTTGTCGAAAAAAAAGGATCGAAAACAAAATAACTCAGAAACCATTTTTATATGTTATAACTTACAAGGTGTTCTATTTCTACAATTTCCTCGTAATTGAAGGGTCGGCCGACCCATCTTATTCCCAATATTATTTTTATAATAGTTCGACACTACAAAAGGGTCGAGCGACCCTTCTTATTCCCAGTATTATTTTCATAATAGTTCAACACTGCAAGAAGGGTTGGTTGATCCTTCTTGTGTTGTCCCTTTTATGATATTTCATTCTATTTAAAAAAAAGAAAAAAAAAATAATGCTTTGATTTAAAAAGAGCAAAAATAAAGAATGTTTCTATTTAAAATAAAACAAAAAGAAAGAATGTTTCTATTAAAAAAACGAAATAAGAATAATTCTATTTAAAAAACTAGAATAGTTTTCGTATAATGCTACTATAATGATACTAATGTAAATGTGTAAAGTTACTTATTTACAACTACTTGAAAAAGTAAACTTTAGTTCGACGAGCATTATGGACCACCAAGGAGCAAGAGGAGAATATACTTATGGTCGTCGCATAGTCTCTTGTGCTCATAAGAGGTTTGGTGGATTAAACATTGAAACTGTGGTCAGTGCCGTGTCTGACCTCTTCTCTCAGTTCAATGGCGGGCCTTGTTGACGGAATGATGTTCCTAAGGTCCAGTGTGGAAGACTTCAAAAAACACTTGCTAAAGCTTTATGAGGCAGTCTGCTTGGGCATCAAAGCGCACAGAGAGTCAGCCGACCACATGCGGTATATCTCTCAACAATTAACTTGTTATGACTCCAGAATTGATGATTTGGAACACAATCAGATTGAACTTATGGGGATAGTGGATTTTATAAAAGATGAAATTTTGAAGATGGTCACCACTGCCAGGAATCCCCCTCTGTGGACATGAGAATTGCTGAGTCTACCTCAGTTCAGCGGCAGAATTTTTTGTAGAAGAGATCCCTACTTGGATTAGTTTTTACATCAATTTTGGAATTTTTTTTGCATCAACTTGTTAAATTTATAGAGCCATACTGGGAAATTTATTCATGCTCCCAGGCTCTCCGATTTGCAATGAATGGCTGTGCACAGCCTTCTGAATAAATCCATCTATATGCTTCAATATAATTATAGAGAAGTATTTTATAGAGAAATATGGTCAAATGATGAATATATCTTTATGAATATAACTCATTGTATTTTACATATTAAGAACAAAAGCATTTTACATATTAAGAACAAAAGTATTTTATATATAAAAAACAAACATTTACAAACGAAAAATCACCAATTATTGGAAAACATTTACAACTGAAAACTAGAATGGTCAAATAATGGAAAAATACTAAGGCTAGGCCATCATTTCATGTATAACCAGAAATGGAAAATAATGGAAAAATACTAAGCACAAGAAGGGTCGGCCGACCCTTCATTTAGTAGATAATTGAGAACACCGATATCTAACAATTCATCTGTATCCAGAATGGTTAGCACAAGAAGGATCGGACGACCATTCTTACAGTCTAGAACTAGTATGGAAATAATACTGGGCAAATCACATGAATGGGGGGGGACCATCGAAGGAGAGAACTGGAGACACTCTGTACTTGGAGACTAGTAATGTTTTACAATCTTTAAATAATTCTAGTTAGTTTCTATTTTACTTTCTTTTGTTATGTGTATCAAGTTTCCTTGATTCATTTTGGTTTTTCATACCTACATCTAATAACTCTGTTTTGTATTGTTAAATCATAAAACATATAAATTTGTTTGCTTGATTTATCATCCATATGATTTTTATGCAGGTTATGCATCAGTCAATTTCTTTACTTAATTCATATAGTTTCACATTCTACAATATCGCAATCATTATCGTCATAATTTAATTTGTTAATTAGCTCATCATTGACAAGATAATCACATTCTTTTTAATCCTTTGAATAAAATAACACGGGAATCTTTACTCTTGAAAATATGCATCAACTCTACTCGGGAATATTTATTCAAAATTGAAGGGCTCAATACAAAACGAGTATCTCTTCACAGGTTCCAACACTTACTACATTGCCAAAAATAAACATCTAATCCTTTGAATAAAATAACACCGGAATTTTTATACATTGTAAAACCTCTCGAGGTAAAACCCTAACTGCTTCATAACTAAAAATAGAAAATTATAAACTAACTATTACATTCCATTTCGGTCAAAATTTATACAATTTCTAAAATTTCTCAGAATATAACATTTGATGTCTTTCTATTGGCTGTAGCTGCTGACAGGGCTTCTTTCTCGAACAGTAGTCTTCAAGTGTGCAAGGTGTACTTCATTTTCCCATATCTCTCCACTGTCTTCCATTTCTCTGTAGAAGGTACCTCATAACTAGTCATCTCCTCGATTAGAACTTTCATCTCTATGTGCTCTACAATGGCCAGCTGGTTTAGAATTTCAAAGTCAAGGGAGAGTTTCTTCAGTAGAATTTTCCCTATTAGAACATGAGTCAAACCTTGAAATTGCTCATGGTTCCTCCCAATTTTATATAGTAAATCCTTATAATTGTCCTGGGAAATTAACTCATTATTTTCATCCCAAAAAGAATGTAGTCCCTTTTGTATTGCCTTCTCAAATCCCTTTTTGGACGCTTCAACCTATTCCTTCATTTGTTCTGCACTAGCCTGCACATTCTCAATGTGAGAATGTTTGCTAACGACTATCCTAGCCCAAGTTATGACTGTTACCTTGTTTTCGATAGCCATTGATTTCAGATCACCTTCTGTTAAAGTATTTAAGAAACTTATGGTACCCTGGGCTGTATCTTTTGGTATCTTATCTAAAACTTCTCTCATTGCTTTACAGCTTTGTAAGCTATCATTTTCTATGGCTTCCTTTGTCTTCAAAAAATCTAAATAAGGCCTCAATTTTGCAGCCTCATCGATGATTGAATCCCAAATCAAACGCTTTGCACCTTGCAATGCTAGTTGTCTTGTCACTTGACCTATCATCCTTTGATTTCTGCATACCAAATCTTTATTGTTTTTGGTCAACTCTTTTATTTCATTTTCCTTTTTCTGATTTTCCTCTTCTAGTCTTTGTTTTTAATCTTTTAGTTCTATGATCTCCACCTCTTTAAAGCTAACTTGGGACATTGCTTGAACTATATCATCTGTGCTTGCTTCTTTGTTGCCTTGATCTGTTCCTTGCTTCTCTTGTCACGGTTGTATTTTCCAATTTCACCTTTAGATCTTCAATTCCAGTCTTAAGACTCAATCTATATTTCTCCCAAATTTCCTCTTTTTTCTCAAACTCGATCAATTTAGCAAGACAGTCATCCAATTCTCGAGATAAAGTTTCTTTTTCTTGTTCCAACACAGTTAATTCAGAGGCTTGAATTATCCGTGTTGTTGGAATTCTAACCTTTTGTTGAAGTAATTGGATATTCTTTTCTTTCTCAGCTAAATGATTTTTAATTGCCTCCCCTCTATTTGGTTCATCATTTCCCTTCACCAGGTCATCTTGAAAACTTTTTATTTGCAGTTGATGAGCTTTGTTCTCTGTTTTCTCTTGGCTCAACTGGATTTGCAGCTTGTTCACTGTTTTCTGTAATTTTTCCACTGTTCATCATTTTTCCACTGTTCAAGTAGCTTTCATCATATCAGCATAAATCACCTCTCTAGTCTTTCTGTGTGGGTGAATTTTATCAGGGGTTGTTATCTTCTGCAAATTCAATTTCATTTTTGTGACCTTATCATTAGACGATACAACCAAATTCAAAGTATTTTTGTCTAGATCTCTGCTAGTCATCAGAGTAATTTATGAATCAACAACATTCCTGACTTCTGGAAACAACTTGTGCATTGCTTTTGCTACTGTTTGTTTGTCTTTGCCATATTTTACACATATTTCATCTCTTGAATGAAATTCGCTAGAATCACCTGCAGCTCTTGCCTCATCAAATTCGTATTCCTATACTTGAATACCTGGCCCTTGGTATTTTTCTTTTTTCATTCCCTTTTCTTTGTCAGATACAACTACTTCATCTTGTTGGCTTGATTTTAATCTTTTGGATTCTCTTTCTTCCTCCACCTGCATATCAGTACTTTCATAAAAACTTCTTTTACTTGTTGCTTCAACCTTTCCTGGGGTAGGTACCATCTCAGGTACCAACTTAGCTGAAACTTTATCCAAGGTAGAAGGATTAGCGTGCGAACTTCCCGAAACTTCTGTGTCTAATTCATATTGTAGTAAATTTGCCGTCTTCGCCAATCCTTCAACCTCTTGGTGATCAAAGGCTTTATTTTTGTTCTCTTTCCTTCTGTTAGAAATAACATGACAAGGATCATAATTAATAGCTGTCGCTTTCCTAAAAATCAGTGCTTCTAAATGTTTTTGTAGAAAAGGGAGAGCATTCTTGTTCTTGATGATAAAAGGACCAATTTTTAAAGAGAACTTTATATCTGTAGCTTTCTTGAAAAGTAGAAAATGGTCATTTTCTACTGTCAATCTTTGTTTGATAAACTCCAAAGCAAAAACTCTTGGAGTCAAAAAGGCTGGTAGAATAAAGGGCTCCTTAACAAATCGATAAAGTCTGGTTATTGTATCTTGCTTCCCTAAAATCCAGTCTCCAGTTGTTTTTTTTGGGCTTAATTGCATTAGGGTCTTCATCTCTGATAATACTCTAGGAAAATTTTCTCCAAACATCAATCTGTATACTTCTGATAAAATAAAATTCATAAAATTAAACATACTATCTTCCACTATTTCTGAAGACACAGACTGTGGGAATTGTAAATCTTTTCGACTGCTAAACAGGATCATTTTCATCAGGTGTGTCTGGAATCTGAAATGTCCCGAAGTGTGGAAATTCACTAACTGAGAGTGGATTTTTCGAGCCAAGAATTCATCAAATTTAAGGTAGGGTACTTGACTGTAATCCATTTCTGGTTTAGCAATGATTAATCTAAAAAGAAAACTTAATTGGACCTCTGTGACCATGGAATCATCATCAAACCCTAAAAACTGTGAAATGAGTGACAAAACTAACTGTGAATTTTCATCAATGAAATTAATGTCAAGTGGATACGGGGTGTTATCAATGGCAAGGCCAGGTTTCAGACAACTGGTCATGAAGGCTTGTTTGGTATCAGGGGATGACTCTCTATACTGGCTAACTAGGGCTTCTTCGGAAAAATCTTCCTGGTCGTGGGAGGAAAACAAGGGTACTCCTAGAGCTTTCCTAACGGTAGACGCATTTACATGGCAAAGAATTTTCTTTTGTGATGAATTCATAATGACTCTTCGACTCTAAGAATAATTTACTGCACACCAAGAAATAAATTCCGGAAACCCTGAAGGTTGTTCAAGATAGAAATGGATAAAACGAGACTTATAAACATTGTGCACATCAAAATTTTGTTTATATAAACCCTCCAACTTGCTTTTGATTTCTGAAATTGAGAATTTAACCATTATGGGGTCATGAATGTCACTATCTTTGTCCACTAGGGTTCCTCCTATCCTCATAGTTTCAATATTCTGACAGACAGTTTGACTACTTCCTTCCATTATGTAAACAATTCTAGTTACTTTCATCAGTTAAGAAGACCTACCTAGCATGGACAGGTTGAATAAACTATGCTCTGTTGCTTTCGAGTAGCATAGACATGTTCCAATCCTCCATTGTTCGCAACACAAGAGTCAAATTTTGATGTTCCCTTCTCTTTTATACACCACCGAAGGTGGTTTCGCAACGCGAGATGGTGGTTTTCCGTACTGTTTTCTCTGATTGTGGAATTATGTGGAGCCGACACGCGTACAACAGTATGGTATTTCACAATCGCTCAGACCTCCATAAGGCCGTGCATGTTGGCGATGCGGAAAGTCTATGGGTCGTCGATCTAACTGCCCTTTATTGAATAGCCGTTGATCTAACCACCCTTTTATCATTCTCCCATGAGGTATGGCGGGCATTTTCCCAAGGCCACCTGAACCAGTTTTCCAACACTTGGTCATTTCCAAGAATTTCTCCAACTTGGTTGATCCTGAAACCTTATTTTGGTAGACTTATAACTTTCTCCTTAGAAATGATTAAGGAAAACTGAGACAGTGACTAGATAGCCACTTCAATAAGCTATAGCATGATATGATAGTGCATGCATTTTTCTCAAATCATGAATTATGGAGGGCATTCTCTCAGACCAGTTTTTTGTACTTTTCATACAACATGTCAGATTGAGACACTGATTTAATGATAGCACCAGAACACCATCATGTGTCTTTCCAGCCTCATCACACATTCCATGTCATCATACATGCCACATCATCACTTCCTATGGTGTCAATTCTCTTTTTGAGGTTCACACGTGTGAGATTTTGGCCTGCCAAAATAGAGATCAATTCATGTATAACCAAAATGATCAAGGCTAGAAAAACACAAATCACAAGAACGGTTGGCTGACCCTTCACTTAGTAGATAATTGTGAACACGAATATCCAGTAATTCACCTGTATCCAGACTGGTAACACAAGAAGGATCGGATGACCATTCTTGCAATCTAGAACCAGTATGAAGATAATATTGGGCAGAAGAAGGTTCAACCACCCCTTCATTTATGAGGGAGTTGTCCAAATATTCAACCTATGAACTATAGGCTGTCAATTTATCTATATCCTAAATAGTGAAGACTGAAAAAATGCTAACCACAAGAAGGGTCAGCCGATCCTTCATTTAAAAGAGAAATGAAAAAAGATTAAATCTAAGAAGGTTGGCACGACAATTCCCCACAACCGACTTCCGCAGTATATGGTAGGGATTGAGACATTGCCTAAGTTATAACACCTAAACAATATTTCTCAGGACTTCCGACTGCCAACAAGAAGGATCGGCCAACCCTTCTTTTAGTAGATAATTGTGAACACCAATATCCGACAATTCACCTGTATCCATAATGGTGAACACATGAAGGATTGAACCACCCTTCTTGCAGTCTAGAACTATTATGAAAATAATAGTGGGCAGAAGAAGGGTCGGCTGGCCCTTCATTCATTTATCTCGAACCTCATTTGAAATGGGGTGTCAGTTAATGAAATACAACTTCAAATGACCGTCATATTATGCAGACACCGATTCATTTGATAATATGTATATTTTTTACTACTTCAAATGATCGTCATAATTATCATATTGAAACAACGCAAAAACCAATTTCAAAAGTGGCAATATCAAAAGAAAATGTATGGTTTTGGAACCTGGATTTGAAAATTTTTGAAACGGATTTGGGAGTAAAATCCACACAGCGGGTAATTTTCAAAGATGAAAAATAATAAAAGGAAACAAAAACAAAATCAACATATTTATTAATTCCGTTGGCTTAATTCTGGGCCGTAAGATTAAGACAAGTCGATGGCTGAGATCTAATCTAGGGAATGCAGAAGACGAGTTGCGGGGGTTTAATTGTTATGAAATATATACAATGTTCCCGCAATCCATAATTGCGGGTTGTAGGACTACAACTCGAAATAAAAAGAAACCAAATTTTCTGCAATCTGCAATCCGAAATGCATGTTGAGGAAACGCATGTCGCAAATCCATTACTCAAACAGTTCCCGCAATCTGCAATCATGTATAACTATACAGCCACTTCAACAATCTATAGCATGATATGAGGGTGCGTGCATTTTCCTGAAACCATGAATTATGGCAGGCATTCTCTCAGAGCATTTTTGACTACTTTTTCCATACTTTGTCAATTTCCAAAGTTTCACAAACTTGCCATACTTTTCCAGAATGATGTCAGATAGCACCAGAACACCATCATGTGTCTTTCTAGCCTCATCATACATTCCATGTCATCTTAGATGCCATGTCATCACTTCCTTTTGTGTGAGATTTTGGCCTTCCAAAATAGAGATCAATTCATGTATAACGAGAATGGCCAAGACTGGAAAAATATAAATCAGAAGAAGGGTCAGCCGCCCCTTCGTTTAGTAGATAATTGTGAACACCAATATCTAGGAATTCACTTGTATCCAGACTGGTGAACACAAGAAGGATCGCATGACCCTTTTGGCAATCTAGAACTAGTATGAAAATAATAGTGGGCAGAAGAAGGATCGGCCTCCCCTTCATTTATGATGGGATTGTGCAAATATACAACCTACGAAGTATAGGCTGTCAATTCATGTATATCTTGAATGGTGAAGACTGCAAAAATATTAAGCACGAGAAGGGTCGGCCGACCCTTAATTCAAGCTGGAAAAAATGGCGAAAATGACCCCTAGTAAAAACTCGCAGTAAAATCCACACAGTAGGTAATTTTCGAAGAAAAAAAATAATAAAAGGAAACAGAAACAAAATCCACATATTTATTAATTTCGTCAAGTTAAATCTGGGCCGTAACATTAACACAAGTGGACAGTTGAGATCTAATCCAGGGAAGGATTCAACGAGTTGCAGGGGGCTTAATGGTTTGGAAATATATACAATGTTCCCACAATCCGCAATTGCGGGTTGCGGGACTACGACTCAAAATAAAAGCAAACCAAAGTTTCCACAATACGCAATCTGCCTTGCCAGTTGCAGAAACATATGTCGCAAATTCATTATTCAAACAGTTCCCGCAATCTGCAATCATGTATAACTAGATAGCCACTTCAACAAGCTATAGCATGATATGATGGTGCATAAATTTTTCTGAAACCATGAATTATGGTGGGCATTCTATCAGAGCAGTTTTGACTACTTTTTCCATACTTTGTCAATTTGCCATACTTTTTGAGAATGATGTCAGATTGCAACACTGACTATCACAAATTTGCCATACTTTTTTGAGAATGATGTCAGATTGCAACACTGATTAAATGATACACCAGAACACCATCATGTGTCTTTCCATCCTCATTACACATTCCATGTCATCATAGATGCCATGTCATCATTCATGCCATGTCATCATAGATGCCATGTCATCATACATGCCATCTCATCACTTCCTATGGCGTCATTTCTCTCTTTGAGGCTCACACATGTGAGATTTTGGCCTTCCAAAATAGAGATCAAATCATGTATAACCAGAATGGTCGAGACTGGAAAAATATAAATCACAAGAAGGGTCGGCCGACCTTTGTGGCATTCTAGAACTAGTATGAAAATAATATTGGGCACACGAAGGGTCGGCCGCCCCTTCATTTATGAGGGAATTGTGCAAATATTCAACCGACGAAGTATAGGATGTCAATTCATGTATATCCTAAATGGTGAAGACTGCAAAAATACTAAGCACAAGAAGGGTCGGTCGACCCTTCATTTAAAAGAGAAGTGAAAAAAAATTAATCTATGAAGGTTGGGACAACATTTCCCCACTACTGGCTTCCACAGTATATGGTAGGGATGGGGACATTGGCTATGTTATAATGTGTAAACAATATTTATCCCGACTTACGACTGACGACAAGAAGGATCAACCTCTCCTTCATTTAGTAGATAATTCTGAACACGAATATCCAACAATTCACCTGTATCTAGAATGGTGAACACAAGAAGGATCGAACCACCCTTCTTGCAATCTAGAACTATTATGAAAATAATAGTGGGCATAAGAAGGGTTGGCTGCCCCTTCATTCATTTATCTCTAGCTTTATTCAAAAATGGGGTGTTGTTTAATTACATTCAACTTCAAATGACCATCATATTATACAGACACCAATATCAAAAGAAAAATTATGGTTTTGGAACCTGGATTTTGGGTCTTTTGGAAATGGATTTGGAATTTTCGGGACCGGTTTGCTCACTTTCGGAACCGGATTTGGCGCTTTTGGAACTGGTTTTGGCTCTTTAGGAACTGGTGTTGTCACTTTTGGAACCTTGATTTGGCACTTTCGGAATCGGATTTGGCACTTTCGGAATCGGATTTGGCACTTTCAGAACCGGTTTTGGCACTTTTGGAATTGGATTTGGCAATTTTGGAATCAGTTTTGGCACTTTTGGAACCGGTTTTGGCACTTTTGGAACCTGGATTAGGCACTTTTGGAACCATATTTTGCTTGATTTTGGGGTTTAGAAAGGCTATTTTTGACCTGTCTTCAAAGTGAATTGGACTAGAATAAGTCCAAGTTTAATGAAATTGGCGTTGGTACTTGAATGTAAGATTTTCCTTAAATCCATACTTCAAGGGTTACTTCAAAGTTAACTTATCCTTAAATCTTGAAATTCCATAATTCAACGGTTACTTAACTTCTCCTTAAATCTCAACCTTCCATATTTCAAGGGTTACTTCAAAATTAACTTCTCGTTAAATCTTGGACTTCCATATTTCAAGGGTTACTTCAAAGGGTCAATCCCCACCTAACGGTTTCATTAAATAACTATAACTTGCATTCTTTCTCACTTTATGATTTCATCAAAGGGGCTTCTTCTCATCATCATACTTAGGTGGATACATCATCATTCCTTACGAGGTTTATTTCCTCTTTATGTGGACCCATCATTACTTTCAAGGTCATGTGGACCCATCATCATTACTTTGGGGAATTTTTCACACTTCACACGAATATTGATTTGGAACACCTTTAGGGGCTTCTTTAGAGGCTTCCTCATCATGGTTCAATGGACTCATCATTAAGGTCATGTGGGCCCAACATCATTCCTTTATGGGTTTCTTCAACATTGATTTGGGGAAAATTTAGGGACTTCTTTACACTTCACTCCATCAGGATCATTAGGGTCTTCTTTAATGGATTTGGGGGCTTGCACCATTTGTGTACAACTCAAAGTGTCTTCCTATGAGGGCCATTCTTAACAGTTATGCCATAAGGGGACCTCTTTATAGTTATATACATTTTTGTCAAGGCTTCTTCTCTAGGGGATTCTTTAGGGGATCCAAGGCTTCTTCAATATTACTAGATATTCATCTAACTTGTTTGGGGGATTCAAGGCTTCTTCAACATTACTCTATTATTGTCATATCATCATTATCATTTTGAAATCAATGACCACGATACTCAATATCAATGACACGGATCACTTGAACCTGTTGACATCAATGACAAACAACTTTCCAAAACTCTCCCCCTTTTTCATTGATGGAAACAACTACAACCCTCTCTCCCCCTTTGACATTAATGAAAAAAGAGGTGAAGAAACATTGCTTACCTTATCCCCTTGGGATTATGTTGGATCCCCCGTGAATATGCTTCTTTTCTATGACTTTGTTTTGTTGATCATTCTCTCCACCTTGCAAAGGATAACTTTACTTGACTGTGAATTCCTTCGAAAAAAAAAAATACTAACAATCCTCCCCCTTAGAGTAGACCATTTCTTGAAGCTTTATGAAGTATCTCTCCTTGTGTTCTTGAATGATTTTGCAATCCACTATCTTCTACTCTATACAAACTTTAACCTACTATCCTTTCTTTGATATTCCTTGCCTATACAAACTTTAACCTACTATCCTTTCTTTGATATTCCTTGCCTACTACTTAGACTCCCCCTCAAGATTATCCATGATACCAAGAGTCTCTATTCCACAGTGTTTAGAACAATGTGTAAAGTTGATTTGTTGTAGGATCATCATTTGTAATCCCGACACCTTTATTTTTTATTGTTGATATGTCATTCTTACTTGACTCTGCAAATGTTGTAGGTATGTCCTTTGAGAATTATCCATTGATCTATTCTTCTTGTTTTTCCCACATCTTCAAGATGTAATACCAATTCATTTTTTTATTCAATCCTAGGATTGTTTTTTTTTTCATTCCATATGCTTCCCTACTTCAAGATAATAGTTTTCTTTGGTTTCATGTCTTAAGCTTTTAACTTTCATCATTTGTATAGAGAAAAAATCCATGAGCTTCTTCCTTTTATCCTTCTGATTTCTTCTTCTAGACTCTATTATGAGACTTTTCTTTCATGGAAGATTCCATCATTCTTTTGCAGTCATGAGTTATGTGTCCATAGTTGTGGAATTTGTAGCATTCATTATTGTAGTTCATCATACTTATACAATCTCTTGCCATGTATCCATAAGTGTGGCATTTGTAACATTCAACATTGTAGTTCATGTGGACACCTCCATTTCTTACTTGAGTATTTCCTCCATAAGATTTGCAATCTCTATCCCTATGTCCAAAATTGTTACATGAAAAACAATAACCAGAAAAATAATCTTTGGTACCTAGGAGCAAAGGGTCTTCTTTGTGATGTAACTTATACGTATCCATTCTTCCTTGAATATTTTTTACCATGAATTCTTCCTTTGTAGTATTTTACTTGATGGGACCTTCTGAGAATATATGCATAACTCTTAGCCTTTTTTTCACTTCCCGCTTGGAGCTTTCACTTTCTTCAATTCTCTTTTGTTCAAACAAACTAGTCTTATCATATGATTATCTTTGACAGCTAAGGATGTTTAGTGAAAGGATCACAAACTCTTTCTTTTGACAAATTTATTTCTTCTCATGAAGTTGTCATGTTAGATATTATTCAGTTTGCTTGGCCTCTTTGTGAAATTCCACAGGGGTAGATCACTGAGATTGAACAAACCTCACAATTTCACACTATTATTATTGAGAATAATTAGACAAGAAACATGGATCAATTCACTCATAAAACTGAAACACACATGAAAAAATGTTGTTGATACATTAATTTGATGTAAGCTGGAAATCAAAGAATGTTACAATAGAATGAATTTGATACTCCCTGGAGGTTTCGAATTAACCTCAAGAATAGGATTAGTTTGCATTGGAACCGTCTCCCGATAAGGTTCAGTGGCCACCAATGATGAATAATCAGTTAACTGAGATAGAACTGAGCATAACTTAATCATGTGGGCACCTAAATAGGGGAGGGGACTCCAAGGGGGTGAAATACTGACTTGTAGTGGTCAAAATAGGTTCTCCTACACTTAGTAGCAATGAAAATAGGTGTTTGACAGACAATCTACCATGAGTGGACTCAAGGCCTGATATCCATAGCTCAATGTGAGTCTAGAAAAAATAAGATAGAACATAGAATACTTTCCTAGATCTAATTAGAGATTGAGTGGATAGATGCTTTACCTTTCATATCATTGATCCTTTTTCCTTGATGTTTGCTCCAAGCTTGATGGTCTTTAGATCTCAACTACAAAACCTATCAAGGCAACACAAAACAAAACAAGTAGTAAATTGCACCTAAACAATAATAGATCTAAGTAAGTAGTTAAGCAAGCAAACTACACAAAATATCATCAATGCAATGAGATTTGGTGGAAAGCATTTATATTACTGTATAATAATCGAAATACATAGAAGGAAGTGATTACAACCAATGACTTAACGTAGCAATCCTTCTCCAATAAAGCCAATGCCAAAGCCTCCCAAGGAAGTGTGAGTCTCCCAATAGATGAGTAGGGATATCTCCTAAGCTAATTTCACTAGCATGTAGATACTATAGATTTCCTCCCTTTGGTATGGGAATGAGATTCACTTATATAGGGATAAAGAGATAGGGTAGGTTGAGGATTAGGGGGATATGGTTAAGGGATTCTCCCATTAGGTTAGGAACCAAAATGCCACCTCACCTAGAGTCTAGGGATAGGTCTCCACCTCAACAAACTTCTAGAAAGACCTAGAGACTCCCCAAAATAGCCTTTAAGCAACCTCGTCGCACCCTGGTAGAGGACACAGAGCGATAGAGGGGGTCTGTCTCACTCTATAGGAAGACAAAGTGCGAGAGTGTCTCACCCTAGCTGACCAAGAACTGGGACAGAGGGGTTATGTCTCACTCTGTAGGAAGACAAAGTGTGATAGCCTACTCAAATAGGTCAACTAGGTAGGGAAATCTCTCAGTTGGATGTGTTTTAGCCCTGAATGAGTTTAGGGGTTAGAGCAAATATTTTATACAATGGTTAAGATGACGGCATTATCACAACGGTCATGATGACGACACTTGGTCATAATGAAGACACTTGCAATGGTCATGGTGATGACACTAGGTCATGATGACGACAGTTGCAACACTTGCGACACTTGCACAAGGGTGACAACAATTTGTTGTAATAGAATGCCCCCCCAAAGCATGAAGATGATGTAATGAGATAGGTGAAATGCTTTGTAGTAAGAAAAATGGAAAGGACTTGCTGGTTGGAAGGAGTTGTTGCAGAAATGACCTAAGATCCACAAGTCTCACAAAACATGGCTTCTGACCAATACATTGCAGATCCATGATAGTAAAGACTGACTGAACATAATCATGGATACTAGACACAATCGTAGATCCATGATGAGATGATAACACAACCATGACCAATACAAAGTGGATCCTGTTAGAAAAATAGGATCACAGAGCAATAACAATAAACATAAATGCAAATATAATCACACACACATTAGAACAGAGACATAGATATATCGTGGTTCACCCAACTTGGGCTACATCCACACTGAATTTGTCAGTCCTTATTATTATACTGTCTAGCAAAGTGAAGGGATACAACCTGCAGCACAACCGCTGCACTTCCTCTTCACTATCTCACAGTCTCTCTTCTTGATCTCAGAGATCTTTACAATGCATAAAATCTAATACATCCACACTAGCCGTGTTACAATGTCTTTCTTTTATAAGGGAAATACAATGGGAAAATACCATGGGTTACCCAAAACCATGGGCTCGGACCCCCCTAGGGTCGTGCCGGGATCATAACCAAACATGGGGTACTGACACGACTGAATAATAATATCTCTGAATCTGGAGATCAGGCTCCACAACCAACATATCCGTGTAATATAACTCAAACAATATCCATCACAACCTGGGTACAATATGACCTCCCCAGGGTCTTCAAGTCGAACCCACAATGATACGAATCTATCCATGTGATTACAATGTTTTGGAGATGAACATGGTAGAAACCACTTGATTATCGATCAATAATGTATACTGTTAACAAGTGCAAAGAAAATCACCATTGATGACAATGATTCCCAAGGTATCATAGTATATATCACCAAGCGTGAATAAATGAGTTGAAGTCGAACGCTTGACAAAATATTTCAATTAGGAGCCAGTGACGTAAACTCATGTTGAAAGCGAGTAACCTGCTATTGAGGCATGCAGGCCTAAGGTACTTGATTGGTTTCTAGATTCAAACCTTGGATGATGAGTTGAGGTCGACGAGGATGAACCCGTCGAAGGAGGGCCATGATGAATCCCCCATAAAAGACACGAAACTCGATGACATATATTTTGAGTAGATTGGATGGTACAGTAACATGCAAGACTGACTCAGAGTAAATCGACATGGTGGAAGGTGTACTGATTGCAAATGATGAGCGGTGAATGTATTCTTGAACATGGGCATGGCATGACTTGGCAGTATTGACATGATGAGAATGACACCAAATACTAATGCAACTGATGGTGGAAGCATTCTTTGGATGACCCAAAGGAGTAACAAGACTCAGGAAGTAGGAAAAACTCGAGGACAAACGGATGACCCAAGTACTGTATGCAAATGCAAATGAGTGCCATGTTCAAGAACAACTAAATACTACCACTGATAAAGGTGTGATACAAAAGCTTTCATTTTTTCCCATCATGACTGATGAGTGCCTCATGTGTTTTTTATGATCTTGATGAGGGTAACCAAATGCTCGGTATAGCTCATCTCATAGATGATTCCAATCCCAAATATTTTTTGAACCTAGGAGAGGAGAGGTTCGTCCCATGGTGGGCCCTTCAATGTTGAGTTTTAACGAGTCCATAGAAGGTAAACTCGACGTCATTTCATGTTTAGAGAGTCTGAAAAGAACTAAAGAAGACTCCAAAGGTTCTTTACATAAGTTTAGCCTCTTTGCCCAAAAAAGGGTAAAACAACGTGACAGAGGACTCTTCCAGTCATGATTGGTTGGAGTATTCTTTTTTCGTAAATAGTGCTCCCTGGTCCGAAAAAGGGGTAAACTATCACCAGGGAGACGCTTATTCAAATACTTTTACAAGCATGAACGCATCAAGTTCGCTTGGAGATCTTTTCCTATTTTAGGAGTCTAAAAAGAGCTTAAAAATGACTCCATGAACAACATTGTCATGGTTGATAATCAAGTACGACAAAGAAAAAAGTAAACTCGGCACAGTTCCTTTTTCCGTAAATAGTCTAGCGAGGCCGGATAAGGTGATAAATCTATACTCGTTAGACACACCTTTTTACTCAAATTTTTAATGAGCATGATAATGGTATCAAAAGCACTCGGAATATTTTTCATATTTGAACCAGAGCACGAAAAAGTAAAAACTAAGCTCAAACCACTTTTTATGTTTCAACCAGAGCATGAAAAAAGTGAAAAGTAAGCTCAACACCATCTTACTTTTTTTAACGAGCTCGAAGATAGGTTGGAAGAATGCTCATGGTGTCTGCTTCATTTTTTAACGAGCTTGTGACAAAAAATGAACTATGCTCAAGATTATTTTCATGGTTTAGTGAGCTTGAAACTCAAAAGAAAGTATGCTCAGAAATATTCCCATTGGCCGAAGTTTTTCCATCATGATATCCAGAGGTTGGTATATGCCCCCAGCATGATTGCTAGAAGTAAGTGACTTAGCTTTAACATGGTGTGGAGAGGTGATCGATTTGACTTCAACATAACGTCCAGGGGTTGAAGACATGCCCCCCAAGCTTCATTTCATTTGCCTAAGGCATAGGCAGATGAAAAGAAGGTTCAGGTACTAAGTCTACGAGAAGATTCGACTGCAAGGGAAAAAGATTTGTTTCATTTTTTAACGAGCTTAACACAGGAAAAGAACCATGCTCGTGGGAACCTATTTCATTTTTTAACGAGCTTGACATAGAAAGGGAACTATGCTCATAGGGAGATGGTTTCATTTTTCCACAAGCTTGAAACTAAAGGTAAACTATGCTCCAAAAAGGGCCATTTCATTTTTTAACGAGCTTGAAAAGGAATAAAACTATGCTCACCGGATACTGTTTCATTTCTTAATGACCTTGACACAGGAATAGAACCATGCTCGCGGGGTACTGTTTCATTCTTTAACGAGCTTAAAACAAAAAGAAACTATGCTAAAAAAGGGCCATTTCATTTTTTAACGAGCTTGAAAGGGAATAAAACTATGCTCACAGGATACTGTTTCATTTTTTAACGAGCTTGATACAAGAATAGAACCATGCTCGCGGGGGTACTATTTCATTTTTTAACGAGCTTAAAAAAGAAAGAAACTATGCTCAATATTAAAGGCACTTATCTAACATGATGTCCAGAGGTTAGTAGTGTGCCCCCCAGCATGATGTATAGAGGCTGGAGATATGTCCCTCATGCTTAATGGGAAGAAACCACTAATACATGTGGAACGTTCATGGAATTTTTTTGAATGGCAGTCATGCGATGATTAGGTGTCACGAAGGAAAGCTGATCAATGGTCACAATCCTCCCATCATAGGGAAAATACATCACTCGAAAGAGTGTGGACACTATGGCTTTCATAGCATAGACATAATCACGTCCAAGGAGTAGATTGACCTTGGACAACCATGACATCAACATAAATAGTTTGACCTCCCAAGGTGACAGGTAAATGTGGAAGAATCCCTAAAGGTCCGGTAGGCCTCCTATTAAAAGCCAAAATATGGCTGGTAGCCGGCACAAGCTGAGGAGACCCTATAGCTTGCCAAGCAGTTGAGGATAAAATACTAACAGAATCTCCCTCGTCAACTATAGTGTGAAAGATTTCCTTTTCGGCAACACCTACAAATATCTGGAAAGGAACATCTAAGGGGAGACGAGATTGTGCTAGACTATTCCAATCAAATGAAATAACCTCAGTACTTGGAGGAGGTCCCGTGGAAGAAACTTCTCCTTTCCTAGAACTATCTAAACCGACCAAAAAGATATCAACAGTTTCTAATTCACTTTCAGTTGGAAAAGAAGGATACGACGAAGATTTTGTGATGGTGACTACTTCAATCTGGGCATTTTCCAATGAAAGAGTTGGGTAGACCGAGGATAAAACTAGGTCTACCGCTTGCGTTTCACTCTTCAAAGGAGGAGTGGGATCAACCAAAGATGATGCTCAATTAATCACTTGGATTTCACTTGTCAAAGGAGGAGCGGGGTCAACCAATAGTAGGGTTGGATTGACCATCCTATCAACCAACGTAGGATCAAGGGACAACCTACAATATTCAGTTGGAAGGTGTTTAAGGGATATGTCCATGTCTTCCAACAATTGTGAAGCTTCATCCATAAGAGGACAAAGGTAAGTATGGTGTATGCCCTTGCATAACCAACAAGGGTTTGCAGCTCTACCCTTCCGACCCTTAATTACAATGCCACTAGTTGATGGGGTATCATCAGTATGATGTCCAGAGATTGATGACATGGGTTGTTCAGAACACGACCATATTTCTAAGACCTTGGAGATACCAAGGCATCCCTTAATAAAAAGGGACCCTTTACAAAGATTGCAAGGGAATTTTGGTTTACGCAGATTCGAAACAAGTGTATTGGTGCCCCTAGCATGATGATCAGTGGATGGGGTTGTGACCTTCTACTTAGTATTCTTCTTCTTCTCACCTGCCTTCTTACTAACATCAGAGTTTTCAGTAGGAGAAGAGGAAGAGACGAAGAGGAGGAAGGGTCACCATGAGATTGATGCTCATGCGGTGAAGGACCTAGGTTCGACACAACTAGTGCAATTGGTGTAACTGGATTGGAGAATAACGATACTGGTAATCCTATCGTCAATCCAGGAAGACTCAACGTAGCCATAAAGGGAGGACCAACAATTCCACAAGGAGGAATAACAAATGGCAAACCCTGGAAGGGGTTTCTTGGTTGGTAGTCCCAGAAGAATCTTCCATATCTCAAATTCCTAAGAGCCTATGAAGTACCACACAAATCAAACACTCCTCAAGTCTAAAAGAAACAAGCAAACTGTGTGAATAGGAGTGGATAAACAGTCAGGATCCTCACAGTATTATCAAGGCACCACAACTCGCTATATACCATAGGGTCCAATAGTAAAATGTGACAAGGAGGATTGGTACAGTACCCTTTCCTGAATACCCGACTACCTGGACGGTACGTGCGTAGTAATCTCCCCGAGTGTTGTTCTCGGTGTATTGTGATGCCAGGACGGCCAAATGGTTAACTCAGTTGGTCACAGGAATCCTAATGGTGTCTCTCGATATACTCAAGGTACGTGGGAACTCAAATCTGTAGTGATGATGTCTAATGCACAACTATATGGCACGAGACCTTCCTATATACTACCGAGTACATGAAACAACTTTAGATATACACCAAGTATGTGAAACACGTTTTGATATGTTAAGTTTATACTAATTTGACTAGCAAGATCATTGAAAGAAACAAAATCACAAGATAGACAAAGATTTACCCTGGGAAACCCTCATGGGGTAGAAAACCTAGAAAAGATTTTCTCAATATAGATAATCAACCAATACAAGATGTAGAAACCAAATAAGAGCTCCTTCTCCTCCTATGTAGACCTCTCTCTCACTTGTGCACTACTCCCAAGTGGATGAATGAATGAGATAAGTGAGTAACATCCTCCTCTACTTATACTTGTTTTCCGACTGAATTTTTACCCTATGGGGCCGACCTCTCCTAGGAGAGTCTAATAAACCTCAAATAACTAACTCGGGGCTGACCTCTACTAGGAGATCTAATAACCCTAGTTACCACAATCTCTTGGAGGAATAAACATCTCCAGATACATAACAAAGTCCCATCGGAGGAATGAAACATCTTCGGAATAATAAAGTACAAATATAATATTCTTTGAAGTTACAATATTTCAACACTCCCCCTTAACGAGAAGGATATTATAACAACATATGCAGGAGCAAGGAGTCATCAACTACATGATACATGATACATCTATAAATTATTGGAAGCTTTCTCAACATCATCAATAACTCAACCAATTACTGGAATATCTTTAAGATCTTCAATACTAGAACATCAACATCTTCAGTACTGAGTCTTCATCTTCTGTAGCACTTGAACAGTGACAGTAACATCATCATCTGGATCACTCGATCAAAAGTCTCATCATCATCAACTAGATCTTCTCGATCAATAGCATCACATCATCTCGATTTACAACATCTAGATCATTTCGATCTACAACATCTGGATCATCTCGATCTACAACATCATAATCTGCAATACACATAATCGAATTCCAGGATGATCAATCCTTATCAATTTTAGACAAGTATCATGTCTATGGACGATGCAATCCAGATCTACTTCCAGTATGATCAAGCCTTATCACTTTAGGACATAAGTCCAAGGACGATGCAATCCTATCATGTACATTTTGAGCCAACTGTCCAGGGACGATGCAGTCCTATCATCAATTCTCGAAAAAAAAATGTCTACGGGTCAGTTCTGGGACCAAAGTCCATGGATGATACAATCCCCACATTCTCGAAGACATCTTGTCTACAGATCAATTCTGGGACCGTCATCCGGGGATGATACAATCCCAACATTCTCGGAGACATATGTCTATGGATCAATTATGGGACCATCATCCGGGGATGATGCAATCCCCACATTCTCGGAGACACCAGTCTACGGATCAATTTCGAGACCGAAGTCTGGGGATGACGCAATCCCCACATTCTCGGAGACACCAGTCTACGGATCAATTCTAGGACCGAAGTCCGGGGATGATGCAATCCCCACATTCTCGGAGACACTAGTCTACAGATCAATTCTTGGACCGAATTCTAGGGATGATGCAATCCCCACATTCTCGGAGACACCAGTCTATAGATCAATTCTAGGACCAAAGTCCAGGGATGATGCAATCCCTCTTCTTTCTCGGAGACATAAGTCTACGGATCAACTCTAGGACCGAAGTCTAGGGATTATGCAATCCCTCTTCTTTCTCAGAGACATAAGTCTAAGGATCAATTATGGGACCAAAGTCCAAGGATGATAAAATCCCTCTTCTTTCTCGGAGACATAAGTCTACAGATCCTTTTAGAACATGTGTTCAAGGATGATACAATCCACTTTGTCAACTTAGACCCTGTCTAAGGACCATTCACCAACCTTACTGTTGGGATCACCAATATAGGTATCCACATCATCGACCTCACTGTCGATGCAGGAAATCTCATCATAAGTGACCACATCACTCCCCCTTTCGAGGAGGGTCCTTCTAAACTACACCAAGCTTGTCTCGAAAATACTCAAACTTTACTCGAGACAGAGGTTTGGTCAATATATCAGTAACTTGTTCGTCAGTGCTTGCATACTCGAGCTTGATAGCTCCTTTCTGAACCATATCTCGTATATAGAAATATTGGATCTCTATGTGCTTTGACTTATCATGGAACACTAGATTTTCTGTCATCTTGATGCAACTCTGGTTGTCACACAGGATGTCAATGGGTTCCATCCCTAAGTCAAATAAACCAGATAACAATGTTTGAAGCCATACTGCTTCATAGCTAGCAGATCAAGCAACAATATATTCTGCTTCAGCTGTACTGAGAGCCACACTGGGCTGTTTTCTACTAAATCACGAGATCATGGCAGATCCCAAACAATAACATCCTCCCGATGTGCTCTTTTTGTCTGATACACTTCCTGCCCAATCAGCATCTATGTAGCCATACAATCTAAAACCATGATATCCAAGATAACATAGACCAAAGTCTATCATACCCTTTAGGTACCTCATCACATGCTTTGCAGCTATCAGGTGAAATCGTCCGGGTTCTACTAGATACTAACTCAAGGTATTCACGGCAAAGCATATGTTTGGTTTGGTATTTATTAAATACATTAATGACCCAATAATCTGTCTGTATAGAGTCATATCCACTAACTCTGATGAGTTATCTGCTAGTAGTTTCAAGTTGGAATCCATGCGAGTGGCCATGGCCTTACATTCCAACATATCAAATCTCTTCAGGATTTCCACAGCATATTTTCCGTGGTTGAGAAAGATTCCTTTCGGGCCTTTCCATACTTCTAGACCTAGGAAGTAGTGCATCAACTCGAGATCTCTCATTTCAAATTCTACAAAGAGTTTCTTCTTGCATTCGATAATCTGTTTCTTATTTCCTGTCAGAAATAGATCATCCACATATAGCAGCAATATGATAGGTTCATCTTTCATAACCTTGAGATAAAGATTAGGATCAACTTTACTCTTGGTAAATCCCAAGCTTGTCAAGAAACTGTCAATTCTTCCATACCAAGCTCTGGGAGCTGGTTTCAGCCCATACAATGCCTTCTTTAATTTACACACATGGGTCCTTTCATCTTCCACCTCAAATCCTTATAGTTTTTCTATGTACACTTCCTCCTCAATCACACCATTTAGGAAGGCTATCTTTACATCCATCTGGTGTAATTCCCACTTCATCATAGGTGCAAGTGCCATGATGGTTCTAATGGAAGTGTATCTTGCAACTGGTGCAAATGTTTCTTCATAGTCAATTCCCTCTTTTTGAGAGAATACTCGGGCCACAAATCTTGCCTTATATTTTTCAATCCTACCATCTGCAGCATGCTTGATTTTGTATATCCATTTGGAGGTTACCACACTCTTGTCCTTTGGCTTGGAAACTATATCCAAAACATCATTCTTCATTATTGACTGGTATTTGTTCGTCATTGCCTCCACCCACTCTTTCTTATGAGATGCTTCTTCATAACTAGTGGGTACTTGATCTACAAGGTCACACATTAGGGCCACATAGTTGGAGAATGTCTTTGGTTTCTTTGTCACCATAGTGGAGCCTTCGGGAACTACATATTTTTCTGCTCCTAGTATAATGTCTCTTTCCCATGCTGGCTTTCTCTTCCTTGAAATTTCCATGACAGTGGGTTCTTGTGGTTCCATCATGTCATTGTCCTCAGGAGTTGTTTCTTCAGGGGTGGGTGCAGCTTCTGTAATTATGGAGGGTGCCTCCTCCTCATATACTTCTTCATGTTGACACTTCCTAGACCTTTTGAGTTCTGCCTCTTCGTCAAATGTCACATCCCTACTTATTTCCATATGGTGAAATCCTGGGATGTATATTCTGAATGCTTTGGATGCTTCACAATATCCAACAAATATTCCTTTCTTCCTAGAAGGATCTAGCTTTGTCCTCTTTTCTTTTGGAATGTGAATGTACACTCGGCATCCAAATATCTTGAGGTAGCTTACCTTAGGTTTCTTCCCTGTGAACACTTCTTCTGGGGTCTTGAAATCAAGAGCACCATGAGATAGTCTATTTTGTACATAGACTGTTGTCCTGGCTGCTTTATCCCATCAATACATGGGTAGGTCTTGATCATGTATCATTGTCTTTACTTCCTCCATAATGGTTATATTCTTTCTTTCCGCAACACCATTCTGTTGGGGATTGTAGGGAGTGGTTAGTTCCCTCTTGAATCTAGATTCCTTACTAAAGACTTCAAAATATTTTGAAGTATATTCTCCACCATTATATTTCCTTAGTGTCTTAATATTCTTTTCTGAATGGTTTTCCATCAAGGCTTTGAATTCCTTGAATTTTCCAAAAACTGCATCTTTTCCCTTCAGAAAATAGATCCAGGTCTTCCTCGAGTAGTCATCGATGAATGTAAGGTAGTATTCATATCCAATCAAGGATGTGGATGGCATTGGTCCACATACATCTGAGTGAATCAATTCCAATGTACTCTTAGTCATTGTATCACTATTTGGAAATGGGTTCTTGACATTCTTCCCTCTTGCACATCCTTTGCAAGTGCCATCATGGTCAATCTTTAAGTCTGGTAGTCTTATGACTACCTTGCTCACATGAGGTAGTGCTTTGTAGTTAATGTGAGCAAGCCTTCTATGCCATAGCTCACCTGGGCTAGTGGTTTCATGAACAAGGGCAGCTTCTGGATGGCTCTTGAGTTTGTATAGATCTCCTTCCTCTTCACCAATAACAATTGCATTCTCAATTGATTTTCCTTTGGACCACATGAGTACTTGTCCATCTATGAATGAAACCCTATAGCCTTTCTTGTCTAATGCTGAGATAGAAAGTAAATTCTTCTTTAAACCTGGTACATATAAAATTTCTTTCATCTTCAATGGGGTTCTAGAATCAAGCTTGTAGCTTGCTTCACCAATTCCCTTGATGGGATACTGATAGTCATCTCCTAGAGATACCTTCTGTGGGGAGGTCTTTTCGTCAAGTCTTGAGAGAGTCTTCTATTGACTTGTCATGTGCTTTGAAGCACCACTATCAATGAGCCATATATCTTCTCCAGGTGATACTGCTCCAGAGAGAGCAAAGAATGGAACATATTCTTTTGCATCTTCTTCTTCTACTTTAGCTCTTTTCTTCCTAGGATTTTCTTCCTCTTCTTATTCACTATCATTTTCTGCAAGATGTGCATGATGTATTTTGTGAATAAACTTCTTCTTCTTCTTCTATGAAGTACAATTTCTAGCAAAGTGTCCTAATTAAAGACAATTGAAACATTGAACTGTGGGGAGATCTCTTTCTAAGTTTGCTCTTCCTCTCCTTCTAAAATTACCAAGAAGTTGAGACTCCTTGTGATCATTCTTGTTGAAGTTGAAGTGACTCCTTCTTTTTCTGGTGTGTGTAGCCAAAGCGTGGTCATTCTCTTTGAGAAGAGCTTCTCTATTGGCTACCCTAGCCTCTTCTTGAACACAATCCTCCCAAACCACATCAAACTTCATACTTTCTTTTCTGGCACACATAGTTTGAATGAATGACTCCCAAGGTCTAGTAAGACCATTTAGAGTAGTCATGACAAGTTCATCTTCATCAAGGGTATCTCAAATGGCATCTAGTTGTTCTTTGATCTGGGAAACCCTTGAGAAATAGTCTTGAATAGATTCTCCTTTATTCATCTTGGTGCTCTTCAATTGAGTTGTCAGGTTCATCTTTATATTGATGTTCTTTCCCTCATACATTCTAGAAAGAGCATCATACATTTCCTTTGGGGTCTTCTTGGAATCCACTCGGGGAATCAAGTGGTCCTTGATAGAATCAGCAATGATTCTCTTTGCCCTTATCAGGTCCTTCCTATACTTCTCTTTGGCTTCATCTTCTTCACATTCTGCAACCTCATCTTTAATATATTGGACAAGATCATTCTCTTCAATAATGAGACCAATTCTATATTTCCATGCTCAGAAATGTTTCTATACCCTCTAGCTTGTCTTCAAGCTTAGTGCTTGGAGCCATCTTATTCAGGGGGTTACAGAGATGGAAGTTTCCCAAGAGATAGAATAACACTTACCAGGAGATATGCTTGATTGAGTTGAGAGATCTGGTGTGTTCTGCTTCTGGAAACTTCAACTTTTCACCTTCTAGATCTACAGCAAAATTTTTGGTTTTCTGGTCTTCTCTTTTTTGGTTTTTTGGTGCACAGGTGCGCAGCTTTTTTGGTTTATTGGTGCACAGGTGCACAACTTTTCTAGTTTTTTGCACTTTTGTTCAAACTAGGGTTTGACTTTCCCGGAGTTCTACCCAACCAAAAATCTCGATCTAGGGCTCAAAACTTCGAATTTGAGGAGGGTTATCCAGCCATGCAATCAGAATCCAAAAATTCCAACTTTTGCAGAAACCTTAATTTTCACCGGAGGAGGAGAGAGAGGTATTTTCACCTTCTGAAAGATGTCCTATTCAGGATAGCTTTGATACCATGTTAAGTTTATACTAATTTAACTAGCGAGATCACTGAAAGAAACATAATCACAAGATAGACAAAGATTTACCCTGGGAAACCCTCATGGGGTAGAAAACCCAGCAAAGCTTTCCTCAATATAGATAATCAACCAATACAAGATGTAGAAACCAAACAAGAGATCCTTCTCCTCCTATGCAGACCTCTCTCTCACTTGTGCGCTACTCCCAAGTGGATGAATGAATGAGATAAGTGAGGAACATCCTCCTCTACTTATACTTGTTTTTCGACTGAATTTTTACCCTATGGGGCCGACCTCTCCTAGGAGAGTCTAATAACCCTCAAATAACTAACTCAGGGCTGACCTCTCCTAGGAGATCTAATAGCCCTAGTTACCACAATCTCTCGGAGGAATAAACATCTCCAAATACATAACAAAGTCCCATCGGAGGAATGAAACATCTTCGGAATAATAAAGTACAAATATAATATTCTTTGAAGTTACAATATTTCAACACTCCCCCTTAACGAGAAGGATATTATAACAACATCTGCAAGAGCAAGGAGTCATCAACTACATGATACATGATACATCTATAAATCATTGGAATCTTTCTCAACATCATCAGTAACTCAACCAGTTACTGGAATATCTTTAAGATCTTCAATACTAGAACATCAACATCTTCAGTACTGAGTCTTCATCTTCTGTAGCACTTGAAACGCTACAGTAACATCATCATCTGGATCACTCGATCAACAGCCTCATCATCATCAACTGGATCTTCTCGATCAATAGCATCACATCATCTTTATCTACAACATCTAGATCATCTTGATCTACAACATCTGGATCATCTCAATCTATAGCATCATAATCTGCAATACACATGATCCAATTCCAGGATGATTAATCCTTATCAATTTTAGACAAGTCTCATGTCTATGGACGATGCAATCCAGATCTAGTTCCAGTATGATCAATCCTTATCACTTTAGGAGATGAGTCCAAAGATGATGCAATCCTATCACGTACATTTTGAACCAACTGTCCAGGGATGATGCAGTCCTATCATCAATTCTCAGAGACAAATGTCTATGGGTCAGTTCTAGGACCAACGTCCATGGATGATACAATCCCCAAATTCTCGAAGACATCTTGTCTACAGATCAATTCTGGGATCGTCGTCCGGGGATGATACAATCCCCACATTCTTGGAGACATATGTCTATGGATCAATTATGGGACCATCATCCGGGGATGATGCAATCCCCACATTCTCGGAGACACCAGTCTATGGATCAATTCTAGGACCGAAGTCTGAGGATGATGCAATCTCCACATTCTTGGAGACACTAGTCTACATATCAATTCTTGGACCGAAGTATGGGGATGATGCGATCCCCACATTCTCGGAGACACCAGTCTACAGATCAATTCTGGGACCGAAGTCCGGGGATGATGCAATCCCTCTTCTTTCTCGGAGACATAAGTCTATGGATCAATTCTGGGACCAAAGTCCAGGGATTATGCAATCCCTATTCTTTCTCGGAGACACCATTCTACGGATCAATTCTAGGACCGAAGTCTGAGGATGATGCAATCTCCACATTCTCGGAGACACTAGTCTACAGATCAATTCTTGGACCGAAGTCTAGGGATGATGCAATCCCCACATTCTCGGAGACACCAGTCTATAGATCAATTCTGGGACCGAAGTTCGGGGATCATGCAATCCCTCTTCTTTCTCGGAGACATAAGTCTATGGATCAATTCTGGGACCGAAGTCCAGGGATTATGCAATCCCTCTTATTTCTCGGAGACCCTCCTCTTTCTCGGAGACATAAGTCTACGGATCAATTCTGGGACCGAAGTCCAGGGATGATACAATCCCTCTTCTTTCTCAGAGACATAAGTCTACAGATCCTTTTAGAACATGTGTTCAAGGATGATACAATCCACTTTGTCAACTTAGACCCTGTCTACGGACCATTCACCAACCTTACTGTTGGGATCACCAATATAGGTATCCACATCATCGACCTCACTGTTGATGCAGGAAATCTCATCATAAGTGACCACATCACTCCCCGTTTCAAGGAGGGTCCTTCTAAACTACACCAAGCTTGTCTCGAAAATACTCAAACTTTACTCGAGACAGAGGTTTGGTCAATATATCAGCAACTTCTTCGTCAATGCTTGCATACTCGAGCTTGATAGCTCCTTTCTGCACCATATCCCATATATAGAAATATCGAATCTCTATGTGCTTTGACTTATCATGGAACACTGGATTTTCTGTCATCTTGATGCAACTCTGGTTGTCACACAGGATCTCAGTGGGTTCAATCTCTAAGTCAAATAAACCAGATAACAACTTCTGAAGCCATATTACTTCACAGCTAGCAGAGAAAGCAACAATATATTTTGCTTTAGCTGTATTGAGAGCCACATTAGACTGTTTTCTGCTAAACCACGAGATCATTGTAGATCCCAAATAATAACATCCTCCCGATGTGCTCTTTTTTTCTGATACACTTCCTGCCCAATCAGCATCTATGTAGCCATACAATCTAAAACCATGATCTCCAAGATAACATAGACCAAAGTCTATCGTACCCTTTAGGTACCTCATCACATGCTTTGCAGCTATCAGGTGAAATCATCTGGGTTCTACTAGATACTGACTCAAGGTATTCACGGCAAAGCATATGTCTAGTCTGGTATTTGTTAAATACATTAATGACCCAATAATCTGTCTGTATAGAGTCATATCCACTAACTCTGATGAGTTATCTGCTAGTAGTTTCAAGTTGGAATCCATGCGAGTGGCGATGGCCTTACATTCCAACATATCATATCTCTTTAGGATTTCCACAGCATATTTTTCGTGGTGGAGAAAGATTCCTTTGGACTGAGGAAGTAGTGCATCAACCCGAGATCTTTCATCTCAAATTCTACAGAGAGTTTCTTCTTGCATTCGATAATCTGTTTCTTATTTCCAGTCAGAAATAGATCATCCACATATAGCAGCAATATGATAGGTTCATCATTCATAACCTTGAGATAAAGATTAGGATCAGCTTTACAATTGGTAAAGTCCAAGCTTGTCAAGAAACTGTCAATTCTTCCATACCAAGCTCTGGGAGCTTGCTTCAGCCCATACAATGCCTTCTTTAATTTGCACACATGGGTCCTTCCATCTTCCACCTCAAATCCTTGTGGTTGTTCTATGTACACTTCCTCCTCAATCACACCATTTAGGAAGGCTATCTTTACATCCATTTGGTGTAATTCCCACTTCATCATAGATGCAAGTGCCATGATGGTTCTAATGGAAGTGTATCTTGCAACTAGTGCAAATGTTTCTTCATAGTCAATTCCCTCTTTCTGAGAGAATACTCGGGCCACAAATCTTGCCTTATATTTTTCAATGCTGCCATCCACAACATGCTTGATTTTGTATATCCATTTGGAGGATACCACACTCTTGTCCTTTGTCTTGGGAACTATATCCCAAACATCATTCTTCATTATTGACTGGTATTCCTCCGTCATTGCCTCCACCCGCTCTTTCTTATGAGATGCTTCTTCATAACTAGTGGGTACTTGATCTACAAGGTCACACATCAGGGCCACATAGTTGGAGAATGTCTTTGGTTCCTTTCTCACCCTAGTGGAGCCTTCAGGAGCTACATATTTTTCTGCTCCTAGTATAATATCTCTTTCCCATGCTAGCTTTCTCTTCCTTGAAATTTCCATGATAGGAGGTTCTTGTGGTTCCATCATGTCATGGTCCTCAGGAGTTGTTTCTTCAGGGGTGGGTGCAGCTTCTGTAATTCTGGAGGGTGCCTCCTCCTCATATACTTCATGTTGACACTTCCTAGACCTTTTGAGTGCTGCCTCTTCATCAAATGTCACATCCATACTTATTTCCATATGGTGAAATCCTGGGATGTATATTCTGAATGCTTTGGATGCTTCACAATATCCAACAAATATTCCTTTCTTCCCAAAAGGATCTAGCTTGGTCCTCTTTTCTTTTGGAATGCGAATGTACACTCGGCATCCAAATATCTTGAGGTGGCTTACCTCGGGTTTCTTCCCTGTGAACACTTCTTTCGGGGTCTTGAAATCAAGAGCACTATGAGATAGTCTATTTTGTACATAGACTATTGTCCTGGCTGCTTCATCCCATAAATACATGGGTAGGTCTTGATCATGTATCATTGTCTTTACTTCCTCCATAATGGTTCTATTCTTTCTTTCCGCAACACCATTTTGTTGGGGATTGTAGGGAGTGGTTAGTTCCCTCTTGATTCCAGCTTCCTTACAAAAGACTTCAAAATATTTTGAAGTATATTCTCCACCATTATATGTCCTTAGTATCTTAATATTCTTTTCTGAATGGTTTTCTATCAAGGCTTTGAATTCCTTTAATATTCCAAAAACTTCATCTTTTCCCTTCAGAAAATAGATCCAGGTCTTCCTTGAGTAGTCATCGATGAATGTAAGGTAGTATTCAGATCCACTCAAGGATGTGGATGGAATTGGTCCACATACATCTAAGTGAATCAATTCCAATGTACTCTTAGTCTTTATATCATTCTTTGGAAATGGTTTCTTGACATTCTTCCCTCTTGCACATCCTTTGCAAGTGCCATCATGGTCAATCTTTAAGTCTGGTAGTCCTATGACTACCTTGCTCACATGAGGTAGTGCTTTGTAGTTAATGTGAGCAAGCCTTATATGCCATAGCTCACATGGGCTAGTGGCTTCATGAACAAGGGTAGCTTCTGGATGGCCCTTGAGTTTGTATAGATCTCCTTCCTCTTCACCAATAACAATTGCATTCTCAATTGATTTTCCTTTGGACCACATGAGTACTTGTCCATCTATGAATGCAACCCTATAGCTTTTCTTATCTAATGCTGAGATAGAAAGTAAATTCTTCTTTAAACCTGGTACATATAAAATTTATTTCATCTTCAATGGGGTTCCAAAATCAAGCTTGTAGCTTGCTTCACCAATTCCCGTGATGGGATATTCATAGTCATCTCCTAGACATACCTTCTATGGGGAGGTGTTTTCTTCAAGTCTTGAGAGAGTCTTCTTTTGACCTGTCATGTGCTTTGAAGCACCACTATCAATGAGCCATGTATCTTCTCCAGGTGATACTACCCTAGAGAGGGCAAAAAATAGAACATATTCTTCTGCATCTTCTTCTTCTACTTTAGCTCTTTTCTTTCTAGGATTTTCTTCCTCTTCTTATTCACTATCATTTTCTACAAGATGTGCATGATGTATTTTGTGAATAAACTTCTTCTTCTTCTTCTGTGAAGTACAATTTCAAGCAAAGTGTCCTAATTTGAGACAATTGAAACCTTGAACTGTGGAGAGATCTCTTTCTGAGTTTGCTCTTCCTCTCCTTCTAAAATTACCAAGAGGTTGAGACTCCTTGTGATCATTCTTGTTGAAGTTGAAGTGACTCCTTCTTTTTCTGGTGTGTGTAGCCAAAGCTTGGTCATTCTCTTTGAGAAGAGCTTCTCTATTGTCTACCCTAGCCTCTTCTTGAACACAATCCTCCCAAACCACATCAAACTTCATACTTTCTTTTCTGGCACAGATAGTTTGAATGGATGACTCCCAAGGTCTAGTAAGACCATTTAGAGTAGTCATGACAAGTTCATCTTCATCAAGGGTATCTCAAATGGCATCTAGTCGTTCTTTGATTTGGGAAACCCTTGAGAAATAGTCTTGAATAGATTCTCCTTTATTCATCTTGGTGCTCTTCAATTGAGTTCTCAGGTTCATCTTTGTATTGATGTTCTTTCCCTCATACATTCTAGAAAGAGCATCATGCATTTCCTTTGGGGTCTTCTTGGAATCCACTTGGGGAATCAAGTGGTCCTTAATAGAATCAACAATGATTCTCTTTGCCCTTATCAGGTCCTTCCTATACTTCTCTTTGGCTTCATCTTCTTCAGGTTCTGCAACCTCATCTTTAATATATTGGACAAGATCATTCTCTTCAAGAATGAGACCAATTCTATATTTCCATGCTCGAAAATTTTTCTATACCCTCTAGCTTGTCTTCAAGCTTAGTGCTTGGAGCCATCTTATTCAGGGGGTTACAGAGATGGAAGTTTCTCAAGAGATAGAATAACGCTTACCAGGAGATATGCTTGATTGAGTTGAGAGATCTAGTGTGTTCTGCTTCTGGAAACTTCAAATTTTCACCTTCTGGATCTGCAACATAATTTTTGGTTTTCTGGTTTTTTGGTGCACAGGTGCGCAACTTTTCTGGTTTACTGGTGCATAGGTGCGCAACTTTTCTGGTTCTCTCATTTTCTAGTTTTCTGCACTTTTGTTCAAACTAGGGTTTGAATTTTTCGGAGTTCTACCCAACCAAAAATATCGATCTAGGGCTCAAAACTTTGATTTTGAGGAGGGCTATCCAGCCATGCAATGAGAACCCAAAAATTCCAACTTTTGCAGAAACCCTAATTTTCACCAGATGAGGAGAGAGAGGTATTTTCACCTTGTGAAAGATGTCCTATTCAGGCTAGCTTTGATACCATGTTAAGTTTATACTAATTTGACTAGCGAGATCACTGAAAGAAACATAATCACAAGATAGACAAAGATTTACCCTGGGAAACCCTCATGGGGTAGAAAACCCAACAAAGCTTTCCTCAATATAGATAATCAACCAATAAAAGATGTAGAAATCAAAACAAGAGCTCCTTCTCCTATTATGTAGACCTCTCTCTCACTTGTGCACTACTCCCAAGTGGATGAATGAATGAGATAAGTGAGGAACATCCTCCTCTACTTATACTTGTTTTTCGATTGAATTTTTACCCTATGGGGCTGACCTCTCCTATGAGAGTCTAATAACCCTCAAATAACTAACTCAGGGCCGACCTCTCCTAGGAGATCTAATAACCCTAGTTACCACAATCTCTTGGAGGAATAAACATCTCCGAATACATAACAAAGTCCCATCGGAGGAATGAAACATCTACAGAATAATAAAGTACAAATATAATATTCTTTGAAGTTACAATATTTCAACATGATATACGCCAAGTACACGAAGTACTTGGTGGGTATGTGAAAGAGCTTTGATATACCTGGTTGGTACATGAAAGAGCTTCGATATACCAATTGGTACGTGGAATACTACAATACGCCCGGAATACAATGTTGGCAAGTAATGACAGCTGCCACGATTTACAACATCGGAACACATCTCTAACTTACACATAGTTACTAAATGATTTTAACCTAAGCTAGCATTAATTTTATCTTGTGCGGTTAGGTGGATGCATGAGGTGTAGACAGGAAATGTAAAAATAATGCAAATCCTAACTACATGGTTATGCACATTTTCCTTTCCTTTTCAATGAAAACTACTTAAGGTAAGGAGAGATATTTCTTTCTTTCAAACCAAAAAGTACTTAAGTAGTAACGAAGAGAATAATTCCTTCCTAGAGTGTAATAACTCTAACTTTTTGTGATAATAAGCCAAAAAGCGCAAAGAGAATGAAAGATGCGACAAATCTTAACAATGTATAAGACACAATATTGAAGCACTTTCAATTTTCAAATGCATGTATAAAAAATGGAACTTGATAACTAAACACTTTTCATATCTATATATAGAAAGTGAGAGAATATCTACAACACTCTAATCATTCATAAATTCCCAAAAAAATGACAAGCACCCAAACAACTCAAAGGCACTCAAGAAAGGCTCAAAATATACCAAATGCAATAATTCTAATCCATTTCCTATCTTTTTACACTTGAAAAAGACACATCTAATCTATGGAAAGAAAAACTCCACAAACGTTTCCAGTCAAATGCAAGACAAAGAAAAGCACTTAACAATTTTATCTAACTCAAACACACACAAATATGAAATAAGCCTTTCTTCTTCTTATGAATGTGAGACCAAGAATTTCAAATGATCAAATTAAAGCAAGAAGAATACTTATGTGTTCCAATTTCATGAATATAGAAAAAGAGTGACAAAATCAAGCTTCTCTTTGAACTAAAGTGGAGACAAGGAATCAATCTTTTCAAACAATCATTAGATAAGATGTAAAGGAAATAAGATGCACAACCCAAGAAAGAAATGCTCAAAAAGACATGGATATCCCACACTTTTCAAGTCTTTAAAACAAGCCAATCACACCGAACCAAAAATGATCTCAAAACCTTAATATGGGTCAAAAATAGAACCCATTTTGCTTAAAAATGCAAGCAAAACACTAGTTTTTACTCAAGGGGCCAAACATGGATCTAAATCTCAAAAAGACCCAAAAAACCAACACAAGCAATCCAAACAAAACACTGCTAAACAGAAAGGTCTCTACCTGGAAGATTTAGTTCAGAGGGGTCTGCACACCAAATCAAAACTCAAATAAAAAATGGAGGGGTGTTGGCCCCATATCAATTTTAACAGATTTGTGCAGTTTGTGTTCAAACACAGAGCGACCGTCATAGGTCACCAGTGCGGGGTTTGCGACGATGTCGCAAGACACTAGTGAGACAACTATGACAATAGAAAGAAGTAGAGTGCAAAAATTGACAGATCGACGCTTTGGTTCCACTGCCCAGGTGCGACGAGCAAGATCCAAACTCAAGGATCAACAAATCTCCAAGAAATGAGCAATGAAAAGGTCTAAAAATAGTGAGTACAGACTCATAGAAAGACAACAAACTCTTCAAGGTGAAGATCTAATGGTGAAAAAGGATTAGGAGGCAAAATGAGATGGCTTGTAAAAGAAATCAAATGAAAATGGCATTCAAATTGAAAACTAAAACAATGGACTCTTCCCCTGTATGGTCTCCATATTTGTTTGACGGACAATCTACCAAGAGCGGACTCGAGGCCTGATCTCCCTAGCTCAATGCGAGTCTCGAACAAATAAAATAGAACATAGAATACTTTCTTAGATCTAATTAGGGATTGAGTAGATAGATGCTTTACATTTCATATTGTTGATCCTTTCTCCTTGATGTTTGCTCCAAGCTTGATGGTCTTCAGATCTCAGCTGCAAAACCTATCAAGGCAACACAGAACAAAACAAGTAGTAAAAGGCACCTAAACAATAATAGACCTAAGTAAGCAGTTAAGTAGGAAAACTACAAAAAATATCATCAATGCAATGAGATTTGGTGGAAAGCATTTATATTACTGTATAATAAGGGAAATACATAGAAGGAAGTGATTACAACCAATGACTTAACGTAGCAATCCTTCTGCAATCAAGCCAATTCCAAATCCTCCCAAGGAAGTGTGATTCTCCCAATAGATGAGTAGGGATCTCTCCTAAGCTAATTTCACCAGCATGTAGATACTATAGACTTCCTCCCTTTGGTATGGGAATGAGCTTTAGTTATATAGGGATAAAGAGATAGGGTAGGTTGAGGATTAGGGGGAGATGGTTAAGGGATTCTCCTATTAGTTTAGGAACCGAAATTCCACCTCACCTAGAGTCTAGGGATAGGTCTCCACCTAAAAAAACTTCTAGAAAGACCTCGAGACTCCCCAAAATAGCCTTTAACCAACCTCGTCGCACCTTGGTAGAGGACACAGAGTGACAGAGGGGGTCCGTCCCACTCTGTAGGAAGACAAAGTGCAATAGTGTCTCACCCTAGCTGACCAAGAACTGCGATAGAGGGGGTTTGTTGCACTCTGTAGGAAGACAAAGTGCGGCAACCTACTCAAAGAGGTAAACTAGGCAGGGAAATCTCTCAGTTGGATGTGTTTTAGCCCTGAATCAGTTTAGGGGTCAGAGCAAAGAGTTTACACAATGGTCAAGATGACGACATTATCACAATGGTCATGATGATGACACTTGGTCATAATGACGACAATTGCAATGGTCATGGTGACGACACTAGGTCATGATGACGACACTTGCGACACTTGCACAAGGGTGATGACATTTTGGTGTAACACTAGGAAATCAAGGGGACAAGGTGCCCTAATCATGGAGTTGACTGTGCTAACTCCTAAAATCATGCATGAGGGAGAATTTGGACTTCAGTGATGTAACCAAGGAGGTCTTAGTGGATAGGAGGGCTAATGATGGACAAAAACAAGCTCCGAGGGGAACAAAGTAAGGACTAGGTGCTAGGAGACTCAACTGCTAATGCATGGATGCATGCAAAGCATGAAAGACCAAAATGAGATGGTGAGAATATTTCAACACCCCCCCTTAAGACGGACTATGAGGAAAAATATAAGTAAATTAGGGCCTTGGTTACTGAGACCAAAGGTCACCCCATACAACAATCTAAAAAAGTGAGGAAAGAAGGAAAACCCAGTGGGAAAACAAAAAACCCCTCAAGATAGACCGAAACACACCAAAAATTGTTACTCAAGACTCAAGTAGGTGTGATGCTTGATTCAATGTATGAGGTATCTTCCTCTTGGGAAGAAGTGGATCATGCTCCAAAAATATTTGCTTGTATTCTCCTTCAGTGGATGCAAGCGAATCTAGAGTCTTTCTGAACTTTCTCTTCAGACTAAACATGGTGAGAACAAATCCATAACTATGAAGATCATCCTTGAACCTATAATTCGAGCCAACTAAGGTAGGATCAGCTCCAATCAGATATAATTGCTCTTTAAACTTGAACTTCTGATAGTGGAATTTAAATCAACTCCAATAATTGTTAGATGGTTTCTTGTGATCTCCTTTGAACCAGCAGGGCTGAGATCAAAACCAAAATCACAAAAATGTGCCTTAGACTTGAACCCAAGCGAATGGTAGTGTCCTCCATATTTAGTGAAACTCTAAGAATATGTGCCAATGATCGAATAGAAGCACGTAGGAAGCGTGTGATCAAGGAGGGCGAATCCATCACCTCCAAACTTTGATTTAACCTCCAAAACATTCAATAGATCATCATTCTACACACCAAAAGACTCATGTGAAAGAGAGGATTTAAGAACCTCTTCAGATTCTAGAGCATGAAATAGCTTATCTTGCTATGAATTTAGAATAGAATATATTAAGAACATGAGTGAGGAATGGATAATCTCTCCAAAATCATTAGCTTCATTAGTTGTATAAATTTCATTTGCATCAGCTATATGGGAAGGGGACAATTCGAAATTGTCTTCAACTTCTAAGCAACGGAGGAAGGAATGTCTTCAACATTAACTTTTTGTGTTGAATCTGCAACTTCTTCTTCATCTTGAACAACTTCATCATGACAGATGATTGAGTCTGAGACATAATTAGAGAGAACACTTAAGGAGGTAACAGTAGGCTTGTTCTCCAAATAATTTGCACCAATCTCTTCATTCTACTTTCCAAACGCTTTGTCCAATTGGGTTCATATATCACTTGGATAGTCAACAGTTTCAATGAGGTAGCACATACTAGGAGACATAGCAATACACATTGATCCAAAGGCTCTGTCACATTCATTTAGAAAATCATTCTCTTATTCATAGGAAGTAAAATATCCCATAACACATATAAAAAAGACCTTGTCTCTTTAGATATACTATCATCTTTGGTTTCCACTCATCATAGTTGAATGGAGAGAGAGGAGGAATTTCTTTCAGATTCATGGAAGTTGTTGTAGAATACCTGCAAAAAAAAATGGAAAATATCTAGAGGATTGTTACTGAATCTATTGAACACAGCTTTATGATAGTAGGCACTTTTATCCGGATCCTTCACAACTGGATATACCTCAAAGGATTTCTCCAATGAATTCAATGCAATGGCACCAGGATTTGCTGTGGAAATACAAAGGCTTATGGTGCTCTACTGAAAGCAACTGCTCAATCTAAGGTTGCAACTGCTACACTCAAAATATATCATGGAATCTGATACCATGTGAAATTCCATAGCGGTATCCCATTGAGATTGAACAAACCTCACAATTTCACACTGTTATTACTAAGAACAATTAGACAAAATACATGGATCAATTCACTCATAAAACTGAAACACACATGAAAAACTGTTGTTGATGCATTAATCAGATGTAAGATGGAAATCAAAGAATGTTACAATAGAATGAGTTCGATACTCCCTGGAGATTTTGAATTCCCCTCAAGTATAGGCTTAGTTTGCATTGGAACCATCTCCTGATAAGGTTTAGTGCCCACCAATGATGAATAATCAGTTATCTGGGGTAGAACTGAGCATAAATGAATCATGTGGGCACCAAAATAGGGGAGGAGACTCAAAGGGGGTAAATAATGACTTGTAGTGGTCAAAATAGGTGCTCCTACACTCAGTAGTAGTGAAACTAGGTGTAACAGTCAGTTAACTAGGAAATCAAGGGGATAAGGTGCCCTAAATCATGGAACTGACTGTGCTAACTCCTAAAATCATGCATGGTGGTGAATTTGGACTTCAGTGATGTAACCAAGTATCTCTAAGTGGATAGGAGGGCTAATTTTGGACAAAAACAAGCTCTGAAGGTCCCAAAGTAAGGACTAGGTGCTAGGAGACTCAACTGCTAATGCATGGTATGCATGGATGCATGCAAGACCAAAATGAGATGGTGAGAATATTCCAACACTCTTCTATTTGAATTCTTATACCACCATGGTCTTTTCAGCTTCTTCAATACTATCTGCCATCTATCTTTTTGAATTATGATCATCCTCATGATATTTTTGCAGCTAACCTTTCAGTAACTGGTTCTCCTTTCTGAGCTTTGAGAGTTCCACTTTAGTTTCCATGTTTTCCAAACTTAACTTTTCCAATTCTTTCTTTAATGAGCTAATCTCAACTTCTTGTTCTTGAAAAGTATTTTCCTTTTCTTTTAACAACCCTATTAACCTTTTTATGCTTTGTTTTACATCTTCTTGTTGTTATTTTAGGTTGATGCTTCAAAATTGGCTACCTTTTCAATTTGAGAATATACTAATACATTTTCTATGATGCCGCTTTTGTCTTCATCTTTGTCAAAACTACTTTTATTTGCATAGAAACAACTCTTCTAAATCTGCAATATAACCTCCACGAAGAAATCATCCATATACTTCATTTGTTTGTCTCTTCAAACCATTACCATCATCATCATCTTCACCATAATCTATGCCAATATCACCATAATCTATGTCAGTAATATCATCATAATCTATGCAAGATCTTCACCATGATTCATCAAGAGAGAAACCCTAATACATATGCAAGATCCATACCTTTGACAAGATCACAAGATGAAGAAACAAGAGATAAAACCTATTCATGCACTAGTCCCTTCACCAAAAGAAACCCTATATCATGTCATCACACAACCCTTACAACAAGCTTTCCAATGAGCTAAGAAGTTCATGATTCTGATATTGTATGAGGAAGTTATGCAAGTTTTCATCAAGATAAAGAATTAAGAGAAAAAAACCTAGATCATCCTTCAAAATCTTCATAAGATCCTACTCTAAATTTCACTCTACTCCTTCTTGAAAGTGTGCATGAGAGAAGAATAACTTGGATGATGAAATGAAATTGTTCCTCTCCTATTTATGCATTTCCAAGTTTCTTTGTAGCTTATTTTAAGATTCCCTTAAGTTTATCCTTAAATTTAGGATCTCCATGTTTTAAGGGGTACTTGAATGTTAGCTTCTCCTTGAATCCATACTTCAAGGGTTAATTCAAAGTTAACTTTGGTTTAAATCTTGAAATCCTATGATTCAAGGGTTACTTAACTTCTCCTTAAATCTTGGTGGGGAGTTAAAACATACGACCACCAATGTAATATATATATATATATATATATATATATATATATATATATATATATTACATTGCAACTGTTGTAACATATGCCATGTATGGGCTCAGACCCTAGCTTTAGTATTATTATGTGTCATATGGATATCCTATCGGTAAATGGATATATATCTATATATATATATATATATAGATAGATATATATAATTACTCCAACCAAACTACACCATATGTCACCATTATAATACATGCCACGATCCACATTTGAAATGGTGGTTATAACCATATGGTATTTAAAAACTTTGGTTATGTCATTTTAAAAGAAAATGCCACATTGAATTATGTGCTCACATGCTTGGCATGGTTTATGTTTGAAAATAGGGGGTGTGGTTAGGACCCCTTTCACTATAAAAGTGCCCTCATCATTGTGCCAAGAGAATTCATGTTGAGGTGAAGTCCCAAATCACTTGTAAGCATGATCGAGACAACGAGGTCAAGAGCAGAGGTTCAAGGGTGTCAAATTCAATGGGTATGAAAAATTTGTTTTATAAGTTTTGATTCATATCTAATGGTGTGCCTTACTTCCGCGTGTTTTAATGGGCTTAGCATTATAGTTTTATTTACTAGCATTTTCCCCAAGAGGGGCAAAAGGAACATCGAGAGGAAAAGAGCACAAGGAAATAAAGTTAGTTTGGGAATATTATGGGAAATAGGTCTTACTGGCATCATTGAAACATAAAACAAAATCACCATTTAAGTATGAATCTTAGACTAACTAATAGAAGCACCTCCAAACATGATGTAAACAATTTCAAAGTAACACTGAAAGCTAACAAGGTGAGGCAACCGAGAATCAAATACAAATAGGAGATATGTAACACTAGTTTTTGGAACACATTTGAATCTTGGAATGGCCTATAATTGTACTAGCTTTGGGTTCAGACAAGAGTCAATTGGGAAACATACCCTAAATAAGTTTTCAATGTTTATATATATTACATAGAATTAATAATGATTTTAATTATTTTTTTATGTTTAAATATTATTTATATAAATCAATAATAAATGTGATAAATAAATATGCTTAATTATTTAAATTTAAATTAAATATTGATGTCAAAAATATTTATGTATATTTTTTCCGAACCTCTCACCTTGGAACCCTAACCTATAGACCTAGCCATAGTAGCTTGATATCTATAAATAAACAAATAAATACGTTAACATATTATATTGTTGGCTGATCGAGGACGAGCCTGTTGAGATCACTGACATGTCGAAATTGTTGGCCGGTTGAGGACGAGCTTGTCGATATGGCCGACATGTTGAGATGACCCTGTCATCGTGAACTTGTTGAGGATGAAGCTATCGGGGATCATGACCTGTCGACATGGCTAACCAGTCAAAATTGTTGGTTGGTCGAGGACGAGCCTGTCGAGATCGTCGACATGTGGAGATGACCCTGTCATCGCGAAATTGTCGAAGATGAATATTTCGGGGATCGCGGCCTGTCAACACTGCTATCCCGCCGAAGGCTCGCAGGGGATATGGATTGTTGTTCGGGTCGGAAATCAACAATAGCAGAATCTATTGAAGAGTTGATAGAAGGGGGGTAGTCGGACCACGTCAAGTCGAGAGCCGACTAATCCGGGTAGCAGGTCATTTGGCACCTACCCTAAGGATTTTCAACCACCAACACTTCTAGAATTTTTCTCCTTTTGTCAGTCAATAACTGGATTTTACTTGATTCTACTGAACATTTCCGCAGATGTAAGGTCTCCTTTTCAATCTTTAACTAATTGTTACCTGATTATTCTACTAAACATTTATGTAGATGTATGGAATGACAAAGATGAGTGGTCCAATCATAAAGAGTGAAGGAAATGACATCAATAAATACGGTTAAGTAGGCATACTAGTCCCCAACATCAAGGCAAAGGTAGTTGATATTGTAATGGGGAAGCCCTTGCCTCCCAATGCAAGAGGCGAATTATGTAGTGCTGAAAAATAGAAGAATTCATTCTCTTTGTTTCCCACTGGTTGAAATAGAAATATTAATAAGGAATTTTTGTTTGATCTATTACATTGTCTTTGCATCTAGTTGCACCCATTGAACAATTAATTACCATAAACTATATACATAAAAGGAATTCATATGTAATATACTTACAATTAATCAATTAATATTGATTGTAATAAAAGAATAATCTTAAATACACAATATACTATCCAATCATTATCAATCTCTCAATCTTTATGTTAAATTTTCAGAATTTACTTCAATCTAATCTAGGATCTTAACTGAGAGAACAACATGTACAGCAAATCTACAGCATATCAATCATGGACACAATAATGCAAGCACACAAGAGACACAGAGCTTACTTGGGTAAAACCATAAAGGTGAAAAACCCCAATAACTTCCTCAAAGATAGATAGAGCAATGATACAACCAGAATACAAGAGATAGTTTTCTCCTAGCAGCAAAGCCTCCTCCTCCACAAGTGCACCACTCTCCCAAGTGTGTGTGAGAGAATAGAATGTGTAAAATGAGAGAGACACACTCTCTATTTATACACTAACTTGACTTGACCTTTACTCAACTAGGTTGGCCTTAACTTAACCGCTTAACATAATGCTGACTGGGCCGACCCCCACTAGGGTGGTCTAATAACCCTTTGACCCACATGACTTATACAGGGCCGACCCCAACAAGGTGTTCTAATAACCCATCAAGTATAAGTTAAGACACTTACAATATAAATGACGACACTTCCGTATAGAGGAATAATAACATCTCTATAGGAATACAATATACATATATGTGAAATACATTCCGAAGTTACATATACATGAACACTTTATTCCTTTAAAATGAGGATATTACAAAAAAAATTTAGGCCGAAAATATCCCCCTCATTTCATTGAATTTTCTCCTTTTCACAATGAAATCTAGAGGAAGTTGAAGTAACTAACTCATCTAACTACTTACAACATTTTTTTTGTACAAGTTTTACAAAAATTAATTAACTTAACCCATACTTATATGCTTTCCAAAAGTGATGAGCTTCGGAAATTCGGGAAATATGATTAGATTTCATATTTTCAATTTGTATTTCTCCATCTTAAATCTTTTAGGATATATCGTGTTTTAGGTCCTTATGGACCCTCTGTACATATGCATCGGATAGAGTGGTGAGAATGACTGGTACAATAAAAAACTATTCAAAACATCTTCACTGATCTCTATCAACTTCTCATTGAGCTCTCTTCTATCATCTCATACTTACTCAACTTCTAGTATCCTCAATTGACTTGGAATAACTTGATTCAACTCATCCATTGTAGCAGGGACAAATTTATCCAATATGTCATCCATTGATTTCCATATTCGAACATTTTATTCAATTTCTTTGTAGGAAGCCTTCCATGAGTCAAGTAGGCCCCAGGTTTTTCCTTTGTCCCTCTAGTTAAATGTTGGAAGTGAATTTGGATCTTGTGGGAAATGCTTCGTCCAATCTACTATTTCATCAAACAAAATTTGTGCCAAATTCCTTTCATCCAACTGCTCTTCAACTTGATCAGGCAACTTGGTTAAATAGTAGTAGCACTATTGAACTTCATCTAAATTTTGGAAAAAAAATATGGGCTTCCTCTAGAATTCCATTGGTACTTAATGCTTCATCCTTAAATATATTCAAATCAATATTTTTATCCTCCAATTGAGATTCCAAAGAATGTATTTTTTCTTCAATTTCGTCAACTTGATGTCCTTGTTTCTCATTTTATCTTTTCAATATCTAACATAGGTTCCCTCCTAGGGGACTCCATCTACATATCATACTATTCATATCTATCAGTAATCTGCTATGTATGTATAACTTCCATTTGTATCCTCTACTACTCCAGTTGAATTTCCAAAACAATAATTTGAGTCTTGTATTTATCTACTATAGCATTTAATTCATTACCTATTATAGAATTAGCACTTGCATATGTTGTGACAACTAAAATTTTCTGTGGATCCATATTAGCAATGTTCCACACTATCATTTGATCATCTACTTCCTTGTTTCGGGTTTCTTCGACCTCTTTCTTCTTGGAATCTCTTTTAACAATCCCCTTATGATACTTACTTAAAAAGTAGTCTCCCAAAGACACCACAACATCATCAACAATAACTAGTCTAAAAAAAAATCATTTGGTAATGTAGTAATAGGCGTGCCAAGATTGATAGGGGAGGATAATGAAGAAAGTTCCTGACTGGTACTAGTATCTTAGCTAGACAAATTCAAGGCCTTCTTAACTTCTTTCTTCATTAACTCTTGCAGTTGTTGTTGCTTAAGTTTTTTTGCTTTAGCCTCAACTTCCATTTTTTTAGACTCCATATATTCTTTCCTTTTAGCTACTTGTTCCTATATTTTCCTTCTCTCTTCTTCAACTATCCTTTCCTCTTCTTCAACTTTCCTAGATTTTTCTGCATCTTGATTTTTTGTCTACCTTAACTATTCTTCAACTTCTATGGATTTTTTCTCTAAAGATTATCTCTTGGAAGCTTCTACTTGTTTCTTTGTTGCATATTTCTCTTCCTCATTAGAAAACACTACTTCTCTTTCTTCTACAACCAACTTCATAGATACTTCTTGTACTCTATGCATTGCTTCTTTCTTCCGATCATCCTCAATACATACTCATAGGTATCATCTCCCTATTAAATGAGTTATTGATCTTTGGAATCATGTTTATATATGGGGGCCAACCTGATAGAATTGAAATGCTCATCTATGATCCCCTTTGAATCGTGTTTCCTATTAGTTCATGTACAGAGGTTAGACTCTTTGAGAGAAACAACAAATTTCTTGGCATGAGGATTGTTTGTCAAAGTAAACAATCCCACTTTGATAGGGAACTTCAACCATGATATTTTTGAGTGGGGTGAGAGAAAGGAAGCAATCCCTTTAAGTATGGTCTGATAGGAAATATCACTAAGGACTAACCTATTAGGAACATATTTGGGTAAAATATGTGGGCAACAGAGGCACCAAAAACCCTGATATAGGTGAAAATTTCAGGCTTGAATATACCAATCCCCAATGTTATGGATGTTTTCCCTAGCTTCTTTTGATGGATTAGGGGTTGATTAGATGAAGATGATAGAGACTAGAGTGGGCATAAAATTATCATAAATATCGTATAAATGCTTCCTAAAATTAGAATCATATAGCTCACTACAACATACATGCACATGAGGCAAACTAGGGTTCCAATCCCAACCCATTTGAGGAAATGCATTTAAAGAACAAATTGAATCAAGTAGAAAGGAAAAAATATAAAAATTAGGGGTTTTTATCCCCTGTACCTCTTTTTATTTTTCTCATAGTGTTAAGGAGGTTAAGTGACATAATATTTTCCCCTATACCTCTTTTTATTTTTCTCCAGTTTCATCCAAAGGGTGAGATACTGTTGTTTATTCTAATTTGAAATGGGTGGAACCATCTTTGCCATACAATTTGCAAATAATAGGGGTTGAGGATGATCCTGGATAGGGAAAATGTATCATATGTTTGTAAGTGATGATTTCCCTAAGGATGATGAAGATTTTGCAGTATTACATAACATCAAAAAAAGCGATCTTTAATCTATCACCACCAGGCTTGCAGTGTTACCTTATAACGACGATGTGAGATGGGTATTCAACCACATTGATATTGGGACCAAATCAATGGTTAGTGAGGTTGGAGTTTATATAACATCTTTGAAACCAGATGCAATTGACAAGATGAAGAATCCTGAAGTGTTACTCAACAAGATGTTCCTTGATACCTTCAAAGATGAAAGCCCTACCATGGTAGATATCCTTAAGGAATGGTGTACTGAATACAATACATTCACATGGAAGGAAAATAGGATGTACCTAATCCAATACCTGAAGTATCCCGTAAAAAAGGATGTTTAATTGACCGTCCCATAATTCCCATACCCATCCCATCTGGTAGTTGTTAAACGATCTATATCCTATCTAGAAACTATTGGAGGGCAATATGCAATGCATCCGGATCCATATTCCAATCCATTTGCAAGGAAAAAGGAAGCATTCTCATTGGTGGAGGAAAAAAAGTATTAGAACCTAGTTTTGGGGCTCACGTATATTTCCCAGTTGTCTATAATTATATAGATGATCTCTTTATATAGTATAGAGCATTTGGATAATAGAAGAGTCTTGAAGAGTTGCTCTGATCGATTTCCTTTCTGCTTCTAACCGAAATTAAACATCCAAAATTTTATATCCGAGAGGTATGTCAGGATGTATCCACCAGGAGTGATATTTATAATGTCTAGTTCATAAATATGATAAGGGGAATCCAATATAACATTGGGTAAGAGGGCTCAGAGAACAACCATAAAAAATTACCAAAGGTAGAACTATGGGCCAAATCCAATGCAATAAGTCCACTACAAAAGCAAAATCCTCATGTGTGTGCTCCCAATGAAATTGGTATTGGATATACATTGTCAAGAGATATTTATCAGGACTCTTGAAAAGTGTAGTCTGTCCATCAAGAAATCAGAAATGGTGATATTAATGGTGGCCCTGATGAGACATTTTCTGGCATCGCATTATTACATATAAAAAGAGGTGATAGGATCGAACAACTCCAAAATTAGATCATGAATTCGATGAAAATAACCTGAAGCAACAATCCTGATGAGGTTGTCGAAGGATCATCATCAAAAGTGTATTATAGGGAATTTTAATTCTTTGTGTGCATGAATGCATTTCAAAATCTGATCTAAGTATAAGAGATTGAAATTGTATGTTCAAGAGCCTTGCAGGAGAGAATTGATCGTTTAACTGATTAATTCAGTGAAGATTATTCAAGACTAAACAGTTGCATATCGACGCTACAAGCGATGTCGTGAAACTGTCGAAAGTAGGAAAATTCATCGAAGTGCAGCACATGTGTTGAATTAAAAATACGTCGAGCTCAGGTCGAACCCAGAAGCTGTCGGGGTTGATTTGTCGAAGTCGAGCCGCGACTGGTCGAAGAGGAACCTGTTGAGTTTGTTGGATTGTCGAAGTTGATTCGAGACTTGTCGAAGGTGAACCTGTTGATTTTACAAGTTGTCGGAGCCATAAATGATTACCTTAAATCTTCAGCAACAGTTGCTAAACCCTTTTTCATCTTTTTTTTGGTCCAGAATTTCCATCATTAACACCATTTTGCAAATCCAAGATCAGTGACTTAGTGGGTTTCATAATTCATGACACAATCTGCGGGCCATTGATTCTGTTCGAGGAAAGCAAGATTGGTTGCATGCATTCATATTTGGCAGTAACATAAGCCTTCCTAAACTCACAATATCAATAATTGCTTGCTAATGGTGGATTTTTCCCGCTATTAGTCGGGAAAAATTGCCATGCAGACACTTTTAATGCGGGGAGGATGGATGAATCAAAGCAAAATTCACTATTATCATTTATTTTTCAACAAAGTACAGGTCACCGAAACCCAACAACCTTATTTAAAACCAATGTTGGAAACAATGGGGACTTTACCTAAGTTGTACATTGTCAATGGATTAAAAAAAAGGATATAGAGTCGAGTAAAATTTCTTGTATTTGTTTTCATTGTTTGTATGCTTTTGTCAGGCATTTCCAGCCGCTTTTATCTCAACGTTGTGAAAGCTAGTTTGAATGATGAGTCGTCTCAAACCCACAACTCTTCTTTGAGTCTCAACCATTATGTTCCCACTTAGCCATTTGATAGGAAGTTAGCACGATGACAGAAAATTTGATAAAGTTGTTGATTGGGTCGAGAAAGTTCAGAAACCATCGAGGTGATGTCGAACCAAGAACTTCAGTTCAGAAACTGTCGAGGTCGAGTTCAGAAACTGTTGAGGTCATGCAAACCAGTGCATAGGGACTTAAAGCAAACAAAAAGGCTTTTATGAAGCAGACCGAGATGAATCAAGATAAAAAGAACAGGAAAAAATGACCTATAATACCTATCAGAGAACAAAAAACTGACTAAACTAGAAGAAAACTTAACAAGGTCTCCTAGAGTAGAAAAACAATTGGTTACTCCCCAGTGGAGTTGCCAGTCTATTATGCAGGAAAATACCTTATAGTGGGGAGACAACACTACCAACTTGAGTGGAGTGACAGGTAAATACATTCATTGTCTTGCATTAGTTACTACAAATGGAAAGATATTAAGATATCGAAAGTTGTACCTTTTTAACGATGGTTGGTCCTAGCTTTCGCTTAATCTTCCGCTATGATGAACCTGCAAAACAAAGTTAACCTTCCTTGGCATATATTGACTGTAATAAATATGATGAAATTGGGAATAAATTAACATCAACAACAATCAGATATTTAACCAAATAGGATTTCCATCAAATAGACATTCAATTGAGACAGGAAGGGTATTTCCACCTTCTATTGTCAAAGAAATGTAAATTAGTACAGATATACCTGATCTGTCCAGACATTTCTGCAACCGAGTCCTGGGCTCCTGCTCTTCACAATGACTTGGGAATTCCTCCAACGTAACAATAGTTAAAGCATTCCTTCTAGGTTCCTCTCTCAAGGCTTCCCCTTGTATTTATGGGACAAGGTAGGCAGTTGAATTCAAGAGGTGGTTGAATTGGGAGGTTGGGGAAGTTGTAGAACCAACTTCAACTAATCCCAATTCGTAATCTTAATATATTTTTTCATTTCATCTTAAGATGTGTGCAGGTTTCATACAAGAAGACTAGCTCACAGTATGCAACTTTTGCACTTGACAACCATCGTTTGCAACATTTTAGAGGATGTGCACAGGTTATCTTCAATAAGAGCAGCGTTCAGAATGCAGGATCACTATGGCAATAGTAGTGCACATGTCATGAAAACTGTAGTAAAAATATGTTTTTCAGTTGGAGAGTGTGATCTCAATAATAACTCATCCAGGGTCAACCTAGCTCTTCCATCCATAGTGTCATTTTGTGTGATCAACAGAGCAATGTGATCACAAACGGAGAAGTGCATATTTGACCTATAACAGATGCCCCCTAATGTGTGAGGTTAGAGGGAAACGATGGCTGAAATACATTATAATTCCAAGACATAGGAGGAGAAAGAAACTGCAGAACCAAGTCACAAAAGTACCTAAAAACAACGATCAATGTCAGCGAGCAATTACAATCTTGAGATCATATAGATGTTTAGCGGGATACAACATGATCTCCGATACATAAATAGGATATGTATATATAGCATGGCCATTGAAATACAAGCGTGGATCCATGTAAAAAATGAGAGATCATATCCATAACAACAAGATGGATCATGTCTCATGTAGAGCCAAAATGAGTGAGGCTCAATCTTGCGCAGCTTGGGTGATAACATAAATATGGTGATGCTATCAGAGTCCCAAGGTCTTCATCCAAACAACCCAAGGTATCATTTGATTACCGATCATTGATGTATACCGTTAACAAATGTGAGGGCTTCCATCGATAAAGATAATGGGGCCCAAGGTACCTATATGTTCCAACAAGTGTGAATAAGTGGACTTGAAGTCGAACACTTGAGGAACCTGTCAAATAAGAGGCATTGATGTATTCCCAATATTCAACAGCGAGGGAAATTGCCACTGATGACTGCAATCCCCAAGGTACTAACCGAAACTCTAAAATTCATTCCCAGATCATAATGAGTTGAAGTTGATGGGAAGAAGTCTGCTAGAAGGGAGGCCTTAATGCATCCTCCATCATCCAACACGAGGAACACTCACAAGTTTGAGCTGATGTGGAGTAGGACAAGTAACAAGATGAAACAAACTGACACCAGGATGGCCGACACATGAAGCCAAGATAAACTGTAGAATGGCTGACACAGATTGTATCCTTGAATGGTGAGCATGACACAAAGTGACTTAGGAATATTTGAACATGAGGGGGATGCGATATAAACCTGCAATGTAGGAGACATTAGCATATTCTCAATATGATTGGAAGAATAACCAATGGGGGGAGTGAAAAATTGGAGATCAGGTTCACCCTAAGGTCAAAAACTAAAACCCAACTAAGATGATAGACTCAAATAGGTGTTGTGTTCAAGGATCTGACTGACTTAACTACCTTTGAAACCGAAAATATTTGGATATACCCTTCTCTTCCCTTATTATTTTTGGTAAAAGAATGTCCTTCTTATTGTTTTAATGAGTCCAAGAAAGAAAACTCAATAAGCCCAACCATGTAAAATTTTAACGAGCCCATGGGAGGAAGACTCAGTGTTAAATTTTCAGAATTTACTTCAATATGATCTAGGATCTTAACTGAGAGAACAACATGTACAGCAAATCTACAACATATCAATCATGGACACAATAATGTAAGCACACAAGAGACATAGAGTTTACTTGGGGAAAACCATAAACGTGAAAAACCCCAATAACTTCCTCAGAGATAGATAGAGCAATGATACAACCAGAATACAAGAGATAGTCTTCTCCTAGCAGCAAAGCCTCATCCTCCACAAGTGCACCACTCTCCACAGTGTGAGTGAGAGAATAGAATGTGTAAAATGAGAGAGACACACTCTCTATTTATACACTAACTTGACTTGACCTTTACTCAATTAGGTTGGCCTCAACTTAACCACTTAACATAATGTTGATTGGGCCGAACCCCACTAGAGTGGTCTAATAACCCTTTGACCCACATGGCCGACCCCCAATAGGGTGGTCTAATAACCCTTTGACCCACATGACTTATACCGGGCTGACCCCAACAAGGTGGTATAATAACCCATCAAGTATAAGTTACGACACTGCCATATAGAGGAATGATAACATCTCTATAGGAATACAACCACTTCCGTATAGAGGAATAATAACATCTCTATAAGAATACAATATACATATATGTGAAATACATTCTGAAGTTACATATACATTAACACTCAGGACCTTCTTCATATATGACTCCATGTCATGTGTCTCTGAACCAAGTGGCTTCTCCTCATACACTTCTTCTTCAACTACACCATTCAAGAAGGCTGTCTTGAAATCCATCTGGTGTATCTTCCACTTCATTACTGCAGCCAGAGCAAGTACTGATCTAATGGAAGTGTATCTGGCTACAGGAGCAAAAGTCTCTATGCTACCACCTGCAGCATGCTTGATCTTGTAGATTCTCTTGGAAGTCACTATAGACTTCCCTTCAAGTCTTGGGACTGCATCCCAAACATCTTCATGATCGACGGGTACTCCTCGATCATGGCATTCTTCCCAGATCCTGGGAACTTCAATATCTTCAATATTTTCAATAGATAACTTTGTTGCTTGAACAAATGTTGTAGTCATTCTTTTGTAGGTGATGGTATATGATCTTTCCTACACAACAAGTTAAATTGCATGATTAGAAAATATCTCATAGTTTTCAGAACAAATTCTTACACATAAAGAAATATGTCATACAGTCATGCAATTATCTTTATCCAATGCTTCAATACAACATTTATCCATATCTCGTAACTTTCTAGATGCCTTCCAATCTCTACCAAAACATTATTAAGAGTGTGCACAACTCCCAACATGTCAGCAAAGAGGTTTCATTCTAGATAAGTAGCAATGGAATGTTGTACAGTGCCATAGGCCACTTACCCATGTATATTAGTAGTATACTGTTCATCAATGCAATTATTCTAATATGCATAATATACAACCTAATTGTAGGAACATCAGTATATACATTATTGAATAACATTATGTAAGAAATGACAATTCAAATACTTATCTTTGTTTGGTTGCTGGGTGGACTCCCTCTGAATCTTTGCAACTCCATTCTGATGTGGATTGTGAGAAGTGGTCAACTCCCTCTGAATATCTGCATCCTTGCAGAAACTACTGAAGTGTGCTCCTTTGCTTTCTTGTAGGAACAACTGGAGTGTGCTCCCTCTTGAACTTTTCTTCCTAGATTACCTGTCCTTGAACTTACATCCATCTTTAATCACTATGCATGCTTATTAGTATCATCATTGTGTTATCCTTGAGGTCTCATACATAACCACGCATTTATTAGTATAATCTTAATACTATCAAAACACAATAATCTCAAGCATGTATAGTCAAGATCATTTCAAACACAGATAATAAACATTAGTATTCAAGGTTTCAGGGAAGTCTTCTTTTACTCATACATATTCTTATTTGATCATAGGACTCTTCTGGTTGGTTGAATCATCAATCAAGATAATAGATATAATATGCATAAAACCCGTGATTATTCAAACCTATAGCTTCATGATTCTTCTAGTTAGTCATATCATCAAGTATGGTAAGAAACATAATATGCATACAACCATGATTATTCAAACCTATGACTTCATGAATAATCATTATCAATAACACAACAGTATAAGATCCTAACACAAGGTAGGATTCTAGCTTGATATAGGAAAAACATACCTGGATTAGCATGCTAACTAGTTATGTCTAATATACCCGCATAATGTCTTCTGGTTCTCTTCAGTGACTTGTGCTAGTAACCTACATGTCTCATAGGTTAATCATTGTAGGACCAAGTTATACATACCTTGAAAGTAGATCTTCTATGTGATCCATGACAATGGATGAATCTTTGTCTTCATGTCACCATGATCATATGTTCTTGAAGTAGAACATGATTTGTCTTTCTTGGTGTGCCTTTTATGTTAGCGGACAACATAAACCTCATACACCATCACAATGCATTAGTACATTCATAAGTGTCAAAACCTTAATCAAAGAATATCTTCTATTAAGGTGATATGACAAGTCTAGTAATTAATCAAGATTGTACTGTAATGTTATGAAGACAAATATATGATAAACTTAACCATGAAACATACTTGTAAGCCATACCTATCAAGATTGCTTGTAATCTTCTTATGGAAGGCCTTAGCCTCATCTCCCTCTGAAACAGGAACTTCTTCACTTATGCAGGTGACCAATCCATCCTCTTCTAGGATTAACCCAATCCACTTGATTTGCAGGAACTGGATCTGGAGCTATAATTGGGTTTGTTAGAGAAACCCCAAAAATTCAAACTTTGAATTTCAAACTTTCGAAAGGATAGAAATATGCACCTTGATGAGTTGATCAAGCTGGTATATTCAGAATTTGAAAACTGCAAAGTTTCACTCCTCAATTTTGCCTTTGAAACTTTCAGATTTACTGGACATGATCTCGAACTAGGGTTTGATGAAGCCCACTCTTCTTCCCAATCAAAAGGTTTTATCCAAAGCTCTAAGCTTCTATTTTTATGAGGAGCTTCCAGTCGTGGTCACAGATTTCAAAAATTCCCATTTTTGCAGAAGCCCTAATTTTCCACTTTTATGATCAAAGTCCCGAACTAGGGTCTGATCAAGCTCAGCCTTCTGCCCAACCAAAAATTCTTATCTTGGTCTCTAAATTTTGATTTTGATGAGTAGCATCCATCCGTGGTCTCTGATTACAAAAATTCCAACTTTCTCTGAAGCCCTAAATTCTGGAAGCCATGAATGAAGGTACTAAAAAATAATTCTGTTTTGACAGAAATATGTACCTGATTGTTTCTAGTGTAACTCTGAACTTTTCTATCCACAGGGTCTAAAAACGTTTCCTGAGATAGCCCGACCTGTTATATTTCCATCCCGATAGGTATTCCCTCAAGTGGATTCTCTGAGAGAGAGTTATGCCAAGTGTTGCAACGTGACCTGTTTATGAGATAATACAGTAGATCTAACTTGTACGGCGTGCCACATGTCACTGGTTCAACTACGGCCTCTGAAAAGTTTTTCTGAGATAGTACAGTCTGTGTACTACCTATCACTTCTTATGAAATTTCATTTGGAGCTTCCTATCCCATGTTATGACATTTTTCCCAAGGTCACCTAATGTTGACTCAGATCTGGAAGAGGCAGAAACCCTATATTGTACAGATCATAAATCACAAAGTACAACGAATTAGAGGTTTTCCTTTGGACACAAGGTACATGGGGATCTTATATTCGACCTGTAAAAGTTTCAAATACGAAATTTTTTCCAAAACGTATTTATAGCGAAAGTTCTACGATGCCTGGTTTTTGCTATATCAAGCCCTAGCATTGTAAGTGCAACAAGTGTCATACATGCCATATCATGCCTTCTTTCAGGCTAGCTTTGATACCATGTTAAAATTTTCATAATTTACTTCAATATGATCTAGGATATTAACTGAGAGAACAACATGTACAGCAAATCTACAGCATATCAATCATGGACACAATAATGCAAGCATACAAGAGACATAGAGTTTACTTGGGGAAAAACATAAAGGTGAAAAACCCCAATAAATTCCTCAAAGATAGATAGAGCAATGATACAACCATAATACAAGAGATAGTCTTCTCCTAGCAGCAGAGCCTCCTCCTCCACAAGTGCGCCACTCTCCACAGTGTGAGTGAGAGAATAGAATGTGTAAAATGAGAGAGACACACTCTCTATTTATACACTAACTTGACTTGACCTTTACTCAACTAGGTCAGCCTCAACTTAACCACTTAACATAATGCTGACTGGGCCGACCCCCACTAGGGTGGTCTAATAACCCTTTGAAACACATGGCCGAACCCCAATAGGGTGGTCTAATAACCCTTTGACCCACATGACTTACACCGGGCCGACCCTAACAAGGTGATCTAATAACCCATCAAGTATAAGTTATGACACTTACAATATAAATGATGACACTTCCGTATAGAGGAATAATAACATCTCTATAGGAATACAACCACTTCCGTATAGAGGAATAATAACATCTCTATAGGAATACAATATACATATATGTGAAATACATTCTGAAGTTACATATACATTAACACTCAGGACCTTCTTCATTGTTTACAGAGTTTGAAGAAGAGATAGAAGAATACTCTATAATACTGATCTCTGGATTTTAATATCGAGCCGAGATCTATTCTTGCTCGCTGGTGTTTTCAATTTTAAGGAGTTTGAAAAACTTAAACAATAACTCCATACACCTACCCGTGGATTTTAGTATCGAGCCCGGGTTGGTGTATGCTCGCTGGTGTCTTCCTGTTTAGAGTCTGAAAAACTTAAACAATCCTCTATATACCCTCTCGTGGATTTCACATCGAGCCCGAGTAGGTGAATGCTCGCTTGGTGTTTTCATGTTTCAAGAGCCTGAAAACCCTAAAGAAGCTCCAAAAGTCCTTTTTCGTACAGTTAGTCTCCTCCCCCGAAAAAGTGTAAAACGATGAGAGAAGAACTCTTCTAGGCACGGATGACTAGAGTATTCCTTTTTCGTAAGTAATCCGCAAAAGTTCGGAAAAGGGTTAAAATTATACTTAAGCAGATGTTCCTTCACTTCCTTTAATGAGTCTGAAGAGAACAAGCAAACTCGGCAATCTTGTTTATTTTTAAAAAGTCAAAACAAGGGCTTAAAATTACTTAAACAGCTTCAGGGATCGTAAGTTCATGACCAACCAGGTAATGAAATCTCAACAACCAAGTTAGTAACTAGGACAATTTTTCTCAAATGAAAAAATATTCAAACAATATGGTACCTATATTGATCCTGTCAATGAAGAAAACAAGCCTTAATAGTTCGATGTTAGTGAAAATTTGAAATATATGGTAAGTCTAATTCGTCAAAATTTGAAAATATTAATGAATTAAAATACAAAAAATGAAACTATACGCTTTTTGGAAAAGTGGGTAAAAATTAAAAAGTAATTTCTATAAATAGTTTCAATTTTGAAAATCAAATATCACAATTTGAAAACTAGGGCAAAGGTGGAGAAAAAACTCAAGATACCTTTGCTCATTGCGGTCGAACCGGGTCACCAATCCAGATTTTGCTTTCACCAAGTAAGTAGTCTCATCCTTAGCTTGCATTTACATATAAAGTTTTTCAATTTTGGTGGTCAAAATAATTTTTTATCCAAATTTTAAATACATTTCTGTGTGAGTGCTGGTTTTCTTGCAAGAAACTAGCTCACTTGACAAAAGTGCGCTACTATGCTTGTAAGATAGTCACGTTCAGGACCCTACTGTCTATGATAGATAGTAGAGTTCACCGCAAAAGCTATGGCAAAAAACAAAAATGACCAACATTTGATGGTTTTAGTGGCAGGATGGTGCTCATATGGCATGAAAGGGACCATGAGGAGATGGATCGAGAATCTTTACAAGATCCATTAACCTTGCTTGCATTGCAAAGATGTGGTTTGTTGAAATTTTATAGAACGGTCAACATGCGGTCACAAATCTGCTTGCTTGAGAGGCTTGTTCAGTACTGGAATGCCAATGCATTGGTATTCAATATCCAAGGGGAAATATTGGAACTAACAGTTGATGACATCTATTTCATCACGGGTCTCTCCTGAATGGGAGACATAGTGAATCTGAAAGGGTCCTCTCGCAATGTGGGTGCCCTATCCATGCAGGACTACATCAATACCTATTGTGTAGCGGGTACAAAAAAATAGAAAAAACTGATAGTGAAGTCCTCATTTCTACTGTTGCAAGCTTCCCACTCAAGGTAATATTGAGTATTCTCAACCGAAAGGTCGGAAGTGCTACGCAACATCTACATTCAAGGAACTTCATGCACATGGGTACTGAATTCCTACGGGGAATAGTATTTGACTGGTGTTCAAGTCTACTGGAAAACATGAAGCTTCAACTTTTTGGGTGTAAGACCGAGAGGATGAATAATTTTGGGTACGGAAGCATACTATGCTGCTTTTTCTTCAAAAGGGTGCCTTCCATGAGTTTGGGGATGTCATTTCCCCCACTTAACCCCCGTGAGCCACTGATGGGTCGTTGGGGAGAGATCTTCATGTGCCAGGGTGGTGGCAAGAGCAACTTTTGCTACAATGAGGATGACTTCTAGGCATGTTGGGAATGGAAGGTACCATCTCTTGAGAAGTTCCCATCTGCGGGCATAGACTTCCGCAACGATCTTGAGCTGGATTTCCCTCCAGGAGCAGCCTGGGGAGAGATTGGTAAGTTTCGTTTTTGAAAAATTATTTAATTTTTTCATTTATATATATATGATTTTTATGATGAGTTTGAAGTACTTAAACAAAATGTGATATGCAGATGTTGTACCAGTACATCCTAAGGGACACCCCTGTACCTTCGTGAGACCAGTTATAGTAGGGGCAGTTGACGGCATGATGGAAAATATAGAGGGGAAGATGGGTCTGTTGACTCATAACATTCTGACATATAGGATCGAGCGAATGTCGGTCGACATGCAGGAGAATGTGGTTGGTGTGTCCCCAGCATGGATTAGGCTATTGAAGAAAGTATCTAGGCTGGTCATTTGCTATAGAGAGGTAGTAGAGGCAGATGAGGCCCCTCCTTCTCCACAGGAGAAGGACATAGCTATGTATATTTTTTAGTCCATCGAGCCCAATTTTGTATATGTTGATATTTGATATAATCAAACTGTCTCTCAAGTAACTTAACGCGCAAAAACTGACGTAGCAAAACAGGATCCCTGACCTGATAAACACCCATTAACTGAAAAACGATTAACTGTGAGTCGACCCGTACCTCCAAATGTGAAATGCCATGGAACATATTATCTCGGAGTAGCTCTATGACTGCACTGTATTCAGCCACATTGTTCGTTGTGGGACCTAAACAAGTCCCTCCCGAAGAAACCAATTGGCCAGTTGGTGAGTAAATAACCCAAGCAGGTGCGGCCAACTAACGGGTGTGGCGGCTAGCGCCATCAGCAAACCCTATAAATTGTTCAGTCGACATCTAAAACACAAAGCAATAGATGCATAAGATGCAATGACAACCGTAAACAAAGCTAACTCTACAAAATGTACAGCTATAATACATGAAAAATCACATATGCCTAAGTGTAGTACTTCTTCAAGTAGGTTCGATGCCTGACATCTCCTTGTAAGACCAGGCAAAGACATTGTGGAATTATTTAAAGAGATTGGTATACAAAATGATCTCCTTGGGAGAGAGAGCAGTCTGCTCCAATAAAAATATTTTCCACGATCCCAGGTTTGATGGAAATGTTGATCGGAATGGTTCTCGATATATTTTCCATATTCCTTTTGGCATAAATAACTTTCGAAGTAGATGAGATAGAGGACAAATCAACATTCCCACTGGGTTTCATAGAAAACTCACCTCTCTCAATCCTATCAAGATTAGGAAGAAAATAAGATCTGTGGTGCATGTGTTCCCAAGGATGGTCCAGGCCAATCATTTCTTCCAAGATCGCCTCATCATAGGGAAAAACAATGTCTAGACAGTCAAAAGAGTGGATAGAGTCTGCTGACCATGCATGAGCATAGTCCATATCTGACTCAGTAGAGACCAAAGGAGTCACGATATGTTATGTTGCAGCATGTTGTGAATCTAAGTAAGCCACCTCTGCAACAAATAAAGGCACAATTGGTTCTGACTCGGTGGGGAGAATCCATGTATATTTCGTTGGACTGACCATGAAAATCTCAGATGAAGAACACTCTTCAAGACCAATAAAATGAACAGGAGAAGGTAAGTCAAAAGTGCCTATTAATGACCCATAGATACCTTCTCCCAAACTCTCAGTAACTGGGAGGGACTAATCAACCAACGGAATCGATGAATCCAATGAAGTTTGGTTGTTCTTCCAAGTAAATGAAAGTTGATCAACTGTGATGATCTTGCCTTCGTGAGGGAACATTAAAACTCGAAAAACGATTGACGACACTGCCTACATGGCATATGTCCAGCTCCTACCAAACAACAATTTATAGTCAAGTGGAGTGTCTCGAACTTCAACCTCTACAAATACTAGTTTGCCCGCAAGTTCAACATCAAATGATGGTAAGACTCTGTGTGGAACCGTCGAGGTGATGTCGAACCAAGAACCTATCGGGGTTGAGTTCAGAAACCATCGAGGTCATGCAAACTAGCGCATAGGAACTTAAAGCAAACAAAAAGGATTTGCTGAAGTAGACCGAGATGAATCAAGATAAAAATAATAGGAAAAAATGACCTATAAAACCTCTCTGAGAACAAAAAACTAAATAAACTAGAAGAAAACCTAAAAAGGTCTCCTAGAGCAGAAAAACAACTAGTTTCTCCCCAGTGGAGTTGTCAGTCTGTTGTGCAGTAAAATACCTTATAGTGGGGAGATGACACTACCAACTTGAGTCGGGTGATAGGTAAATACATTCATTGTCTTGCATTAGTTACTACAAATGGAAAGAGATTAAGATATCAAAAGTTGTACTTGTTTAACGATGGTTGGTCCTAGCTTTCGCTTAATCTTCCGCTATGATGAACCTGCAAAACAAAGTTAACCTTCCTCAGTATATCTTGACTGTAATAAATATGATGAAATTGGAAATAAATTAACATCAACTACAATCAGATATTTAACCAAATAGACATTCCATCAAATAGACATTCAATTTGAGACGGGAAGTGTATTTCCACCTTTTATTGTCAAAGAAATGTAAATAAGTACAAATATACCTGATCTGTCTAGACACTTCTGCAACCGAGTCCTGGGCTCCTACTCTTCACAATGACCTAGGAATTCCTCCAACGTGACAAGAGTTAAATCATTCCTTCTAGGTTCCTCTCTCAAGGCTTCCCCTTGTATTTATGGGACAAGGTAGGCAGTTGAATTCGAGAGGTGGTTGAATTGGGAGGTTTGGGAAGTTGCAGAACCAACTTCAACTAATCCCAATTTGTAATCTTAATATATTTTTTCATTTCATCTTAAGATGTGTGCAGGTTTCATACAAGAATACTAGTGCACAGTATGCAACTTTTGCACTTGACAACCAGCATTTGCAACATTTTAGAGGATGTGTGCAAGTTGTCTTCAATAAGAGTAGCGTTCAGAACACAGGATCACTGTGTCAATAGTAGCGCACATGTCATGAAAACTGTAGAAAAAATATGTTTTTCAGTTGGAGAGTGTGATCTCAACAATAACTCATCTAGGGTCAACTTAGCTCTTCCATCCATAGTGTCCTTTTGTGTGATCAACAGAGCAATGTGATCATGGACAGAGAAGTGCATATTTGACATATAACACATGATATATGATCCATATGGCGTGCATATCCGTCGATCATCGACATGAGAAGAGTTTTTGACCATCAATGTTCTTTATTACAACACAACATCGGCCAGCAATATTCCAACTATGTCGATAGTCGCCCAATGAAATTCAAAGACTGCATCATGGAGAAATATTCGAAGACTGTGTTCTTTAAATATTTTTGTTAATTTTCGGTTCACCCCCCTTTATAATCCATACTATTTGGTCGGCGGTATTTTCTTTATAGTGGTCGAAGTAGTAGTGATTAAAAATTCACTTTAATTCAAATTAAAATCATGTGTGATCGTTCATTCTTTTACAAATATGGGTTGATACTTAATCTGGTCGAGATAATATTTGGTCGTACATCGAGAGAATTACAAGTATTTGGTATCTTTGGTCGAAGTATGGTCGAATCAAGTCGGTCGACATGTACAAGTTGTAAGTGTTCCATCGACCAATTATAAATGTTGTCGTCATTGTAATCGAGTTATTTTCAAGAAACATCAGGTCAATATATCGGAGGGACTTTTGGTTAGGCCCATTCCCCAGTCAGGTAGTAAATCTGCCATCCCTTCGTGTGCTCAATGTCTCCAACAACATCCTCAATGGAAGCCTCCCCTCTATGACAACAATTTGTCAGGGGCATTGTTGGATTTGGGCTATCTCGTAAAGCTCAGGCATCTTGATATGGTGGGAAATTACTTCTCAGGCAACATTCCCCTTGAGTATGAAAATGAAAAGATATAGCCATGTCAAGTTCCCCATATTGCAAAGCTCTTGGAGTATTCTTCCAATCAAAGAGTTTCCATCCAAGATAAGATATTCCACATTTTTTAGCTTGTTAATGTTCTAATATTCCGTCGAATCTTTTACGCCGATTAGTTTTTATTCCAAGTGCAACTCAAAGGATCAAAATTTTGGTCGAGAGTCTTAATATATGTCACTTTATTGACTTATGTGGCACTGAGTGGTCGATAGTCGACACATTTTTGTTGTCGAAAAATTGGTCGATTAATACAAGAAGGATGATAGTCGTCGTCCAACGAAGTTTTGCGTCGATCACCGACTGCCATGGTAACCAACAACTTCTACTAAAAGTCGGTCTCCTGTCAAAGTATGGTCAAGATCTGTTGGTCGAACTCTCACATTATGGTCGATTTTGGTATTACCTGCCCAAGTTAGTATTTGTATATAACACCGAATGTTTATCATGACTGAAAATAAATTAATAAAGAAGTTATTTTGTAAAGAAATTAAAGATGATTGAATCTGATTGAAAGCGAATTATACAAGAAGTTGGAAATGATCAATATAGAATTAAATTGTTGATGCCAGTCCATGCATTCAATTAATCTACTCTATGGTGATGATGTGTTCTAGTTGGTGATTATGTTTACATGATATATGATCCATATGGCGTGCAGATCCATCGATCATCGACATGAGAAGATTTGTTGACCATCAATTTTCTCTATTACAACACTTCGTCGACCAGCAATATGCCAACTATGTCAATAGTTGCCAAATGAAATTCAAAGACTGCATCATGGAGAAATCTTCGAAGACTGTGTTCTTTAAATATTTTTGTTAATTTTTGGTTCACCCCCCTTTATGATCCATACTATTTGGTCGACGGTATTTTCTTTATAGTGGTCGAAGTAGTAGTGATTAAAAAGTCACTTTATTTCAAATTAAAATCATGTGTGATTGTTGATTCTTTTACAAATATGGGTTGATACTTAATCTGGTCGAGATAATATTTGGTCGTACATCGAGAGAATTACAAGTATTTGGTATCTTTGGTCGAAGTATGGTCGAATCAAGTTGGTCGACATGTACAAGTTGTAAGTGTTCCATCGACCAATTATAAATGTTGTCGGCATTGTAATCGAGTTATTTTCAAGAAACATCGGATCGATATATCGGAGGGACTTTTGGTCAATCCCATTCCCCAGTCAGGTCGTAAATCTGCCAACCCTTCATGTGCTCAATGTCTCTGACAACATCCTCAATGGAATCCTCCCCTCTATGACAACAATTTGTCAGGGACATTGCTGGATTTGGGCTATCTCGTAAAGCTCAGGCATCTTGATCTGGTAGGAAATTACTTCTCGGGAAGCATTCCCCATGAGTATGGGAAGCTAAAAAATGCAGAATATCTTATCTTGGCTGGAAACTCTTTAATTGGAAGAATACCCCAATAGCTTGGCATTATGGGGAACTTGACATGGCTATATTTAGCGAAGCCGACCAACAACGTTGCAGAGGAGAGGCTGGATGAGCTCTGTCCATTGTTGGGAAAATCGCGGGGTGATGTGCTGAGGATCGTTGGCATGGGGGCTGGGGCAGAAATATGTGGGGCCAAAGCAGCATCCATGTGGCAGTATTCCATTCTCTCTATAAGTGAGGAATCTAGATGATGTGGATGCTTATGCTTCTCTGCGGTGAAATGCCTACGGCGTAATAAGCAATGGAAGGCCCAAAATATGTTTTTATGGGTTTCATGCATTATAGTTTTTAGTCATAAAGTATTGAAGCCAAATGTATTACATATATGCCCTATGTGATGGCAAGCAAGGGAATTTTTGGTCTTGGCATATGCATTTTGTGTAGTGGTTTTGTGACCATAGTTTCCACCACTAGTGCATTTTATTTGCATTGTGACTTGAAGAAAAAAAAACTAACCATGTGCATGTTTATTTGATAATGGACTTGGAAGACTATGGTGTCTTCCACCAATGCACTTTGGTGGCTATTTTAATTGAAAATTGATGTTTCCATTATGTAATGAGCTTGTAGCCACATATTTGTGAGAGGCATTTTTTTCCTATGGCCCATTTGGAAAATTTGTAAACTTGTTTGAGTTTCATAAGCTCTTTGGGACATGATGAGGCAAGTATGAACTTGCTTAGATCCTGCAGATTTGAGATCGATTGATTATTATCAGCTACAACTATGCACTGATACAAGTGTTGGATTTTGACATTCTCTGTCCGAAGAACAAAAGTGAAGGGCTTGAAGGAGATTGTGGATTTTTAGGGACAGTTGTTGTGTAGAAGAAGCAGCTACAGATTTGCATACTTGATAGGGTGTTGTCCTTTGACATTCTTGGTCCAAAGAACAAAGGTGAAGGATCTTCAAGAGAATGTGGTCTTATAGAAGCACTTGCTATGCAATTTAGGTAGTGAGCAGTTGGTAAATACTTCTTACAGGTGAAATCCATTTTCGGATGTAATCAAATTTTATGCATTTTATTCATCATATTAATGGATTGGTTTATAGTTGAAGCCAAAAGAGTACAGTGAACTCCGTTATCACATGAGTGTTCATTTATGTTCTTGAATTTCTATTGCATTGTTGTATGGTTGATTTTGTTTAATGATGCACAACGATAATTGCTCATGTTCACATGCACTATAATCGTCAGTTAAAGGTCCTTCATCGAATATTTTTGTTTGAGAAATTTCTTGTAAAATTATCGGATCATTTCAAAGGGTCAATCCCCACCTAATGGTTTCATTAAAGAACCATAAATATCCTTCTCGCTCTCTTCTTGATTTCATTAAAGGGGATTCTTCTCATCATCATACATAGGTGGACACAATTCTTCTCATCATCATACTTAGTTCGACATCATCATAATTCCTTCTGGGGTTTCTTTCCCCTTTATGTGGACCCATCGTTATGTTTAGGGTCATGTGGGCCCATCATCATTACTTTGGGGATTTTTTCACACTTCACACCAATATTGCTTTGGAACACCTTTAGGGGATTCTTTAGAGTCTTCTTCATCATGGGTTAAGGGATCCATCATCATGGTCTTGTCGACCCAACATCATTCCTTTAGGGGTTTATTCAACATTGCTTCGAGGCAACTTTAGGGAATTCTTTATACTTCTCTTCATTAGGGTCATTAGGGGCTTCTTTAATGGATTTGGGGGCTTGCACCATTTGTGCACAACTCAAAGTATCTTCCCATGAGGGCGATGCTTAACAATTATGTCATAAGGGGACCAATTTAGAGTTATATACATTTGTTTCAAGGCTTCTTCTCTAGGGGATTCTTTAGGGGCTCCAAGGCTTCGTTAACATTACTCTTGATCTTCCTCTAACTTCTTTGGGGGATTCAAGGCTTCTTCAACATTACTTAATCAATATTCCTCTACTATTTCCACATCATCATTACCACTTTGACATAAATGACCACATTACTCAATATCAATGACACGGATCACTTTTAACCCTATTGACGTCAATGAAAACCAAATTTCCGACATAAGTTATTGCAACCATGGATAATTTAGGGGCTAAATTAAGGGGTTACAAAAAATTAGTTGGATATTTTCTTATATGGAAAGGGTTTTTTCAACTAAAATATATTCGTCCAATATTTATTATAAAAAGAATCCAAAACAAATAGCCTCATGTATATTGATGAGGAAAATGAAAAAAACTATTTTCGCCCTAGCAAAATCTCCCTGCAATCTATCTTTCACCCCTTATTTCTATATAAATTCTTGTGAAATCATTCATTCGCTCCCGATTTTCAGTAATGGAGGCTCCCATGGATTATTTGTCCCTCCATTTCCCCTAAATTTAGGCATACAATTGCATTAGCCTAGATTTTTAGTAATTTAATGTTGATACCTTCTTTGAGGCCTCAATTTCCATTTTTGGAGGGAAAATTAGGGGCAATTTTGTTCTATGAAAAGGTTGCAATGATTCATGGTTCACCCACATCAGATTCCACTTACAGGGTGAAGGTTTTTTTAATGTGATTCCACTTTTCATTCTTAGTTTTATCAACATTTTAATCTTCGCACAACATCTCCATTGCCGAAAGATCAGGTCTGGAAGGGGCATGCCACATATGCAATTTATTAGAGAATATAGACTCACGTCATGCTTTTTATCCAATAATTAACGCAATATGATTTTTATGCTTTTTATCCACAACTACAATAGCTTATTATACTGTAAATTTGCATTTTATCATGCTTTTTATCTTGGATACTTTTTAAGTCCTGTTGAATTCTAGGGCACTCTTGATTCTTAGGAATCATTCGGTGTTGTTAGGGTTTTAATCCAGGAAAGTTTTAAGAACCCCCATAAATTTCTATGTATAATAAATGGGCTAATCTCTAAGATATATGGATTAATGTTATATTATGTTTATATAATTTTTTGGCAAATCTTTGATTCAATTATATAATCTTGTAAAATATTGGCAAATCTTACACTAAATTAGAAAATCTTGGTGATTCTTTCACTAAATTATAAAACCTTGTGAAATCTTGGCGAATCTTTTACTAAATTATAAAATCTTATGAATTCTTGGAGAATTTTTTGTTGAAGTATAAAACGATATATAGTAATAGGAAAACATATACAAAAAATACTAAATAGGAGATAAATCTTAATAAACCATCACATAATAAGCTCTCATTTGGTGGTAGTTTGGTTCCTCACTCTAAATATCACAATACATAGAAATTCACCATACTCCAGGAATATTCTTGGAATACAACAATGAATTTTTCATCACCATGCAAATAAAATCAATATTAATCCGAGGGAACACAAAAACTTTGATCCTCATTTAGCTCTCCATGCTATTACAAGGGCCCATCGACACCTCATTTATGCACACACCTTACCAAATTAGAGGGTTAAAAACTCTAAATGTGTATTGTTTATGTCAATGTACTTGGAACTATTCTAAAACAAATTGTCACTTTATATGGAAAGCAAATGTATGTTCCAAGTTGGTTAACAAATGTTTATTCAACCAAATATTATCGACATGCTTCCAAACCTAATTAAAAACCAACCCCACTGTGCATGATATATTTCCATGCAAAAATAAAAAATAAATGTAGGTTGTTGAGAATGTGGTGATGTCAAGACATTGGTTCAAGTATTTAAATCCATGAAAGGAAGGCTACAAAACTATGATAGAGTTAGTAGAAGGGTAATGAGGCAGATTGGACTGAATCTGGGACTTCTTTTACAAATACAATAAATAGAATAAACAAATTTCCATGCTTCAAGCAAAGACTGCATTATATTCTAAGGTTTCTACAAACTACCGGCAACATGCAAGTTGAAATCAAGTTTCTACAAACTAATACAAAAATCCTTTGAGAACCATAAAATTCAATAGACAAAACAAGAAACATGTCAAAATACCTAATAGTGCCTAAAGAAAAAGAAGTAACAAAGACAATAAAGATAGGAGGATCGCAGGTTGCTCCACCCATGACCTTTCCCAGAATGGAGAACACAAACACAGGTAGAAACAAAATGGAGTGGTTATGAGCAGTGTCATGACCCCCTGCACACCCAAATATGCGATTTGAACAATTTCCCAACCCCTCAGCATGATGCCCAAAACACCCACAAAAACATTATTATCGCATCACCGATCACATGCTTCAAAATCCCCATGTTTCTTGGGGAAAATTTGGATCTGAGGCAATGGGATTCTGAACTCTCCTATGTGCAAATGGGTCGATATAAGACTTGATAGTAAATATCAGCTTCCCTTCTCATATGGACATTAAGAAACTTGAAAAATGAGATTCAACCCATAAAATATAAACGCATGTAACTCCGAATTCAATTTTCTTGGTCAATAGAAGGCGAAAGATCCCCTAGAAACTGTCATTTCTAGAAATTGGGGGTGAATGGGAGCTTCCTAACATTTTTTGTGGGAAAACATGTGTTTAAATGGATTTTTAGAGGGGCTAAATGATTTTATCTTGGATTCCCTTTCTAAATTCAATGGGGTTAACCTCCTATTCATTAAAAATAAATAAATAAAATGTGGTCTAATCATACCTAACGGGTTTTTAATAAAAAAATTAGCCCATTAAAAATTTAAATCCCCTAAATTTAGTCCATGGGTTAAGATTAGCCCAAAAAAATTTCCATGGTTTTAATCCATCCTAGGAGTATTGGATTCATGAAATTATTATAGAGCTCAAAAGATATGATTTATTTTATGCTTTGTCATGTATAAACCATCGACTGGCATTTATACATTGCTAGTGGCCACTACTCTTGATGGAGAGACCCCACATGGTTTTTATATATTCAAACTAAATTTGACCCAGTTGTTTAAAATGAGATTTTATTAGGATCTTGCTCTGCAATTATTATTGGATATGAGGCATTCATGAGAGTGTGTATGTTAATTTTTTTGTCTACTACTGTTGATGTTTGAGACGTTTGTAATATAAATAAATGCACACTGATTATAATGGTGGGGTTACAGTGGAATGGTCATTATTTTGGCACTATATTCCTATTGAGTTGTTCAAAGCAATATGGTATATATTTTATTTGTATATTTGAGAAGTTTGTGACTAATAGATATTTTTATTCGTATTTCCAAGTTCGTCAATTTTATTTGTAACCTAAATTTCTTGGGTTTGATATTTGTTTTATGGTATTTTGTTTTTTGTAAGGGTCATTCAGAAGTAAAATGTTTTTCGGTGATTTGTTTTGATGTGCAATTGCTATCATCATCCATAAATGGATCTAGTTATGTATGATGAATATCTAATTTAGCTGGAACACGATACTTCATTTCCATCATGATTATATATATTATGTACATGGCATGTTTGACCTGAGATTGTATCTTCTCTTTTGCATTCAATGAGGGTGCTAAAACACTTTTACCACATTTTACATGCTTTCGAAAATTTCAAGGACATGGATATAGACACCACAAAAAGTAGTATTTAACAGAGTAGTTCTAATTATATGCATGAGGATGCATTAATGTGCTTTCTATTCCTGTTACTGCCAATATGTTGTTATTTCTAATGACCATTGCAAGTTTATAACTAAATCTAAAAATTCTAAATCAAATGACATAATTCAGATTTTGATTGTCAACAAAAGAAATGAAAAAATGGTATTCGTATCTATAAATAGATAAGCAAGATATGTTTTTTCTTGGAGGGTAACTTAAAAATGGGATATTTGGAAAATAAGCGAATTGGGAATTCATACACTATATTAAGGTTGTGGGTATCGATAAGACTCCACATTGTAATAATGGTTTGTGGGTTCCATAATCACTTAAAAGTGTAAAGTGTTCAATTCTATCAGTTTGTCGGTTTGTCAAGAATTGGGTCTCCACATGTCCGTTGGACCATAAGGGGACAAGATAACAAGTGGAGTCCCCAATTTCCCTAAATCTAGTTAGTGCAACTGTGTTTCATTGAGACCTTATGTTGTGAGTGATTGAATATTTCATGTGAAATGTATAAATAAATCCCTCCTCTCCTCATTCATGCATTTGTTCATTCGATATTCTAGGAGTCAAGAGAGTCTAGAGTTGAGCTCTAGTATATCCTCTTCTATTGCACTACCTTAGTAATATGTAGAATAAAAAACTGAGTCTTCTTGGCAAAATATTCACCAAGACATTACAAGGTTTTATTATTCAATGAAAGATTCACCAAGTTTTACAATATCTTATAATTTAGTGAAATATTCACCAAGATTTTACAAGATTCTATAATAGAATGAAATATTAGGAACAAAATTATATATACATATTATATTATTGATAAAATAGCTTTCAAATTTTCCTATATATCAAGGAGATTCACCCATTTATTATACATATAAATTTGGGAGTGGTTCTTAAAATTATCCCTGATTGCAACTTAACTGGCATTACACCTCAGAATTGATAACAATCTTGTTAACTCAATGAATTAGTTAGTTGGGGTGAGTCTGTGAATCAATGTTTTCTTTTTCCAACTCCAAGCAACCCCTTATCTCTTGAGAACTCATTTATACCCATTTATAACATGCAAGTATATGATATGAATTGTGTTGCGTTACTAGTGTTTGGGTGGTCAATTTATTTGAAAAAATGTAAAGGTAGATCCATTCACTAATATTCTCTACCAATACCATTCAAAATAATTTTGAACAATTATTTCACCATTAATATAATATTGAGGTAATAAGTGTAATGTTTGTGTACTATAATCTTGCCACTAAAAAGACAAGTTCATGTGTTGTACTTATCTGCCACATGTGTATTTGGCATCAACACCTTGAAATCTATCACTCCCCACAATCTCTTTTAAATATTACAAAGTTGCCTTCATGTACTCCAATTTTGTCACCTCAAATTAGATATTGTAATCCCCTATTATTGCATTTGTTCATTTTAATACATAGGATTCTATGCCTTCTTTATCCATAAGAAAATGTTTCAAAATAGGCACATTACAATTTTAGTAGATAGATTCAAATGACAACATATTGCCCCATATTACAATTTTAGTAGATAGATTCAAATGACAACATATTGCCCCATATTTGATAAACATAACAAATTGAAATTACAGCTCGATTGGCCTTTCTAAGGCCTTATAATTTTCAATGCCACTGTAGAGATCTACCACAAATTGATGATTAGACTTTAGACACAACCTAAAAAATAATTATGATTGGTTTCTCTTTATAACAATTATCTTGAAATGATGTGTTGTTTGCTATGTGTAATAGGTATTTTTCCTTGATGTACGAATGCTTGTCATAATATTCATGTAGTTTTTAATGAAAACAAATAATATTTGTAATTTTACTGTCAAAGAAAACAATATTCCTATAGAAATATATATCATGCTACCCTTATGCTAACACATATAATATTGATTAGACTTTAGACACAACCTAAAAAATAATTATGATTGGTTTCTCTTTATAACAATTATCTTGAAATGATGTGTTGTTTGCTATGTGTAATAGGTATTTTTCCTTGATGTACGAATGCTTGTCATAATATTCATGTAGTTTTTAATGAAAACAAATAATATTTGTAATTTTAATGTCAAAGAAAACAATATTCCTATAGAAATATATATCATGCTACCCTTATGCTAACACATATAATATAGTATATTATATGACATTTGTTAACTTTTCTACCAAGCTATCGGGCTTACTCTTTGCTACTCTATTTAAGATTTTTCACTGATTTGATATTTTAGCTACATGACAAATATAGAGTTTATAATTGAAAGTTATACTCATAATTAGGTTGAAATATGACGGATAAATAGATGTCATTTTCCATTTTACATGTCAAAATACTGTCATTTCATAAAATTAAACGTCATTATTGAAGTGTGAATTTTATTTTCACCTGTCACTTTGAAATGCATTTTTATTTTTACATGTCATTAATATCTATATCCCAAGCATATGTGTGTGTTATCTATTACTATTACTAATTAAATGTGTATATTAGTAATAGGAAATTTTGACTTTTGTCATGGTCTCGTTGTCTCCTAGGTAAACTTGACTCGTTCATGGTTTTTTGGGCCCATGGTATTTAGTAACCCATGGTAATGGTCTGTTGTATTGCTTGTGAAGAAGCCTATTTAAAGGTTTTCAAGATAAACCTTCTTTGTCATTGTGGGTGATTGATTTAATCATTATGTTTATTATGTTTTTTTTTGTTTATTATATTTTTTTTAACTTTTTTATTTTTATATCATATGAGATAAGATATGAGAATTCAATGTTTCATGTAATAGTTAATATAGATGTTATTTAAAAACAAATTATTATTATGATAAGTAAAATTAAGATTTAAATGTCAAATAAAACGCAATGTTAAAATTAAAACGTTATATAAAAATTCTTGACATGCAAAGTAGCACGTCAAATTTCAACCCTGCTCATAATTATAATTTTGTTGTGTATTTTTGTGTACTATGTATTGACAGCTTGTTATAAATAAATCACACTAGATAGAAAAGAATATACATATTCAAGAAAAAATTACTAATAATTAGTTTATTATTTTTTTATTAATTGTTTTTAATATATGTAAATATAAAACGTGTTTCAATTTTTTTTATTTGAGTGTAATGATTTTTATTTGTATGTAGTATTATCTTTTTTTTAATAAAGATAAACTACTCTATCAACCATTTCAATCTGATCTCCTTTAGGATCACGACCTTTATACTATGCACAACCATTCCTTTTAATGACATACATATTCTCAATGCCTTCCATGTTTGTAATCATTGCATCAGTTTCCCACTCTTCTTGTATTAAGCCTTAATGATTGTAATGATCACACATGTTATTTTAGTGTTTTCTTACTTTTATTCAATTGCATAGTGCATAATGTTCCTCCAAATTTTATATCATCTTCACTTATTTCCTCCATGTGCTTGACTTCCATTATAATTGGGATTTACATGGTCTATTTGGCATGGAATTGTCTGAATAACCCATAATTTTGGAAAAATACCACTTTTCCTTTATCATTGGGAACCATGCTCATATTCCTTGTAATAAGCAATACAACTCACATAATGAGAAGTTACCAAACTCAACCCCATTTGATAGGGTCAAATTTGATTAAAGGGTGCTTTGAACTTTAATTTTTTGGATTCAATCTTACATAGAAGGCTTAAAACACACATATTCCAAGAAAATGATATAATATAGACCTATTTTTTGTTGGAATCCTCTCTAGGGGTGTAATGGGTGCACAAAAAACACCCACTAGAGTAAAAATAGTTAGTTATGGTGGTCATTCAATGTAAATTGGGTGTGGTCCACTATGTTTGTCATTATTGATTAAGGTCTACTAGTTAGTTAGAATGGAATAAATGTAATATGGCCTCATTAAAGAAGGTCCACTAAATACTTAGGAGGTGGTTATGATTAGGTTTCATAGATATCTATAAATAAGGATGGAGTCAAGCTCATGAATCATGTATTAGAGTATTTTGAATGTTAGCTTAACACATTGACATATTCCCCCCCCATTAAGTGGCAAGTGAACATGAGTGGATTCATTCCATAAATGGATCCTTGTATGGTGTTACTTGATTTTAAGGCTTTTGATATTAATAAAGTGTGGAGCATTTCTAATATTTATTTTTCGATTCAACTTCTTGTAATATCCCGATTTTGACCCTATTGCATTAAAATTGTAAATGATGTAAATATCATTATTAAATCATGGTGAGGAGCTCAAGGCCAAGGCTCCGGCATTGATTTAGCGTTTTATGTGTCGGCAATTAACAATAGATGCATATGGTTCTTGTGTTGGACATGCACAATGTAAATAAAGACATCATGTAAATACAAATTTTAATGAAATACCCACAACTAGCTATGCAATGCAACAAAGAGATGGGGGCATGGTCCTACAAGGAATAGGGAGGGAAATTATTCAAACCCTTGAGCCAATGGTGATAAGCCAAATGTCAATGAATGAACCCCAAATACCCATTTTGACTTATGCACCCAATCATTTAATTCTTCTAAGAGTTGGTTGAGGTAGTTAATGCCTTGGGAATGAAGAGGTATGGCAGCCAATTTCGTGCATGGGCAAGCCATCAACCTAGAAAAACATACTATTGCTTCTGGGGCAAGAAAACACCCACAAAATTGTGCCCAAAGCCATTCTTCACCCATTGTCTTTCCTCTCTCACGCAGTCTGAGATACTGGGTCTTTCTCCTTCACATTTTCTACCATTTTTCCTGCATTTTCATAGCTGGGAGCTCGTTTTTGTATTGCACAGTGGTTGGGAGAAAGGGAGTCACGTTTTGGGAGTTTATAGAGGTCATTTCTGCCCCTGGACTTCCCATGAACATTTTCTAGGAATGAATTTGCTCTCCCAGGGTTGATTCCCCCTCTACCTGTTCGTTTTTGGTTGCCCACGTTTTCAACACTTGTGTTTTGTTGATTGGGTGCATCCCTGTTTTGGTTTGATATTGTGAGCAAGAATTTAGGAGTGGAAGAGGACATAATTGGCTTGATGATCCTAGTGAGGAGGTAACCTCTCAAGAAGATCCAAAGGACTGGCTACTCTTCTATGCACACCTTGAACAATACTAGATTGGAAGGTATGGCCTGAGGGACTGTGTAGTGGTGAAGGGAATACTTCCTTGTATTGGGTTTGTAGGTAACGGGGGTACCAAGATAGATAGATTTGATAGAGGTATCCATAGATCTGTGGGTGAGTCACTAGCTTAGCAATTCATTCCTTTCCATCTCCTTAGTAGCCTGACAAACCCAACTGTAGATTGGCTTGGCTGATTTTGGTGCATATTGGGCTATGTGTGAGTTTGATGTTCCCTTTTTCCTGGTAGAGATCATGCCCAGCTCGGGGGGTGGCAATTGTGTTGTGAGATTGACAAGCACAATTGGCCTATGGTTGGGTGGAACGTTGCAGTTGCATAGCCAGTTGCTTGGGACTACTTTGCTTTAAGATAAGTACTCTCTTGTCTTCACTCTGTAATGTATTTATTTGATGAATATCATGAATATCTTGAATGTATGATAAATGTGTAATTGAATTTACTTCTGTTTTGTTTCTTATATATGTACATCTGCATATGTCCATTCTTTTTATATTATGTGAATATTTATTTAATAAGTATGGGGCTAGATTCCCGGTTTTTAGCATCACGTTCCCTCCATTGCAAGGGTTGATGGGAGGGGACATTACACTTCTTGGTTTAAGAATCATAACATTATTTATGTAGAAAAAATAGGAGGAACCAAAAGCATATGAAAATGCCTTATTCACATTGGGTTCATATATTTTTTCATGTTCATATTGAACATATGATAGTGTGGATTTAGATTAGATCTAGGTCCTTGGTTCATATCACATTTATTTGTTGAAAAAGAGTGTATTACTTAAGGAATATATCCATGGTACAATCCTTTGAACACATAGTATGTACAAAAGGATTCTTCCAACCATTCTCCCAATGTTAACTTACACCTTTGAGTCATTTATTTGCCTATTTATATCATTCCTCTCCTATTTGTAGAAACTCCTTGAATATTATTTTCCTTCTCTCATTCTCTTCTAGGTACACTCTTATATTGGTGTCAAATCTTGATCAATATTTCCAACTCCTTCTCCTTGCTCTTTGGATACTTCGTTTTGTCATCTCTAACACCTCTCTAGGTATCTCTTGTGTTTAGTTTGGCCTCTTCTTTAAAGGATTGATATCTTGTACTAGGGCATCTCCTTGACTTTGTCCCTTATTACACCTTAGAAAATTCAAATCTTCTACCTCAAGGGAGGATCCAAAGCAACTAGGGTAAGAGAGGTGACCCTTTTGAGGTTCCTTGGGTCACCATACAACACTTAGTTGGTTCATTATTTTACATGGAATATCTAGGGTGTTTTATTGCATTGTATTAGATATCAAGACCATTTTTTCTTTGTAAGAAGGTGTAGTGGGATATGCAGGCTTGTTAATATGGAAGCACACTCTCATGAGAATTGGTTGTAGGAAACAAAGAGTAAGTCACAAGGAGAAGAAAGGATAGAGTAAGTTCAAGCCAAAGAGGGAAAATTGATTATGAAAAGAGGAGCTTGACATTTACTACAAGGAAACACCAGTTAGTGGAGGTTGTAGTGGAAGCACTTCTACATACTCTATTTCTAGAGGAGGTTTCTAGTGGAGGTAAGTGGGTAGCAATTTTAGCAAAGGTTTTTTTTATTTGTGGTGAAACTAAACCATTACAACACACCAATGCACTTTCATAGCACACATGTTCACACACACATACATGCGCACATGTGTGCACACACACACATATTTCCTATGACAAATCAATCGATGGAAAGCCTGGAAATTACTTGTACCATTATTCATGAAAAAGAGGTTGGGCTTCATATAGTGATTTAAATGGACAAAGGCATATTGCATGTGGAAAGTGTGGTTCAAAAGAATTGTCTAAATATATGTATTGATAATTAAAGGTTACAAAATTATCATGTTTAGACTGCATGAACTAGTCACTTATTTTGGAATATGGTAGTAAATGGTTCTAAATGTACTTTTGATTATCTAAGTATATCTATGTTTGTATAACTACTTTCTTTCTCATGAGAAAAAATTGTGATTTTATTCCTTTCAGATTAAAATTACATTAAACAGATTCTTTAAGAGCATTCAAATAAAAAAGTTCATTTACAAGCGTACAATAAGGCATCCAAAGTGTCATATTGCATATTAGGTTTCTCCTCAAAGTGCTAAATAAGAATGGTTCTAGGTTATAATCATCAATACATCATATATCATTACTACATAACTTCTATCCCTACATGTTTCAAAAATCCTATTAAAAATTTGATCTCTACATGGTGTTATATATTAAAAACATAATGATGTATCTTTGAAAATAATGGGAACTATAAAAAACGACTATGCTAAAACTAAAGAGAATGTGCATGTTTAAATTCATTGTGCACTCCATCCTTAACTTCCAATATGAACCCGTCCCCACTGAGGGCGGTGTAGGGCCTTCCTTAGATAAAGCATTTTCCTCTTCGTTCCTTTCTCTAAAAATGTGATTGAAAGAATTTTCTATGATAATCGTTTCATTCAGAAGATGTTGAAGATAGTAGTTCCTCATAATATATTCTCCCTTTGTCCACTTGATGACCAACACCGAGTCACTGAAAACATGTAGAGAAGTTCGTCTATATTTGGATACCAATGTATGAATAAGCCTTAAATCCCACAACTTTCTTTGAAATTGAAAGAATGAGTCTCCTTAAGATATAAAATTCCTTCATCATCGCCTATTTTAGGTTCCCCTTGATAGGCTCCATCAAAATATGCCCATGTCCTTCTCTTGTCAGGGATATCCTCCATTATCACTTTGGGAATTTTTACATTCCTTTGTTGTTTAAAAGAGCTCATTATATTAATTCAATATATTGCTATAACCAATGGATGCACCAGTTTGTCCCTAAAGATTATAGAATCCCTGGCCAACAATATGTCCCATTCAACAATAAGTGGAAAAGCTCTATACCCTTTGGTGCTTGCATGATCACACCACTTCTTCAAACCCTATTCAATGGAATCCCTAGATCATAATCCTGTCAACCCAGTAAGACCCAATAGCTTAGCCCAAAGCTGTTGCGAAAAGGGACAACTCATGATCAAATGAAAATTTGTCTCCTCATGTCTACAACAAAAGCTATGCCACCTAGGTCCTACAAAATACCTATCTTGGAGTATGTCCCAAGTATGGACCTTGTTGTTTAGAAGAATCCACGTGAATATTAAGGCTTTGAAGGACATTTCAAATGCCATATATTTTTCCACCATCATTTTGATGGTTCCAATCCATCTTGCGATATTAAAGCCTTATAACCTTACTTTGGCATGTAAAGTAGCTACTAATGACTTCCAGATTGTAGATACCTTGCGTGAATTCTTTGTAGGGCTACTCAACCATTCCTCTATTCATTCAGGATGAATGTATTTCATATGGACCACCTTATACTAAAGACCTTGTTTTAAAATTAGTCTCCATATACCTTTTGCAACCATTGTTTTAGAAAAAATAAGAATTCTTTTTAATTCCCATCTCCCCCGATCCTTAGGAGTAGCCAACTTCTTCCATTTTACTAAAGGTAACCTTTTTTATCACTGACTATTAACTAAATGAACCTAAAACATAAGATAATCATGATAGTTATTCTTAGAAGAAAAAAAATGCAATTTTATATTTCAATTTAAAATAAAAACCGTTTTTTTTTTCCTATGGGGGTGTAGCTCAAGTGACGATTCGCTTGAGAATGAGATGTTATGTTGTAATAGAGGTCACAAGTTCAAAACACCTCGACTTACCTATGCCCCATACTTGCGGGCTGTGTGGGTGCACCTAGGGGTATAGTGGTAGCATGATTGGACCGTTAAACCTCATGTTACTGGAGTACCAACTCCATCCCTGTTGTTGATTCTCCTAATACAAAAAAAAATAAAAAATTAAATTACTCAAAACACTTTATAAATGTAATATCAACACTGCATCTTTAAACTTTTTCTCATCATAATTGGCTTAAGTTGTTTTGTGGTTGGATGTTATTCTTGCATTGGATGTAAACTTTTTCTCATCATAATTGGCTTAAGTTGTTTTGTGGTTGGATGTTATTCCTGCATAGGATGTATGAGGCACTAAGCATTTTGACTTTATATTTTTTCAGCAAGAAAAAAACCGTATTCTTATTGTACCATAGTAATGAAACATGAAGTTGTGTATTCTTGGTCGAATGCTTTATTAACTTAAAAACAAATCTAATTTCTGATTACTTTATTTTTAAATAAACAAAAATATATTTATTTTTTATTTAAAAAAAATTTAATAATTTAAAATTTACGTTTTATATATAATATATATTTATCTATCGTGTATTTATTTTCTCTGGAAAAAATCTATCGTGTATTTATTCATTGTTTTCTATTATAAAAAATTTCGCTATTTCTCAATTGTCTTCTCTTTGAATTCAATATTATATCCTTAATTGTTTCTTTCATGATCTACATTAATTTAAGAGAGTTACCTTTATTGGAACTTGGACTTCACGTCGCATCTCAATGTACAATGTAATAGTTTAGTATTTATTGAACTTGGTCTTCACATCACATCTCCACATAAAGGTATGGTACATGTTTGGAGATTATAAACTAATGGGACACAATATACAAAAGGGAAAGTTGAATGAGATGGTCAACGAGAATAAGTAGTATGATTTGATTATGAAAGTGTATACCATTCTTTCATATATTCGATAGGTATTTGATTTTTATATAAAAGCTTATTTTTATATTAAATTCATATTTAATGGAATTATTATATAGAGTAATTTATTTATTTTATGTTTTCGATATTTTTGGTGGGTTATAGTTGGAATTATGTAATTTTTTGGGTAAAATTTAAATTGGAAGTGTTTAAATTGTATTTTTGAATTTATAAATAGATTTAACATTTTCAAATATCTCTATGGCACTTATATTTAAGCAATTTTCATAGCTAATATATTTGATTTTCAGATTTTTATAAATTTTCAACCAAGTCCAAACAAAACAAGACAAAAATATACTTGAAAAATGTTGAAAACGTAGAATATTAGACCATACCATTATTACAAAAGTTAATAACGGAATTAATCATGGCAATCCAATTAATTAAATGTTGAATTCCAAAGCATATATGCAATGCTATCATGAATGCATCCATATCATGTCCGTTAAATCCATGCACACGAACATTTCTAGAAACAATAAATTAAAAGCATAAATATATATAATATCAATCATGTTATTCATACATAATTGAGAAACTTATCTTTTAAAGAGAATATTCCTCTAACAAACTGTAGATGAAGGACATTCCTCCTAGCCGTAGGCACTCTGTCATACTATTTCTTTCTATGATGGAGGCCACCCTCGAGCTGGGGTTATTGATGCACAAGGGGTGAAGCTAGCCTTCTACTTAGTCATAACTCATACAACCCTTTAGTGCTGGAAACCCCCTCTACAAATGCATTAATCCACTAGCACTCCTTCCACATTAGCCTGCAAAATACTAGGAATGGAATCTCATTCTTTGCATGTAGTCCCTCAAGCTATCCCAATTCCCTTCCACTACTCCGTCACGAGCTAGCCAAGGGATCTCCATGCTAAGACTCCAGGGATCTCAGACTAGTAGAAAAATGGGTGATAAATGACCAGGCGACAAAAAAGTTGGTCAGCATGCAAAGTAAATGACTAAACCACCAAAACGTTGGTCACCACGGTGTTTTTAAGTGAAATATGACCAAATTTGAGCAATTTCAAGTGATTACAACTAAAAATGACTAAAATAAATGACCAATTTAGTCACAGGATAAAAAATATGACTAATTTAGTCATGGGATAAAAAATATGACAATATTTATTTGATGTACCAATAATGTAATCAGATGTCATAATGATAATAAAAAAATACTTCCTTATATATTTGTGTTTTGTGAAGTGTGTTGATGCTCAACATTGACATGCTCCGAAGTGTTGGAACATGATGCTAGAGGCAAACCTATTGAAATTTTCCGCAATATCATTCCATATGTACCATCATCTCTAGAGCAATGTGTTGTTCCCATGTGTCAGTTTTATCGTTTGCATAGTTGTTTGATCTCTTTGACACATTCATCAAGTTATAATTCATGTATTGTCATGTCATGGTCAAATCGAGTTGGCAGCTTGCCATTTTTCACATTACGCATTGTCATGTCCCTTTTTTGGTATCGATCACGCTAATATTTCAATTTCCAAATTTCAAGTCTGTTTGATCCTTTCGCAAATTGGTCAAAGTTTCAGCAAGTTAAAGTCTTTTGGTCTCGACAATGAAATCTATAAATTATGCGTCCTCCAATAAATCACCATTGGTGCCCACCCATCAATGTTGTCATCATGCCTATGTCCAAAAAGTTAAAAATTTTCCTAGTGGTGCTCTTGGTTACAAAAACACCACCTACTTTAATAACAAAAATAATCCCCCCTTTAATACTAAAGTCAAGTAGTTATGTTTCTCTGTTCATTATAATGGGAACCTTGGGATGATAAATACTAAATTTGTACAACTATTGCAAAGTTGTTTGATAATGAAATTGATGAGGTAACATAGTTTTAACATTATTATAAGATTTTAGTCAATGTCAAGCATTTGTTCAATTTTTCATGTCATTTTTTAATCTTTGTTTATTCAATTTTCAAATCATTTTTTAATCTTTGTTTTTTATTCAGATAAAATATTATTATTAATTTATTTTGAGGCTACTAGTTGTCAACTTGATGGGGGTAATCACACTAGGAAAGAAGTATATTTATATCTCAAAATTTCGTCATATTTTTCAGACAAAAGTTTTCATCAAAGCTATATATCACCAAGTTTGACTTTCATAACTATTAAATAACACAATGACTCGTAGCGCTGAAATAAATCCCTTTCGGCAATGGTTAATTTGATGAGATGGTATCCAATATGGATACCTTGAGAGTTTATCCGAGTAATATATATAATTTAAAATTTATCACAATGTTCACCTTAAGTTTAAATTTTGTTTAGATAAATAATTTTAAATTTAAATAAAAATAAATAATAAATAAACAAGAATTTTAATTTAAAATTAATAAATTAAAAATCTAAATAGATTAAATAAAATCTAAATTTTGTGGTAGTTTTTTTTTAAATTTTAAGGTAAAATTAAATTTAAATTTAAATAAATAAAATAAAATAATTTTAATTAAAACAAAATAAATTATGTCAAATTGGATACAATGGTCCAATGGGCCCCTCTCCCCGTTGCCGGCCTTATGAAGGAAATATTAAAACAATAAAACAAGTTTGGAGTAAACCCTCCCCTCTCCCTTGCCCATCAACGCCACTCTGTTATTCAACCAAGGTTAGTTCTCTAAACTACTTGTCTAAAACTGTTACGATTTTATTTGGAGAAGATCATATTTTTAACATGAAATTGTTGGAATTTGGGATAGAATTTTTAGAATCTCAAATAACAGTATTAATCTTGCATAATTTGGATGCTCTTGGGGTTTTTCAGGGTGCTGAATTCATCTAAATATTCAGAAAAATAATTTAATCAACACAAATTACCGGATTTTTAGATTTCATATGACCAAATTCCAACAAGTTTTGATCGAATTGGCAAAATCATCACACTTTTAAAACGCTTCCTCTCTAAAACAAAACATTTGTAACTTTGTTGGCTGGAAATACATCATTTGTTTTGTATTGGGGCTTGTTTAATATATCTTTATATCATATTTATGTGATTTGCTTGAGAACTTTTAAACATTATCAAAAATATTGAAGTGATTTTGTTTTATTATCCATAGAAAAAGGTCCAATAGGTTTATTGTAGCGCGAGTGATCTCTACGACCAATTGAAGCTAGTGATCTCTGCAGCAAAATAGAGTTAGGGCATCTGAAGCAAGTACTATCTAAGGCCGGGGAGATATCTAGCTTTGTGGCGATCTATCATTGAAACAAGTCTTCGTCCAAATTGCAATAAATTTAGAGGCAAATTAGAACTAGTCCTTAAGTTTTAATAAATCTATACCAATTAAAATGAAGATTGTCTAGAAGAGGTGCATTCCAGTTCAGTAGGGGTTGATAGGAGTGATGTGTAACTCTTTCCGTGCTCATTGTACAAATGACACCTATCTTTTATAAAAAATAATAAAATATTATATAAAATAACATGTCTACTCAGATCAAATTTAAAATATTTGGAACTGCATATATACAAAACTACATAAATGAGATAAATTAAAACCATAAGCATTGCATTACACACTTCGTCAACATTTCCAGTCTAAAAAGGAGTTCGCACCTGTGCATTACACACTTCGTCAACATTTCCAGTCTAAAAAGGAATTTGCACGTGTGATAGTTTTCATGTTGAGTTTGCACCTCTAAGAGTTTTGATGCCTCTCGAGCTTGGTAGATCTCCTTTTAGATAGATCTATGCTGGTATATGGCCAATTGAAACAAGTGATCTCTGCGGAAAAGAGAGTTAAGGAATCTGAAGCCAGTGATCTCTGCTCTAAACGGCAGAGAGTTAGCGATCTGAAGCGAGTGATCTCTAGCCTGCCAGATATCTATCTTTGTGATGGGTGATCTCTATCTGTGGCGGGTGAAGGCGATTGATCTATCATTGAAATAATCTATGATCCAACCCCGCGGTCTATGGATAATATAATCTGCGGCCCATCTTAGTCTACTATCAACGATCCACTTAAACAATCTAATCTATAACCCATTAATAATGTGATCTACGACCCATTGATAAAGTTCTCTACAACTATTGAAATGATACAACTATTGAAATGATATGTGGCTAGGCTTCACAATTATTGAAACGATCTGTGATCTACAGTCTACGGTAATTGAAACGATATGCCATCTGGAGCCTTTTGAAATGATCTATATCTTTATGTTTTTTTGTTTTTTCAGGTGGAGCAATTCATACAGTTCCCAACTGATTTCTTTGGAGGTTTCAATCTGACAACAGTCATTCCACTAGAAACCTGCCAAATTATCGCTTTAACAAAATTCTAGCTACAAAATCAAAATGCCTGATCACAAAAGTATGTAAACGCTGATCCATTTCTAGGGTTTCTATCTTCCATTATATTTTCTGTATTTTTTTCAAAAGGCAGAAATGCTCTCTAGAATTCATTCCACTTGCATCTTTCAGTAAGAACCCCATGCCTTTGATCCAACACCCTTCTACAGGTATGTTAAGGGAAAAGTTTCACCCTGAAACTCTAATGGACAACCGAATTTTAGATCGAAACTGTGAGTTTTTTTAAAACTTTTTTTGTGGGGATGTGGGGTTATGCCAGACAAGGGGCCATTTGTTGATCCATGCAAGATTTTAGGTTTTCTAGTTTTTGGGTTCAAACTGCATTCTATCGCCCAAAAATGGGTTATACCACGCTAACACACCCATTGATAGAGAATTATATTTCTTTTCATTTTGACAAACCAAGTATATTTCTTCTCAGTTATCATGCTTGTTTATTAGACCTTGTTGTGGATTGTCCTCAAGCTTGAATTATTATCATATCAGTTGTCATTCTATATATATATATTGTCTCTTGTATGCAGACAATGTATACTTGTCTCAACATTCATGCGGTATTAGTTTAATGAGGGTAAATTGTTCCTCCCAGCCATGGTTCTTCCTCTTCCTATGGTAGCTCCATCCCTAGCACAAGATTATAACACAGAACCATGTGTAATACATTTATGAATGCACTAGTTCTAGTATATATTAATCTTGGTGCTACAGCTAACCTGATATACGTATGTATACCTATAGCGGGAGGGGAATGGATGAAGGGAGTTAGAATGAACTCAAGCGAGCGATGTAAAAAGCGAATTAAGTACAAATCCAAGCGAGCGAATATATGAGGGAGACTGAATCTATATCTCAGATTTAGAGAATACAATGAGAGAATCCGTTAAGCCTTCAGTATATAGGCCATAGAGGTCATCATGATTCTCATTATCAATACTTGGAAGATTTACATTTGTTATTGTAATAAGACCAGTCATATTCCTGTAAATCCATCATGTTCATTAGTCACCAGTTGAATCTAACTGCACTCTTTCCATCTTGTCATTTATTACCTCCCACCATCTATGATGTTGTGAAATTTAAAAATTGAAACATCTTCATTGCAAAAGAACTTCTGGAAACAATAATTTATTACCAAGAATCCCTTCAAAAGTGGAACCGAGTGTTATTGGAAACAATAATTTATTACCAAGAATCCCTTCAAAAGTGGAACCGAGTGTTATTTCATGGGAGAGACACAATTCATAAACAAATCAATGATTGAAAAGAAGTCTTATAATTGTTGGAACCAAGTGTTATTTCATGGGAGAGACACAATTCATAAACAAATCAATGATTGAAAAGAAGTCTTATAATTGTTGGAATATATTAATTATATTCCTTGGAAGGTAATAATGTCTTCGTATTATGTCGGAAGTTATCCACAATATTATGTAAAAGAGTAATACATTATATCCCATATTCATTATGGTAAAGTATACTCTTGATATCCATCATTATATAAATAGATGTTATTATGGAGAATTATATTATTCGACATGCAATATGTGAGAGTAATTCCTTCAGATATCTTGGTATATAATAGGGTCAATGGAGTCACATCAAAACAACATGATGGTATAATGGAGTCACATCAAAACAATGTGATCACAAGTTTTGCTATATTGTATTGGGGTTATTTGTACTTGCTCTATTGTAAGATTGAAGGATATTTATGGAGATAATTGAAGAAAACCTTCTTGTGGACGTAGCCCAATTGGGTGAACCACGTATATATGGTGTATTATTTTCCTTGTTCTTTTTCTATTCTTATTTATGTTGATATGTTATTGATTGCGAAGATAGGTAAGCTAGTTTAGCTAGATCTATAGTTCTGACATGGTATCACAGCTGGTTGCTATGATCTAGAAACTTCTATAGCTTTCAATCAATAACTATTATTATCTGGGCATTGTTTATTCTTGTAGATTTTCTTTCTATCTGGTAGCCATTAGGCTTCTCTTTAGATCTGAGCATGTTTCTGCAGTTTTTTTTATAACCCTAACTTTGTTGTGTAGTTTTTTGCAGAAATTTTTCAAGGGGTTCTTGATTGTTTTTCTGTAGATCTATATGCTTTTTGGATTCTCCTCAAGGAGATCTTTCTCCCGGTTGTTAGATCGATAGTTTTCATCCACGTTTGGTAGACTTTGTGTAGGTTTCTGTCAGCGGTTTAATCGACATTGTTTTCAACCTAAAACTGGACATTCGCAACTTTTCTTCGTAGACAAGCACGGGTAACCACGACTTCCCCTACTGCGAACCCACGAGTATACTGCAGACCCACAACTTTCAGTGTACAGACTCGTGTGTGCTACAACATACTTGTACCTTCTCTACTACTAAACTTGAGCTTTTTTCAGTATACATGCTACCCTCCTATGTAGAGACCCGCGCGTGCTTCGACATAACCATGAATTTACTGTATAGAAACCCACAAATATCATATTAGAACTGTGACATTTTATTTTAAAGACCCACGCACCCGCGGCTGGCTCTACTGCAAAACCGCGAGTAACCACGATTATTGCCGTGCAGAACCTGTGAGTATCAGTTGTATTCATGAGTTTACTGTGGCAGACCCACGAGTGGCTTTCCTTGGAATTATTTAGAGAGGATGTAAGTAAAGTTTCTATGTTTTTTACTGTGTTTCTTCATATCCGCATGGTAAAGTGTATCAATTTTCTGTTATTCACTTTTTTCTCTTGCCATTTCTAGCATTTGGGTTTCTTGTCAATATTTCTATCATTATGACTTCAGAAGTAGCTTTTGTTCCTGAACTTGTTGGTCCTAACTATCTTGCATGGAAAAGAAAAATGATTGATGTTCTCAGGAGTAAGAATTTATGGAGGATTGTTAGTGGTGAACACCAAAAACCTGCTGATGCTAAAGATGTGGCTATATGGGAAGATAAATGTGATCAAGCAAGAGGGATCATTGGTCAAACGATTTCAGATAGTCTTCAGGTAAGTATTGAGGCAGAAGACAACCCGGTTGAGATATGGAAAATTCTTGTTTCTCTATTTGATAAATCTGATTATGTTTCTGTTTATTACCTTGAAAAGAAGATTTTTGAGATAGATACTACTAACTTTGAAAGAGTAGAATTTAATCTTGCTGAAGTGAAAATTTTAAATGAAAAATTAAATAATTGTGGTAAACATTACAAGAAGACAGACACTATTCTTATAATTCTTGTAGAACAAAAATTGCCATCTTGTTTTGATATGTTCATCCAAACTAGGAATAGGGCTCTTGAATTGTCTCAAAACACCACGAAACCTACTTTTGATGATTTTTTTAAAGGATTGATAAATGAGTAAGAAAGGTTGATTGTTTCATGATAAGTCTCACCTAATAAGGATCTTATGGCACATAATAAGAATCCTAAGAAAAAATTGAATAATGTTAAAGGTTCTACTTCATACACTTCAAGTCATACTAATAAATTTGGTCATGCTTCTAATGCACATGATGAAAATAATAAGAAGAAGAATGTGTATGATCCTTGTAAGCATTGTGGTAAAACTAATCATCCTGAAAATAATTTCTTTAAAGCGAAACATTTAATGGATAAAGTTAAAAATAAAGGTTATGATGAATCACAAGTAGCTTTATGTGCATCTGTTGTTTCGTCTAGTAGTTCTTCTTCTAATGTGGAATGGATAATGGATTCTGGTGCTTCTAAACATATGAATGGTAATGCTTCTTTATTTACATCTTATGACAATAAAAACACATATCATAAAGTATCTATAGGTGATGGTAAACAACTTTCTGTAATTGGTTTTGGTAATGTTAATGTTGCTAATGGTCAATTGGAAGATGTTTGTCATGTTGAACACATGCCCATCAACTTGCTTTCTTATTTATCGTGCATGTCAAAAATGATATAAATTCGAAGCATGGCTTGATAAATATGTTCTTAAATATATCAATCATAATTTTAAAGTAGTTTCTTTTGGGCCGCTCGTCGGTTTGGGTTTCGTGTTCCTGGAGTAAATCCTCAAAGTGTCCTTGAATGGCTACGGGGTGCCTGACCAAGATTCCTGTAGAACCAAAACTATGAATCCGATCGTGAATCCTTCAATTCCGATGGATCTGGGATGCTTGGTTTTAGCTAGCACCCCCCCACAACATGCCTCAAACGCTCGGAAATGGTGCTATTGTGCCATCTCAAGAACTAAGGTTTTGCTCAGTGAAGGCCATCGCAATATTGCTCAAGGGGGTCATTTAATATACCTTGGCTCCCAGGCATGCGTGGCCATCGTGAACACATCCAAAATGGCCACATGCATGTGCAGGAGTTGACAGAACCCAAGTCCGCTTTCCAGTTTGGGTTCCGTGCCCCTAGAGCAAATCCTCAAAGTGTCCCTGAATGGCCACGGGGTGCTTGACGAAAATTCCCGTACCACCAAAACCATGACATCGATCATGAATCCTTCCATTCTGATGGATCTGGGACACCGTATTTCAGCTAGAGAACCCACCACAACATGCCTCGAATGCTCGAAAATGGTGCTATTGTGCCATCTTCGGAACCAGGGTTTTGCTCAGTGAAGGCCATGCCAATATTGCTTAAGGGGGTCATTTATGATCTGAAGGCTCCTGGGAATTCGTGGACATCCTGAAGACATCCACAATGTACACATGCATGTGTGGGAGCTGATGGAACCCAAGTCCACTCGTCGGTTTGGGTTCCATTCCCCCGAAGCAATTCCTCAAAATATCCCTGAATGACCACGAGGTATCTGACCAAAATTCCCGTAGAACCAAAATAGTGACTCCGATCGTGAATCCGTAGATTCCAGTGGATTCGGGACACTGGGTTCTAGTTTCCCCCCCTCCGCACTGTGCCTCCAACTCCCAGAAACGGTCTGATCGTGTCATCTCTAGAAATAGGGTTTTGCTCAGTGAAGGCCATGCCAATCTTGCTCAAGGGGGTCATTTATGATCCAACGGCTCTCGGGCATGCGTGGCCATCATGCAAACATCCATAATGTCCATGTTAATGTGTGGGAGATGACATAAACCAATTTCGCTCACCGGTTTGGGTTTCGTGCCCCTAAAGAAAATTCTCAAAGTGTCCCTGAATGGCCACGACGTGCATGACCAAGATTCCTGTAGCACCAAAACCGTGATTCCGATCGTGAATCCTTCGATTCTGATGGATCCAGGTCGTTGGGTTTCAGCTAGGCCCCCCTCCACAATGTGTCTCCAACACTTAGAAACGGTGCTATTGTGCCTTCTTTGGAACTAGGGTTTTACTCAATGAAGGCCATGCTAATCTTGCTCAAGGGGGTAATTTATTATCTGAAGGCTCCCATCCGAGCGTGGCAATTGTGAAAACATCCAAACTGGCCACATGCATGTGTGAGAGTTGATGGAACCCAAGTCCACTCGTTGGTTTGGGTTCCGTGACCCTAAAGCAAATCCTCAAAGTGTCCCTGAATGGCCATGGGGTGCCTGAAAAAAATTCCCTTAGCAGAAAAATCGTGATTCCAACCGTGAATCTGTCGATTCCGATGGATTCAAGTCCCCGAGTTTCATCTAGGGTCCCTCCCACACCATACCTCGAAGGCTCGGAAACGATGCTATTGTGCCATCTTAGTAACTAGGGTTTTGCCCAGTGAAGGCCATTCCAATTTTGCTCAAGGGGGTCAATTCTCATCCGAAGGCTCCCGAGCATGCGTGGCCATCGTGAACACATCGAAAATGGCCACATGCACGTGTTGGACCTGATGGAACCTAATTCTGCTCGTCCGTTTTGGTTCCGTGCCCCTGGAGCAAATCCTCAAAGTGTCCCCAAATGGCCACAAGGTGCCTAACCAAAATTCCCGTAGCACCAAAACAGTGACTCCGATCGCGAATTGGTTGAATCCGGTGGATTCGGGATGCCGAGTTTCAGCTAGGTCCCCCCCACAATGTGCATCCAGTGCTTGGAAACAGTGCTATTGTGCCTTCTCCAGAACTAGGGTTTTGTTTAGTGAAGGCCATGCCAATCTTGCTCAAGGGTGTCATTTATGATCTGGAGGCTCCAGGTCGAGCGTGGCCATCGTGAAAACATCCACAATGGCCATAGGCACGTGCAAGAGCTGATAGAACCCAAGTCCGCTTTCCAGTTTGGTTTTTGTGCCCCTGGAGCAAATCATCAAAGTGTCCTTGAATGGCCACGGGGTGCCTGAATAAAATGCCCGTAGCAGCAAAACCGTGACTTCGATCGTGAATCCATCGATTCTGGTGGATTCAGGATGCCGGGTTCTAGTTGGGGGCCTTTTGTAGGTACAATAGATCCCATGCTTCATTTGATCATGGGAACCCCATTTTGTAAATACAAAAGGTATTTAGGTAAGATGTTAAACTTTGTTTGTGATGGTCTCATACCCTTTGATTTTTTGGATTTGGTAATTATCATCTTTCCTTTTGAAAATTTCTAAATTTTGGTTGTTTTCTCGGTTTGCAGAATGCCTTAGATTCTTTAAAGTGCCATTTTCTTTTCACAAATCCGAAAACCCGAAATCCTAAAATCCCAAAACCCGTTGTCCCGCACTTGTGGATTGCGGGAATTGTCTGTTCTTTATTTTGGATTTTCGTCAACCCAAAACCCGCAACCCAAAATTGCAGGTTGCGGGATGTGGGAAATGATATTTTAATTTTGAACGATATTTTTATTTCCAAAACTCGAAACCCGAAATTTTGGGTTGCGTATTTCGGAAACATGTTTGTTCTTTATTTTTGCAATTTGTAAACCTGCAACCCGCAAGTTGCGGATTGCGGATTGTCGGAATTTGAATAAAGTTCGAAAATAAAGTAAGTAAACCCGATCCCATAGGGGGTGATCTCAGCCATTCTTTTCTTTTAATCTGACGGTCCAGATTTGATCTGACCACCAATTGATAAATAAGCGATTTTGCCTATTTTTTCTTTATCATTTTCACTGTTGAAATTTACTCTCCTATGTGGATTCACTGTGGATTTCTTGCCAGGGGTCATTTTCATGATTTTTCAGTTGTTTCAGGTTGGTTTGCTATTGTTTTTACATTCGCAGTTTATGGTTTTCCTGTTTATGATTTTGTTTTGATTTTTGTTTTAATTCTTTACCAGAAATTCCAAGTTTTGCCAACATGTCACGGAACACCCGGTCTAAGACTGTCCACATGGATTTGCTGACTAAAGACCCTTTGGCATCTTCTCAGACACCAATGAGAGGGTCACTAAAACCTATCAAATGGACTGGGCCAAAATATATGCAATATTTGACAATGATGACCTTTCCGACGTCAAAGAAGACCAACTTGCGTATGAGAAAATTAGGGCTTCTCAAATCCATGCCATTGTTGCTTGCCCCGTTATCATACTGTTACAATGTAATCTTCCACCCTGTGAGCATCAACATTCTTTGGCCTGTAGGATCCATTTCACTGACTAAGATCCACTTTATATCCTTCAGACATCTCAGTTCCTCATTTTTCCTCTGACCCGCTTGTTGCATCACTATAGCAAGCGTACCCACGAGTTGCATCACTATAGCCCACGGGTATCAAGTAAAATGGTAAAAATCACTAGTTTATTACTTTTTACTCCCAAAAAGCGGTCATTGGGTGACCTTTGGCCCTCCATATAACCCAGAAACGCCTCGATGTGTCCTTTCACTTACCTTTGAGAGGATTATATATTGAGAACATATGGCTTATGGACGGGAGGAGAAAGAAGAGCAAGAGAACTCTAGTGGATTTTTGCCCTATCTTGAGTCTACACTCATTGATCCTTGTAGTTGTGAACCCTTTATGTTCACCTTCCAAACTCCTATCTAGTTTGAGTTTTTCATTCATGGAGGATTGAAGTGGTGGAGACACAAGTGGATTGATCCAGATCTTGGTTCAGATTGGTTGCCGGCAAGAGGTCGTATCACATTGTACTTCTTTTTGTTTATTAATAGAAATACTCATATTCTCGTCCATTAATGTTGTAAATGTTGTTTATCTTACATTGGGTTGCATTTACTTGTTATATCATGGGCCATTTCTATTGATGATATTGATACCATGTATATACTATATGTACTTGTTGTATATTTCCTATCAAGACTAATTTGTAGATTCAAGTGCATAGATTGAAAAGCTCCAACGGGGATCTACATCAAACATTTGGATCAAGGTTGGTTATATTCTTCATTATCTTAGCATTGTCATTTATATAGCATAGTTCTGAGAATTGAGTTGATTTATGGTAGTCATTTGTCTGTTGTGGTCTACCCCAAGCCATAGTGAGTTTTCTCCAACACAGAAATGGCAACTCCGCTGGGGAGAACATCCATTTTGGAGATTTTTTGAGCATTAGTCCATAATTAGAGTTGTTGTTTGTCGAAGCTCTGTGTCACTTATCTGTTGTTGAGATACACTATAGAAAACTTTCTTTTTCTGAGCCATTGGACTCTCTGTTTGCCAATTTACCTTTCCTCACTCGCGGGCTAGCTTAGCTCTGCTCGCGTATACCCACCTCTATTTACACTACTACTTGCGGGTACCCATAGGTATTCCTTCGACAGTAGTGTACAACTTTGGCTTTGGTTGATTTATGACCTTTGGTTGTTGCTAGGTTGGTTTTGGTTGATCCTGATTCTTTGTTGGCCTGTTTCTTGATTGTTCCATGCCTTGGTTGTGACCAGAACTCTTCGTTTCTCTTGGTTGAGCCTTGTTGGTTTTTTACCCATCTTTGGATTTAGCCTTGTTGGTTTTTTCCTTTTGAGCTCATTCCTTTGGCTGAGTCTTACTGTTTGGTATCTGCCTGGTTGTCTTAGTGATCTCCTTGGCATATCAATGACTAGATAGTAGGATTTTGCTTGCATTTTTCATTTCCATATATTGAAAAATACAAAAAAACACATATAGTTTTTGCATTTTCCTTTTGTTTATAAGAGAAAATACAAAAAAAAAGTTACTTTTATGTATTGCATCTTGCATTGAGTGCTTTCTGCTTTCATTTAGATTCTGATTGTGTATTGAAAAATATAAAAGGATTGCATATTTATTTCAAAATCATTGGTTTGATTATGCATGTTAGTGGCATTGTTTTCATTAGATAGATGAGTCAAGGATTTGACGATTTTGCACACTATTGAGTCTTACACATCACTAGTTTCACGATCATATCCCTTGATTAATCACAACCATTAAAATTAACTCTTAATCTTAAAATTGATTAGACCGATTTTATTTATAGGGTACACCAACTAGCATAGGTTTAGAGTCTTGGAATAGATCATTGTGAGTTAACAACCCAAGACTGCTAGATGAAACATTAGGTGTCTGACCAGGGAGTGGAGGAATCCATGGTATAGATCGGTGTTCTCAGGAAGCACTACTCAAAACAGAGTTAAGCATGAGGTCATGGGAGGTTGGATGAAGGGATATCCCTCTGATACAGGCTGAACATGGGAGATATTTCCAGGATTTGTTCGTATCTAGGGACTCTTGGGGGATTTGACCCTCATTGAGTTTCGGGCTCAGCTACCCTGCCCATACGACGGATCCCACCTACGACTGTCCCCCTAAGCATTGGTTATATTGCGTTGACCATAGTTGCCTTACCTAGGTATCGCATAGGGTACTTGCAGTGGTTATACTGTTCGTGTCCTGAGTCAGATAGGGATTGGAAAGCACAGTTGTTTGTTGCCAAGGGTTATGGCCCTTTGCGCGTAGTGAAGCCTGGGTGTCTCTATAACTGATTCTGTTACCTTCGGCTATAGTTTGGGAGCCTCAAGCCTCTCCTAGGAGAGACATACCGGCTCTAGTGTTGGGAGCTCATTTAGCCACTCTGTTTGTCTGCTCTTGGCTGTAGTTTCTCTAGGCGTGTGATTTTGATTTACTGTTTTTGATCAATAGTTGGCCTTTAGGGGATGTTTTGGTTATATATTCTCTCTAGAGATATCATGGCACGGAGCCCTACTCTCCACCAATCCCATTGGTTGGCTAGTTTAGAGCCTACCGAGCTTTCACGCCGTGTTACTAGAGGACGCCGGAGGGCTCCCTCTGAGTCTTCGGATTCTTACGAGACATATGTCCAAGACGTCATGACTGCTACACATTCTGATAATGAGGAAAAAACTTCGACCCCATCGGGTAGAGTTGACCACACTTCCGATCCCCATACTCCTTGTGGGGCGTGGGGAGGTGATCCACTTGAGACTCAACCTAGTTCGATTTGTCCAAATCCACTTGAACAAGATCCGTTTGATCCTTCGAATCCAGATAATTATCTTCATGGAACGCCAACCTTACCCGAGGATGAAGAACAGGACAACACGTTCATTCCTTCATTTCCTCGCAGTTATAGATATGGGATTCTAGAGTTACATGACGAAACTGGTCCTATATTCAACCCGACCGCACTCTCTTTTGGTATGCCTAGTTATAGTACAATTGAACCTTCCACTACGTTTGGTAGTCACGCTGGAACTAGTCATGGTGTTAGCCATACTATACCCACTGGGGCCACTATCCTCGCTGGGGGCACTATGTTGTCCACTCACACACATAGTATGGGGATTGGTCATGTTCCTCCTAACAATGCTAATGTTGGAAGAAGACCACCCCCTAGGATTTCCCAACCTAATAGGAACGTTGTTCGAAACTCGACTCACCATCCACCACCTAATATACATGCCGCTACTCGTCAACCCAGGACTACTTTTATGGATGTTAATGCTCCTCCCAACCACGGGGTTGGACATATACCGCATACTTTTGCGTCCACTATCGCTACTAGTAATGCCAATGTAGGGGGTGGGAATATATCCTATCCACATGGGCATAATGCCACCATCCCTGCTACTAGTAACACCAATGTTGGGGCTGGGAATACTTCTCATGCTTCTGGTCACCACACGACTGCTCAAGCTAATCCTAATGCTGGGGGTGGGAACATACCATACCATTATGGTCATTACAACACGGTTCCCACTATGAATAGTACATATATGCCCCATACTCATGGTGGCAACCCTTACTATAACATAGTCGGTGGTGGCCACTAGTACAACCCACCACCCCAATATGGTGCCCAAAACACGCACATACCTGCTTACTCTCAAATTGGTCAGTCAGGAGGAGTTTATCAATCCTATGGCCATGGGCAAGCTTATGGTCCGTCAGGTCCTTATTATCAACAGTTTAATCCTCATGGTCAAGCTTTTGGTCCATCTTATAACATGGTTCCGTTTAACCAACCTTTTATGGGGGCTTATAATCAAGCTTTCAAGCCTTAGCTCCCATTCCTTTCATGCTTGAATCTTCCAGATCTTTCAAAGCTCATGAATGATCCAGTGTGTCACGACCCTACTTGGCCTCCGATCCCTACCAAGATCCCTTCGGACATTCCTAAGTTTGAGGGAAAAGGTGGTGAGGACCCGGGAGATCATGTCACGACATTCCACCTTTGGTGCTCCTCCAACTCATTGAATCACGATTCCGTTAGATTGCGACTATTTCAACGCACTCTCACGGGGCCAGCCGCGAAGTGGTACGGCGAGTTTCCTGGAAACACTTAAAAGGGTTTTAATGAGATTGATTTGGTTTTCTTAGATCATTTCCACTTGCCGGTTTGCTATGATATTGGCAATGAAATTTTATCTACCTTCCGTCAGAACAAGGCCACACATATTTTTGACCACGTTCAAGAGTGGCGTCGGCGAAAGAGGTTAGTGAAATCCAACATTCCTCCAGAGTTCCTGTTGGAATGGTTCCTCAAGTCTCTACTCCCATACATTGCTAAGGATGTTTTGATGTCCGGCATTGTGACTGAGGAAAAAGCTATCTTGAAAGTCCAGCAGTTAGACTTATTATACTCTCAGTCTGGCATTTTGTATGACATCATCCCTGATGCACCGCGCACACGTCATGAGCCCACGTCAGTTCCTGGACCACATGTTGATGGCATCGTAGGATTTGCAAGCACTCGCCCCATAGATTTTGTAGCTAATCAAATGCAAAATTTGTCGCTAAACCAGTCTACTCCCAGACAGGTTCACACCTTGTCCACTTCCACCCCATCGTCCGATGTACACAGTGTGCAAACGATGAACCAACCAGGTAACCAGCAACCTAGTGGTAAGAAAAAGGGGAGAAATAATCGTAAGGGTGGAAACAATGGGAATAAAAATAGCAATCGCAATACCCCTCGTAAGGATAATGCCAACCCTCCTCTGGAAGGCGAAAATGCTGGGGAGGACTGTAAACCTAGGCATAAGGTGAATTTTCCTTGCAAGCTTTGTGGGGAAGACCATCTTACTCACTTATGTCCTCGTATTGAAGAAGCATCGAAGCACTTGGCACAGAGCCCAACTGTGTTGAAGGATCCCCTACCTCATCACCAAAACATGGCTTCGCATGCTCCCACCACTGGTTATGGACCTACTAAGACGACAACGTCTGCTTCCAATACTAGTGGTTATGGATGTGTGAACATGGTTCAGTCGGAGGTTAGTGGTGCCACTCGTCAGCGCGATTATGATGCACCACAAACCAATTTGGGGAGTGAACCTCCCCCTCCTCCTAACAATTCCTTGCGTATCGAGAAGCCCTCTATTATGTCGCGGATACCGAAAGGTGTTCTTAAGCGCTCTACGCATAATCCTAATGCTCGAGCCACCCACAACTACTCCATCATAGAAGATTTGGGCCAAAATCCGTGTGCCATGTTGGCTCTTGAATCTTTGCAAGCCCGTCCTTCTCAAAAGCATGCTCTTTTGAGTGCATTAGGAGTTTAGGATGGGGGAATTCCCACTGTTATCAAGTTCGATACTACTGATGTCCAACCGCGCTTACCCTACCACATGGATTTTCAAATCCAGGTGGTGTGCCTTCAGAGTTTTTTCAAACGTACTATGGTTGATGAAGGTGCCTCTGCGTTAGTAATGTCATTAGCTTGTTGGAAAGCTCTTGGCTCTCCTCCCCTACTTGTGTCTAGAACAATGCTCACTTGATTCGACGGTCATTCTTTTAAGCCACATGGAATTATCCCTTCCCTTGTTGTCTCCTTGGGAGGTAAGTCTGTGCCTATTGAAGTTGAGGTGGTTGATGCGCCCATCGACTACAACCTTTTACTGGGTCGAAATTGGATGTATACCATGAAAGCTGTTGAGTCCACTGTATTCAGAGTTATCTGCTTTCCTCACGAAGGCAAGATTGTGACCATCGATCAACTGGATTACGTTAACTCCTCTTCCACAACATCCACAGGATCCATAGTCCCACAAGTTACTCATTCTTAGCCGGCAACTGGGAACATGGGTGTTGGCATGTACCCTTCATTGATGGGAACTTATGATTTTGCCACACCTATGAATTTTATTGGAACCATTGCCGACGATGTGTCTCCTCCTTCGCATAACATGTCATTCCAGACTTCCTATTTTGATGATCCATGGACTTTACCGTCCACGAGTCCCTCGTCTGGAAACATTACGCATGTCGGGATGTCTATGCCACTATCTCTAGCTGAGCTTGCTTATTAGCATATTCAACAAGCCACTGCAGAATCAGATCTATCTTCTTCTGAGACAGTCGAGGAAGATCCTGTTACCCTGCCGGTTTGGGCAGCCAACTCGTCTTGTTCCCATGATTGCCTCGATGATACTTTGCCTTCTGATGAAGCTATTATGGAGGCCATGTGTGGTAGTGAGAGAACTTGGGAAGATATGCACCATCGCTCTTATTTCCTTCCCAAACTTGAGCTCACCGAACGAGAAGAGTTTAGGAGGACTCTAGCATAGATGGTTGGTCACCCTGTGGCTCTTTTGGAGTCGCATGATTTTTTTGTGGAAGGGAATATGGCTAATATTTCCCCAACTACGTCGATCAATATCTCTTGTACTCCCGGAATAGTTGAGAATGTCTACATCAGTGACGATTGTACTCCTGAGGAGATTGCTATTTACACTGAATTGTTTATAGAACTCCGGGAAGCTTTCGCCTAGTCATATGAGGAGATGCCAGGAATAGACCCCCGCATTGTTGAACATGAGATTAGAACGTATCCCAACGCTAAACCAGTTCGACAATGCCTATGTGCTGTGAACCCTAGAAAAGCAGCCGCTATCAAGGCAGAGGTGGAGAAACTGCTCAAGGCTGGTTTCATCTACCTCGTTCCCCTTACCGAATGGGTGTCAAACCCCGTTCCTATGGATAAGAAGCAGGGAATGATCCGTGTATGCACCGACTTTAGAGATTTGAACTGTGCATGTCCGAAAGACAACTTCCCCAGACCATTCATAGATCAAATCTTGGATGCTTGCGCCGAAAGTGAGATTTTTTCCTTCATGGACGGATTTTCTGGATATAACCAGATTCAAATCAAACCCAAGGACCAACATAAGACAGCTTTTATTTGTCCTTGGGGAATGTGTGCATATAGGAAAATGTCCTTTGGCCTTAAAAACGTTGGAGCTACATTTCAGCGTGGCATGACCTACGCCTTTAAGGATCTTAAGACGATTATGGAGGTTTTATTGGATGATCTTGTCGGCCATTCTCGCAAGAGGATGGACCACCCCAAGCACCTCTGCATGATTCTCGAACAATGTATACGATACAAGATTCGTTTGAATCCTAACAAATGCATCTTTGCTGTAAGGATGGGTCAACTTCTGGGCTTCATAGTTTCGAAAGAGGGTATTAGAGTCGATCCTCTCAAAGTTGAGGCGATACTTCAGTTGCCTCCTCCGCGTAATTTGTTACAATTTTAGAGCCTCCAAGGGAGAGCCACTCTTCTACGCCGTTTTGTATTCAATTATGCTAATCTTACCAAAGGTTTCACGTGCTTATTGAAGAAGGACACACCTTTTATCTGGGATGAGTGAGCTCAGCAGTCTTTCGACGCCCTTAAGAAAGCTTTGGTATCAGCCCCTGTGCTTAGTCCATGAGACTTCACATGAGATTTTATCCTTTATGTGGTCGCGTCTCAAGAGACGATTGGCATGGTCTTGGTTCAGGTTGATGATGCACTTGTTGAGCATGTCATCTATTATCTTAGTCGAAATCTAGTAGACGCTGAGCTAAGATATACTCATGTGGAAAAGCTGGCACTTGCGACTGTTCATTCAGTCCAGTAGTTACAACATTACATTCTTCTTAGAACAACCACAGTTGTCGCACATATCAATCCACTTCAGTTCATGCTATCACGACACCTTATCGAGGGGAAGTATAATAAATGGATTGTTATCCTTCAGGAATTTGATCTCGATTTTGCTTCGGTGAAGTCGGTGAAATCTTTGGTGTTTGCTGAGCTTATGTCAAACCTTCCTATACTTGATGAGGATGTCATTCATGAAGATTCCTTTGTGGATGAGCACTTATTTCTTATCTCGTCCAAGGACCCTTGGTATGGGGATGTCATTGTATATCTCCAAACTTTGAAGTTTCCTTTGCACTATTCACGAGATGAGCGACGGCGTGTAAAACATCATGCTAAATATTATACTATCGTCGGTGACACTTTGTATCGCCGAGGAAAAGATTCTATCCTCTGTCGTTGCTTAACTCATGAAGAAGCGGAGCAGGTGCTTAACGATTGCCATGCTGGGGCATGTGGCGGTCACTTATCTGGGCTTGCTATAGCCCAACGTATTTTGCGAGCTGGTTATTTTTGGCCTTCCCTCTTTAAGGATTGTGTTAATGCTGTGAAGAGATGTCACCCTTGCTAGGTCTTTTCTAAGAACATATGCTCGCATTCAGTGCCCCTCCATTCGGTCGTTACCATCGGTCCCTTCACTAAGTGGGGGGTGGATTTCATGGATTGCAAACCAGCTTCGGCCGAGGGGCATCACCATATCATAGTGGCCGTGGACTATTTTTCCAAATGGGTTGAGGCCATGCCTACCGTTCAAGCCGATGGTGCTATAGCAGCCCACTTCGTATTCAATCAAATTATCACTTGGTTCGGTATTCCGAAAGAGATTGTCACTGACCATGGCAGTCACTTTCAAAACAAGATGATGGAGGATTTGTCTCTCAAGCTTGGGTTTCGTCAAGAGCACTCGTCTTCTTATTATCCCCAAGCGAATGGTCAAGTAGAAGCAGTCAATAAGTCTTTGAAGACCATTCTCCAACGTACCATCCAACAAAGCTGTTAACACCCAAAAAGTGCTCACTAGCTCATTTACCACATTATATGGCTCATTTGTCCATTTTCCTACCATATTTCCATTAAAATCCCAAAAAATCCCATTAAAAAGCCTCCAAAAGGCCTAAAATGCCTCCAAAAGGCCACAAAACCCTCAAAATAGCCTAAAAAAGGCTAAAAAACCCCCTTTTCCTCCAAAAATAGCAAAAATCCCCTAAAAAGGGAATAAAAAATATAAAATAATGAGGAAAAGGAGGAAAAAACCCTATACAGCTGCCTAAAACCATGTGTTTCCCAAAACCATGTGTCAGCACTCCACCACCAAAAAACTATAAATAGGTGATGGAGATCCCTTATTCCATATCCACAATCACAAGCACCCTTACTCTGCCAAAATCTCTCTCGAAACCCTAGTTCACCTTTGAACTATTTTCACCTTGAGAGCCACCTTTGGCCCATTCCCAACATTGGAGAAGGAGAAGGAGCATTCTTGAAGCTTGGAGCATCCTCTTGGACACTGCAAAGGGCTTCACCAACCTTGACACTCAAGGTAACATCAATACAAAGACATTCTTTCATTTTGGTGTTTATGCTTCATGCTTGTATTAGAAATAATTTAATGTTTTGTTTATTGCATAATTAGTTTAATATACTGAACTGCTACTAAGGAGTCCATTCTCCTTAGTAGGTGCTCATTGGCACAAGCTAGGGGTAAAACCCTAGCTACAAAAGCAAGACCAACTGGCACATTATGTTATATCCTGCTTTGTGGGCGTATCGAACCGCAGTCAAGACTGCCACTGGGTTCTCACCATTTTAGCTAGTCCATGTTGTGGAGTCACTTTTACCGATTGAATGCGATATTCCTTCGCTTAAACTGGCCATAGAGCTCCTCCCTGGTACGACGGGTCTTGAGCGACGTTTAATCCACTTGAGCAACTTGACGAGCAACGTCGAGATGCCATTGTGGCTATAGATGCCAACAAACATCGTATTAAGGTTCAGTATGATAGGTCTTTCCATCCCTGGTAGTATGTTGAAGGTGACTTGGTCCTCTTCTATGACCAAGCTAAAGAACCCCTGGGGGCAAGCAATTTCAACCCCATGTGGCACGGTCCTTATGTCATGAGGCATGTTCTGGAAAAAGGAGCCTATGAATTAGAAGACTATGAGGGGACTATCTTGAAGGAGCCTAGAAATGGGCTCTACCTCAAGTGGTATTACGCTTGAACCTCTGGTTCAGGCTGATACTTTTGTATACTATTGTATAGTCGCTTCTGTACATAGTTTAGATTTATTTTGGTTTTCGGGTCTACTGATTAGCTTCCGTTTGATTGACAGATGTCAGCAGAGTTTCCTACGTTCTTAGGGTTCGCAGATGGTGCTAGCCAGCATACGCAGCAGCTTGCTTCTACTGGCTGGGTTAACTTCTCACCTGACCACCTAGTTGTGTCCTCAGGAGGTGCTTGTCTTGGTCCTACATCTAACAATGTAGTTGAGTATAGTGTCGTCATTGAGCTACTTCGGGATGCTATTTCCCATGGCATCTAGTCTTTAGAAGTCCACTTGGATTCGCAACTAGTTGTGTCTCAACTGAATGGTCAGTACCGTGTGCGAGATCCTACGCTACTATGGAAATTCCTAAGGGTAAGACTCTTGGAACGACATTTTGTTTCAATTACATACATACATGTTCCGAGAAGTGTTAATCATATATCTGATGCATACGCTAACTATGTATTAGATTAGCATTTGTCACATTCATCATGAAGCACACAATTATAAGAAGACATTGATACATTTGTACATACACACATATAGTAGAACCGGAGAACCAAAGTTTTTTATAAATATGTCCAAAAATGGTAGTGTCATACAAAACTGGAGTCCATAGCCCTCAAAAATATACATATCGATACAAAAAATGAGATCTTGATATATCTACTCCCTACGAGGAGGCCTAGCTTCCGCCCCAACAGGATGTGTCTCATAGAAATACTGAACTGCATTGGCTACCCGCTGTAGTAGCCGCACCCAGTCACCCGGAACCCCCACTACTTGGCGTTGCATGGCCTCAGGTAGTCTCGCCACCTCTATCTGTGGAACCCTAGCAACAATCCGTGATAGGTTGCGCCGCAAGGTCTCTAGAGTGTGTCCTGCTGCAGCATCACCTTCTTCATCACCCCTACCCCGACGACCATGTCTCAGGAAGCCATCAGGTCTCATTGGGCCTTTGTCTACGAGCAAACAATCAAACATTAGCATATGATACTACCACCAAAAATATTTTTGCATTTACATATATAATAAAAATCCATAAAAATTTAATACACAAAAACCTAAAAAGAGTACTCACCAATGTCTCTGAACGCTGCGTCTGGTGGGAGTGGCATGTCCCTATCCTGGCAGAAGTCTATCCTTGCATAGGGGTAGTCCTCTATGGAAATGACCTGCCGGTCCCACCAACGGAAGAACTCCTCGGTATATGGTGATTCTAGACAGCCACCACCCTGTCGTGTCAAGATCTCATCCCACCGGGTCAGGTCTGGATCCCGGAGACTATGAGGAGGGACATCCACCCTCGGACTAAGACCCATAACTCTCTCAAAGAAGATGCTACATAGGATACTCCCATACCCGAAGTTTTTGGCCTTCCCTTCTTTGCATTCTGTCAGTTGGGTCTTCATAGACCCTAGCAGTGTGGTACACCACTCAAATACTATAGGATGCATGCATTGTGATGCATAGAACATCACTGGCCTAGATGCTTGGTGCAGAGCTTTGGATCCAGTGATCCGCACTAAGGTAGCCACAATGATCTTCATGCTCAGATTTACTATGGCATTGATGGGCACCTGACTTCCCATCGTGCGTGTGTTTGTAGGGAAATACCACGCTATGTAGTCAAGGATGATGATCCCACCACCCATAGTATGAGACCGAAGACTAGCTTCCTCACCTCGACGGGACAAACCGGTAATGAAGTAGATATCACCCACTTCCAGTGTGAGGATTTGCCCATTGAGATTGAAGTTCTGTGCATCAACATCCCAATAGTCGATCAAGCGACGGAGTAATAGGTTTTGGTCCCTCAAACCTCCTATACTCCAGAATTTGTACAACCCACATGTTTGCAATGCCTGCTGTGCTTGCACATCATTGCACACAGCCTCAGCAACTTGGTCATGCTCCCTCTCCCTCCACTCTAGAACCATCCTGGAGTGAAGAAAAACAAGCATTTGAGTCAAATTCTTTTGCATTTTCAACTTCATGGCCATACCCACGGGCTAGTTTGTATACAGGTGCGGGTACCCGCGGTCAGTCTGTGCATTGACTACGAGTATCTTTCCCTACCCGCGACCCGAATAGCTACAGCCCGCGGGTAGTGCCGAAGCCATTTAGGGCTTGGCCAAACTAAAAATCCCATTGCTGAAAATTAAAATGAAAGCATTGTAAAGAAAGGTATGGGTGAGACTACTAACCTGCTCTGGACCGTTCGATGAATGGTTGCTTGTAGCTCCCAGAATCGGCAACTGAACTTTCAGGTGAAAACTAACCACACAGCTCCAAATGGGTGAATAGTAAAAATGAATTGTAAATTGTAATTTTTTGTTACTATTTATAATTTTTAGGACCCACTTGTCTATAGTTTTTACCGTTTTGTGCCGTTATGGACTAATATAATGTCTTGGAGTAGTATTTTTTAATCAGATTTCTTCGACGAAAGCTGTTCTGGACCATTTCACACCTACGACAGGTACGTTTCACACCTGACATATAGGTTAGATGTCATTTTCATGTGCATTATGCATTTGACCTGTTGACCATTTTCATAAACCCTAGGTGTGACCCAGCTTCATAACCGACATGAAACCTTCACACTGCTATAAAAGTGTTGCTATGTGGTGGTAGGGATTTTCCAAACATGGGCACCCTAGTTAGAACCCCTTTGTGCATTTTGGTGCCCATGCCGTCGTTTGTCCTTAGGATTGGGAGTCCTTTGTAGTTATGCCATGACGTTGCGATAAAGACTCATACTCTACTTTGTCTTATGCTGGCCACCTCCCTTAAGGACTCCCCTTAGTTATATCATTTTGTGATTGCATTGCATCATCCTACTTGCCACTTGAGCCTTGTGCTGGCTCCCGCTTACTCAGTTGTTAGCCTGGTGCCTGAGCACTTTTCCCTGTCAAGCCCTGCAGAGCTTATATTTTCCCTTCACAATTTGATGACCTTTTGACCCTGAGGGAACACCCCCCCCGAGTGTCCACTTCCTACATGCACCTCCTTGCATTGATCATAGGTATGTTCCATTGCTTGGAACTAGTCTGCTCTCTATTTGACACTCGTTCCCTCACTTGTTGTACTATAAGCAATTTTATTTTCCCAAATATGAAAAAGACCAAAAAAAAATCAAATATTCCAAAAAGATGGACGGGATTATGGCTACTACTTCTAGTTGGCAGCTGTTGTGTCGCCTTTGAACAGAGCATTCATTCCACTCCATACATTATGAGTCGGGACTATAGTGGGACCTTAGGAGTTGTACTGGTTTCTCAGTTTTCTCCACCGATTGGTTAAGCTTCCAGTCATTATGGAGCCCTTTGTGATGCCTCCTGCATTGCACAATTTATGTCAAGTCTATGCTGCCTAAGTCTATCCATCTGCTCATGCTCTTGTTCAAAGGAAGTCCTGAAACCAGTGTCGGCCACTCCTCAGATCTCTTGACTATTGCATGTCATCCATCCTTATTGAGTCAGTCAGTTCCACCTGAGTTCTTCCAAATCTTTCAGCGTAGCTGGTACCTCGTGCTAGTTGATGGGGGATGCCTTAATGCCCTCCTTCTAGCGAGTCTCGTTCCGTCGACTTCAAGCCCATTTATTCCGGGACTTGAGGCTTAGAGTTCGGTTGAGTACCTTGAGGCTTCCATTCATTAGTGGCAGGTTCTCTCACCATCGACAATCTTGGGAATACATCAATGTCCCCTGATCGATGGATTCATCCCAGTGTTCGACTTCAACTCATTTATTCACACTCCGATGATTGTGCTCTGTGCCTTGATGCCCCTTTTCATTATTGGTGGGTTATCTCGCATCTGATAATTGTATACATCATTGACTGGTAATCAGACGATGTCACATTAGGTTCGACCCCAACTCCTTTATTCAATTGATGGGACTTGCACCGTCGAAGATTTGTGTAGAAGACCCCAGGCGTTAGTGGCATCAATATGCTACTTATGACTTTCACTTTTACATCTGAGATATCACCTCTCAAATATCAGCAGTTTGTACCTTCAGTTTGCACCAGTTGTTTCCTTTTCAGCAGGAGACCATATCTTATTGTAGAGGGATCATGGCTATGATCACTTATGACATGTATTCACTTTGTATTGCCTATTCATGGCCATTGTATCAGATTGTTGTACTACCGACATGTATTCAGGGATCTTATTGTATTATGACGAGTGAGCTACTCTTTCCACTTGTGTCTCCATCACTCCACTTCTGAGTTTTATAATGTATTTTGGCCATCATAGCATCAATCTCTGACCTCACACATTAGGGGGAATCTGTTACAATGTAATCTTCCACCCTGTGAGCATCAGCATTCTTTGGCCTGTAGGATCCATTTCACTGACTCAGATCCACTTTATATCCTTCAAACATCCCAGTTCCTCATTTTTCCTATGATCCGCTTGTTGCATCACTATAGAAAGCGTACCCGTGAGTTGCATCACTATAGCCTGCGGGTATCAAGTAAAATGGTAAAAATCACTAGTTTATTACTTTTTACTCCCCAAAAGAGGTCATTGGGTAACCTTCGGCTCTCCATCTGCCCCAGAAACGTCTCGATGTGTCCTTTAACTTACCTTTGAGAGGACTATATATTGAGCACATATGGCTTATGGATGGAGGAGAAATAAGAACAAGAGCACTCTAGTGGATTTTTGCCCTATCTTGAATCTACAGTCATTGATCCTTGTAGTTGTGAACCCTTTATGTTCACCTTCCAAACTCCTATCTAGTTTGACTTTTCCATTCATGGAGGATTGAAGTGGTGGAGGCACAAGTGGATTGATCCAGATCTTGGTTCAGATTGGTTGCCGGCAAGAGGTCGTATCACATTGTACTTCTTCTTGTTTATTAATAGAAATACTCATATTCTCGTCCATTAATGCTGTAAATGTTGTTTATCTTACATTGGGTTGCATTTACTTGTTATATCATGGGATGTTGCTATTGATGATGTTAATACCATTTATATATTATATGTACTTGTTGTATATTGGCTGTTAAGACTAATTTGCAAATTCAAGTGCACGAATTGAAAAGCTCCAGCGGGGATCTACATCAAATGTTTGGATCGAGGTTGGTTATATTCTTCATTATCTTAGCATTGTCATTTATATAGCATAGTTCTTAGAATTGAGTTGATTTTTGGTATTCATCCGTCTGTTTTGGTCTACCCCAAGCCATAGTGAGTTTTCTCCAACACACATACCTTATATAGACCCTGTTAAATGGATTGTGGAAAATTCTAACCCTAAGGACCGGTCATTTAATGATAGTGCAGGGTTACAATTGGCAACCTTCTGCCCTGAGGTTTTTATTAGAGATTTTTCTCTCAAGACGGATGTACAAATCCTTAGCCCTGAATTTATTCAATCCTCCAAGACGAGGTACAATTTTGATGAAATGATGAAATCATGGATGGTCAAACCTAGCAGTTTTGTGCTGAAGGCTGATAACCTCAATCTGATTCCTTGGTTTAAGGAACCCTACTCTCTACTCGCAGCCATGCTCTGCAGGCTCTTTGGCCATCCCAACTGTTCAGTCTTTAAAGCCGAATGGGCTCCCATAGCTCAGCATGTGTTAACAATAGGAGAATCCTTCCCTTGGGCATCAATCCTATCATCAAAACTAAAAACAATGATCCAAGAGTATCAAAAGGAACCTGCCCTGAGAAAGCCACATTTTTACCTATCAACCTACATTACTGATGTTTTTTGCTCTGAGTTCCAATTTCCTAACTTGGGATGGCATTGGACCCTTTCAGACCCACTTGTTCACATCTATCATTCAACACTATGGGAAACCAATTTTGTGTCATTACTTTATGACATCTGTGACCATTTTATGGGCACCATTTAGTTCAAGATTTTCAGACAAGAGGCACCTGCCTTCTCAGCTGATGACAGGGAATTCATCAATACCATTGGTGATTGGTATGTTTATGAGTATTTTTCATATATCAGAGTCTCGGGGAGTGACACTATTCATCTTCTACCTAGAATTGTGCCTGATAGGTTGGTCATTCAAGAAGTCTCCTATCAAACTGTCACTGATGGTGTCTACAGAAAGCTAAGTGGTGACCAGTTGGCAACTCTTAAGTTGGGTTCTGCTCCCAAAAGGAAGCATGATCCTAAGAAGTTTATTGATGCACATTTCAAACAGTATCACATGAAGATGGATTATGTCCATGAGGAAATTCCAGATGACTCCATATACTAGGGAGTGAACACATTTTCTGAAGTCCTGGCTAGGGCTAAGAGCTTAGATGAGTAGGATCAAATTATGTAGTATCAAAAGGAAATCAAAGATAAAGTTTTGAGGCAAAGAACAATGGAGATGAATCTAATTGAGCAGATGAAGAGAAATAAGGAACAAAAGAAAAGCCAGCAGGCTAATGCCCCTCTAATGCTTACTTATTCAGATGGAGATAAAGGTAAATCTCCCATCAAGAATCCTCCTCCGGTGAAAACAACTGAACAGGTCAAGGCTTGGTTGCAGACCTCTCATCATTTCCAGCAGGAGTTAGCACAACTCACTTCGGTGATTGATACTCAAATGACTGAACCTCCTATGCTCATTGTGGATGTTAAAGTGGCTGCTTCAGCCGTACAGGTAGCTGATGATTTAATAATAGCTGAGATCAACCCAGCTAAAAGACATGAAATCCAGATCCCCACATCACAGGTCCCCACTGTTGATCTCATTAGTAGTGATGTTGATGATGCACCTAATCCTCCAGTGTTAGTGACTAAAGAAGTGGATGAAGGAGCAAATCGAGAAGTGATTGAAAATGTCATTGAATAAATCATTGAACAAGTGATGGATAATCCACAGGAACTTACAAATTTGTTAGATACTATTGAAATGGATCAATCTGATCTCGATCAACAAGTATTGGAACTCTCCACTGCACCTGATTCTCCAACTTCATCTCTGTTAATTTCATCCATTCAAGACCTTTCTTCTTTGTCCCCATGGGTGTTACCACCATTCTCCATTTCCCAACTGTTTCATACTCTAACTTTCAAATCCACCCCATTCTCCGACCACTCAGTTCCTTTTTCAATTCCCCCCATCTATTTTTGCAGAAGTCCAGTCTTCGAATGTCCCTATGCAATTAACCATATCTACTGTATCATTGTCTATTGTGGAAGAGCCACCCTCAATTCTCTTTCCATCACCACCTTTGAATGATGATCAAGTTTCACTTTCTGAAGCTTTCACTTCAATCCCTTCTCCAACCTCTATCCCATCAGTTCCTCTAATTGTTTCTACCCCTTTGACTACTCCTCAAGTTACCTTGACTATACCCAATCCTATGATCACAAAAACACCTTCATTAATCTCAATAGAGAATGTTTTCTCAATTTATTCTGAGATAATAACTGAATATGAAGATGATGTGGTAGTGCCTCTTGGACATTATTTTTATGACAAAGAAAACAAAGCAGTGGTAAAGAGAGGTAAGAAGCGGAGTAGGGATCAAGGTGAATTGGTAGTATCTGTTCCTAATGAAATAGTATGGACTTGACAAACAAGTGACCCCCAAACCGGAGCAATTGAAACAGTCACATCCTTAGGAGCATTTGCTGGTGCAAACCTTGATTCAGTCCAGACACTAAATAGGGAAATTGATTAGAAGAAGGAAGAATCGGAAAGGTTGGCACAAGAATTGGTAAAGACCAAGGAGGAAAGTGAAATTGATGTTGTTGACCTCAGGAGATTATGGGAAGACAGGTTAGAATATTTGGAGTGAAGCAATACCTCTCTGCAGGCTGAACTTCGAGAGTTGCAAACTGAAAATTCTGCTAATACATATAAGATTGCCTTACTGCAAAAGCAATGTGAGGATGCAACTGCAAGTGCAGCCTCTTCTACTTTCTTTAAGCTGTCATCCCAGGAGTTCAAGGATTTGGCCCTTCAAGTCAATCAAGAGCATCATAAGTTGCTCGAGAAGCTATTTTGTACCCTGGATGAGATCAGGGAGACTCATATAATTTTTGGTAAGATGTATGGTGCCATTGAAGAGCATAAATCCAAAAGGATGGAAGCTTCTAAGGAAAATGAAAACATTAGTGAGTGGTAGAGATATATCAAGGACACCCCAGAAGGCTTCCCCATTCTTAACAGTTTTCAATTTAAGAAAATCAGAGGTGCATTGAACACTTGGCTTGAAGTTAATGAGTCAGTTGAAGATATTCTCAAGAGAGCACAAGCTATGTGTAGCAGGCGGTGGTATGCAGTAGATAATGTCATGGAAAGTCTCCAGTTGCCTGCCATGGAGCTCATTGAAGATTCTTTCCTGCCAAAGTTGAAGATTGAGGAAATTGAGCACAAGTGTGATGAAGCCCAGTAGCAAATCTAGCTCCTCGAGGAGGTCAAGATCGATGATGTGGAGCGATTGATCAGGAAACCGGTCTCCTTGGAACGTAAAGTCCATGTTTTTACCCGCATTTGGCATAAGTTAGCTAAGAATGAGATGGAAACATTTGAATGTAATGCCCAGCTGGGGCTCGAGTCAGCTAACTATCCAATCGTGGATGACTTGTTAGAGATTTGGGACAAATGGGAAGTTTTTCTATGCCATTAGTTTATCTTTGATTTTGTAATCCCGGTTTGTGGGAATTTATTGTTTGTATTATTATTTTGTAACTCTTATTTAAAGGGATGATTCCTCGTAGAGTGGGGATGATGGAATTTGGAGACAAACTCTGCAAGAGAAGCTGGAGATGCTCTGTTTTGATACAAGCTTGTAATTTCTTATAGATTTTCATTGAATACAGTAAAGTTATTTTTCAGATCTCCTTTTGTCAATTCGATCAATTTTATTTGATGAATGCGATTTTTCTCCAAGTTGTTTATCTAATACTGTGTTAATCCTTTGCAACCTATAAATAAATTTGATCTATAGTTTAGATTTCTCTCTACTTATGATCTGTGTATCCTTCAATGTTTAAAAGAATTTATTCAATTAAAACTTTTATCTATCTCTACAAATGATTCACAATCAAATATAATTGATGTTAGTTTTTCAAATAACATATCAGTTACAGGTCAAATCTTGAATGCATGCAACCCTTAATTCACTGTTGATTAATTTTCATTGGTTAATGGTAATTTGGGAAAATAAGTAATAAATCTTTTAACATTTCTGTTAAGTTTATGAACCATACTTATTTATTTCACATCAAGCAGACTTGAACCTATCTCAAAACACCTTCGTAGAGTAGATCTAACTTAGTGTAGATTCCTTTTAGATAGATTTGAGTTTACAGAAATTTACACTTAGGTTTTCTCCATTTGAAAACTGATCCTTTGGATCAAAACCTACCAACTCTTAGAGTGGCAGTGGAGGCCGAATATCCGCGGGAGATTACTATACCAAATAGGTGGGGGATAGAACTGTCCTTGTGTAGGGCCTTTTGAAGCATTTCAACCTGGGTTTTCCCCCTCTGTTGAGAGCCTAGGAACCCATTCCAACACTTTGCACACCTTGCACATCCGAGGCCTCAACAGGGCCAAGTATAAATTCACCTTGAAAATTGAAGGATTTGGCCAAGTATAAATTCTTTTAGTAAAACTGCCTAAGTAACCTCAGGAAAATTCCCACCACCTTCTGTATTTGATTGATTAATTAATTATGAGGATATAGGAATGTATACTGTTGGTTTGTGCATCTTACCATATGATTAGTTTTCCAAAACAATCATTGAGGGTGAAGATATTGTCCTGCCAAAAGTGCCCTCTGGCATGATTTACATTGTCCCAGTAAAATGCCCACCAATGAGAGAGGATGATGAATTTGAAGGTGAAGCCAGTTGTGATAAGCTCAGTTAGATGTATACTATTGTCTGGTATCATATTTTTAGTGTTTTGGGGAAATAAAAATTCACCTTGAAAATTGAAGGATTTGGCCAAGTATAAATTCTTCTAGTAAAACTGCCTAAGTAGCCTCAGGAAAATGCACACCACCTTCTGTATTTGATTGATTAATTAATTCTGAGGACATAGGAATATAGATTGTTGTCTTTTTCATCTAACCATATGATTAGTTTTCCAAAAAAATCATCTAGGGTGAAGATATTGGCCTGCCGAAAGTGCCCTCTAGCATGATTTACATTGTCCTAGTAAAATGCCCACCATGGAGAGAGGATGATGGATCTAAAGGTGAAACCAATTGTGATGAGCTCAGTTAGATGTATACTATTTTCTAGTATCATAGTTTCAGTGTTTTGGTGAAATAAAAATTCACCTTGAAAATTGAAGGATTTGGCCAAGTATAAATTCTTCTAGTAAAACTTCCTAAGTAGCCTTAGGAAAATGCCCACCACCTTTTGTATTTGATTGATTAATTAATTATGAGGATATAGGAATGTAGATTGTTGGCTTGTTCATCCAACCATATGATTAGTTTTCCAAAACAATCATTGAGGGTGAAGATATTAGCCTACCAAACATGTCCTCTGGCATGATTTACATTGTCCTAGTAAAATGCCCACCAAGGAGAGAGGATGATGAATCTGAAGGTGAAACAGGTTGTGATGAGCTCAGTTAGATGGATACTATTTTCTGGTATCATAGTTTCATCATTTTGGTGAAATAAAAATCATCATAATGTGTTCAATATAATCATAGTCATCATAATCATAATCATCATCATCATAACCATTCATAAAAAAAATAAACAAACACTTCGATCCATAAAGGACATGCGATGGAATTTACACACACACACACACACACCCAAAGACATGCCAGTCTTGTTCAAGGGGGGGAATTTCTCATCCCAATGCTCCTGGCGTGCATGGCCATGGTGAACACCTCCATGATGGACATATGCATGCGTGGGAGCTGAAAGAATCCAAGTCCGCTCGTCGGGTTGGGTTCCGTGACCCTGAAGCAAATCCTCAAGGTGTCCCTAAATGGCCACGAGGTTCTTGGAAAAAATTCCCATAGCGCCAAAACCATGACTTCGATCGTGAATCCGTCAATTCTTATGGATTCAGAACACCGAGTTTTAGCTAGGGCCCCCCAAGATCGTGCCTCAAAGGATCGAAAACGTCCTATTGTGCCATCTTCGGAACTAGGGTTTTGCTTAGTGAAGGCCATGCCAATACTGCTCAAGGGGGTCATTTCTCATCCCAACACTCCCGGACATGCATGGCCATGGTGAACATGTCCACAATGTCCATATGTACATGCGGGAGCCGAAAGAATCCAAGTCTACTTGTCGGTTTAGGTTCCGTGCCCCCGGAGCAAATCCTCAAAGTGTCCCTGAATGGCCACGAGGTGCCTAACGAAAATTCCCATAGCACCAAATCCTTGACTCCGATCGCGAATCCACCGATTCCAGTGGATCTGGGATGCCGGGTTTCATCTAGGCCCCCCCCACAACATGCCTTGAATGCTCGGAAACAGTGCTATTGTTCCATCTCCGGAACTAGGGTTTTCCTCAGTGAAGGCCATGCCAATGTAGCTCAAGGGGGTCATTTATGATCCAAAGGCTCTCGGGCATGTGTGGCCATCATGAACACATCCACAATGGCCATGTGCACATGTGGTAGTTGGTGGAACCCAAGTCCGCTCACTGGTTTGGGTTCCGTGCCCCCAGAGCAATTCCTCAAAGTGCCCTGAATGGCCATGGGGTGCTTGACTAAGATTTCTGTAGCACCAAAACCGTGACTCTGATCGTGAAGTAGTCGATTCCGTTGGATCCAAGATTTCAGGTTTCAGATAGGTGCCCCCCCATAACGTGCCTCAAATGCTCAGAAACAGTGCTATTGTGCCATCTCTGGAACTAGGGTTTTTCTCACTGAAGGCCATGCCAATCTTGCTGAAAGGGGTTGTTTGTGCTAGAAAGTGTCCCTAGAATACAGAGGGAACAAGGTAGTACAATCTCAAAATAATGTAAGCAAATAGGGTTTGTCTTTGTGAATTTTTGGTTTGAGGGTTTCATATTCAAAGAAGTAATTGTTCATTGAAACAAAAACAAACTAATACAGAAACTAAATCATGTAACATATGAAAGAACTGAGATATTTAAGAATTAAAAGATTAAACATAAGCCAACACATTCATAAATACATTACTGGTTCATCCACAACAAATGAACACTCCATGAATAAAAACTTTAAGCAAGGAATGAATCACTAATTGAGTGATCAAACTTATCAGAAACAAAAACAGTAAACAAGATAAAGTGGCTTATAAGTATATATTTCAATCTCAATCTTCAAAAATTACATAAGAGTTGTATGTATCAGTCTGAAAATGTATCCAAAGCTTTCACTGTATATCTTCCTTGACACAGAAATCCAACCTTTTCCCCCAAAAATTTCTTCCTTTTATCCTTTTACAAATAATGAGTTTCATAACTAACTTTAGATCTATCTTCGAAGTAGTTACAACTTAGCTTTCGAATCTTTAAAACAACATCATTAACAACTATTTTTTATGATAACAAAAATAGAATACTCTGACAGTTGGAGATGAGCTGGCTCATAACTGCTTGGCGGCCTCATCTAGCATAGCTATTCCTTCCAAGGCATGTGACTTCTTCTTATTTCGAGTTTGTTGACTCTCCAATCCTCAAACCTTGTTGAGTAATCCATTGTTCTGCTTCTTTAAGTCCTCAATTTTCTTTGCCATATCTTCAGCCTACACTTCTACCTGTTCTTTCTTCCTTAAGTCTTCTTTAGCAACTACAATCAGTTCTTGGTAATGAGCATTAATGTCCTCTAAGTCCTCCCTTAGCCTTTCATTAGTAGTTCTATGCTTTTCATTGGACTCATTTAGGAACTTTTCCAAAGATTTATACTATTGTATTGTCATCTCTAGGTTTTCAACCTCTATATCTATTCGAACATCTAGATGTATGCTTGAATGTTCTTCTACCCCAAATGGAATATCTAGTTTCTTAAAGATTAACTCTTCTTCCTGCTGATTTCTAGCTATTGCACCTGAGAGGGAAAAGCTGAAGTAGATGGTTGTTCAACCTTTAGGATAGTTTCTTGTTCTACTACCATTTCATGTTCTGCAATTTTTTTACATTCTTTGACCAGTTTAGTTATCATGTCATTCTCTTTCTCTGTATACATTTGAATCTCCTTTGAACTAAACTCAACATTCTCATCATTACTATTTCCATCTTCTTCTCCTGAGGAATCTTCAATAATAGTGACCTTCTCTTCCTTCAGCTTAGGATCTATTAGCCTCCTCATATTCAATCTGAGTTTATTGGTAGGTCTTGTTTTAGTCTACCATTTAGTCTCTCTCAGTTTTGTCAAAGCTTTGACATCAGTGTTAAAATCTGGAGTATGGAACACCTTCTCTTTAATACTTATGACAGGAAGACTTAGGGATGAACTTTCTACCTCAAGAACACAACTATGCAAATTTTCTTTCGAACTAGCAGCCTCTTCCTTGTCCATAGGAACAATGATTTTCTCTAAATTATCTTCTAAAACATCTTCATGCTGTCCTTCAGGCATATCTTCTTGCATTGTATTTTCAAGGTTTTGAAACTCCTGTGCATTAACACTCTTCAAATCATCTTGTACACTAGTACTCTACAAATTCTCCTCTGCATCTCTTTTAAATTTCTTCATAAAGCTGGTTTGTTTTCTTGGTGTATGCTTCTTCTCTTGTTCATCATGCTTAATTATAAATCCTGACCAAGACAAGAAGTGGTCCCAACTCTGACCTTCCTTCTGCAAAATTGAACAAATTATCAACTTAACAAGTCCATGATGAAATAAAGACTGGTTTGAGCTATCAACCTGACCCTCAACTCTGCTAGACATTTTCTGAAGGCTCTTTAACAAGAAGAAAGGTAAACTCATCTTTGATTGCTAAGTTAAGTGAAACATAAACCTAATATGATACTTGAAAACTGAAGCAAAACGACCCTCACAGGTGATGTAACTTTGGATTATCCCTATTACTTCTTTCCACTCTGGTTTGAAATTTTTCAGATGCACACCCTTGCTCCAGTCTAACTCTCCAACTCCTGATATTAGGAACATACTAGGTTCAAAGTTGAAAGGAGATTTTTTGAACTAGGATTCGCCCTCTGATGGCACACCGATTGCTTCAGCAACTAGGGCTTCTGTCAATTCGAATTTCAAGGTAGAAAAGGTCACATTATTGTTAACAAGGTATTGGGAGAAAGCATGGTTTACCTTGAAATTGAACCCTGTAATCTTCTCGAAAAGCACAAACCATCCCACCGACTTGAAAATCGTAGCACACTCAGGAAATTCCACTGCCCAGGTGATGTCGGTTGGTTCAAACCGACTCAGCTTACCACTCTTGCCACTTTTGCCCATATTTTCAATGTACTCTGCAACTTCGTTACCCTATTCTTCTGCAACTGCTTTAAAGGAGAGATTATGCAAAATATTCGTGTCTTCAGCTACGAACTAGAAAATCCTCAAATCGGAGATCGTGGCATCTCAATACCCTAAAATTTTGGGATGGTAATCACCATATGTTTATACAAGTGTCATAATGATTCAAATAGGTGTCTAGAAGCTCCTCTTCCATCATCAAATACATTGGCTATGTCCTGCCATCGCAGATCCACTAGTTTTCGTAATTTTGAGATTCCTGCAGCGTGCTAGAGTATTGAATTTGGGCCTTGCGCTACGGGAATCACTCAATGTGCAATTTTGACATATAAACTCAAAGGTATAGGTTAGACCTTGGATACATTTTTTAGAAAATACTTAGGTAAGTAGTTTAAAAGATTTTGAAATAAAATATAACATAAATAAGCCACTATGAGTAAAGCAATCAAAACCATAACTTTAAAATAGATATTAGAAAACGATGAAAATGATTTGAAATTCAAAATGAAATAAAATGAAAAGAGAAAATAAAGTAGAGACATTAAAGAAAACACATAATAAAAACTAAGGACAATTTTAGTGTTAACAGGGGTCATTTATAATTAGAAGGCTCCCGGGCATGCGTGGCCATCGTGAACACATCCACAATGGCCATGTGCATGTGTGGGAGTTGATGGAACCCAATTCCGCTCATCGGTTTGGGTTATGTGCCCCCAGAGAAAATCCTCAAAGTGTCCCTGAATGGCCACGGGGTGCCTGACCAAGATTCCCGTAGCAACTAACCTTGAATCGGATTGTTTATCAGACAATCCACTCGAGCAGACGTGAGCAGGATCTCCCTAGCTCAATTCCAGTCTAGAACAAATAAAACAGACTACGAATGCATTTCCTAGATCTACTTAAGGATCGAGTACTAGATGTCTTACCTTTCACTTCCCTATCCTTTCTCCTGAATGCTGCTCCACGTCTTATGGTCATCAGATCCAAGCTGCAAGACCTGTCAAGACAAGAAACAAGAGAAACAAGTAAAGGGCATCTATATAATAAGAGATCTAAGTGAACAATTAAGCAGGTAAACTACTCAATATCATTACACACATGAATAATATTGGTGGAAAGCATTTGTATTACTATAAAAATAGGGAAGTACATAGCAAAGATATAGAACTACAACCAAGGCTTAACGCTGCAGCCCTTCTCCAACAAATCCATTTTCCATTTCCTCCTAAGGAAGCTTAAGTCTCTCAAGGATGAGTAGAGATCTCTCAAGAGTGATTTCACCAGCATGTAGACACGATAGACTTCCTCCCTTTGGAGAGGGGTAGAGATTCTCTTATATAGGACTGAGGGCATAGGGTATGGATAGGATATGTTGAGATATGGTAGGAGAGATATAGGGGATCCTCCCAAGGTATTAGGAATCGAGTACCAACTCCCCTAGATGTTAGGGATAAGCCCCCAAGTCAACAAGTTTCGAGAAGAACATTGAAGAAGCTATTTTTTCCCATAAAATAACTTCATCGCACCCTGCAGTGAAGCAAGCTACTACGTCGGATGTTGCATGAGTGCAACCTGCGACGACCTCTCAAAACCTAGTACTACTGGGTACAAATCCTCCCAGGTTAATTGCTCAGTCAAGACATCTTCAGGGGTGTATACACTAAATCTCATGATGGGTAGATTTTGGGTGTAACAAAATGCCCCCCAAAGCATGAAGCTATTGAAGATAGACAGGTGAAGTGCTTTGATAGAAGAAATGGAAATAGACTTGTCAGACGAAGGACACTGCTGCAGTGCAACTGACTCTGAACTGACAATCTCATATGAAGTACAACATGGCTACCGACCAATACAATGCAGATCCATAGAAGTAATGACCGACTGAACACAATCATGGCTATTAGACACAAGCGTAGATCCATGATGAGATGATAACACAGCCACAACCAATAAAAATGTGGATCCATGTGATATAACTCAATACAAACTCCATCGCAACCCGGGTAAAACATGACTCCTCAGGGTCTTCAAGCTGAACCTGCAATGATACAAATCTATCCATGTGATTACAAATGTCTCGACGTCGAACATGGTAGAAACCACTTGATTACCAGCCATTGATGTAAACCGTTAACAAGCGCGAGGGAAATCACCATTGATGTCAATGATTCCCAAGGTATCACATTACATATCATCAAGCGTGAATAGATGAGTTGAAGTTGAACGCAAGACGAAATATTTCAATCAAGAGTCAATGATGCAAACTCATGTTGAAAGCGAGGTAACCTGCCATTGAGGCATGTAGGGCCAAGGTACTTGATTGGTTTCTAGATTCAATCCTCAGATGATGAGTTGAAGTCGACAAGGATGAATCCATCAAAGGAGGGCCATGATGAATCCCCCATCAATCGACACAAAACACGACAAAAATGTATAGAGTAGATCGGATGGTACAGTAACATGCAAGACTGACTCAGAGGAGACTGACAGGATGGTGGGTGTACTGACTACAGATGATAAATGATAGACATATTCTTGAACATGGGCGTGGCATGACTTGGCAGTATTGACATGATGAGTGTGACACAAATTCTTAAGGCAACTGATGATGGAAGCTTTTCTTTGAATGATTCAAAGGAGTAACAAGACTAAGGAAATAAGTGGAACTCGAGGACAAACAGATGATCCAAGTGTTGTATGCAAATGCAGATGAGTGCCATGTTCAAGAACGACTACATATATTACCACTAACAAGGTACGTAACACAAAAAATTTCCTTTTTCCCCATTATGAATGATGAGTGCCTCACATGTTTTTTACAAGCTTGATGAGGGTAACCAGATGCTCTGTATAGCTCATCTCATAGATGAGTCCAATCCCAAATATTTCATGAACCCGGGATAGGAGGGGTTCGTCCCATGGCGCGCCCTTCGATGTAAGAGTTTAACGAGTCCATAGAAGGTAAACTTGGTCATCATTTCATGTTTAGAGAGTCTGAAAAGATCTAAAGAAGACTCCAATGGTCCTTTTTTGTAAAGTTAGCCTCATCGCCCGAAAAAGGGTAAAACAACGCGAGAGACGACTCTTCCAGTCATGATCAGCTGGAGTATACCTTTTTCGTAACTAGTGCCCCCTGGTCCGAAAAAGGGGTAAAATATCAGCAAGAAGATGACCATTCAAATTCTTTTACAAGCGTGAACGCGACAAGTTCGCTTGGCAATATTTTTCATATTTTGAGAGCCTGAAAAGAGCTTAGCGGTAGACTCCGGGGGGGGTGTTCCTTTTCCGTAGGAGTTTAACGAGCTCGAAAAAATGATAAATCGTAACTCGGTAACATATTCTCATAGTTTCAAGAGCATGAGAAAGAACAAAGAGTAATCTCATTAATTGCAAGCTATGAAAAAATGAGTAAACGATGAAAACTCACAAGGGGTGTTCATACTTGAGATGACGTTCCAATGTGAAAATGGCGTTGAAAGGCACTTCAAAACTTCTGCACACTCAGAAACTAGGTCAAATAGTCAACTGAACGTTCAAATATGATAAAAATGATCCAAACTATAGCAAATAGCACAACGACATCAAATATTTGAAAAAGGAATATTCCATTTGTTCTATAAATAGAAATAAAAACCAAATATAGTCACCATTGTTCTATTTGCCAAAATTGGGAGGAATAGTGCCATTTGCTGCCAGATTTTCATTTGTCGATTCTGGGAGCTACGATCAGCCATTTCACCTGACGTCAGGAACAAGTAACCCTACACTTCATCCAGCAAAATCATAGTGGTTTACAATTTTGATTTTCAGTCATTTTTTTGGGTTTTGAGTTGATTGGGAAAGGCCATTGTGCCCTTGGCTTGTCACAGTTGGCCTTTTCAGGAACTGCGACAAGACCGAGTCATCACTAATGGAGTATAGATGGACTGCGAAGACGTCACCCTGTTTGCAAAAATGGGGTGCGACTATGGCGACGTCCATCCCCAAAATCAAACCAAAATCAAAAGAGGGACTTTCAGTGGGTGAAGCAAGTCCTAACATTATTAAAAACTCCTTGTTGACAAGTTCCAAGCATCCAGAATGGTGGGAAAGGGAACATGAATTGGATGATGAACAGGCTGCCAATGATCCAAATTGTGTGGGAGCATTGAGAAACTATGGGCTTCTCAAGTTCTTCCGCATTCAGGGGATGAGATCCCAACTTCCACTACTAATCCACATGCTCCAATGTTGGGATGCGGCCCAACAGTACTTCATGATTGGTGAGCATGATCTTCACATAGATGTTGAAGGCATCTATTTTCTGACTGGTTTGTCCCAAAGGGGGGACAATGTGACACTCACTGGATCATGTGGGAGTGATCGAACCATGGAAGATTTGATCCGACAGCATTGTATTCCCAAAGCCCATGCATATAGTGGGAAGATTTGCATTAAAGATGTACAGGAGTGCCCACTGCGGGCCATTTTATTTACCATTACGAGGATGGTAGGGAGCTAAGCTCCTGACCTAGCCACCAGAGCACAGATTCTTTATGCAGAGGAATGTTTGTCTCCAAATATCTTCAACCGGTGCGAGGGGGTCCTCGCAAACGTACGAGCTCAGCTGACAAAGTGTTGGTGAGGAGAGCTTAAGCAGTTAAGCTATGGTTCTATCATGATCTTGTTCTTGTTGGAATGGGTTCCCCTTTTGCGTCCTCAGGTACCACTAGAGGATAGGGACCTCAGAGATCCACACATGGCCAGGTGGACCGATGTGATGGCTCGACATGGTGGGGGTCATATCATCGGATTCCCTCTTGAGTTCTTTGCTTGGCTGGAAGGCCAATTACTGATGGTGGAGGACTTTCCATATAGTGGTACTAACTTCATGGATGACCCAGCCTTGCCGTTTCCTGAGGGAGCAACATGGGGAGACCTCGGTAAGAACAAATGACCCTTGAACTTTTTAAGTTTTGTGCATTTATGATTTTTTTGATATAGTGCTGACAGATGAACAACATGTGTGTGCAGATGTGGGGCCTATACGACCAGTGGGGACCTCTCTTCTGGCTAGGAGAGAGAGAGGAGAGGGAGCGATGGTGGATACAGCTATGCATGCTTCCATCGTGGAGATGGAAAGAGTCTACGCCAACTTGAGTGGGTTGACACTGGTTTTTCTTGAGCCAATGGTAGACGAGGTGCTACGGCCCATGCAGGTGCACACGGTTGGAGCGACTGCGCGCTTCAACGCACTGCTTCACAAGGTTGTGAGAGCAGTGGACTGTTTTCAGACTCAGCCGGCTAGGGATGTTAGACCACCTAGGGTTGTACAGGCCAGGCGATAGGCCACATGTTTCCATTGTGTGTGTACTGAGAGCTTAGAGGCCTCAGATTTTGTACTACTGAAAGCTGCGAAGCTTCTGATTTTGTAGAGACTTATTGAAAGCTATCGGGCTTCAGATTTTTGTATCGGCACTACCTTTTTGTGATTATATATATATTCAGATAGTCCGGCGATTTATACATTATTTGTTTCAAAAATTAATGATGTGATCTTGTTTATATGTTTTCTTCTATACAGTGCATAATTTACATTTTGTGAATGCTTTTACATGTTATGAGTATCATGTGTGTGCGATGTACCAATCTAGAATGAAGTTGGCCATCGAGTCAGCAATTGTGTTTAACTCTCGCGGAATGTGCAGGTATTGAATGGTTTCAAACGGCCTTTCCAAGAGATGAACCTGTCTAAAGAGACGGAGTAGGGTAGGGTTACGAATAGCATAAACCCGGTTAAGATGGGAAACCACCAGTTGAGAATCCATGTGGATGACAATGTGGTTCATACCTAAGGAAATTGCATTGGTTAAGGTTCCAACTACCGACAGATACTCTACGACATTATTGGTTGTGAATCCAAGGCAACTTCCTCCTGAACTGATGAGCTTTCCTATTGGGGAATACAGTACCCAGGCTATTGAAGAAAGGTTACGGGTATGCCGGCTAGCGCCCTCTGTGAATCCATAGCACATTGCCATTTGCACACGCAGACAGAACATGATATGAGAAGCGAAAACAAGATCTAAAGACACTTAGAAACAAGTGCGTCACACCACACAAAAACACACAAGCATGCCATGTACATTATATACAAGAAAATCTATGCATGAGAGGGTCAGGAATAGTACCTCTTCAGGTAAATCCCATTACGGGGTTCACCCAAAGATATTTTGTCATAATCTTCAAGCTCGTAAGATCCCTTTTCCAAAACACGTTTGACGATTTAAGGTCCGTGCCACATGGACTCGAACTTTCCTGGGCCTAGTTTGTCATGCTTCTGGTTGTATGTGAGGACCAGGTCACCCTCGTTGAAAATACGAGGTTCAACTGACTTGTCATAATGGGATTTGATGCGTTTCTTATGTGCTTCATTAGCAAGAGTAGCATCTCGGTGGGACTCGTCAAGCTTTTCTAAGTACAGGAAACGTTCTTCCTTGGCAATAGTGTTAAGTAGAAGTTCGACAGCAAGTTGCAGAGATGGAATTTTGCACTCTATAGGCAAGACCGCCTCCAAACCATACACCAATTGGAAAGGAGTGAAACCTGTGGCAGTTTTAACGAAGGTTCTGTAGGCCCATAATGTTGAAAAGAGCATATTATGCTAGTTGGACTTGTGCGTACCTACCATCCATTGGACCATAGTTTTCAAGACCTTGTTAATGGCCTCGACCTGTCCATTGGACTGCGGGTAGTAAGGTGTTGAGTTTTCATGTTGAAAACCCAATCTATTGCTCAATTCATCAACCATATGGTTCTGAAAGTGAGAACCGTGATTGATAACTATAGCCTGAGGAACTCCAAACCACGCTATTACATGATTGAACATGAAGAGTGCGGCGGTTTTGTCGTCATTTTGGTATGTAGGAATTGCCTTGGCCCACTTTGTGAAGTAATCTATAGCTACGATGATGTAACTATGCCCCTCGGCCGAGGTAGGCTTACAATGCATAAAATCGATGCCCCATTTTGCAAAGGGGCCCATGGCAATAACCGGGTGTAACAAGGTGGGATGGGTGCGCTTCTTCGTATGGAAGTGTTGGCATGGAGGACATCGTTTTACAGCCTCAATACAATCTTTGAAGATAGTAGGCCAATAATATCCTGTGTGCAAAATCTTCTGGGCTGTAGCCATCCCAGATAGGTGACCACCACACGCCCCAGTGTGACAGTCATTCAGAACGAGTTCAATCTCATCGTGAGTTAGAAAATGTTGAATAATGGAATCGATGCCACGGTGGTACAAAGTATCACTGATGATCAGATAATACTTTGCATGGTGACAAATTCGATGACAGTCATCTCGAGAGAGTTGAGGGTTGAAGCATTGGGTTTGAAGATATAAAGAAATATCTCCATACCACGGATCGGTCGTAGTGATGAGAAACAATGACTCATCTGGAAAGGAGTCATTGTGCTCAACTTCTATATCAGCACGGGGAGAGTCACAAATCAGCTCAGCAAACACCAAGGACTTTTTGGACTTGGCTTTTTCGAAAAGAAGATCGAATTCTTGCAGTATCACGATCCAGTGTGAATACTTGCCCCCAAGCACTTGATGTGTCAGTACATGGTATATGGGGTTCAAGTCTGCAATGATGGTGGTGGTGCGGAGCAGGATGTAGTGTCAGAACTTTTCGACGGCGATAACTGCCGTAAAAGCGAGTTTTTCGACATGTGAATATCTAGTTTCAGTGTCAGTGAGACCCTTACTTGCATAGTATATTACATGTTCCTGGGCATTTTGATCCTCCTGTACCAAAACCATGGCGATAGTGGTAGCAAAAGCAACAAGATATAAGATGTAATCTTGGAAATAATTCGGCGGTTGGATTACGGGGGCATGCGTGATGGCATGTTTGATGCTGTAGAAGGATTTTTGAGCTTGATAGTCCCAAATGAACGGGACGTCCTTCTTAAGCAATCTCATGTACCCCTTAGTCTTTTCCGTGAAGTGCAAAAAAAATGCCGTAAATAATTCGCCTTCCCTTGGAGACTTTGAAGTTCCGTTATGGTGGTGGGAGGTTGATAATGGCCTCCACCTTTAAGGGATCAAGGCATATCCCATCCTTCGAGACTATAAATCCTAAGAGGCATTCGGACTCAACGCAAAAGATACACTTGTGAGGATTCAGACGGATGTTGTACCGTCTACATCTGAGGAAAATGGCCGTCAGATGATCCATGTGGAACTCACGCTGCTTTGAATGAGCAGGGAGATCATCCAGGTAAGGTTCCACAAAGTCCTTAATATCATGGAAGGCATATGACATGGCTCGCTGGAATGTGGTGCCAACGTTTCTAAGGCCAAATGGGAGTTTGCGATATGCAAACATCCCCCAAGGACAGATGAAAGCCGTATTATGTTGTTCGGCTGGGTTGATCTCAATCTGGTTGTAACCAGAGAAGCCATCCATGAATGAAAAGATGACGCTTCCGGCACAATTGTCAATAATCTGGTTAATGAATGGGGTTGGGTAATTGTCTTTTGGACAAGCCTTGTTAAGTTCCTGATAATTGACACAGACGCGAATGGTGCCCTGCTTTTTGTTCATAGGGACGACATTTGAGACCCAATCCGTCAACGGGACAGGATAAATGAAACCATCCTTTAAGAGCTTTTCAATTTCTGGCTTGATCACTGCAGTCTTCCGGGGGTGTATCGGTCACAACTTTTGACGTATAGGTTTGATGTCAGGATATGTTTTTATCTCATGAGAAACAATCGCAGGGTCTATCCTAGGCATCTCCTCATAGGACCAAGAGAATACGTCTCGAAATCGCTTGAATAAGGTCGTACCCATAGCTATTTCTTCAGGGGAACACTTCTGACCTATGCGAATGTGTTCCACTACACCAGGTTTTACCGAGATGTCTACCGGGGTGGTAGGCTCAATGTTGGCCAAGTTACCCTCAGTGTCCAAAAGACATGTAAGCATGGGGGACTGGGGGAATGGGTAGATATCTGGTGAAAAGATGGCCTGAATGTTGTTCTCTATGTACTCCAAAGGTGGAAGAAAAGAGGACCTATGGTGAAGGTCATCCCACAGGCCATCATCAACATTCATAACTTCCATGATGGACTCATTTGAATGAAAAGTCCGAAGTAAGAGGTCGGGTAGGGATGATTCCCATTGTAGAGAACAAGATGGGGAGGCCATGGTGAGGTGGTCCTCCGGTGCTGATTGGATAGCCTCGTAAATACGTTCAGCGAGTGAAAGAGGCATTATGTCTCCAATTAGGTGCATTGTGGCTTCATCTGGTACAAGCCAAGTATCAGTAGAGCGAGATGAAATATCCACGGAGATCATGTTCACCGAGGAAACATGATTGGGGGGGTCTGAAATGGGAAAAATGCCCATGAGAGATGAATCTTTCAAAAGGCCAACCCCTATACTCTCGTACTGTTTTGACATTTGTCCAATGGAGGGAACATGGTCACCAGGATGAGTAGTAGTGTCCAGTGTGCAAAAATCTAATTGGTCGATGGTAACAATTCGTCCTTGGTGGGGGAATTGCACCATGTGGAAGACTGAAGAAGCTACCGCCTACATGGCATAAAACCAATTGCGACCAAGCAAGAGATTATAGTCAATTGGGGCGAAGACCACTTCCACATTGATGGTTACGGTCTTTCCGCCTAGATCGACTGCAATATTTTGTAAGAGCCCATGAGGTTGAAAGCCACACCCGTCGAATGCTTTCAACGTGGTGGGAGAGCGATTCAATTCGAGAGAGCCGATGGCTCTCCAACAGGTGATCGACATGACAGACATAGAGGTTCCTTCATCTAGAAGGGTACGATGGACAATTTTCCCAACGAGGTTTGCAGCTGCTTGAAATTCAAGCTGATGGGAAAGCCTCGGCTTGAAATGGTCAAGTTGGAAGATGATGGTATTCGAAGAATCAGGGTCAACCACACCGATCGCTGCGAGGAGAGTTTTGCGTTGATTGGGACAATTCTGCAAAACTTCTAGTGTGGACATGGCGCAAGGGGCTTGTTCCAAGTATTCTACGATATTGTAATTCTGTGCTACCCAAGCATTATGATTAAAAACAAATTTTCTAATCGTGCCCTTGTGTTTTCGCAATATCAAATCGAAGGATGGCTTCTCAATGGTGAGAGAAGCCATTAGGTAAGGCATTGGAAGCTTTTTCAGCATTACTCCCAACAGGTTCCTTCGAAGGGATCGTGTCGTATTATCACGAGTGAGTGTTCAAATTGATCATCTCATTTCGCAACATGAGAACATGCGCAGTATTAGATGATTCCCCCTGGGCTAGGGGAGGTTGAGCAATCATCTGCTAGTTTTGAGCAGGAAACAGATCGTTGAGGACTGCGGGAGTGGGTTTTCCCCTAATAAACTTTTGGACTTTGTCTCTATGGGGACACTCCTTAGAGAAGTGATCATCTCCACATAGTAAACAAGGATATTTTAGCTTCTGTTTCTGTTTGGCGTCATCAGGAGTGCTCTTTTGTTGTTGCTGGGAAGAATATTTCTTAGGTTTTCCCTTGTTTTTCTTCTTACTGCCAGTCTTTTGAGGTGAAGCCGATGAGACAGAATTCACTTCTTCAGTAACAGAAGGAGCGGATGACTTGGTGGTGCTGAGACTAGCCTGTGTTGGTAATGGGGACGAACCCTAGGGGTTTGAAGAACCAACAATTTGATGAGGAGGCTGGGTGTGAAGGGATCTGATGATACCATCAGCTTGGGATCGCTTCAGTGGTTTTGCAGGATTGTTAATGTCATGGGGTGCATTAGAAAGAATATTGAACAAAGTGCCAGATTGAGTGTAGACTAGGTCTAGTACATGGGCACTCGCAATGGCTTGTTCTTCGGTGACAACACCTCGCATGGCGACATTTCTTGCTAAACCAGTCTGCTAGGAGTTGATCTGGAATGGGAGATTTAATGAGATGACGTCTCCTTCGCCACTCATGGATATGATCGGAAATATGAGTAGTGATATTCTGAAGGAGCGAGGTTAAAACCTCGATACCAGTTTCATACCGTACAGGCAGCTGGAAATGAGTCAAAAAGTTCATGGCAAGAGAGCCAAAATCAGGAAAAGAGTGGGGTGGCAACTCAATCTACCACTTGGCAGTCGAACCGGTGAGAGTCCTTTGAAACAATCTAAGACAAATTGAGTCATCCATTAAGGAATTAGAGGAACACCATAAATGGTAAGTCATCACATGGTTTTTAAGATCTTCACCTGGCTTGCTGTCAAATTTAGGGATATCAGATGGAAGTTTCACCGGAATAGGTGGCCAATTAGTTCCATGGTAAATGGGGTCGTTGGTAAACCGAGATAGGTCAGGTAGGTCCAAGGGAGCCAAAAAGGGCAGCTGTGGATTAGGCTGCGCATATTGAGAATACGGATAAGACGTGTAAGGACTGGTATGACCATAAGGTGTACCAGGAGGAAACTGGACGTAGGGAGGTGTGCCGCTCGGACCGTAACGGGGTCTTCCACCATAAGGTGGTCCATTCCAATAAGGTGGGGGTCCACCTCCACCACCGGGAGGAGGTGGAGGTCCGCTGCCACCAACGGAAGGAAGTGGGGGTCCATAACCGTAATGAGGTGGCCCACCACCACCTCCTCCTGGAGGGGGTGGTGGACCACCTCCACCGCCAGAAGGATGGGGGCCCCCACCACCTCCACCACTGGAAGGATGAGGGTCTCCACCACCACCACCACCACCATTGTAATTAGGTCCTCCATCACCTCCTCTTGGAGGGGGTGGCGGACCACCTCCACCACCCGAAGGGAAATGTCCTCCTCCACCATAGTAGGGTGGTACCCCACTGCCTTCGCTTGGAGGGGGTGGTGGACCATTCCCGCCACCGCCGGAAGGGTGAGGGATATTGTTGGTAGAATGAGGTGGGCCTCCACCAAAGTTAGGTGGGAGCCCGCCGCCCCCATCAGGTGGTGGGGGAGGACCGATTGCGGGTGGTGGTGCTTGAGGGATAGTTGGTTGGGGTCCGTGGTGCAACACAGGCTATTGCCCCCATAGAGTGTATGGATTCCCAGGATAAGGTATCCCGTATGGTGTGTTTCTAGGATCATATTGGCCCGGCGCAGGGTTAACAGAACCTGGATACGCTTGAATTCATGAGGGTAAGGTTACATTGGATGCCCCCCTAACATAAGATAATCCCATGGTGGATGGTCTGGCGGGTTGGGGAGGTCCAACGGAAGGTCTGTTGGGGATTCCACCACCTATGTTCTGGTTAGGAAACCGGGTTCCCCCCCAGCCATAATAGGTTGACCACTATTCGAATATTGAACCAACATAGGTTGTTGATTAGCTACCGTAGTAATAACATTACCAATGGGATAATCCGTGGGAATGGAATATCCTCCCCTTGAATTTTGAGGTGGGGGAGGAACTGGTAAAGTAACTGTGGTAGTAACAGGTGTGTTGGACTGTTTTCCTTCCACTGGTTGGTTCACTTTAGGTGCAGGACTGGACTCTTGTGAGGGTTGACCAGTCTTGTTAATGGTCGCATGGTGGAAAGATTGTTCCGGTGATCCAAAAGATATCGGATGAATTGAGGTATCTCTATACCCGGGTCTTTGCTCGAGACTTTGTCTTCAAAGTTCATTACCCTTAATACGAAACCGATCCAAGCGTTCTTGAATAGGTGCAAAGACTTCGGCGGGGTCGGGCATGTAGGAGGGTCTAGAGAACTTTGGAATGGTCTAGTTGGGTGGTGATGCGATGGCAAAATGAGCCACTGGGTGACCAGTAGAAGATGTCCATTAAGCTGCTGAAGGACCAATAACTGCTGTAGGGTCGTCCTAGGGTCGGTTTATCCATTCCAATGATCCAAGTTCTCCCAGGATGACGGGAGAAAGGTCTTGTGAAGCGGGGATTTGTGCTCCTTCATCCAGCGAGGGATGAGAGGCAGGTGAATCCAGAGGAGTTTGTGGAAACAAAAGTCCTCCAACATTCAGAGTGGGGTTTTCCACTTCAGTAACTACGACCGTGTTACGCTGATCCATTCTAACCCTCGAAATAACCTCCGGATTAAGGGGATATTCAGGTGATAAGTTTAAGATCCTATGGGATCTTCTCCAAGGAAAATCCTCCAAAGTTTCAGGAAAGTCAGCCAGGATGGCCGAAACAACGTTTCTCCTAAAGGTATGCTAAAAGAAAAGTAGTCCAGAAAAAACTCAAACTAAGGCAACAAGTAGACTTATGTGACAGAGTGGATTCAAAAGTCTAGAACCTCACGGGATTATCAAGGCATCGCAAACCACGATATACTGCAGGGTCCAACAATATGATGCGGCAAGGAGGATTGGGACCGTACCCTTGCCTGCATACCCGATTACCTGGACAGTACGTGCGTGCTAATCTCCCTGAGTGTTGTTCTCGGTGTATTGCTTTTCCAAGAAAGCCAAATGGTTAACTCAGTTGGTTTCAGGAATCCTAATGGTGTCTCTCGATATACGCAAGGTATGTGGGAGCTCAAATTTGCAGTGGTATTGTCTAATGCACAACCGTTCGACAAGAGACCTTCTGATATACTATCGAGTACGTGACACACCCTTCAATATACTCCAAGTATGGATTGTGGTACTTGGTGGGTACATGAAGGAGCTCGATATACCGATAAGTACGTGGAAGACTACAATACCCCTGGGATACAGTGCTGGAAAATAACAACAGCTTCCACGCTTAACGACGCAAGAACACGTCTCTAACTTACACACAAGTTGCTAAAATTTTTACCTATTTCTACCGTTAATTTTATCTTGGACGCTTAGGTGAATGCATGAGGTGAGTACATAATCAGAAGCATAATGCAAGTCCTAGCTACATGCACAAATTATTTTTTTCTTTCAATGAATTCTAGCTATGGGAAGGAGAAATCTTTTTCTTTCCGATGAGATTGCCAAAACAACACAATGCAACACAATCCCAATTCAAACAAAACTTGACTATGAAAGTATTCTTTTCCTTTTTTAACGAAACACAAAAATCACAACACTACTATCCAAATCACAACATTTTTCCTTTTCTTTTTCTTTTCAAAACGAAAATGATACTAGGCAATGAAAAGAGAGAATTCTAAGATGGAGTATGAAAGCTTTTCAATTTCACTTTCAATGGTCTAAAAGCAATGAAAAACAAAAAATGCACCTATCTTTCCCTAGCATGGAAATACTTTTGCAAAATCGGAAGTGTAGCTTGAGTCTTTCAAGAAGATGAGCGATTCGTATTTCAAGAAAAACACAAATGATTATAGATTCATTCAATTTTCCAAAAGATTGATAAACGAAACATTCCAATGCAAGAATGTTTTTCTTTCAAAAAACACTCAAGAAAAGATGGGAAAGAAGCACTTTTTAACTTTTCGATGGATACATCAAAGAATAAACTTGATAACAATTGAGCTTTCAGATCTAAATGAACGAAAAGAACACACTACTTGCAGCACTAGTACACTCAGAAAACTCAAGAAAAGACAAGCACTCAATCAAGCTAAAAGACACACTTAACTCAAAATCAAGCAGTAGCAAGCAAACCAAGCAAGCGAAGCTCAAAAAATAATGTAAACGAGGTCTGGAAGCTGATCTAATGTAATGATCATATCAGGAATGGAAGGAAGGGAAAGCAAGGGTGAGCGGATGAAGGTGGAGGAGACAGGAGTACCCACCACTACCGGTCTTCAAACTTGTCCAAAACGGAACCCAAAATCAATCCAAACAAAACCAAACACTCAACACACAAATCATAGGTGGGATCCCTGGTTGGATCTTGTAGCACAGAGGGAGTTCATACAACAAACCAAAGTTCAAAATGGAAAATGGAGAGGGGATGCCTGCATGCCAAATTTTGGCAAATCGGTGCACTCTGTGCTTGTACACAGTGCGATGTCGCAGTCCACCAATGCAGGAAGCGTGACGACGTCGTAGTTTACCAATGAAAGGGATGCAATGAGTGACTAACAGGTAAAGAATAGAGGCCAGAAATGACACAATGTTGCTCTGTTTCCACTAACCAGGTGCGACGGGCGAGGTCTAAATTCAAAAGTGAATCAGATATCCCCACAGTGAACCATGGAATGGTTTGAAAATGAGTTCTATAAACTCAAAGGAAGTAGATCAGATTCTTCAATATGAAGATCTGATAGTGAAATCAACTTAAAAAGCAAATGACAAATAGAAGGATTGTGTCAAGTAATCAATTGAAAATGACTCTCAGGCAATTACAGAATTAGACATGCAAGTCCCCAGTATGGTCACCAGATTTGTTTATCGGACAATCGACTTGAGCGGACACGAGCAGGATCTCCCTAGCTCAATGTGAGTCTAAAACAAATAAAACAGACTACGAATTCATTTCATAGATCTACTTAAGGATCGAGTACTAGATGTCTTACCTTTCACTTCGCTATCCTTTCTCTTGAATGCTGCTCCGCATCTTACGGTCGTCAGATCCAAGTGGCAAGACCTGTCAAGACAAGAAACAAGAGAAACAAGTAAAGGGAATCTATACAATAAGAGATCTAAGTGAACAGTTAAGTAGGTAAACTACTCAATATCATTACACACATGAACAATATTGGTGGAAAGCATTTGTATTACTGTAAAAATAGGGAAGTACATAGCATAGATATAGAACTACAACCAAGGCTTAACACTGCATCCCTTCTCCAACAAAGCCATTTTCCATTTCCTCCTAAGGAAGCTTGAGTCTCTCAAGGATGAGCAAAGATCTCTCAAGAGTGATTTCTCTAGCATGTAGACACCATAGACTTCCTCCCTTTGGAGAGGGGTAGAGATTCTCTTATATAGGACTGAGTGGACAGGGTATGGATAGGATAGGTTGAGATATGGTAGGAGAGAGATAGGGGATCCTCCCAAGGTATTAGGAATCGAGTACCAACTCCCCTAGAGGTCAGGGATAAGCCCCCAAGTCAGCAAGTTTTGAGAAGAACCTCGAAGAATCTATTTTTTCCCATAAACTGACTTCAGCGCACCTTGCAGTGAAGCAAGATGCAACATCGCATGTTGCATGAGTGCAACCTGCGATGACCTCTCAAAACCTGGTACTACTGGGTACAAATCCTCCCAGGTTAATTGCTTAGTCAAGACATCTTTATGGGTGTATACATTAAATCTCATGATGGGTAGATTTTGGGTGTAGCACCGATCATGAATCTGGCAGTTCTGGTGGATCCAAGACGCTGGGTTTCAGCTAGGGGACCCCCACAATGTGCCTCGAATGCTCAGAAATGGTGCTATTGTGCCATCTATGGAACTAGGTTTTCTCTCAATGAAGGACATGCCAATCTTTCTCAAGGGGGTCATTTATGATTCGAAGGCTCCTGGGTGTGTGTGGCCTTCTTGAACACATCCAGAATGGCCATGTGCACATGTGAGAGCCAACAGAACCCAAGTCCGCTCACCGGTTTGGGTTCCGTATCCCCAAAGAAAATCCTCAAAGTGTCCCTGAACGGCCACGGGGTGCCTGACCAAGATTCCTATAGCATGAAAATCGTGACTCTGATCACTAATCCATCGATTCTGGTGGATCCTAGACATGGGTTTCAGCTAGGGCCCCCCCACAACGTGCCTCAAATGCTCGAAAACGGTGCTATTGTGCCCTCTCCAGAACTAGGGTTTTTCTTAGTGAAGGCCATGCTAATCTTTCTCAAGGGGTTCATTTATGATCTGAAGATTCCCAGGCATGCGTGGCCATCGCGAACACATCCACAATGGCCATGTGCACATGTGGGAGCTGACGGAACCCAATTCCACTCGCTAGTTTGGGTTTCGTGCCCCCAGAGCATATCCTCAAAGTGTCCCTTAATGGCCACAAGGTGATTGACAAAGATTCCTGTAGCACCAAAACCGTAACTCCAATAGAAAATACATTGATTCTAGTGGATCCAGGATGCCGGATTTCAGCTAAGGACACCCCCAAAACGTGCCTCGAATGCTCAGAAATAGTGCTATTCTGCCATATCTGGAACTAGGTTTTTTCTCAGTGTAGGCCATGCCAATTTTTCTCAAGGGGGTCATTTATGATCTGAAGGATCCCGGACAAGCATGGCCATCATGAACACATCCAAAATGGTCATGTGCATGTGTGGGAGCTGATGGAACCCAATTCCGCTCGCATTTTTGGAATCTGTTCTCCCCGAACAAATCCTCAAAGTGTCCCTGAATGACCATGGGGTGCCTGACCAAGATTCATGTAGCACCAAAAATGTGACTCTGATTGTGAATCCGTCGATTCCAGTGGATCCGGGACACCAGGTTTCAGCTAGGTCCCCTCCCACAATGTGCCTCGAATGCCCGGAAACAGTGCTATTGTGCCATCTCTGGAACTAGGGGTTTTCTCAGTGAAGGCCATGCCAATATTGCTCAAGGGGTTCATTTATGATCTGAAGGCTCCCAAGCGTACGTGGCCATCGTGAACATGTCCAAAATGGCCATATGCACGGGTCAGAGGAGACAAAACCCAAGTTTGCTTGCCAGTTTGGGTTCCGTGCCTTTGAAGCAATTCCTCAAAGTGTCCCTAAATGGCCATGGTGTGCTTGACCAAAATTCCCATAGCACCAAAACCGTGACTCCCATCGTGAATCCTTCTATTTCGGTGGATTTGGGACGTCGGGTTCTAGCTGGCCCCCACACCGTGCCTCCAATTCCCGGAAACAATTCTATTGTGCCATGTCTAGAACTAGGGTTTTGCTCAGTGAAGGCCATTCCAATTTTGCTCAAGGGGGTCAATTCTCATCCAAAGGCTCCTGAGCATGCGTGGCCATCGTGAACACATCCACAATGGGCATGTGCATGTGTGGGAGTTGAAAAAACCCAAGTCCCCTCGCCAGTTTGGGTTTCATGCCGCCTAAGCAATTCCTCAAAGTGTCCTTGAATGGCCATGGGGTGCTTGACAAAAATGCCCGTTGTTGGGGGGGGCCTAGCTGAAAATTGGCATCCCATATCCATCGGAATCGATGGATTCACCCTTAGAGTGATGGTTTTGGTGCTACGGGAATCTTGGTTAGGAGCCCCGTGGCCATTCAGGGACACTTTGAGGATTTTCTCCGGGGCCACGAAAACCAAAATTGTGAGCGGACTTGGGTTTCGTTAGCTCTGACACATGTACATGGCCATTGTGGATGTGTTCACCATGGCCACACATGCTCGGGAGCCTTCAGATGAGAATTGAACCCCTTGAGCAAAATTGGAATGGCCTTCACTAAGCAAAACCCTAGTTATTGAGATGGAAGAATAACACCATTTTTGAGCCTTCGAGGCATGGTATGGGTGGTCAAGTAGCTAAGACCCAGGGTCTCGAATCTATCGGAATCGATAGATTCGTGATCGGAATTACATTTTTTCTTCTATGGGCATTTTGGTCAGGCACCCCATGGCCATTCAGGGACACTTTGAGGATTTGCTCCGGGGGCACGGAACCCAAACCGATGAATGGAATTGGGTTCTGTCAGCTTCCACACATGAAAATGGCCATTATGGATGTGCTCACGATGGCCATGCACGCGTGATAGCCTTCGTATGAGAATTTCCCCCTTGAGCAAAAGTTGAATGGCCTTCACTGAGAAAAATCCTAGTTATGGAGATGGCACAATAGAAACATTTTTGGGAATTGGAGGTATGGTGTGGAGGGTCCCCTAACTAGAACCCGACACCCCAAATCCACCAGAATCAACGGATTCACGATCGGAGTCACGATTTTGGTGTTATAGGAAATTGGTCAGGCACTCTGTGGCCATTCAGGGACACTTTGAGGAATTCCTCTGGGGGCACGAAACCCAAAGGCATAGGCTCCAACTTCAATGAAGTTTCAGCTTTGTTTGTCCTTAATGCTTCCAACTCCTTTTGAAGTTCCTTCTTCTCCGCGAACTTGTAGATTCTTTTCCTTGGTGGAAAATCCTTCATAGCCATATTCACAGAGTCAATCTCTTTCTTCCTTTGTTGTAACTCGTCCTAGAGTTTCTGCAACTCTGGTTCTTCCTGCAACATAGCCCATATCTTGGTAATTTCTTCCAATAGGTCTTGACATCTTGCCACTTCTGCAGCGATGTTTTTTGTGGAAGCCTTCAATTATTTGGCTTTTGCTTCTTTATCCTACGGTGAGGTTCCATATTGTTGTCGAGCTTCTAGGTCAACAATATGTTCCTTATATCCAATCTACATATTGTCCATCTTAGTTTTGATATTTTCTATAGCGGCACCAATCCTAAAAAAGTGGTTCTAGCTTAGTCTCTTCTAGGAAGTCTGGGATTTTTGCACAAATTTTAGCAACTGCCTTCTTCAATTTCTTCTGCTTCTCCTGCGCATGTACAAGCTCCTTGGTATTTAGTGCACATTCATCCTTTAGTTCCTTGTAGCTTTCCTCCAGCTTCAGGTGTTGGTTGTAAGAGACTATGTCTCTATCCCTAATTTCTTTCACAACATGCTGATTCAGATTATGTAACCCATCAATGGGAAACATCCCAACATTAATGTCTAAGTGTGCAAGCTGCTTCGCACCTTCAGTGAGCTCGTCAGTTGGAAATATAACATTCATTGTCTCAATTCTAACTAGCCAAGGTCTCATTGTTAAGGCGAGATCCTTTCTCTTCCTTTGGCTTGATTCTCTTGGCAGATCATCAGATTCTGGTTTGTTCACCAAGCCTCGCTTGACTTGTTCAACTCTTGCGACTAGACTCTTCAATTCTGCGAGGCTTTCCATCATGCCTGCTTGCACTGCCTCTTGCTTCTTTTCCTTGAACGCAAGTGTTTCTTCAATATGTGCTGACACTCTGACTATGACGCAATCATAGTCATCATCATGAAACTACGTATCTAGTGGAGGATTAGTAGCTTTCATCTTCTTCCTTTGTGTTCCTTCTGACACGGCTATATCGGGTTCCTTTCTTTTCTCGCCCGCAACTTGTTGTTGTTCTGCGCTTTGACTTGGTTATGGGTTTTGCGCGCTTGTTGTGTCATCATCTTGGCCTTGCGGATATCCCGCTTTGCTTTCTTTTGAAGTGGTGATCAGTGTGTCTGGCACATCAAACTTCCATTATGGTGGCCAGTATTCCATAAGTAGATCGATTTTCTACACCTCGAGTTGATATAGTGCTTCAAACCATTCAAGAGGCGTGAGAAGTACTCATAGATGTATGTAAATTAAATGCAATCTGGCCTTGAAATTCATCTTCTGGATATAGCGATTCATCATTTCCTTGGTGATATGCGGAGTCCTCTGGATGACTTTTCATAATTGCTCATAGTAACTAAGAAACTATATGTTGTTTACCCTTTGTCGATCTGGGTTCGAGTTTTCCCACATGTTTGCAAACCTTTGACATCGACAGTCTCCAATGCATACTGGGACATTTTGCTGATAGCGAGGCTCCTTCCATCCTACAAAGAAAACCAGTACCAGTAATCAACTTTAGTGGAGCTTACCTCCATTTTCCTGTGTGTCGCAAATATCTTCTAAAAATTCATTCAACAGGTAGCTCTCCCAGTTGAACTGAAATCCATCCTTATCCTTCGCAGCTAAGGATACTGTAGAAACTGGTACTTCATTTGTTCTGCACTTCCTCAGGATATTTCCTGGGAGGAGCTGAACTATAAACCGCATGGCTTGATATTTGATTCCGGCAGTTATGTAACCACAACTTCCTTTACTTATGCTGAATTCAATCTTCATCCTTGCATCTAACTCTTTATCCTTGATCTTTCCAATGAACTCAGCTGCAGGATCAACACCACTCTTACACAAGTGCGTGATTCGGTATATAAGGTCGATGTTAATGTCAACCTTGCGGTCCAACTACAAGTATCCCTGGCGCGTGCATGATAGTAGTGTGTGAACCACTGCTGTAAGCTCTGGGATTCTATCAAAATGAGGGATGCACAGTAGGTTCCCAACCTTGCTGCTTGCAATGGCGCATCCCTATCCTGCGGGTGAATTTTCACTTGCTTGGTAACTTCATCATACTTTCTATACATATACTGATCTAGATTGAATTGTGGGAATTTTGCATCTGGGAGCAGATCATGGTTGGCAAATTTGCAGTTGGGAATATAACAAAGATTTAAACTCACAACACAAGCATTTACGTGGTTCACCCCCTAGATGGGAGCTACATCCATGAGAACTGTTCTTATATTTCTTGGAAGGGGTTAACAGTTCCAGTCTGTGCACTCAGTTGCAGACTCTTCTCTAAATAGATCTCTGTGCACACAGTTGCAAAGTCTTTTTCCTCTCTTAGATCTCTCGGCATATATCTAAAATAATTCTTACAAACTCTAATCTAACCCTTCCTTATACAAAATTTTCCCTTTTATAGATTGTTCCTGAAGGTCACATATTTACAATAACTATGGGTCAAAACCCCATAGTACCCTTAAACCCAAAATGGCATGGTTCTCCTATTGACCATGCCTTGTCTTTACTTCACTGGAGCTCTGCTGTCCTTTTGCATCGCTTCCTCTATCTCTGACGCTTCTCTAACAATCGCAGTTATGACCGCACAAATCTGACACTACAGTGGCACGTCCTTTACACTATCCTGCCTCTTTACTCTTTGTTCCTGTACCTGACATTCCGTTGCTTCATTCATAACTTCTCCAACTACTTCACTGATCCTTAGTACTTCACATCTACTGAGGGGACAGATCCTTATATGCGACTTCACTGCGCTCCATACCTTTCTCCCAGGAATTGCAGAGTTGTTTCTCCCAAAACTGGTTGATGTTAGGCCTTGCCTAACTTGTACTTCTGCCATCAGAATGTCCTTTGACTTGGGCTGCACCATCAAAACTGCTTCTACTTGGGATGCACCCAACAAAATTGCTTCCACTTGGGCGATTGTTGTGAGGGAAATGCACCTATAGTTCAGGGGAGAAACTACCAACTTACGGTGATAAAGATAGACTTACAAATATTCTGCAAGTACAACAAGTAAGTGAAGAGATTAGGCTTAGGGATATGTGCACCTTATAACGAAGGTTGATCCTAGCTTTCCCTTCCTTGCTCTTCAATGCTATCCAGTATCGCAATGCCCACACCTGCAAAACAACTTGATACCTTTCTCAAATACATTTGACTACATATATAAGACTGATATCCATGACATAATAAGACATCAAACTATAATCAAACAGTAATCAAATCTAAGACACACATAAATAGGTCATCTTTGGAAAGGAAAGAATGTCTGATATTTATTAATGAATGAAGCAAGTACATAAAATTATACCTTCCTTCAAGCTTGGCACTTCACGAAACCTAGATTCAAGGTCTCCTACTTCTGTTCTCCAAGGATCCCAACCTCTAAACAATTGTGCTAGGGTTTATCAGAAACTGAGGCAGAAGAGAGGGGGATGAGGGTCTCCATTCCTCCAGCATAAAATTGTTATAGGATTGGTCCTTTCACATGGCCCTTCTACCTTCCTTATATAGTCAATGAAGGAGAGGAAAAGTAGTTATAACTGAGTAGGAGGTTCCCCAACTAACTTAACTTACCCAAAATTCGAGATTTTGACTAGTACAGGAAAATGCCCTACTCTGCAGTAGAAAAACTAGGGCATTTTTCAAGGTGTGCGCTACTTTATTGAAGTAGAGTCGCGCACATGCACTACTTTATTGAAGTAGATTCATGCACACATCCTAGTATGCCCTACTCTATACATAGGAAACCAACGTTTTTGGAGAAAAATGGCCAAAAACAGGGTTTTCTGATGATTTTCAGGAGATGGTTTGGTCTGGAAAAATGTTCCTAAGGGTTATAACCATCAAATGGGCCAAGAGTGGGGTAATTTCAAGCATTTTTAGTATCCCAAATGACCCCTCAATCCAAAAATGTCCTGTTGTGTGACTAAACTTGATCTCAAGTAGTGTCGTCATGCGACCAAGGGATGTAAGTGTCGTCACGGACGGAGAGGTGTCATTTTAAGCTATAACAGATGCCCCCTAATGTATGAGGTCAGAGGGAGTGAGGGAAACGATGGTCGAAATACATCATAAATAATAAAGAGTTGAATCATGGAGGAACTGGAGAAACCAAGAATCATAGGCTCAAATGAAGTACCTGAAAGCAAAGGCAATGTCAGACAATCTCATCCTTGGGGTAACTATCCATGTTCAAATAGTGGAACATGACCTCCAAGCGGATACACTAATGATCAAAATACAAATGCATATATCATGGCTACTAAAATACAAGCATGGATCCATGAGAAACATAAGTGTAAACATAGCCACATAAATACAAGGTGGATCTATGTCAAAACTGGAGAACATAGCCATAGAGAACAAGCTGGATCGATGTCTCATCAAGAGCCAAAAAGAGTGTGGCTCAATCTTGTGCAACTTGGGTGATAACATAAATGAGGTGATGCTATCGAGGATCCCAAGGTCTGCATCCAAAAACAACCCAAGGTAAAAACCCATCCATGCAAATCAATGAGTTGATGTCGAACATGGAAGACTGCTCATAACCTACTTACTGTTTTTAACGAGCTTGAAGTAAAGGTAGAAGAATGCTCATAACCTACTTTCTGTTTTTAACAAGCTCGAAGTAAAAGAATAATGCTTGCAATGGGAGGAGATGAGTGTCAGGGACATGCGAAACTAGCTCCAAGCGCATAGAACAAAGCTATGCTTAATGCAAGGAACATGAGAAAGATAAGGACACTCAGGGTGTGTCTCCTCAAGGTAAAAGGTGTCAAATTGTGAAGGAAAAATGATACAGCGCTTAGTGGAAATGAGATCAGGTATGGATGCTTATACAGTGAGATAAAAGCATGGAAGCTGGCATCAAGCTCATTAGCGCAAGCGGGATCATAACAAATGCATATGCAACTTGAGCACAAAGATGGGAGCCTTATCATGGATGGCAAGAAATATATGAGGAAGAAAGATATGAGGCTTCTTCTCAAAGTCATGGTAAATCTAAAAAGGGTCACAAGCCTATGAGAAAAACTCAGCATGGGTAGCAAAATGGCATAAGGGTGCTGACTAGGGTGACCCATGTTAGGTAGGCTCTGTTGTCGGACTGGTGCACAATGCATAAAGAGATGGCTAACACACCAATATCCAACAGGTTTGACCCTATGGCGAATTCGGATGGCAAAAGGTTCAAATGCAACATAACAATGGGGAAGCCTAAACCTACATGAAAGGTTCCGAATATACCTGACATGGTCCCACAAGGTGTCGAAAAGGACCAGTAAGCAAGTATACATCCAACAAAGAATCCTGTCTCCAAGAAATATCAGTACCAAGATCATATCCAAAATATATGTAAAGAAAGACCCGATACATTCACTGTGGTAGAAATACTTTCAACTTCACTATCATCAACAACAGGCATAAACAAGGCAGAGTTTTCAAATGAAGACTCTATGGTACCCAAGCCCGAGGACTTACAATCAACAAGATCAACTTTTGGATGAAGATCAAAGTTGAAGGACATGATGGAATCTATAGAAACAAATTCATCATCACGGGAGTTGAAAATTCTAGAAGCATAATCAAACTCAGCAGGAACACCGATTTGAGGATCTACAGGAGAGTCCAAAGACTCAATAGTAGGAAGATCAGACTTTAAGGTCAAACCGGGGATGGACATAACTGTGACTAGATCAACATCCAAATGAATGGCAGACTGTACTATGGACTCTAGGAAAACTTCATTGGAAGGAAGTATATCATCCCAGATAGAACACATATCTAAACATTCAGATGGAGGTGTTAGTTGGTCAAAAGATGGGACTAAATCCCGAGAAGGTAAGCATGAACTCCGAGACATCTTCTCAGTAGCAGTTGAACTCAAGGAACAATATGCCACATAACTTTCATGTGACATAGTAGTTCCTAATGACGAGGGATCTGACCTGTCTACAGTTGGGTAATAAGGAGGATCAACGAATGCAAGCTAGTCGATAGTGACAATGCTTTCGTTATGAGGGAAATGCATCGCACGAAAGAGCGTAGACACCACAGCATGCATATCATATACGTAATCATGCCCGAGGATCATATCAAAATCCATAGGGTCCTTTAAAACCATAAAATCAACTAAGACTGTTTTTCCACACAAAGTAATAGGTGCCTGACGGAGGAATCCGAATGGTTCACTAGGTCTTCTATCAAAGGTCAACGGCCAATTAACAGTTGTAATAACATTAGGGAAACCCAAATCTCTCCAAGCATAAGCGAACAAGATACTAACAGAAGCTCCTTCATCAACAATGCATCGGTCAACCATATGGTTCCCGATATCAACCTTTATCTGGAAAGGTGTAGAAGAAGGAAGACGAGGCTCGGCTAGACTAGTCCAATCAAAGGAAATGGTCCTAAGGCTTGGTAGGGGTTCACATGGCACAGATGAAGTGCCCCCTTTTTCAGGAACATCCAAATTGGTAATGCAAAAGACTTCAGGGACAGGTGCATCAGTCTCCAAATGACTGATGGGATCAGTCGAAGATTGCATCGATTCGATTACTTCACTCTCTGAAGGAAGAGTGGGGTCGACCAAAGATTGCATTCATTCAACCACTTTATCAACCAAAGGTTGATCTAACTGTAGGGAATCTATAGACAACTCAGGAAAAGAGGTTCCTTCAGACATGGACCATAGTCTTCGTGCCTCTAGAATGGCAGGGCATCGGTGAGTAAGGCGATCTCCCTTACAAAGTTTACAAGGGAACTTTGGTTTCTGTCCTATAGGTCAAGAATCCTTCACAACGTTGGTATTCTAAGCATGACTAGCATTGGCTGACAGCTTGTCCCTAGCATGACTCACAGAGGCTGGTTGCTCAGAAGCAGAAGACTTTTGAACTAAGGACCACACTTTTTGCACTTCTGGAAGTACAAGGAACAAGTAAGTAAGGTGATCTCCCTTGCAAAACTTACAAGGGAACTTAAGCTTCTGTTTGTTAGGTTTGTCGACAATGTCAACTCCCTCAGCATGACTTGTAGTGGCTGATCTGGTGTCTCCAGTATGACTCACAGGAACTGGTGACTTGTCATTAATATGACTAACAGTGATCAATGACGTGTCCTCAACATGACTGACAGTGGTTGAAGACAAAATTTCAGTGTGATTTTCATTGACTAAAATTTTTCTCCCAGCATGACCTCCAGAGGTTGGGTAGGTGCCCCCTGCATGATTTGCAGAGGCAGGGTGCTTTCCCCCAACATAACTTACAGAGGTTGGGTTGCTACCCCCTTATTTTAGCATCTTCTTCCTATTCTTCCTCCGTCTATTCCTTTTAGACTGTTGGTTACTAGTATTGCTACTTTTGCCACATGAGTTAGAAGGAGGAGGAGAAGATGTTACTGGCAAAGAAGGCACAGGGTTCTGATGCTCTTGATTTGTGGTGCTCACAAAAGAAGTGTCAGGAGCATGCAAGGCATTCAGAGTGGAAAACAACCAAACCGACAACCCAATAGTGAGTCCAGGAAGATTCAAAGTAGCCATTAAGGGAGTACCAATGTTTCCAATGAATGGAACAGCACAAGGATCCCCCGAAACAGGGGTTCCTTGATTGGTGCTCGCCAGAATGTTAGACATAGTTTCCTGCTCAAATGAGCAAGAAGTTCTCTAAGGCAAACTAAGACAAGTAGCACAAAGAGCACACCACTAAAAAAGGTCCTAAGTAAATCAAACCAGGCAAACAGATGCCTTTCGGAGAAGAGTCTGGGATGATGAGGGCGCAGAATAGATCAACGAAGGATGAAGAACAGTTACCCGGGGTCCACAATACAATGACTAAGGGTGCAAGCGCTGGAATCACCCAACTGCCTCTCAAAGACCTGCAAGGGATTTCCTCCCATGTCTATCCTAGGTACAACAGATATAACCCTCTGCCGTCACCTGTGTATGATCCTATGGTCAGATACTAAGGATACCAGCACACCGAAAACTCATGGGGGAATAGTCTCTGGTCGAATCAGAAGGCGTGGGCAGGGTAGCTGATCCCAAAACTCAAAAGAGTCCCCAAACATGATCCAATCCTGGTATATGCTCGAAACAGAAAGTAGTAGGTTTATTCCAAACAATCTGATCTCAGAAGACCTACTGCATAGATCCCAGGCAAGTTTTGAATGAGGTGGGTTTACCTGTGATAGTTGAACTATGATTTTTGCGTAATGTGTGATTTTGGGTGGTTTAAGGTGTTTTAAACCCAAGATCCTAACCAAGACTAGTTGGTGAATAGTGTAACCTAGAAAAGAAAATGTTACTAGTACATTTTATTAGGGTTCATTTTAAAGGTTACTTGCTTACTCAAAAAGGTAGTGGGTGTGTGAGAGTGGTTATAACAGAGATAGAGTACTGAAATGAAATATTTACCACTAAACAAATCTTTTCTTTTCAATGCAAGTCTTAAAGATACGATCTAGAATGCGTGTGCAAATGAAATTTTTAGTCTTTTCAAATGCAAAAAGATAAAAATAAAGTCTAAATGTACAAAATTAAACTCAAAACCTAAGAATGCAACTACTCAAACCAATAAGTATGCAAAAGAAAAATTTCTTCTTTTTGATGCAAAGCATTCTTAAATCCTTTAAGCCACTTGCAAGGTACTCTATTCAGAAAATAAATCAATTTTTTTTATGCTTTTAGAAGGTAAGAAACAAAATTGAAATGGAAAGTAACCTACAGTCAAATCAAAAGCAAAGAACTTTCAGGTTTCCTTATCGAAATAGTAAAAGCAACCAATATGACTTCCAGATTCTTATTGATGTAAGCATGCCAACCATTGGGAAAAGCGTACGAAACCTACTTTTAGAACCAAACAAATGAAATGAACTACAAATAAGTATGGTTTGGTAAAGTCAGGTCTGCACATAAACAGTGCAGTCAAGGTCTTGAACAACAGCAAAGACACTTGAGCTTTCACTACAAAAAGAAAACTAAAAGCATAAGGGAGGAAAAGAAACCAGTCTAAAGAGAAATTTCACTCAAATAGATACCAACAAGGTCAATTAGACTCAATAGGTTTCAAATCCAGTGGAAATGGAGCAAGCAGGTTCAGTCAGACTCAAATTAGGGTACAAAACACCAAACTGGTCCACAACCCCCCAACTTGGGTCAACAAGCCCCAAAACTTTCCAAACAAGCCCAAATTGATCAAAAGAGGTCCAAATCATGAACATAGGATCAGTAAAAGGATAGGAGACCACTCAGAGTGGTTTAACTCAGACCTAGGGTCATTAGGGACCCCAAAAATGCAGCCACAACCCCCAAATTTGGGTCCACAACCCAAAAACTCAAACCCAGAATGTGTGCGCTAATGTGTATGAGGCATACTAGCACCCATGCACTACTTTGTATGAGGCATACCAATGCCCAGAATAGGGGAATTCACTACCGTTCTTTACAACAGTAGCACATAGGTGGGAAAAGTTGAAAAAATGGGGTTAAAACCCCCCAACTTGTGTCCACCAGGGTCTGAAAGGGATAGGAAGAGTCTGTAAGAGCCAAGGAGGGTCAAGCAAAGCCTAAGAATTGATTCTAATCAATAAATTGAACAAATACCTTCAAACAAAGCTAAATAAATGACCTTGGATACCCCTAAGCAATTAGGCTTTCCCCAGCGGAGTCACCATTTTGTTGTGAGGGAAATGCACATATATTTCAGGGGAGAAACTACCAACTTACGGTGATAAAGATAGACTTACAAATATTCTGCAAGTACAACAAGTAAGTGAAGAGATTAGGGTTAGGGATATGTGCACCTTATTACGAAGGTTGATCCTAGCTTTCCCTTCCTTGCTCTTCAATGCTATCTAGTATCGCAATGCCCACACCTACAAAACAACTTGATACCTTTCTCAAATACATTTGACTACATATATAAGACTGATATCCATGACATAATAAGACATCAAACTATAATCAAACAGTAATCAAATCTAAGACACACATAAATAGGTCATCTTTGGAAAGGAAAGAACGTCTGATCTTTATTAATGAATGAAGCAAGTACATAAAATTATACCTTCCTTCAAGCTTGGCACTTCATGAAACCTAGATTCAAGGTGTCCTGCTTCTGTTCTCCAAGGATCCCAACCTCTAAACAACTGTGCTAGGGTTTATCAGAAACTGAGGCAGAAGAGAGGGGGATGAGGGTCTCCATTCTTCCAGCATAACATTGTTATAGGCTTGGTACTTTCACATGGCACTTATAGCTTCCTTATATAGTCAATGAAGGAGAGGAAAAGTAGTTATAACCGAGTAGGAGGTTCCCCAACCAATTTAACTTACCCAAAATTCGAGATTTTGACTAGTACAGGAAAATGCCCTACTCTGTAGTAGACAAACTAGCACATTTTTCAAGGTGTGCGCTACTTTATTGAATTAGAGTCCCGCACATATCCTAGTATTACTCTATACATAGGAAACCAACGTTTTTGGAGAAAAATGTCCAAAAATAGGGTTTTCTGATGATTTTCAGGAGATGGTTTGGTTTGGAAAAATGTTCCTAAGGGTTATAACCATCAAATGGGCCAAGAGTGAGGTAATTTCAACCACTTTTAGTGTCCCAAATGACCCCTCAATCCACAAATGTCTTGTTGTGTGACTAAACTTGATCTCAAGAAGTGTCATCATGAGACCAAGGGATGCAAGTGTCGTCACGGATGGAGAGGTGTCATTTTAAGATATAAAAGCTACGCCCAACATGTAATAGTAACTTAAACATAACTCAAACATCGAATAAACGATATAAGATAACGATATCAAATAAAATATCTAACATGAATAACATTAGACATGCATGAATAAACAATCACAGGACTATACTATGTACCTCAAGCAATTAGTCCTTCTGGATCCCCTTAGTTTTTTATTGTCTCAAACAATCTCTCGTGCTCTCCATGAGGTAGTAAGTAGTGTACCTTGTTTGATGACTTTGTTGACATTGTTTGTAGTTGGATGTTTGTACCAACGATCAAGTCCATAAAGTGATACAACCGTGAACCTGGTCTATAATCCATGTATGTGTATCCATTTCTCTTTGGTCCCTTTACATATACTGTAAGATATTCCCCCTGAACAACCATTGAGCCAGTTAGAAAGGTAATGCCTTCACTCTCGGTTAATGATGCGAGGAGGGTTTTCTTCCCCTGGATGCATCGTTCCAACCAATAATTCGTGCCAATTTCATTGTCTGTCGGGGAGACAACTGCGTAGATGTGTCCTGCAAAAATGCATTTTATGGTCATATTCCAACAAGTAGTGGTTTGATAACTTGGATAATTATAAAAACAAGGAGGGAACCGGGATATGAATGGAAAAATGGTTACTTGGATGTACAAGATCAGATATATGATCATATTCATTCGAAATAGAGGAGTGGCCTTCTAATTGGATTGTTTCAACAACTGCATGTGGGTCCACTACAAGTGATACATGATCGCATTCACCAACCCAATCCATTGATTCACACTCATCCCACTCACAAATGCTGCAAGGCCCACAAAAGAAAGTAAGTTTCTATGTCCATATTTCAAAAAATGGGTTGTTTGACCTTCGAACCGAATGAAATCCACGAGTTCCTTGTACAGTACTACAACTATAAGAACATGATCGATCTATATCAACCACATGCCAAAAATTTCTAGCAACATGTCCTCTACCTATTGGTCTGCGCTACGTCGTGGTTCGATCTAACATTTTTGTAGAGCACCATTGAACTATGGATTCTGCATCCTGAATATGAGGGTTTGTCATTCACCTCATCTCCTCCCTTTCTACGACAGTTTTGAGACATGCTCCAACCTCGTCATGCTCTCCCTTTCCATGCCTGGTCTCAAAATAGTTCCATATATGAAGCACATCATAAGTCTTTTGCAAAATAATCAACCGCTGGAATACATGTGCATTTTTGAACTAGCCTACACAACCATCTAACCATATCCAATGCCGATCCATCTGTATACCTCTCTCCTTCAACTGATCATAGAAAATTCTGAAGTAATGCTGCACATAATGTAGGTCGTGGCACTTGTCGTCACTGATGTAGAAGTTGGTCTCTTTCAATATTGTCCTCATGTCATTGCTTCTCTCTGGCGCATGCTAATATGTGATATGGACCATTAGGCTAACTTGGTATGAATGGTAGTATTGACTTTGAATCTCATTCTGTGGCTGCAAGGTGTAGTTTTCGGCAAAGTACACAACCGACAATATTGTGCCATTAGGAAAGGTGTCCCTGCACTGTATGTACTGTTCATCCTTCCATCGTGCTACATCGACATGTTGTAAATACTGCTCGGTCTTCTGGTAGAATTCTTTCATGAAATCGTAAATTTGTACCTGGTGCCACAAAACCAAGGGCATTAATACAATGTGACATTTGTAATCTGAATATATATGTATAAATTCAACATGCATAGTATGAAAGTAGGAAAACTTAGATTACCTGTGACTTCACCGGTGTATTTTTTTTATTTCCTTCGAACTATCTACTTGATATGTTATGTACTTGAAGTTCTAAATTTCTACTGAGATCCTCTCAAATTTGTGCTCCTCGATTTCATGGATGAAGTGTCTCAATAATGAAAATCCATTGCACCTGGAACATGTGCCATATAAACATGATCTTTTATAATATTTTTTTCCTTCATGTCTTGGACACATTATGCTATGTCTAAATTCTCTAGATGCATTTGGTGGTTGTAACGATGGGTAGTCCTGCACAATGTTAGTATGCAAATAATAAAATATATGTCTATATGTATCATAATAGTACTCAAATTATACATGGTACCTACAACAACATGCGTTGCGATCAATGCAAATTCTAACATACCAGGGTTTGCATTTTTCAAAGGACCTTTGGCCCAAGTTCAATTGTGTGTGCTCATTCTTGAAACTCTCATAAAGTTCTGTTTGTGTCGTGTCAAGGAAGTGCTTGACATGGGGTTCACACCCCTTAACACCTTTTCTCAACTTTAACACATCTCTTTCATTCGATGACGGTCTAGTGTTATCATGCCAAACATTTTGTACTATTTCTTTAATAGAATCAATAAGTTTCATGTTTGAACGAGGTAACCTACCAACAAAGGCCCAAAAATATTTTTGTCCAGGGGTCTCAAGTTTTTCTCTAATAACAAAATAATTTTGAAGAGTCTTTCTATCTACTTTAAATATTTTACATGTGTGTGATAGCAGGCAACATTGCCTTGTGGATTTGTCTACAATCTATTTCAATAGCACACGATGGGCTGCATTAAAATATTTTGTAAGAGAAGTTTTTGCAATCAAATTAAATGCAGACTGTAGATTTCTAACAACATGATTGTTAGCCTCTAAAATTATAACTACCTTTATGCCCAAAATTCTCCTAACATGAGCTAGACAATGTGATTTTAACAAACCCAGAAACAATTGACATTTTGCTGCATCGATTTTGGATTCAAAAAATTCTCTGATTATCCTGTTACAATGGAAATCAATAGTGCATTTGGGAAACGTACCTTCAAGTGCTGAAAATGAACTTTCATCCACATGAATACGTCTGGGAGTTCTTCATCATCTGCTTGATAGTCAAGGCAAGGGAGTCAGAAAGGAAGTACGAGTCTCATCACCGGTTTGTTGTGGCCCTTCATTAACAATTTGGTCCTGCAAGGGAGTGTGCTCGACATGTGTGTGCTCTTCTTGGGGAGGTTTCCAATTAACGACTTGTTCAACATCCATCCATTCATACTCGACATCAACCAAGATTTGATTGAGTTCAACCACTTCGTCATTGCTTGTTGATGGATCTAAGGCACTAACATTTTTATTTCTATGGTTTTCCATGTACAACCTGACCTTTTCTCTTATCTCATGGGCCTTTTCATGTGGTGGCTCCTTCCTTCTAGAATTTCTTGTATTATTCATATTTTTCCCATATTCAATACGTTTTTTTAACAAAACACAAATATCACCCCCGCAAGAATAAATAACAAATAAGGTATTAAAACTCTATGTAGCAATTGATTATGTACAACAACATCTAGTGAGAATGTTTTCATATAATATTCAAAGCTATTGAGAACGCCCTCGATATAACAAAAACATCACCTCTAGGAACTCAATTGGATGGTGGTATGGGATGTTAGTAGGGGAACATTCTCTACAAAAGGATAATCTCCTACTCACTTCATTTTCATGTTTTGGATGAGGGAAAATAGCCCCAAAATATTAAGAGTTTGATTCTTTAGGTTTTTGTGTGAGTTGTTGTAGTGAAATCATGATGAATTCAACAAATGTTTGTGTACTAGATGGATTTATGTGATTATGAAAGGTTATTGATGGTGATGCAAGTAATTTTTTTTTATTATCTTCATGAAATGTTGAAAGCATTGCTTGGTGCATGTTGTAGTTTTTTTGTGGTAAGATGTTTTTATTTTCTATGTTGAAGATTAAGAAGACTAAAATACATTTATCATACAATTCATGAAGAAAAAATAAAATATATACAATTCAAACAATTTGAATGAATACTAAAATACATTTAACGAGATAAAATTGTCGCCATACCTCAAGGATTATGATTTCTCTTTGCTTCAAATGTAAAATGATCTTTTGATGTATCCACTATATGTAAGAAGAGTTCAAGTGTGTCCAAGCAGCATGAGAATTCAATCGAAGGAGCCAAATAGATTCCAACTATTGTGTATTCAATCAAAGGAGCCAAATAGATCCCAAATGGTGTGTATTCAATCCAAAGAGACAAATATAGTCCAACTGGTGTGTATTCTATCCAAATTGTCAAAGAAACACCAAATGGTGTGTGAATTCAATCTGAAATGCAAATGGTTGTTGAACTGTGCGTGAAAACAACAAAAAATATGCAAGGAAAGAGAGAAAAAATGTAGGAGAAGATAGCGGGTTATTTTCCAAATTTTATGTTCTATAGACGTGTGCACGTGCTAGAAGCACGTGCGCATTCCTAGTGCATGCATGCTTCTACTAAACGTTGCGTAGTTCGGTGGGTAATGTTTACTTCATTTATTTCTCAATAAATCTATATGTTTTAGTTTATTCCTAGAGCCCCTCCCCCATAAAGGCCTTTAGGCCCTCTTCTAAACCATAATCACTAAGTGCATAAATTCTTCTAGGGGTTTTGGGGTTAGGCTTATAAGGATTGTAGGTTAAGAGTTAAAGGTTATAGGGATTGTAGGTAAGTTATGGGGCTAAATGTTATATAAAAATAAAAATATACCAATATTAAAATGTGAATTATGATTGGTTCCCTAATCATAAGCCATTGGAACACTCAAGAATCCATGCGTCTTTGGTTGAGAAAACCTTCTTAGTCTTTGATGGCTAGAATAATTCTTCAAGGCCCATCATGTGGTGATCATCATCATCATCATCATCATCATCATCGTCATCATCATCATCATCATCGTCATCACCATATTCATCATCATCATCATCATCATCATCATCGTTGTTGTCATCATCAACACCACCACCACCACCACCACCATCATCATCATCATCATCATCATCCTCATCATCTTCATCTTCATCATCATCATCATCTTCATCACATTCATCATCATCGTCATCATTGTCATCACCATCATCTTCATGGTATTCATCATCATCATCATCATCATCAACAACAACAACAAATTCATCATCATCATCATCATCATCATCATCATCATCAACATCATCACCATAATCATCATCATCCTCATCATCGTCATCACCATCTTCATGGTATTCATCATTATCATATTCATATTCATCATCATCATCATATTCATCGTCATCATCATCATCATCATCATCATCATCTTCATAATCATCATCATCTTCATCATCATCTTCATCATATTCGTTGTCATCATCATCATCATCATCATCATTATCATATTCATCATCATCATCATCATCATCATCACCATATTCATCATCATCATCATCATCATCATCATTGTCGTCGTCATCACTATCATCATCATCATCATCATCATCATCATCTTCATCATCATCGTTGTTGTTGTCATCACCGTCATCTTCATGGTCTTCATCATCATCATCATCATCATCTTCATGGTCTTCATCATCATCATCATCATCATCATCATCATCTTAATCATCATCATCATCATCATCATCATATTTGTCATCATCATCATCATCATCATCATCATCATCATCGTAATATTCATCATCATGTAACATCCCAAAAATCGCAAAATAAAAAGAAAAATTATGTAGCCTAATTTATAAGATAAATGCTAACTGCGGAATGATAATAATTAGCTAACAATGATAACTGTCTCATACAATTTGTCTTAATTGTTTTAAACATGATTATGTACTTGGTTATAAGTAGGATGCAACAGAACAATGTTTGTTTTGTTAAGTGTAAGGATCTGGTAACAATACTGATAAAGTTGTTTGCATATCTCTGAAGGGGTTCCTATCGGGTGCCCTTGGGTTAACTTAGCTTTGAAAGCTAAAGCATTGGATTCTTCTTTCGCCGATCTGCAAGTAAGGTTATAGAGTAATTTCCAATTTAAGATGATTATAAAATCTGCTGTGCATGAAGATGTCGATGGTATGTATCTTCAGTTTAACTTCGTCACTTGTATTGTCTTTTATGGTTATGATTGCACGTGTCGTCAACAATGTTTAAGCACTAGAATCGTTGTAACTATTGGTGAGATCAGTGGTAATATAGCCTAGTTTAACTGTCTGAATTTGTAACATGTTTGGTTTTTGTGAAAGATAGTGTCATCCATAGAATAAATGACTCTTTTGGAAATGACGGCCGTAAAACAATAAGTCTTGGAATGCTAGTGGTGATGTTTGTATTGCGTCCATATGTGAATCGAGATGCGATTGAGCTACTAACATACGACATTATAGAGTTAATGTCACACCCTAGCTTTCAATTATAGTGTGAAGGTTTTGATTCTTCTTACATCATTCTTATTTAGGTGACATAGCTAAAAATGTAATGTGGCCTAGCTTATACAATGCAAAGTGGCCTAGCTATGAATATAATGCATTTTTATTAAATTGCCTATGTTAAAAGTGAACCTTGTGATAGTTTATTTTATACTATGGCATTGTATGGTTTTATAATATATAGTTGATATATTAATTATATCGATTCCAAGTTTGGTAACTTATGGAACTATAATAATAACATGGTTGAATGTTATGTAAATGGACCTTATGGCGTAAATGTGCAATGTATATGTGTTAAGTGCACTTAGAATAAACCTTAAACTTATGGTATAAATGAAAGGTTGTGATGCTACCTTATGAACAGAACTATACATCGTTGTTTATGGTTTTGATATAACTCTATCCTATGGTTTTATGGCTTATAAAAAATGGTTGTAACAGTTGTAAGGCAACGCCAAAATATCCCGGGGATCGCGCTGTTACCATCACTTGGTTCTGAATTGAATTAAATATTGTTGCAGTTGAGACTTTGTCATAAATCTCCGTGAAATCTCAGCATTGAATTCGACCATGTTGTGATGTCAGATGTTGCAACGTTGGCATCTACGTGTCTAGCTTCATGTGATATCCATGGTAAGGAAGGGTGATACACCACCGAGCTGTAAACTTAGCTCTGGTGATATGGCATCCGAATGTTTTGAGTAATAAATGTAGTTCAATGATCAATACTTGATCGTATCTCTGCCTTGGTATCTTCGTATTTTGCTGGCTTGATCTCGATCATTGATCTCAATACCTTGATAGTGGAGATGTGTAAACCCTAGCTAGACTTGCCTTAACGTTAGTTTTGCCTTCGTGTTTTCATTTTGTGGTTTTGGTTTTGGAGGAGAAGGCCGACAGGCCATTGGTTTACAGGGCTCCACCCTGGGCGGTTGTGGATGGTACTGTGCTTCAAAAACTCTATAAATTTCTGTTATGAAATAATGTATAAGTGCTTTGAGCGTTTGCTGAGAGTGTAATATTGAAATCTTGTGGATTTCTTTCGGTGGTAAATAAGTTCGTAGGGAGGTCTTGACTTCGATTTCGGTTATGATTCAGTTGCATGGCAACTTTGCTGCATTGGAGAAAGGATTTGGAAGTTGAACGCATTCCAATCGACTATTTAACAACTAGGTAAGTTTTCTGGTCTATCCGCTATGTAAGGTATTTCTTGGTTTATTAACAGTCAATTGATATTATTGCTAACTCCTCATAGTTTCTTTTGGCAGGTAATGCCAAGGTTCTGTACACCATGCTCTGGTTTGGTGGCAATAGGATTCGGTGATCAATGGATAGCAATGCAGCTAAAACAGTAAACCCAGTGGAAAACCCTCGTAGGTTCTCCTGGCAGAAGTCATGGCAAAACATGCATCGTCAAACCTGGAAGTCGTGGTTGTAAAACCCTGGGTTGTTGTTTTAGTTTGTACAGTCGATGTAATAGCTGGTAAATGCATAGGGTTTGAGTTTAGGGTTTCGATCTTGGCAACGATCCTTTGTTTTAAATTTGGGGTTTCAAACTCTGTTGAGATAATAAAATAAACGTTATCAATCCTGTGTTATGATAGTTGTTTTTGTTTCAATGTGTTGGGACTTGACCCATGAACAAAACTATGCCTCGTCTATTCAAAATGTGGATGTAATACTAAGTATTTCAACAGACCTCTACATTTGAAAACGATGTGATATGAATGTTCAACTATGTAGCTAAATTTATGAACACCGCGGCATCGTTTTATTTAATATCTGTGAGGTTATGAAAAATGTATGATGAAGATTTAAAAACTGGGTTTCGATATCACTCATGCTATTGTTTCTTTAGGAAATGTGAGTTCATGAAAATGTTTATACATTTCAGGAAAAGAAAATGCATGTTACTGTCATTTGATCTTTAGCTAAGTGTTGAAACTATGTGACATGCTTCGGCCAAATGCCTCGTCTTCGACTGTGTAAATGATTAAGTAATACAACTAAAAGTCTGTTAGGGTTTAGGGTTGTAGTTAAGTTTAGATTGGATGAAACGATGATGGCTATTGATACGTTCGACATGAAATAGAATTTGTGTGTACTGTTTGACTTTTTCTCCTACAGCCATTGAAATGTCTTTACTTCGTATTGATGTTTGAAATCAATGAGTTCGATCTACAGTAATGATTTGTGATGTGAAAATATACTTAATCTGTCTATTGCGAGTAAGACAAGAAAATGACAGAGAGCTTATTCATTTAGCTCGATCCTGTAATAGTATTTCAATTGTGTGTTTATGATTATATGTGCATGTAAAAAGAAAAACATTAAACCGTAACTATATAAATAAAGACTATGTTTGCTTAACTACTCTGTGTGTACAGTAATAAGAATATTTGTATTAATAGTAAACTTTAAAAGTATTTAAATGTAGAAATTACAAACCATAAGTTAGTAATGTGATGCTTCTTATTTGTCTAACTGTCCTATATGTACAATAATGATATTAATAGCAAACTATAGTTATTCTTTTGAAACTAAACATTGGGGGAAAAAAAAATGAAAAGAAGGGAAATACAAATAGTGTTGTGAGTAGAATACAGTAGATATTGCTAAATAATAACAGCAGATAATTTTAACAGAATATAAAAATAGTACTTCCATCAGCAAGGCAGTTTGTCTATCCTATCTTATCTATCTTAATCTGTTTCTGTACTGGAGTACGATGCTGTTCCTTTTTGTATGGGGAAAAATACAGAAACCATTTTATTCAATCATTTCATATTTATTCAACATTATTAACTTATACAGGAAACTGAATAACTTATATTTTAAACAGTGAAAGTTTAATAAACAACAGAACTGTAATATGCAGAATAGATAACAGAACTTAAAATTAAAACAGATAAGACAATAGAACCTGTAACTGACGATAGGGCTGACAAAGACCCAAGGAGGCCTGTTCCTCCCAACCTGCTTCAGAAGAAGAAGCTCAACTGCTGACTTCTAATGAACCCCCAAGCCTGTTTACTGATCGAGTAAGTGGGTGGAATTTGTGTAGAAGCAAGGCACTCAAAAATACCTTCTGCACTCGGTATCAACCTCTTGAAACAAATGCCTTCTCCACTCAGCATCAAACTCCTGAACTCAATAAGAGTTTGGCGACTCACAACATGATCAACTACTGCATATCCCCTCATCAAATCTCTTGGGTGCAAACACAGCAAAACCCCATGGTAAATTTCCTTGTCAGGAAAAGTGATGAACCTCAGTTCAATATTTGATGGCTATTATATAGACTGCCTAGGTCTTTTAGTGGTCAGTTTGGAATAAATGAGCCTCAAGCTCCAGTCCCATCTTTCAGGGCACTATGACCACATTTCAAGGGAGTTGTCCCATACCAACAACTAATTAGTTGCATCATGATGCTGCCACTTGTCCATTTCCTTCTACCCAAGATTCCATTCCACCTAGTGGATTAGTAACCACTCTTTGAATAGTCCTATTAGATTTTTGTCTCCTATTTTATTTATTAAATAATAATATATTGTGCAAATTACAGTCATCCTTGGACACCCGTCCAATATAAAATTTACAGTAAAAGTTATCATGATGTTTCTAAACACAAAATCTTTTTCCAGCTTAAAGGGTATGTTACAAACACCCCCTCTTAAGCTCAACATCATCCTCGATGTTGCTTATTCATCATCAAGTTCCTCATGGAACAGAACTGGATATGCTACCTGCATATTAATTTCCAGTTCCTATGTAGCTTCATCAGGGCTAAGGTTCTTCCATTGCACCTTTACTTGCCCTATAGTGTGATTCCAAAGCATAATTTTCCTCTGGTCTAGAATACAGTCCGGTTCCACCTGAAAATATCCTTCGGGTTCCACCTGTATGTCATTCCAATTTAGCACATGAGTAGCATAGTGCACATACTTCTTTAAAACAGAAACATGAAAAACATTGTGGATTTTTAAATTGTATAGCAATGCCAATTGATATGCAACAGCTCCTATCCTTGATAGGATTTCAAATGGTCCACAATACCTCAGTGCGAATTTAGCACAGCTCCCAAGCTTCAAAGAACTTTTCTTGGGCTTTACCTTTGTGAAAACATGGTCTCCTACCTGAAATTCTCTTTCTGTGCATTTCAAATCAACATAGCTTTTCTGCCAATCTTGGGAAACTTTTAAGTTACCTTGAACCTATTTCACATTTAGCTCCATTTATTTCAATAGATCTGGTCCTAACTTCAATCTATCTACAGGATTATCCCACGAAATTGGAGTGCAACATTTTCTTCCATACAAAATTTCAAATGGACTTAACTTCGCAGATGCTTGATAATTATTATTGTAGGCAAATTCTGCTAGGTGCAGGTAATCCTCCCATTTAGATGGTTGATCTTTAACATATAATCTTAACATATTTTCAAAAATTTGATTTACTCTTTCTGTTTGACCATCAGTTTGCGGATGGAAAGAAGTACTGAAATTCAACTTAGTATTTAATCCTTTAAACAGTGTTGTCCAAAAGTTACCAGTAAACTTAGAGTCTCGGTCTGAAATAATTACCTTTGGAACTCCATGCAAGCGAAAAATTTGCTTCATGAAAATATTTGCAATGTTAGAAGCCTTGAAAGTAGTTTTAACAGGAATAAAATGAGCAGCTTTGCTAAGTTCATCTATAACGACCATAATTGAGTCATTCTGCTTCTGATTTTTAGGAAAACCTGTAATAAAGTCAATGCTTATAATCTCCCACTTCCATTTTGGAATTGGTAAGGGCTGCAATAGCCTAGCTGGATGTTGATGTTCAGCTTTAATAGTCTGACAGTCAAAGAATCTAGCTATATATTCTGCAACTTCACTCTTCATGTTAGGCCAAAAGTACTCCTTTCTTGACATAGTTATCATTTTTTGATAACTGGGATGCCCTAAATAAGGACTCTTGTGAACTTCATCTAAAATCAACAACTTAACTTTCAAAAAATTAGGCACATAAATTATGTTTTTGTAAGTTAAGAAGTATTTTTCATTAATACTATAATCTGTTATAACATTTTCAGATGAATTTTCAGCCACTTTATCATGTAATTTTTGGTAATTTTCGTCTTACTTAATTCCTTCTTCGATCTAGTTTTCTAGATCAGTTTTAAAAGTACTGATTGCTGCCACAAAACTTAATCTAGCGTTTCTGCTCAACACATCAACAACCTTATTTTCCTTTCCATTAATGTGATGGATCTCAAAATTGTACTCACTAAGGAAAGCTAACCACCTAGCTTGCCTTGCGTTAAGATTTGTTTGATCCAGTAAATACTTTAACCCCTTATTATCAGTCATTAAAATGAATTTTCTTCCGATCAAGTGATGGCACCACATCTTTAAAGCATGTATCACGGCTGCCAACTCAAGATCATACGTTGCATAATTCTTTTCATGTATTTTTAACTTCATTGACTCAAAAGCAATTGCATGACCTTCTTGACTTAAGAACCCTCCAAGTCCTTCGTTGCATGCATCCATGCATACGATGAAATCCTTATTAGGATCTGCAATTTTTAAGATGGGTGTAGTAGTTAATAATTCTTTTAATTTATTAAAGTTGTCTTGACACTTTTGATCCCATATGAATTTCTTCCCTTTCTTATTCAAAGAAGTGATGGGGTTAGCAATTCTAGAGAACCCTTCAATAAACTTTCTATAATACCCCGTTATTTCCATGAATGACCATACATCAGTTACATCTATTGGGATAGGCCATTCATTAATTGCTTTAATTTTACCAGGATCAACAGAAATACCATCTTTTGAAATTATATGACCCAAATACTGAATTTTATCTTTATAGAAATCACACTTACTGAGCTTAGCGTAAAGTTGGTGATCTCTAAGTACTTGTAAAATGATTTTTAAATGTTCATCATGCTCTTATTTAGTCTTTGAGTAAACCAGGATATCATCAATAAATACCACTACAAACTTATCCAAATATTTATGCAAAACGTTGTTCATTAAACACATGAACACTGCCGGTGCATTGGTTAGCCCAAAAGGCATAACTACGAACTCGTATTGTCCATAACGTGTTCTAAACGCATTTTTGAATATGTCCTCGTCTTTTATCCGAACTTGATGATAACCTGACCTTAAGTCAATTCTAGTGAATACCTCTGTTCTGCTTACTTGATCAAATAGATAATCTATGTGGGGTAAGGGATACCGGTTCTTAATTGTCATTTTATTAAGCTGATGGTAGTCAATGCACAAACGCATGGTACCGTCTTTCTTTTTAACAAATATTAATGGTGCTCCCCAAGGGGACACACTGGGCCGTATGTAGTTTTTATCTATTAATTCTTTCAGCTGAGACTTTAACTCATTTAACTCCAGAATATTCATCCTATAGGGGGCCTTTGAGTTTGGTACCGCACCGGGTACTAACTCAATGGTGAAGTCAAGTTCTCTTTTCGGAGGTAATCCTGGAATTTTTTCTAGGAATACATCAGAAAAGTCCCTAAGGATGGGAATATCCTCTAGTTTTAACTTGTCTTCTTTAGAAGTACATTCGTCATTAACAACATTAACAACAAACAATTTGCAACCTTTTTTAGCAGCTCTCTTTACTTGTAAGGCATAAATATGCCTTACTGAAATCTGCCTATGAGTTCATTTCACTGTTTTTGAATTACCTTCATTATTTATACAAGTGAAAGATTTATCATAACAATTCAATATAACTCTGTGCTGTTCAAGCCAATCCATGCCAATTAACAGATCATATGAACCTAAGGGTAAAACATTCAGATTAACTTGCGTTTTCAGCTGATTTAAAAATACTTCACATTTCTGAACAAAATCTGTAACCTTTCTTTTAGTTCCTGTTGCAAGCTGAACTAACCATGCATTATCGAATTTTTCTGTTTTTAGCTTGCAATGGTTTACTAAAGTAGGTGAAATATAACTTAAATTTGCACCAGGATCTATTAAAATAGAAATAGACTCATTTTGTATCATACCTTCAATTTCGACCATGGATGTTTGATGGTCCACTTGACGATTCTCCAATGCTGCATTTATCCTGGGCATTTCTCTTGCGATGTCTCCAACTGTAGGTTCTACTTGCATAGTATGTATGTTGTTGGTTGTCCTCTTGTTGTGTGGGAAATCTGCTCTCTTGTGTGGTCCGCCACATTCATAACACTTTATGGGTCCTTTCTGTTCAACATACTTGTTGTTATTGTTATTATTATTATTGTTGTGATTATTAGGTATATTTCTTGCAGCAGTAGTGTTTTGAGATGTATTATTCCGATAATTATTAGAAAAATTTATGTTATTAAAGTTTTTCTTAAAACCTCTAGCATTCTGATTAAATTTCTTCTTTTTATAGTCATACTGATTAGTTTTACTATTCTTCCAGCCAGTTGTTCCTTCTCTTTTTCTGTTTTGGTCAAAAAAAAAATTTGCCTTCCTCATGGCTTCTTCCAAGGTGGAAGGATTATCATACTCAATACGATATTTTATATTAAATGGTAAACAACTAAGAAACCTTTGCACTTTAGGCTTTTCCTCAACCATGTAGGGTATGTACCTCAGCAAGCTAAGAAACTTGCTGCAAAGTTCTTTCATGTTCATTGTACCCAACTTTAAGTCGTAAAACTTCTTCGATTTATCCTCAAAATACTGTTCAGACAAGAACTTCTTTTTAAACAAACTTTTAAACATAGTCCAAGTTACTTCTTTTTCTTTTATGCTCTTGATTCTTTTAAGATCCCGCCACTAGATATCTTCCTTTCCGGTCAGATTGTAAATGGCCATCTTGGGTTTCAATTGAGAAGAGTAGTCATAAATATTAAAGTACTTCTTCATTCTAGACAGCCAAGCTTCTGCTGTCTCACCCTTCTGACTTTCGCCATTAAAAGTAGGTGGCTTAATCTTTTTAAATTCACTTGTAATTTGTTCATGATGCTTATGTTTTCTATTTTTAGAGCAGCACTCACTGTTACTGCTGTCATAATTTACATCATCATTACTTGAATCAGACTTAGAAGATGAGTAACTGTTCCTTTTGTCGTTTCTTGTTTTCTTATGCTTATGTTGGTGGGACATTATTTTAGAATCAACTCTAAATTCTAATTTTCTGCCTCTTTCATCATTGTGACAGTTTCCTTTTAAATTCTGCTGTAATTCTTCCTCTGCCTTTAGGATCCATTCATTTTCTTCTTTAACAGCTTTTAACTCAGATTTTAAATCCTGTACAGTGCGTAAAATTTCAGAAGACTGGTTGTTTAACTCAACATAAATTCCTTCAGTATTATTATGATTAATTCGTTCATTACGAGGACATCTGTCCTCTGCTGATTCCTCTAGTATTTCCATACCTGCAATTAAAAGTAAATATGTTATGTGCAAAAATGAAATTAAATTGCAAAAGTTAGTAACATAAACTTTCTGATTTATTTTTTTGTTTGCGCACATGAGCCTCATTTAGGCCAAGAGTTTGAACTTGCGCTCTGATACCACATGTAACATCCCAAAAATCGCAAAAAAAAATAATAATTATGTAGCCTAATTTATAAGACAAATGCTAATTGCAGAATGATAATAATTAGCTAACAATGATAACTATCTCATACAATTTTTCTTAATTGTTTTAAACATGATTATGTACTTGGTTATAAGTAGGATGCAACAGAACAATGTTTGTTTTGTTAAGTGTAAGGATCTGGTAACAATACTGATAAAATTGTTTGCATATTTCTGAACGGGTTCCTATCGGGTGCCCTTGGGTTTACTTAGCTTTGAAAGCTAAAGCATTGGATTCTTCTTTCGCAGATCTGCAAGTAAGGTTATAGAGTAGTTTCCAGTTTAAGATGATTATAAAATATGCCGTGCATGAAGATGTCGATGGTATGTATCTTCAGTTTAACTTCGTCACTTGTATCGTCTTTTATGGTTATGATTGCACGTGTCGTCAACAATGTTTAAGCACTAGAATCATTGTAACTATTGGTGAGATCAATGGTAATATAGCCTAGTTTAACTGTCTGAATTTGTAACATGTTTGGTTTTTGTGAAAGATAGTGTCATCCATAAAATAAATGACTCTTCTAGAAATGACAGCCATAAAACAATAAGTCTTGGAATGCTAGTGGTGATGTTTGTATTGTGTCCATATGTGAATCAAGATGCGATTGAGCTACCAACATACGACATTATAGAGTTAATGTCACACCCTAGCTTTCAATTATAGTGTGAAGGTTTTGATTCTTCTTACATCATTCTTATTTCGGTGACATAGCTAAAAATGTAACGTGGCCTAGCTTATACAATGCAAAGTGGCCTAGCTATGAATATAATGCATTTTTATTAAATTGCCTATGTTAAAAGTGAACCTTGTGATAGTTTCTTTTATACTATGGCATTGTATGGTTTTATAATATATAGTTGATATATTAATTATATCGATTCCAAGTTTGGTAACTCATGGAACTATAATAATAACATGGTTGAATGTTATGTAAATGGACCTTATGGCGTAAATGTGCAATGTATATGTGTTAAGTGCACTTAGAATAAACCTTAAACTTATGGTGTAAATTAAAGGTCGTGATGCTACCTTATGAACAGAACTATACATTGGTGTTTATGGTTTTGATATAACTCTATCCTATGGTTTGATGCCTTATAAAAAATGGTTGTAACAGTTGTAAGGAAACGTCAAAATATCCTGGGGATCGCGTTGTTACCATCACTTGGTTCTGAATTGAATTAAATATTGTTGCAGTCAAGGCTCTGGCATAAATATCCGCGAAATCTCAGCATTGAATTTGACCCTGTTGTGATGTCAGATGTTGCAACGTTGGCATCTACGTGTCTAGATTCATGTGATATCCATGGTAAGGAAGGGTGATACACCACCGAGCTGTAAACTTAGCTCTGGTGGTATGGCATCCGAATGTTCTGAGTAATAAATGTAGTTCAATGATCAATACTTGATCATATCTCTGCCTTGGTATCTCCATAGTTTGCTGGCTTGATCTCGATCTTTGATCTCAATACCTCGATAGTGGAGATGTGTGAACCCTAGCTAGACTTGCCTTAACGTTAATTTTGCATTCGTGTTTTCATTTTGTGGTTTTTGTTTTGGAGGAGAAGGCCGACAGGCTGCTGGTTTATAGGGCTCGACCCTGGGCGGTTGTGGATGGCATTGTGCTTCAAAAACTCTATAAATTTCTGTTGTGAAATAATGTATAAGTGCTTTGAGCGTTTACTGAGAGTGTAATATTGAAATCTTGTGGCTTTCTTTTGGTGGTAAATAAGTTCATAGGGAGGTCTTGACTTCGAGTTCGGTTATGATTCAGTTGCATGGCAACTTTGCTGCATTGGAGAAAGGATTTGGAGGCTGAACGCATTCCAATCGACTGTTTAACAACTGGGTAATTTTTCTGGTCTATCCGCTATGTAAGGTATTTCTTCATTTATTAACAGTCAATTGATATTATTGCTAACTCCTCATAGTTTCTTTTGGAAGGTAATGCCAAGGTTCTATACTCCATGCTCTGGTTTGGTGGCAATAGGATTTGGTGATCAATGGATAGCAATGCAGCTAAAACGGTAAGCCCGGTGGCAAACCCTGGTAGGTTCTCTTAGCAGAAGTCATGGAAAATAGTGTATCATCAAACCTAGAAGTCGTGGTTGTAAAACCCTAGGTTATTGTTTTAGTTTGTACAGTCAATGTAATAGCTGGTAAATGCATAGGGTTTTAGTTTAGGGTTTCGATCTTGGAAACGATCCTTTGTTTTAAATTTGGGGTTTCAAACTCTATTGAGATAATAAAATAAACGTTGTCAATCCTGTGTTATGATAGCTGTTTTTGTTTCAATGTGTTGGGACTTGACCCATGAACAAAACTATGTCTCATCTATTCAAAATGTGGATGTAATACTAAGTATTTCAACAGACCTCTACGTTTGAAAACGATGTGATACGAATGTGCAGTTGTGTAGCTAAATTTATGAACACCGCGACATTGTTTTATTTAATATCTCCGAGGTTATGAAATATGTATGATGAAGATTTAAAAACTGGGTTTCGATATCACTGCTGCTATTGTTTCTTTAGGAAATGTGAGTTCATGAAAATGTTTTTACAATTCGAGAAAAGAAAATGCATGTTACTGTCATTTGATCTTTAGCTAAGTGTTGAAACTATGTGACATGCTTCGGCCAAATGCCTCGTCTTTGACTGTGTAAATGATTAAGTAATACAACTAAAAGTCTGTCAGGGTTTAGGGTTGTAGTTAAGTTTAGATTAGATGAAACAATGATGACTATTGATATGTTCGTCATCAAATAGAATTTCTGTGTACTGTTTGACTTTTGCTCCTACAGTCATTGAAATGTCTTAACTTCGTATTGATGTTTGAAATCAATGAGTTTGATCTACAGTAATGATTTGTGATGTGAAAATATACTCAATCTGTCTATTGCGAGTAAAACAAGAAAATGACAGAGAGCTTATTCATTTAGATCGATCCTGTAACAACATTTCAATTGTGTGTTTATGATTATATGTGCATGTAATAAGAAAAACATTAAACCCTAACTATATAAATAAAGACTATGTTTGCTTAACTACTCTGTG